>BSBM01001646.1:0-1200000 GCA_027924585.1 Larix kaempferi
AAGTGCCAAGACTGCTTCCCAAGAGGGACATTGATTTCACAATTGATCTTATGCTAGGAGTTGCACCATTGTCTAAGACACCTTATAGAATGAGCACACCCAAATTATTAGAGTTGAATATGCAATTACATGAATTATTGGAAAAGAAGTACATAAGGCCAAGTGTGTCTCCATGGGGAGCATCCGTATTATTTGTGAAGAATAAAGATGGTACACTCAATATATGTATTGATTACAGGTAGCTGAATAAGGTGACAGTGAAAAACAAGTACCCATTACCTCGAATTGATGATATTTTTTATCAAATGAGAGAGGCAAAGGTATTTTCAAAGATAGACTTGCGGCTTGGTTACCATCAAGTAAGGATCAAGTTGGAAGAAGATATTCACAAGACAACCTTTAGAACAAGGTATGGACACTATGAATTTGTAGTGGTGCCATTTGGTCTCACTAATGCACCAACTACCTTCATGTGTTGCATGAATAGCATTTTCCAAAAATATTTGGATAAGTTTGTTCTTGTTTTTCTAGATGACATTCTTATTTACTTTAAGAATGAAGAGAAGCATGGAGAACATTTGAGAATGGCTTTGCAACCGTTAAGGGAGCATAACTTGTATGCAAAGCTAAGCAAATGTGACTTTTATAAAAATAAAATTCATTATTTGGGTCACGTTATTTCATAAGGAGTGTTAGTGGATTTGGAAAAGAATGAAGCCATTATGAGTTGGCCAACTCCAAAGTATGTGACAGATGTGGGATCTTTTATGGGTCTTGATGGTTACTATAGAAGATTCATTGATAGATTCTACAGGGTTGCACATCCCATCACTTCCTTGCAAAATAAGGGAATGAAATTTGAATGGACCCATAAATGTGAAGAAAGATTCCAGCGATTGAAGAAGCTTCTGACAAGTGCTCCAATTTTGAAAAATTGCAAACCCAGAAAAAAAATTTGTTGTGTGAACGATGCATATAAACAAGGACTTGGAGGAGTTTTTATGCAAGAAAATCATGTGGTGTTTTATGAGTATAGGAAATTGAAGGAGCATGAAAAGAATTATGCCACACATGATATAGAACTTGTAGCCATAGTTCATGCTTTAAAGATATGGAGACATTATTTAATGAGAAGAAAATTCGAGTTGAGGAAACACCATTCTGGTATGAAATATTTATTTGAGAACCAACATTAAATGCCAAGCAAGCTAGATGGCTGGAATTTTTATGTGAGTTTGATTTTGAGATCAAACACATAAAAGGAAAAGAGAATAAAGTGGTTGATGCACTCATCATAAAGGTGCATGAAATGCATGTGGCAACCATCACAACTTTCCAATAAGATTTAAAACAACGTATTGTTAAATCTCTTGCTGAAGATGACTTTTATGTGCAAATAAAAGAAAAATTACAGCAATAGAATTTTGAAAAGAGGTATGAAGGGTATCATTTAGAAGATGGACTTTTTATTTATAAAAACATAATTTATATTCCAAATGTGGCAGACTTGAGGAGAATTGTTATGGATGAAATCTATAAAATGCCATATTTTGCTCACCCAGGATATCATAAAACAATTTATACAACTAGGAAACACTATTTTTGATCGGGAATGAAAAATGATATTGCTGAGTATATATCTAAATGCATGAAATGTCAACAAGTGAAAGTTGAGCATCAACACCCAACATGTTTGTTGTATCTTTGCCAATTCCATAATGGAAATGGGAAGAAATTTCCATGGATTTTATTACAGGTTTTCCAATGACTATGGAACAACATGATTCTATCATTGTTGCGGTGGATAAATTGTCTAAGGTAGCACATTTTATACCAATTAAATCCACATTTAAATCAGATTCCATTGTAAGGAATTTCATGAAGAAAATTTTCAGATTGCATGGATTGCTTAAGAAAATAATTTTAGTTAGAGATACCCAATTTACTTCAAATTTATGGAAAAGTCTTTTTGCAGATTTGAGAACACAACTGAATTTTAACACTTCCTACCATCCACAAATAGATGGGAAAACTGAAAGAGTAAATCAGATTCTTGAAGACATGGTTCGCACGTATGTGATGGACAAACCATCCAAATGGGAAGATGATCTAAACTTGGTAGAGTTTGCATATAACAATGGGAAGCAAGCTTCGTTGGGCACGAGTCCATTTGAAATTTTATATGGCAGAAAGTGTAGGACCCCCAGTGACATGGGATAATACAGTGAACATAATTGTAATTGAGCCAGAATTGCTTAAGGAAATGGAACAAGAGGTTGCAAAAATTAGGAAGAATTTAAATGCATCCCAAGATAGGTAGAAAAACTATGTAGATAAGAATAGAATGCATATAGAATTCAGTGTTGCAGATCATATTTACCTTAAAGTGAGGTTAAGGAAGAGTTCTTTGAAGGTTGGAAGTTGTACCAAGTTGTCACCAAGATATTGTGGGCCATTTGAAGTGCTTGAAAGAATAGGGCCAGTTGCTTATAGAATCGCATTGCCTGCTAACACTAGAGCTCATAATGTTTTTTATGTTTCTTTGCTTAAGAAATATGTACATGATCTTAACCACGTGATTAATTGGGATGTGATTCAGGTGGAACCCGAGGGAGAGTTCCAACCCGAGCCACTATGCATCTTACACAGGAAGGTAACATTGCTCCGGAACCGATCCATCAGACATGTAAAGGTGCAATGGGAGTTGGAGGATGCCATGAAATAGGCATATCCATTTTTGTTTTGATTTTGAGCAAACACCGAGGATGGTGTTATTCCAAGGGGGACGGGATTGTAATACTCCCAATTTTGACTTGGAATGTTTTTAATCAAAATGATGTAAATGATCTAAATATGTTAGTATGGATTCTTAGTGTGGAGCTCAAGGCTAAGAACCAACTAGTGAATGGCTATGCATGTATGATGTATATATTTTTATTTTGGACCATATGATTGACTTATCAAGCCAATTCGAAATGTATGTAAATATTATGTTGTAAATTAATACAAATGGCCCAAGATGGTTGTGTAAAGAGCACTAGAGGGGTTATGATTCCACCAGAGGGGAAGAGGAAGGGGTCCTAAGGGAAACCAAATCCTATGTTTCCAAGTGTCGACCTTAGAACTCATACAAAATCTGCCATGCACCTTAAATAAGCCAATTACCTTCCCTTGACTATTAAATACAATCATTAAATGCATATGTGAAGTTGGTGGGAAAATTCACTTCATGTAGTTATTGAAGCATGGGGGTTGTGACAGTTATGTCAACTGTCGACAACCCTATTTCTTCTATAGTCAAAATCTATGTCAGTTGTTTTTTCACCCTTACCTCATGTCCCTTGGAGTCAACACTCTTTTGATCATTCTGACTCTCTCATGCATGTTTCTACACTACGTAGAGTTTTCCAATTGTTGTTCATGTCCATTAATAGACTGTGATTAACCCATAAATTAGAATTTGAAGACATAGGTACATTTTGCAAGCGAACATAGATGGTTGTAGGTGAGCATGGAGGTTGGGAAAGCTAGGAACCTTTACCCATTGAGTTTTGCTACTTCTGGATGCTTGAGAAGCCATGGATTAATGTTGTAGGAGGTTCTCCATTAGCATACAACAGGTTGGACTCTTACAACACACACTGGTAAGCACTATAAGGGTTGGGTTTCCCAAGGGAATTGTGGATCAGTGAATGGAAATGCCTTTCTTGTGTTGTGTGGGGCAGTTGGAAGGAGTGCCATGGCTGTGATGGCTTAGTGATACCCGTGTAGAGCTTTGGATAATTTTTTTTGGCTAAGCACAATGAGCAGAATGGGTCGTGGGTTGAGAAATAGAAGCCTATAGGTGTTTCCTTTGCCTTGGTGGCCTCATATCCCATCTTGGGGTTGGCCTTTCAGCAGAAAGAGTATATGCTGGACATAGTGCCTATAGTTGGGTGGAAAAACATCCTTACACAGCCAATTGCTTGGATCTTCTTTGCTTAAAGATAAGTATTCTTATGTATTTGATGTGCAATGATTTTGATCTATGTTCATGTGATAATTATGCCTGTAAATTGCATGTTGTGTTTGTAGACTTAGTTCATTCTGTTGTGTGTTTTATTTTTATGTCTACACATGCATTTCAACTGTTAAAAATTCGTAATTATGCTTATGGGCGAAATTTAGAGGCCCAGATGTAGTTAATGTCCCCTCCTGCTAGCCGAATTGAGGGATGGGGATGTTACACCATTTTCCTCCTTTGAATGTATCTTCTTGGACCAATCTCAAGATTGTAGCTTGCAAGTTTTCCTTCACCACGCTTTAGCTTAGCCCTTGTAATCATCCACCTATCATAATACCTTCTCTGATACCACTTAATATAGAAGAGGCTCAATAATGCATTATACCATCATAAACATTAAACTAATTTATTATCCAAGATCTTAATTCTAACTAGCACCTCGCTATTATGTGAATGCATTACTTTAACTAAGTTCATTTAAGCCTCTTCTAACTTGTTCTTTCAATGTACTTTATGAAACATTCACCATGAATATAATGAGACAGTGAAAATGTAAGCATAAACACACAAAACATTTGATGACGAAGTTCACCAGAATTCTTGGCTACGTTTCTAGGTCCACTTCAACCAGCAAGACCACTCAATTAATATCCAATTACCAAAAAAGTGCAATAATAAATGACTTACAATAGTTGAACTGAAGACCCACTTAAATTCTATAGCTCAAATGTAGAAACAAAGGTAAAAAATGGATTCCTCTTGAAAAACCATGAAACTGGAGTACACACTTGACTACTTTTTGTTTTAGAGACCACAGACCCCTTGTAGCATGGAAAACAAGGCTATATACTCAATGTTGTACATATCCTGCCTCGAGATTCGTACCAAGCCTCTCACAAAGAGCTCACCCCAAACTCTCTTCAAGAACTTCACTTTGAAATTCCATGAGCAAATAGTGAGGATGCATCCCCTTTATAGTCCCTAGAAGGCACCTTTTGGTTACAACCATGTATTAACTTCATAACAAAAATATTAATTACCATTATCTGATATGACAAAAGTTGTTGGCATGTTGGTTAAAGTTTTGGAATTACACCCCATAGAACATGGTTCAAATCCCATATTAGGCATATACGTTGGTTTCAAATCCCATGTTGGTTTGGTTTGTTGGTTTAACATATATATATATATATATATATAGTAACCAAGAACCATATAAATAATCATCCAAATAACAAATGATAACCAACAACCATATAAATAATAACCAACAACCACATAAATAACAAGCCAAATAACAAATCGTTCAATCATGGAGACCATAACCACTTGCACGTAAATCAAGGAGGCCATGTGGAGGTGCACCCATGTGGCATCGTGTGATTGCTCCACATGGCAGCCATTCATTGGCCATTACCACATCATCGCTGCCCATTCATGTGCCACATCATCTACCCGATCAACATGCCACATCAACATGCTAGCTATCTCAACTGCCACGTGTCAAGTTCTCATTGGTCCACCTGTACCTGTAGGTGTTGCCACATCAACATGCCGCGTCACACTTTTTTATTGGTCCATTTGGACCCACGAAAAGGTCAAATACGGGTGACATGGCACCTTATGGTGTTGGCAAGCATCACTTGCTAATGTCAGCACTATACAGAGGATGCACGTGGCACTCTATGGTGGTGCCACATGGCACCTTTGCAACCGTTTTTATCTTGTTTGTTAAAAGCTTCAAAATGTGAGATCTCCCTCATTCGACGTCTGTTTGAGGTGATTCTCATACCGTTGGGAATGTCTTGTTGAGCTCTACACAATGGTGTTGTTCTTTTTTACAATTGAGCATTTTTATTTCTTATAATTTTCAGATCCTCCTGGATCAATCCTCCTTTGGAAAAATCAGTTTCATTCAAAGATTCATATCAAATTTTAGTGAAATAAGAAAACTAATTACTTTAGTCCCAATTTTGATAAGTCCTAATTATTCCAAAGATTTCACTATTTCCTCATTTGCATCAAAATATGCCATTGCAGGAGTATTATTGTAGAAACATGAGTAGAATATGGAGCAACCGATTGTCTCAGATGAGTAAGGCCCTTAACTAATATGAGTTGAACTATTCGATAATGGAGAAGCAGGAATACACTCTTGTTCAATCACTGAAGCATTTCAAGAGTCTTTCCAGGTATTCATGAATAATTGCTTATGCGTTGTATGCAACTGGGTGAATCCATGAAGATGGGTAACACTTTTTGGCCAAAAGTGATGGTGAAAATTCAATTTTTTACTCATTCATTAAATTGAATCCCTCAAAACTCATATATGCTTTATGCATATCGACACGCAATAAAAAACAAATTATAGAAAATTATGTTGTATTTCCACCTATATTTAAAAAAAAAAATTAATATGCCAAAATTGCATTTAATATGTTTGTTCTTGAAAATTTCGACAAAAGTTTACAAGTGGTTTGTGTGCACGTAAACTAATTTAGTGATAAATACATAATTTTTGAACAAAAATATATTAACATAATCTACACAAAATGCACTGGGGCATATATATATATATTTGCGAAACTGTCCGTTGAAAATTTTAATTGCATTTCGTACACGTGTGTATTTTTTGAAATTTTTTTGTTGTGTAATTTGTTTTTTGTTGATTTATCTTTGCATTGATTCAAAGTTGTGGACATGGTTTTGTAAGTATAAGTTTCATAAGAAAATAAGAAAAAATTATCATATCAACTCAAAAACTTGCAAATCGTATGCCAATGAATAAACAATTCATTGACGAATCCATTGGTATGAATTCAATTATCTAAGGTGTATCCTAGGATAGGGTTTAGGTCTGGCAAAAGGAGCATAAAAAAATTCTAAAAAAATGGTCTAAAAGTTTGTTTTTAAGCCCTCGATTGAGCTAATAATTCAATCGAGGTTTTATAAAAGCTCGATTGAGCGTTTGTGCACATTTTTAAATAACTTGATTGAGGGTTAATGTGTGGTTAAGAGGAGGATCTATCAAGCTATTATCTTGCTCGAACTTTTAAAATGCTCGATCGAATTGTTGTTCTCTCACTTTTCCATTCATTCCAGCTTTCTTCCTTCCTTCTAATCATACCCGTGAATTAAAAGGCACACATAGGTGACAAACCTATACAATACAATTATGCCACTCAATATTTTTGCCAGATCCACGTCAACAGGTCTCGAATATGTCCAATAACGAATCTTAATATTAAGGTAATACGATGTTTATATTGTATATTAGAACTCTAGAATAATTTATATTGTAATTTTAATACTTAACTAAAATAATGACTAGAAATAAGTCATTATGGTTTGTCAATTTTTACAACTATTAGAAATTAAAAAAAATATATAATTTCGAAGAAATTAATAATGAGTATACTTTGTAATTGCAAATGTAACTTTCTTATAGTTATATATACACATTAAAATAAATAAATTTCCTAAAAACCGATTTACTATTATTTTCTTTGGAGAAATTTCAAATTGTTGAAAATGACAATAAAGAGTTTCATATGCAATGTTGAAATTAAAAAAATTTATGAACATGCATAAGAGAGGATTTTCTTCATAAAAATTTCATTTTTTTTAAAAAGACTATAAAAATTCATACACAATGTCAGAATTCGAGATATTTGTGGACACATATATAAGAGAGATTTGTTTCATGTAAACATATGATGCTTGATCACTATATTTCGGATTTATATCTTGAGCATATCACAATCATTTTTAACAAGCACATTCAACCATGGGAGTCAACATCCTTTAAATTACCAAGCACATTTGGTATGTTCATTATAGATCTCTTTATAAAAGAAGAAATTGTAATAACTTGCATAAAATGGAAAATATATCCATCCCTAAAAGATGTGGTACATTGGCATGAGTAAAAATTCATTTTATCGATCTTTATTTCTAATCATTATACACAAGTTTTTGTTTAATATTTGATATTTTAGAAATGGTGTTTAAAATAGATTTATTATTATTTTTTCCAAATCAACATTTTATAAAGTGATTTAAATTTTAGTTTTCCTTACAATTGCTTTTTTTAAGACTATAACATTATATTATATTGCAAAATAAAACCATAAAGTTGTCATCCAAGCTAGTAAATCTTAGACACATGTCTCAAGACTGACTTGCCTGGCTAGCCCAAACGTCTAACTTTTAAGGAGTTCAAGACAGAGGAACTAACTAGAACTACAACCATTCAGTTCAAAAGAGAGCAAACTAACTAGAACTATAACCATTAGATCTAGCAAAACAAACAAGACACCTCCTATTACCATGCCAAGACAAAAAACCACCACTGACAGGATCATTAGATATCATTCGAAATTTTCATGATATGTACATGAGAGTCCTTCGTTGTGCAACATACTTCACTTCCAGAGGCCAAGGCACGAAGACACATCTAGTGGAGACCCTTGTTAGTGAGTTGATACAATGGGATATTTCCTTAATAGAATTTACAATTATAGTGAGGGTGGCATCAATACAATTATGCCGCTCACTTGAATGTATCCCACATAAGGGACACCAAACAATTACCTTGATCCCCTTACCCCTTACCCCTATATCACTAAACCCTTGTAACCTCAAACACCTTTAGTTAACCTACTACTCCTAAATCTCCCAACACATAACCCACTAACCCCCCAACTCTAACCACCTAATTCACCTTGTAACACACATATGTACTCGACACACTTAAGAAACCAATCCAACTAAATTTGGTCACCCACAGAAGCATGCTAACCTTTACTATGATAATTGTACAATTGTTAGTTGGTAAATTGTGAAATTGTATTTAAATATTACCATATAACTTGTAATTGTAATTGTAATTGATATCATGCATCGTAAACATGAACATAAGATAAATAACATGTATACACTCGTCGACATAAACATAAACATAAATAACATACACTCATCGACACAAATATAATATAAAGTTAACATACATGTGCATAAACATAAACATAATAAAGATAAAAAAGCATGTACACACATCCACATAAACATAAACATAATATAAATAAATCATGTCGACATAAACATAAACATAAGATAAATAAATCATGTCGACATAAACATAAGACATCATATATCCATGACGAAAAAATATGATACGAAGTAATCCATCAAGCTTATAAAAAAGTACAAGTGTATATGTGGACATAACAATAAAAATAGTGCACAACATGAACAACTGTCATCCAATATGGTCATCCCCACCGCTAGTACCTCTTGCACCATGCCCCTGGTGTGGGGACGCCATGCGATAAAAAAGGTTGTCCAAAGACTAGAATTGCAAAAAATTAAATTTTGAACTCTGTAAGTTAGTTCTAGATTTAAATAATACTTAAATTATAAGAAGACATTTTTTAAAAATTTTAAGTGGATGGATCAACTTATCTGGCTCGAGTCCATGGTGACATTTGCCAAATTGTCCTATGTGGCATCTCTAGGAAAATACTAAGTTGATGGGACCTCACTAGAACGATGCTGAATGAACCTTTCTCACTCTTCTCTAAACATCACTAGAGCATTGATTCCCTACTGTACATGAGCCTGTGTATGGTGACATCATGCATGTAATCGGTAAAGAATAATAAATGAAAATTATAAATTAAACATCAACTTGAAGTCTATATTGCATTGAAACTTAAGTTATAGTACCTCATCAACTAATGATCGACGATCAAAATCCGAAGGAGACTGCATCATCTCCCACTCCTTTGCAATCCATTTGCCTCTACCCTGTAGAATTTGAGCAAAGGATAAGACGGAAGTTACGATAAAATAATTGAAATTATAAGCATGCATGTAAGTTACAAGGTTAGGAACTAGCATATGTACCATGGGGACATCATTAGGGGAAATGGTTTCTTGGCCAACCAACATAGAAGTGGAATTGAGTGAATCCATAAAGTCGACCCTCTGCATGGAGCAACAAAAAAAAATCAGTATTAGTCAATTGATTTTTTAGATGTATATGTATTAAAGATGATTATTTAACGACATATAATAAAAAAAATTAAGTACATAAATATACCTGTTGTGTCGACGATGACATGGATCTTTCATAAATACAAAAGTACGAGTCTCGGGCATGTATAACATATGACACTAGAGATTTATAGTTAAGGATTTGAATCTCTGAATTGTTCATCAACGGTAAACTAGGCTCTGTAGGTCTAGGGGGTGGTCTGGATCTCTCCTCATGCACAACAATGGTAGTGCTACTCAATGTAGTGCGCATGGCACTTGCCATCAAAGAATGTGTCTAAATTCCAAGCTGTGATGGCTCGAATACGTCCCCGGGTCATAGAAGCTCCAATAAAACCTATCATAAATATGAGGCACTGCATCCTCAAACCTAGACTCCTACAATTGGAGCGGTTGTCCAGTAGTGTGATCAGGAGGGATGTCAAGCAAAGTTCCCTTGACATCATTTCCCCTTGATGCAGTTTTCACCGCCTCCCATTTGTCAAGATCCAATACCTGGTCCCTCCTCTTGTAGCAAGCATCCTACTAGATGTCACTCAGAGGCCTTGCCTTCTGGTTGATGTTCAATAACTTATCGACTGCTTTGGTAATCATGGACATCGACCATACCGATGGCTAGTCAGGGTCCATGGACTGTACCCGAATGCATAACCAATCACGCGGCGATCGTGATCCTAGTTATCTCATCCTCCCAAGGATCATCAGAATCGGGATCAACAACTAAGAGATAAATAAAAAATGGATCATTCAAAGTATAAAACATCGATACAAAATTTAAAGATATTAATATATTATTAAAATAAATAAATATGAATGTAATGCACCTACGTGATCATGAACCTCCCCATTGTTCTCTAAGGGGGTCAATGGGTCCTAGACATCGTGCAAGGAAATGGACACCATGCTGTCGGAAGGATGATCACTAGATGGCCTAGATGGCGTCGTGCCTAGACACAAACAATAACTAATAATTAAACACATGTACATGTATACAATAAATTTTACTTCTATATGTAATTCAATTAAAACAATACTATATGTAAACAATTTACATACGAGTCCGCTCGCGGCATGGGGAGGATGCTGCAGCAGTGGATCATCCTGACGATTGCAATTGGCAGAGGGGAGAACCATTCTCTGGAGAATGATTTGGATGAAACAATGAAGAAAAATCATATATGTCATCCTTTGAATAAAATGATGTTCTGATGTTCTAATGTTCATACGAACCTCATGATGTTCTTATGATGGTGACATCGACAATTAAGATGATGAGAATGATGAAGTGAACGATTAGGATGGTGTCACTACATGATAATGTTGTCATGATGATGTATCTTATGTAAAAAAAAACTTGAGTCTATCAAACACCTTTTTGTGGAATGCCCATTTTTTTGTATAATATGGAGAGGTGATTTTTGAGCTTCATATGACAATGGAATGGTTCCAGTTCTTTGTTGGGTGTTCTTTTGAAGACTTATTGAAAAAATGGATACATCAGTTCCCTCAACGAGGAATTTAAGTATTTTTGAAGATTTTTGTCAACAGGTACAAGTGACCAGTTTCAAAATCCCGGTTTATATAAATATTTTCATAGGATTGATGGAGTACAAATACACAGATAGAGCTTCTAACTTAGTGAGGATTACTTCAATTTGTTTCTTCAAGGGGATTTTTATCTCTTTAGGTTTATGGAAACTCCAAAACAATTGTCAATGGGGCATTAGGCAAAGTTTCTCTATAAGTGGTTGTTCTAGAGCAATGGTTTTGATCACTTGGGATAAGCCTAATGGATCTCGACATGGTTGAGGCCCGACAAAACCTATGTCATACGCACTAAAAGAAGTTTCTACACATCTAGGGTTAAGAGCAATGTGTTGAACTATTACAAATGACCTCTTGAAAGTATCCTTAGCCTTAGAATAGGAATAGGGCAAGAATCAAGAGGAAATGATACTAGAGGTATGAGGCTTAGAGCCATAAACACGATCAATGGAAGAGACTTAGATCAAGAAGATACCGTAGACCACCACATAGGACCTCTTAAGTGTATCCTTGGTTTAAGAGTGGCTATATCCTAATTATATTAGGAGGTTTTAAGAATTGAACATCATTCGCAATGACCTTGACATGTTGGGGGGGGGGAACCTAGACCCTAGGACCTATTGGAATATTTTCACTATCTATGGCCAAGAACAATACCTTGAACCACTACACATGACTTGCTGGGGATATCCTTTACCTCTATGTGGGAACATGTATACAACAAACATTAAGTGGTTTTGAGTAGTATGCGTAGGTCTCGGGGTAGTATCGCGAGGCAAAATATAAGAATGATGATCAAACTACCATATATGACCTCTTGATGGTATCATTGTATTTTGAATGGGGATGTGCATGACACTAGGATATTTTGAGGACTAGGTGGCCTTCAATATGGTTGGGTGAAGAAACTTAGGGATTGGATTCTAAAGAAATCTAATAGGCATCCATGGGTATGAAAAACACTTTGTGCCAACAAACATGACCTCTTGATCAATTTAACCTTACCTCTGAGTGGGATATTGGTGTTATTAGGAAGTGTTTGATACTAAATATGAGTCTTTGGGCTTGGATATGGTTGAAGAGGAAACCTAGGCTTTATTCACTAAAATAATCTTTAAGAATCCAAATTTAAAAAATACACTTAATCCACAACACATGACCTCTTGAGCATATATCCTTTGCTTACATTGAGGATATTGGTATTATTAAAAGGTTTGAGTAGTACGTATGGGTATATGGTTGTGGACTTGATTGAGGTGACAACCTAGACTTTTGTCCCTAAATGAATATTAAAGAAATCAAATCCAAAGAATGAATCCTCAAACCCAAATGTATGTCCTCCCAATGGGATATTTGCTCTCCGATTGGGACTAACGAGTTTTAGAGAACTAGCTATGGGTCACTAAGCCCTCAACATGGTTGATGGAGGAACACTGTCCTTAGGCCCTAAATTAATCTTCCATGCATCTAAGACAAAAAACAACACCTTAAACTAACACACATGACATTTGAAGAGAATCCTTCACCACTTAGTGGGACATTAACATCATTTGATTTTTTGAGTACCAAGTATAATTAACTTTGATTCTATGATCCTGGAATTTCAAACTATTAATTTTTTTTTTTTTTAATTTTTATTTATTTTATTTTTTTTTTTTTTTAATTTTTTTTTTTTTTTTTTAATTTTTAATTTTTTTAATTTTATTTTATTTTATTTTTTTTTTCTGTTGTAACTACACACACACGCACAAAATCTAAATCTAAATTAGAAAACACAATTAGAAAAATTAAATCTAAACAAACTAAATCTAAATTAAATTATTAAATAAACTAAATAATAAATCTATATTACAAAACACAACTAATGAAAATAATTAGTTTTACATTTTTTTAAATACACTAATTAATTTACAAAAACTAAATTAAAAAAAGAAGTTCTTAAGGGTTTAAGATTTTTTCGACCCCACCTTGTCATGTGGAGTCCATGGCAACAAGAGGGACTCATCGATGGTGGCTATTGGCAATGGTTTGACAAACCCTCGATCAAGCACACAAACCCTCGTTCGAGTAGTTTTAGGTAGCTTGTTTGAGACTTTGAACAGTACACATTGAGATAATACACTGTTGGCAATTGTTTTCTGGTTTGATAACACTTTTCAGGATCTTGATTGAGATATTGTCTCGATTGAGATACTGTCTCAATCGAGCTCCTAACCCTTGATCAAGGGTTTTATCAAACCCTCGATTGAGTAATAGAGCTTGATCAAGGGTTAATAAGAGGCTCAATCATGATTTTTTAATTAGCTCGATCAAGAACTTTGTTAAGCCCTCGATCGAGCTTTTAAAAGCTCGATCAAGGGATTAACAAAATCTCGATCGAGCTCCTTTTTTCTGCCCTCCGCTTGCAAAGAAGTGTTACCCATCTTTATGGGAACACCCAACTGTTAAGAATATTTTGGACTAGAGGGAAGTGGATGTCAAGAATTCAAGAATATGATTTGGAAATCAAACTCACAAAGGTTGTAAAATGATAGGGGTTGGAAAAAATGCTAGTCAAAAGTAATGAGAAAGCATCGAGGGATGACTGGCAACGAAATGATTTATGTGGTTCTAGATGATTTGAAGGATCATTCATGGTATTCGGATATTATCTATTTCTTGAAAAACATGTCATGCTTGAATAGATTGAGTGATTACAAAAGGAGGGCACTCAGATTGAAGGTTTCATAGTATTGTCGCAACCAAGGTGGTATACTATTATGAACCAAATCCTTAGAATAACATAATAAATTAGAGTACACACCATGTACATAAATTTAAATGTGGAGCCCAACTCCAATATAGATAAGAGATATGAGTTATACAATAACTCCTTAAATAATAAGAGAACCTCTTCCAAATACCCCCAATACATTCATATATCCAATTCTCATGTTCTATCAACAATGACTACATGAACTCTACATATACCTATTCACTAATTGTACATGTGGGGCCTTCATTAAGATGACCCTATTACATATACATTTACCTCATTACATATACATTTAACCCCATATATGCCCCACTTAGGTCATAACATAGTACCCTCCTTCAAAAAGCTTTATCCTCAAAGCTTTGCAATTAAAGGTTTTACATGTGATGATCCATCCATCCGAATTTGAATTTTTCAGGCTTAAGTCTTGATAGATGCTTATTGCATAATTTTATTTCCTTTGATTCCATGTGTTATCATTGTGGCTTCTCCAATTTGTTGTAATTTTTGGTCTCTGATAATATCTTGTCAAATAATGGTTTTTAGATACACTACTCCATGGATATTGTTAATTATTCCATATTCGTTGGTAGTGTTGATGTAGATATTCTTGTCTTTCTTGGTAATTAAGGTCTCAGTACGGTTTCACCTTTAATTGTTTCCCTTTAGTTTGGACACCCATATCATCAATCTTCTTTTCATAGATAATGGAATCCTTTATCCTTTGTGCTTGGTTTTTTATTACTCTTTCCTTTGAGATAATACCCTCATATTTGAAATGTACATCTTCAATCTAGAGCTCCAATTCTTCAAGTATTTTCTAGTGACCTTCTTGAATCTTGTCTTCTTTATGTTTTTGAAGCTACAATGTGATTCCATCCATTAAATTCTTATGTCCTTTTTCGATTCTAGATTTCATTTTTCTTTTTACATCCTCCTTACTTGAGGATTCTTCAACCTTCTTGCATATTTCGTCGTCAAGACTTTTGGTAGTCTCTTAATCTAAGATCATTGTTTTTTTATTGATTTTGACAATGATTATTTTCTTCTTTCAATCTCTTGAGCTCATCAAGTAGTTTTTTATTATGGTTTCTTACTATACATATTTTTCCATCCTTCTTTTTCAATTCTTCCCTTGACTCATCCTTAATATTTGATTCATACTCTTGTAGACATTTTTTCATATTCTTAACATCATTAAGAATGTCTTGATTATGCTTATGAAGCCTTGTGTTTTCTTCATCTTTAATTTTCAATTCTTCACCTAATTATGAAGCCTTGTGTTTTCTTCATCTTTAATTTTCAATTCTTCACCTAACTCCTTAAATTTTTAAATCTGTACTTCATCAATGGAATGATGTTCTTTCATCATCTGAAGAAATTCCACTAGATTGGTCTCATCTTTATCTTCATTTTCATTAAATGTAGATATTTCCATTGATTATTAATTGAGGCATAACCAAAAATCTCAATTTCCAACCTCAATAAATTGAAATTAATGATCCATAATGACTAATATGTTTTTCACACATATTATCATATGTTTCCTCTTTCTAACAGCTTTTGAATCACTTAAATTAGACATTTCAATAAAAAAGTTATGCTAAACTTAACATACCCTTTAAAACCCTGATTTGGAGTATGTCTGGTTGGCTGACCTTAGAACTGAGATAACTTTGAAATTTTGGTTCCGATGAGTCTGGAAAGTTTGTCATGTAATTTATTGACATGTCTTATATAGAATGCCATAGTTTGGATCAAATTTTGATGAACCTAGAGAAATTTATGGCCACTTCTCCAAAGAGAGATATTGTACAAACTGCCATGTGTCTTATTTTTTGGTTCTAGCAGATCTGAAGCATATAAATGAGCTCCAAAATAACATCACTCATCCACCAAAAGAAGAGCGCCCTAGGGGGGATTGATGCACCCCTCCCAGGAGGTAATGTTTGCATAATTTAAACGGTTGGTTTTGGATATATTTCGCATTTTATCTCACTGGTCTGTACTGCAGAAAATAACATAATCATATTACATATTCATCATTGCTCCTAGACTTCCAAGTAAAGAAGTGTTTATACTTTATTGCATATCTTTCATTGACTCCGATAAGCACTGGTCTATTAACAGTAGGAAGGTTTTGTAGGGATAGGCTCGTTTTCATTAACTATCTTTCAGGTCTATTCTTACATTTTTCGGGGAGCCTCCCGTGGCCCAAGGAGCAGGAACTAGAGAGGAAGGGGGTTACATTGAGGTGACATTGGGTGTATCTCCTTGAAAAGTTGCCAATCATAGCATCGGGCCCATGGGGTCCACCGGGTCCACATATCTCTGTTGGGTCCACATACTATCGGTTGTGGAAGGGTGCTAGCTTTTGAGGTAACATACAGCATAGGTACAACTATGTCATGTCTCTCAATTCCTCTTTGTTCAGCGTCTCCTTGTGTACACACATCAATTGTTGCATTTTGGAGGGCGTTTTCAGAGTTTTTATTTTTAATTTTTATCTTTGCTTATTTATTTATTTATTTTGAACCACCTTTTTGTCTTTTGGTTCCATCATTTTTAGCCTTTTTTTTCTGAACATGGCCGTTACTATGATTTTAGCAACAATCGAGTTGCTATGAAGTTTCATATTTTCAACATATCCTGGTAGGGGTGATATATCTTCTATTATGACAATTAGATATATCCTGGCAGCTGCATTAGCCAATGTATAAACATCTGTTTAAGATGGAAAAAATTAGCAATGTTCTGCATTGTGAACAAAAATATTATATATAAGAAAGAAGAGCAAACAAAGCCTGCTTGACTGGGAAAACTATATATCATAAAGTAGGAAATCCATAAAAGCTAGAATGGATCATGTAATGATGTGATTCCCAAATCTATTTGACAAAGAACAAAGAATAACAATCGAACCTGAATTAAGTGGCAGCAGCATTTCTGTTTCTACATTCCAGCTCCATGCTCTAATGTGTCATCAGACTGTCATCCAAACGAAAAATGCGGGGCAAAACAAATGTAGAAGGCTTTGGACAAACCACTGATGTCTAATTTAAAATTATTTTAGAGTCACCATTCATACTATGCTTTCAAAAGCAGCTGCAGCTGGCCCAGAAGTGTAGGGTGCAGGCTGGACATGGCTGCATTGAAAGCTTCATTCCCATGCAGCCCAGCACATGTTTGAAGGCTTTCCTTTAAAGTGTTAGCTAATGAAATCTTCTTGATTGGATCAGCAGATTCAGCCTTAAGAGAAACAGAAATACAGCACAAGTTAGTTCTATGGAAGCAAATAATTTGGAAAAGTTATCTATGTTACACCTTAAATCAACATAATGCTAGATAAATCAAGCTTCCTAGAGAATAGCCAGTTATCTACTTCCAAAGTTTGGGATTCACAAAGCGAAAAGTGAGATGTCAGAAAAGAGTATAGGTAGTGCCTATAATAGAATGCATATGCTATGTTACATGATCCATAGAATTCAATCAGTTCAGAAATCCTATTACTTACTTGTCTTTTCCTGAAATCTTTATTTTGTTCAAAGTCTGGCGGTGGCTCACTTACGTCATATTCACTGGAATGAAAACATTCGTGACTGCATTTTTAGCCCTTGTGACAAAATTACATTGCATATTCCTAATCTACACAATAAAAGGTTTATGGCATGTCTCATTACCTGCATGTGTTATTTTCTTCTTGCTCAATATCACTTGCAAGAACACTAGAACATACACTGCAAGGAAACATGATACATAAAGTGGCTTTTATCAAAAGGGGGAACACACAAGAGTGGTAAATCATGGATGAGAAGTAGATAAGCTTCAATCAGAATTAGACCTGAGAATTTGTTCAAGCCTTTCCAGAATTTGGCACTCTCTCAGGGTCAACAAAATGCAAAGGGCCAAACCATAAGCCTTTCTACATGTAAAAGATACATCATCCACCTGCATAAAGCTGAATATTAATATAATGAAGAGCACATCCTAGTCTGCATTGCTTTAGTCATAAATAAAAGCTTCCGAAAACATTCAGTAAATTCTCTGAATAAATTTCAAAGGGACAAAAGGATATCCCATAAACCATCCTAAACGAGATGTATAAAAGCCACCAACACAAAATGAATACATGTAAAAGAGACACTGCATCTCCAGTATCTGTTACATATAGAGTCTTCCTTTCAAAAATTGTCTTTGGTGTGCCAAATCAATTACAATCCTACTCAATATTAACAAGTGAAAATTGACTTTTTGAGTCAAAATTGGTAATTTCATTAAACAGAAAGATATAAATGGATATATGACAATAGAAGCCATGGGAAATAACTAATATGCCCAGGCCAAAGGAATAACGCAATGAACAGCAATTCACACTGACAGATATATAGAAGATTACCACTAGTCACTAACCTTTGGTGGTAACACGAAAATCTGGATCAATATAGTTGCACCATGGTAATTCTAAGGTTATTGAGATAATTAATCAAAAGTGAGTGAGTTAATTATAAAAGTGCACTTGAAAGCCTTTTATGTTAATGTTTTGCATATTAGATAGTATTTTTCCTAAGTTGTTGAATTTTGTACCTTAGAGGTGTTCCCCTAGTGATTTTGTGCCTAAGTCACTAAAGGGGGAAAAGTAACATGACCCTTGCATTAATTTCATGAGATGTGAAATTAATTTCACTTTATAGAGTTATAAAGTGACTTTTTAATTAATTAATGAGATGTGAGTGAAATTTAAATTTTATAGAGAGAAAAAAATATTTTATCTCATCCATTGATTTGACATCTCAAGATTCAATCTGGGACCTTGGATCTTGAGATGGTTCGCCTACCCTCATTTGGCAAACAAAAAAGGCTCGGGCAAATTCAAGAGGCACATTATTCATTCCATGAGACTTGGAAGAGAACTTGACTTCTTGAGAAGAGAAGGACGCAGAAGAGAGAGAGAGAGGACAGGCATGAATCCCAAGACATTCAAACAGCAGTTTCAAGGCACACAAATCGAGGAGCAGCACTCAGTTTGACGAGGGAATAGGCTGCATGCATTTCCAGGCAGAGGCACTATTTTTGAGGAGCTGATTCTGATCATTTATTTCAGTCCGTACAGCAGCAGTCCGTACAGAGATTCTGTAGCAGACTGGCCATGAATTTCAATGTGAGAAGGGCATGAAATTCAAGGCAGTTAATTACTGTGATAGCAGGCATGAAAACCAAGAATTCCAGATTGTACAGCAGCAATGAAATTCGAGGAGGTGACTACTTTTCAGGCAGTCCATACTGTACGTTTTCAGCACACATTTCGAGGAGGCTATGCACAGAAAACGGGGCTGTCAATGCACTGTTTTCATGGCTGGAAATTGGTCTTCTGGTTGAGATAAGTTGTGCTTGTGTTTTTACTTTTTTATAGCACTGCTGTACATTTGAAGAAGAAATAAAATCATTCTCTCAGTTTTTTCCTAAAAATTTGAGTCTGAAATTTTTATGTGTGGGTGCATTTAGTTTTTGCTCATAAATATTTGTAAATTTCCCCATGTGTTTCCAGTTCTGGGTTGTTTATTGTTGAAATAAAACATTGAAGAATATTCTACTTGTATTATTCCTCCTTCTGGAGATGTCTTTAATGTAAAAGGTCATGAAGTAAAACCTCCATTGTAAGTCGGGTCATTGGTACCCAAAAGAATGTAATATAAATATTGTTTTGAGTCTCCCTAGAGAGGTCGGCCCAGTCAAGTTAGTGAGGCCAACCTAGTTAGGTTAAAGGTCACGTGAAAAGCTAAGAAACCGGATTTGCTCAAAACCCTCAGCATGTCGCGTCGGGATCGAATCGGACACGATTCGGTCTGAATTCGTGTTCGATTCGAACTTTGAGCGAATCCGTTTTCAGGACACGATGGGAAAACGAATCGGACTCGAAATGTGAGCGTGTCCCGACTGTTGGACACGAACTGAGAAAACAGGACACGTAAATCACGGAAAAAGGCATCCAGGTTTGCTTTAAAACAAGATTTTGGCTTTCTTTTTGTCATTTGCAAGGAAGCAATTGGTTGAGAGTGAGTGATTCGTGAATATTGAATCGTGATTTGTGAATGACAATGTGTAATCATTAATGTGTTTTTATTCTAATTTCTATTGAATATTTGTAAATGTTCTAGTTTCTAAAGATTGTTGGATCTATATGTTTATATTTTTAAATTTTAATATATTTAAAAAAAAAATATTTATGTATATAAAACGTGTCCTAATTCCGGGGGTCACCGTGTCCGTGTCGGACTCTCATATTTTTGTGTCCTTCGTGTCCCGTGTCCCCGTGTCAGGTGACTTAGGTGAAAAGTAAAGTATATACTATAAATAGAGAGTGTTTCCCTCTCATTTGCACCATTCACTCACTCAAGCATTGCGCAAGAGAGGAAGAGGAAGGATTGCGAAGGAGGAGGAGGATTGTTCTTGTTAGTTTTTCAGAATTTACTTCAATCTGATCTAGGATCTTAACTGAGAGAACAACATGTACAGCATATCTACAGCATATCAATCATGGACACAATAATGCAAGCACACAAGAGACACCGAGTTTACTTGGGGAAAACCATAAAGGTGAAAAACCCCAATAACTTCCTCAGAGATAGATAGAACAATGATACAACCCAAGCATAAGAGATAGACATCTCCTAGCAGCAGCTTCTCCTCCTCCACAAGTGCGCCACTCTCCAAAGAGTGTGTGAGAGAATAGAATGATCAAATAGAGTGCCTCCCGCACTCTATTTATACTTGACTTGACTTGCCTAATAACCTTTACTAGGTCGGCCTCAACTTAACCACATAACACAATGCTGACTGGGCCGACACCCAATAGGGTGGTCTAATAACCCTTTGACCCACATGGCCGACCCCCAATAGGGTGGTCTAATAACCCTTCGACCCACATGATTTATACAAGGCCGACTCCAACAAGGTGGTCTAATAATCCATCAAGTATAAGTTATGACACTTACAATATAAATGATGACACTTCCGTATAGAGGAATAATAACATCTCTATAGGAATACAAACACTTCCGTATAGAGGAATAATACCATATCTATAGGAGTACAATATACATATATGAAATACATTCCGAAGTTACATATACATCAACAGTTCTTGGCTCTAGAGTTTGGGTTTTGTCTTTCTTTCTTATGAGACTTATTTCTCTGGGCATTGTACTTTGGTAATCTATATTGAGGAAGTTCTTGCTGGGCTTTCTTCCCCTTGAGGGTTTCACAAGATAAATTGTTGTGTACCTTGTGATTGTGTATCTTTCAGAGATCCTCTTTATGCTGTTATTGTGAAAATGTATTAAATGCTAATGAAGTAGGAATCTAAGTTATTGTAGCATATAAATATAACATTTATGAGTAATAATTCATTTGCAGCAATCACGTTGAATGGTTTGGGCATTAAACAATGAACAGTGAAACTTGAAACCAGGTTGGGTAAAAGAAGAGAAAATGTTTACATGGTATCAGAGCTGAGCTAAAGAGAAGAGCATAGATTTTAGACTTGAGAGAAAGCACCTTTAGTTCACTAGGTAGAGTTTTTGGACTTGCATTTTTAGTGAGATGGCTACAGGGTTGAGGTTGGAGGACAAGTTGGGCGGGGTAGCCAATATTAGTCCTTGGAAAGCGAGGATTATGATGATTTTACAGGAGAATGAGTTGTAGGACATTGTGAACAGCACTACAGCTCTACGTTGCGGGGAAGCGCTCCCCCCCCCCCTCGCCCTTGCTTTGGAAGCTAGCTTCTGGCTGAAGCTAGGCGGAAGCTATGCCGAAGTGCGATTCGCTTTCGCTTCCGGGAGGAATCATTTTCAGGAAGCACGCTTCAGGTCTTAAAATTTCGCTCCCTACCACTGTGTGAGTTCGTGCCGGAATCGATCCGAAGCGTCGCTTCCCCTTCGCTTCCGGATCGATTCCGCTTCGCTTCCCCCAACGATTCCGGCGAAAAAAAAAACGCTTTGGTCGCTTCCAAAATCGATTCCCGTAGCTTCCTCGGACGATTCGCCAAAACCCGCGATTTTCTTGGTGAGTTGGAGCTCGTGGGGTCCACGCTTGGGGTTTTGGAGGGGGGAATAGGGCTTTGAGGTATAAAGCCCTCCTCCACACTCCATTTTGTCACTTTGGTTTGTTTGAGAAGAGAAGAGAGGAGAGGAGAGGAGAGGAGAAGAGAAGAGGAGAAGGTGCCATTGGAGATTGAAAAAGGTTGGATGCTTGGAGCCTTGGCAAGTTGGCACACTCAGTACCATTGGAGTCTTGGACATCCAAATAGGTAGGCTCTAAACCCTTTCTTGTTGATTTGCTTTGTGTTTGAAGTTTGAACTTGAAGTTTTGATGCTTGAGACTTGAATTTTTTAAGCTTGAAATTTGACTAGAAGCTAGAATGTCATTGTAAATGTTCCTCTCCTACTCTTTCCCATGCTTTCTCCATCATTTCTATTGCAGGGCAACAGGTTAAACTCTAGTTCCACTTCCAACTTCCAAGTCCAACAAACATGATGATGGGTTTATGGTTTCTTTTGTTGGTTCCATTTGTTGTTTTGATGATGTTCATTGAAAACCGGAGGAGGAATGAGGGAGAGGGAGATGATGAAGAAGTGGGTAGTGGCACATACCGTGGAGAGGAGGAGGGAGGGGAAGAGGAGGAGGGAAACCAAATGAAAACCAAGGAGGACACAACACCCTTGTGGAAATATGTCACCAAGCAGGGAGGAAGCAAGGGGGGTGGAACCACCAAATTTGGTTGCCCCCATTGTAAAAAGACTTACATGGGTTCATATACCCGTCTGAGAAGACATCTATGTGGGAACATGCCATATGATGAAAACAATACTGTAGGAGTTTGTGTTTGCAAAAGTGTGCCATCAACACAAAGAGCCATGTATAAGAAGGAAGAATTTGAAGCACAAAACAAATCAAAAGCAAGGGTTGACTATGACCCCTCATTGAACTCACCGAGAACTGGAGGCCCATCCACCCAAGGTAGTGGATTCTCACCCCCTGGGTCACGCAAGACAATATCAGATTTCCTTGACGTTGGTGGTAGGGATGATGTGGATGCAAAAGTGTTCCGGTTTCTCTATGCATGTGGCATACCATTCAATGTCCTTCGCTCACCCTATTGGCATGAAATGGTAGACGCCATTCGCACTGCTGCAGCAGGATACAAGAGCCCAAGGTATGACATAGCTAGAACTGTGGGGCTTGACAAGGAAAGAGGCAAGATCCAAAATGCTTTGGGGCAATTCACAAATGCTTGGAATGAGTATGGGGTATCAATTGTATCAGATGGATGGACAAATGTAAAAGGCAAGCCATTGATAAATGTTGGTGTGTCTGCTACTGGTGTAGTCTTCCTTTCAGCCCATGACTACTCAGATAAATTCAAGACTGGCATAAACATTGCAGAACTCCTACTCAAAACCATTGAAGCTATTGGTCCATACAATGTCATCCAAGTCATAACCGATAATGCTGCTAATTGTAAGGCAGCGGAAGCAATCATTGAAGATAAATACCCCAACATATTTTGGTCTGGGTGTTTGGTTCACACAATGAACCTTTTGATGCACGACATCATTAAGTTGAAGGAAAATCAATACAAATGGATTGGTGAATTGTGCAAAAAGGGCAAGAAGATGATAAGATTTATAACCAACCATAGCAATGCCCATGGCATTTTCCGCAGTCACTCAAAGTTGGAGCTATTGAAGATAGCAAAGACTAGATTTGCTAGCTACTACCTCACTTTCAGGCGCCTTTTGAAGGTAAGAGAGGCATTGGCTAGCATGGTATCAAGTGAGTCATGGCAGGTCTTGAAAGATAGGTGTACATCCGCATCTGACAGGCTTGATTTTCAGGAGGTGGAAGAAACAGTTCTTCATGTGGGGTTTTGGGTAAGTGTCAAGTATGTTTTGCAGTTCACAAAGCCCATTTATTACATGATTCGGTTTGCAGATACAGATAAGCCAGTGATTGGAGAGGTGTATGAGCAGATGGATAGCATGCTGGGTCAAATTAAAGATATTGTTGAACAGAAAGATCCCGTCTTGTATGACCATATTCACACACATGTGGTCAAAAGGTGGGAACATCTCAACGTTCCACTGCATGCCTTAGCGTATGTGTTAACACCAAAATATTATTCTCCATCTTGGTTGGCCAAACTAGCACCTGGGGGTGGGGTTAGGAGAGAGCCCACACAGATCCAGAGGTACAGCTTGTGTACATGAATGCTATAGACAAGTTGGTCCCTGATGCAAACGAATGTGACATATTGCGCAGTGAATTAAGCAAATACCTCAGTGAAGTTGGTACATTTGGTACTTTGCATGCAATCAGAGATCGAGATAGGGCACCTCCTATCGAATGGTAGAACATGTATGGCTCAACATGCCAACGCTTGTATAAATTGGCTGTTAGAGTGCTTTCACAGGTGGTTAACAGTTCCTCTACAGAAAGGTGTTGGAGCACCTATAGCTTCATCCACTCAGTGAAAAGAAACCAATTAAATGAAAAGAAACCAATTAAATGAAAACAGAGCAAAAAGCTTGGTTTATGTACATTACAACTTGAGGTTGTTGACTCATTATTGTGAGCGTGCCAAAACTGATAGATCATATGTCACTTAGGACAACAATCCGGAGGAGCATAACTTGGAGGATGAAGCCATAGCTTTGGAGTGCTTGGAGGAAGAGCTTTTGGGCGATGAGGATGACGCATATGCAGTAACACTACCAATGGCGCCGCCATCTTCTTCCTCGTTTCCAGATGCACCATCTTTGCCTAGAGGTTCACGACCTTCATTTGCATCAATGAGGGGGGGTCGTGCAGGATTGAGTCTTGGACGTGGCTCAACAGTGATGGCTACTGGGGATGATAATCCCACTCCCATTGTTCAGAGAGCACGAGAAAAGAAAATGGAAATTTCTCGTGACAAGAGGAAACATCCATGATTCCATAAAATCTACTTTTCTTGTATTTTCTTGTTTACAGTACTTTCAAGTTTCGGCACTATTGACTCTTTTATATTTATTATCATATATTTTGTAAACATTACATGGCATTTCAAGTTTGAAGTTTGAAGTTGAACCTACCTTTGAATTTGAAGCTTTAAGGTTGAATCTTGATGTTATAACTTATGGAATCATGGATATTGGCCTATGGTTGATGAAATCATGAATTCACTAGTAAATGATTAATGAATGATGATTGATGAATGATGTTATATGACGTTATCTGATGATTGATGAACTTCTACTTGCATTTGTTGACATATATGCATCAAAATATATAAAAAATATATATTATATAAAAAACGCTTCCGGAACGCTTCCTAACCGGAAGCTTTTGAAAATTTCGCTTCTCGCTCCCGCTCCCTCTCCCAAGTAACCTTGCTACAACTAATCTTGTGGTGGTGCCTGCATCTACAGATGCAACAACTTTGGCAACCTTCAACAAGAAGGACATCAAGGCTAAGAGAATTATCCTTGATGCCTTTAAAGATCATGTGATCCCACATGTGACTGGTAAGGACTATGGTTATCAAATGTGGGATGCCTTAACCTGCATGTACCAGAGTTCCAATGAAAACCAAAAGATGGTATTGAGAGAGAATTTGAAGAGCATTAAGATGGCTAAATCTGAAAATGTTGCATCTTACCTTACTAGGATCACACAGGTGAGAGATGAGCTTGGAGCAGTTATTGCTGGCCATGAGCTAGTGCGAAAAGACTTGAATGGTGTAGCCAGGCCATGGGCTATTTTTGTGGAGGCCATTGTAGCAAGAGAAAATATGCCTTCCTGGGATCGTCTTGGGATGACTTGATTCAAGAGGAGACCCGGAGAGGATATGTGTAGGGCAGTTGATCTCATAGTAAGGAAGATGAGGAGAATGTGGCTTTGACAGCTAAAGGGAAGAATAAGAAGTCCAAGAAGGGTCCCAAGAGTGGGGCTAAGCAGCAAGGTAATCAGAAGAAAGACATGAGCAAAGTCAAGTGCTTTGCTTGTCAGAAGTTTGGGCACTATGCTAGACAATGTCCAAAGAAGAAGAAGAAGAAGCAATAAACAACAACTTCAACAAAGATTGATGAGTATGTAGTGCGGTTTGAGAAGGAGTTTTCCCTATTTGCTGGTCATTCAGAGAGAGCATCCATTACCAACACAGAGGGAGAGTATGAGAGGGAGTACTCACTAATTGTTGGCCATTCCTTGAGTGCATCCACCACCACATGCACTTGTTATATTGATAGTGGGGCTTCTAGCCATATGACAGGTGTGAGAGATATGTTTTCAAAGTTCACAAAAATTAGTTTGGATCTAGAGGTGGCGTTGAGAGATGACACTATTGTCAGGGCAATTGGGCGAGGGACTATCACCTTTGAGAGGGAGTCCATGGAGCCCATGACACTGAGCAATGTCTTGTATGTCCCTGGGATGAAGAAGAACTTGATTTCAGTTTCCACTATCGAGGATAGAGGATTTGAAGTGTACTTCCAAGATGGGTATGTACATGTTCATCCCAAGGGATTGAATCATTCTACATCTATTGTGATTGGTGTCAAATGTGGGAAACTGTACAAGCTCTTGTTTCAGCCACTTCATGCTTTGGCACACAACAACAGTAGCAATTGCGATCTATGTGAGTTATGGCATATGACGATGGCTCGTTTGCATCATCTAGGTCTGAGAATGTTGAGAGATATGGTGACTGGGTTGCCTGAGTTTAGCACGGAGCAGGGTGATGTGTGCAGGGGGTGTGCTCTTGGAAAGTACACCAAGACTGCTTTTCCAAACAGTGACAGTAGATCGACAGGAGTACTTGATTTGATTCACTCTAATTTATGCAATGTTATCGGAACTGGACCGGTCATCAAACCGGCGAAACCCAAAATGTGAACCGGACCAGAACTGAAAAAAAACCAGGAAAAAAACTGGTCGACTAAAAAATACATAAAATATTCATATTTTGTAAAAAACATATATATTCATGTGCATACATATGAATCCAAACCATTAATACACAAATATGCAAAGTTTCTCATATATATAGCAAGTATGGGTGCAAATAACCAAAACAACACCTAGTGCAATACATCTCTGAGGTTCTGAACCAAAGCACATCAACAAAGAGGCTTGAAATGGCTCCTACAATCCAAAAAGAAACCATACTAATGAATAACAATAAATTGATCATAGAAACATAGAAAACTTTTTTTTTTGTGTTTTTTATAATAAAAAAATCAGTTTCGTGGGTCCAGTGTCTGCGGTTGTATGACACTGTACGGACCGGTCGGTTTTGACTAGTTCAGGCCGGTTCCGACCGATTCCGTACCCGGTTCAACCGGTTTTGGTCCCTAACCGGACCGGTTACCTCTGTAAACCGGTCGGACCGACGAGTTTTGCCGGTTCCGGTCCAGTTCCGATAACACTGAATTTATGTGGTCCGATGTATTTTGTTTCATTGACGGGTTTTGAGTATTATGTTACATTCATTGATGACTTCTCCAAGAAGACGTGGATTTACTTTCTGAAGAGCAAGAAGTCGGAAGAAGTCTTGCAGAGGTTCCAAGAGTTCAGAGCTCTCATGGAGAACCTAACAGGGAGATGGATTTAGGTGTTGCATTCAGATAATTGGGTTGAGTATACCTCCACTGCAGTCAATGAGTTTTGTGCACAGGAGTGGATCAGGAGACAGTTGACAGCTCTATATACCCCACAGTAGAATAAGGTTGCTGAAAGGAAGAACAGGTCCATTGTGGGTGTAGCGGGAGCGATGCTTCATGATCAAAGTTTACCTTTCTTTCTTTGGGCCAAGGCTTGCAGTACTACTGTATACATTCAGAACATGAGTCCCCATAGAGCCTTGGGGTGCATGACTCTTGAGGAGGCTTTTTCAGAGAAGAATCCTGAGGTTTGGCCATTTTTCGAATATTTGGTTGTCTGACTTACTCTCATGTCCCTTAAGAGAAGAGGGCAAAGTTGGAGCCCACGGTAGAAAAGGGCATTTTTGTGGGGTATGATGAGACTTCGAAGGCCCTTCGCATATATATTCCTTCATAGAGGAGAGTTGTTGTGAGGAGGGAGGTGAGATTTGAGGAGGAGCTAGCCTTTCAGAAGTCTCAAGAGTCAGAGCAGGGGTACCAATAGGCTTCCACAGTTCAGGTGAGTAGTTCATATAGTCCAACTTTGAAGAGTGTTGGGTCATAGGTATCTAGGGTGATTGGTCCACAGGTTTCAGGTGCTTCAAGTTCAAGGACACAGTCTGCAGGTTCAAGTTCTCGGGTTACAGGTTCAGACGTTCCCGTTTCACATGGCTCACCAACTACTGGTCCTCCAATTACTAGTTCACTGCCATAGGGTCACAAACCACGAGGTCTACTTCTGTACGACAATCAGTGGATGTGGATGAGCAGGAGCAGTCCCCCCCACCAAAGACTACTTCAAAGAAGAGGAAGCCTAAATGGATTCAAGACACCTTCAAGGAAGCTCAAGAGTCAGTGAGGAATCCCAAGAGACATGTCTGGTAGAGCAGAGTTCTAGAGAGATTTTGTAGTTGCATGGCTATCATGACTAGTCTTCGTGAGTTGGAGCCTTCCAGTTTTGAGGCTACAGAGCATCATGTATGGAGCTACCATGATTGCAGACAAAGTTGCACGAAACAGGGACGAGTTTCCGAAATAGGGACGCTTTGGAAACGTGACCCCCCAAAATTTAGGAAACGGGGAAACGTGATATATATATATAGGACATTTAAAAAATTGAATGTGAAATCTTAAATGATTTACAGATTAAATCCAAGATTCCAACACAATTAGAAATCATAGTGACATAGTCATAGTCATACATGATACATGTAACATCACATCACATTTTAGTAGTAATATCCAAAAACAACACATACTAACCATAGATGACTCCATAATGCAAGTGGAAATAACCAAAAACAGCCTTGATAAATGAGGATAATACATATATATCCAAAATCAGGCCATATATGAGACCAATGTTATTTTACAAGGCTTGGACAGACACTAGAAGCTTCCAGAAATTGCCTAAATCCCTAGCTGGATATTAAAAACTTCATTAAAATTTTTAAAAATTTACCTTGACCGAGCGTTAACGGGCTAACTTGGACGGAAACGTGCTCAAAAATGTTGAAAATCGATTTGGAAACGGGTTTCCTTTTTTTGGAAATGGGTTTCCTAAACGTGAAACGGGTTTCCTTTGCGTTCCGTACGTGTTTCCTCGTTTCCGTACGGAAACAGACAGGGGACGTGGGGGGGGACACGTTTCCTGCAACTTAGATTGTAGACCATTTTTTAGCACATTTGATCCGGATTTATGTGGGAACAAAATAAAAGAGCATTTACAAAATCAAATACAGATATATATTGCAAATGACACAGTGATGCAGTAAACACATATTCTATTAAATAGCGGAAATAGAACAAACTGTAAAATACAATAGCTAGAATGGTGGTAGCTATCTCTAAGAAGAGATGTGGCCGCTATGCTCATTCGTGCCAAGCTGAGTACAAAGAGAGGTCAAAAGGCCTATTTATCATAAGCATGAGGGAAAGAATCCCAAACATCCAAAAACCTAATCCTAGAAGATGAACCGTCATAAAGTTTGCGACCCCAAGGTGGTTAGTTGAACAATCAACTTCCCAGGGTCATAACTTTTGCATACGATCTCCGTTTGGGGTGCTTGGTAGCCCGTTGGAAAGGTTTATCCGAGATTTACAACTTTCAAATGGGGCCAAATGCATGCCATTGGCAACCATTTGCTCCCCCAAATCGCCAAAAAGGGTCGTTTAGGGCCTCAAAACGGCCCCAGAAGTTTAGGACTCGAAAAACCGTAGAAAAATTACTAGAAAATTGGCAAAATGGGAAACTGTTTTGAGCCAGTGGAATAGGTGGGTGGCCACCGATATCCATCTAGATCAACATTTTTGAGCCAATCCTATGTACGAGATCAGTAGCAGATGATGCATTTTGATGATGATCACTCTTATATTCAGTGGGCCTAGAGTATGTACACAGTCAGTTTCATGTCAGGACTGAGGCCCATGACCCAAGGTTGGTGACTGAGTTAGCCAGTTTTCACTTTGACAAATCAGAGATGATGATAGTGCCCTGTGATGCACACAATAGTAGGGTTCCCGTGTCTTCCAGGTGCTACAGATGCAGCTGCAGGTATATGACCCAACAGGTATATGGTTATTGTACTTGGATTTTTATTTGCTCGCTTACTTATCTTAGTAGCTGGACTTGGTATATAGTGGCTATTGCATTGGTGATTTTCTATCTGGTTCTTAATTGATGGTTTAGAGTAGAAGTGATTAATTTGCTTTGAGTAAGAGGTTCTTGTGTATACTCATTGGTTATTTCGTTGTCATAGTATGTACTTGGTCATTCCCCTTAGTTCTTTTCTAGTTATGGCGTCACCTATTCACTATTCCCGTTCATTCATTATCTTCTGTCTTTGATTTGATCCCGACTTGCACTTTGACTAGTGAGATCAAGGACTTCCCCCACTTATGCCTCTGTGTTGGATAGATTCCATGTTTACTTGTGTCTCGGCTCTGAAGTGTGGCCTCATCCCTTCTAGTCTGCTTGTATGATGCCAGGTCGATCGACTGTGTGGCTAGTGTCACCAGAATGTTTTCCCTTAGTCCTTGAAAACAAATACCCTTGCAAAAGGATCGGATTGCATAAATGCTCTATCTAAATGGATGCAAAAATTCAGCAACAAAAGTGTTTCTAAACACTAAAGAAAATAAATAAATAAAAATCTTCCATAGCTAGTTAGTGGCCAAGGGACGAGCACTCATCCCTTGTATGATGTAAGGATGTTTGCCCCTACATGGCGACAAGGTGGTAACTCCATCGCACCTATGGATGATGGGCGGGAAATGGTGGTAAGACCCAGTCATTATCTGAGGCCTGCAAGGCTATTCAAGGCACCTGCTCTTAGAGGTTGGCTACTGAAAGTTGATCGAAGTGTTAAATGAAATGTTAAAGTTTAAATGTGCAAAAGCTGACAGTAAGTCAAATGTAAAAATGTTGCTTGTCTAAAGTCTATTGGAATCCTTCCAAGCACTCTACCCATTTGTGAGGCACCGCCATTCCCTAGTGTCTTCTATCCGACATATGTATAAGTCGTTTTCCCTTTTCCCTCATGTCCGAGACATCACAGTGTTGAGGTTGTCAAATCAAATCCCCTTAGCCTAGCCTTGTTTCATCCACCCTCACCCATAGCTAGCAAAATGGTCAAGTCTGCAAATGAGTATACACTTGAGGCTTTTATTTGGAATGATTTATTACTTTGAATCTAGACTTACTGTTGATATTTTTATTCATGATCGCCATTAGGTTTTGGGATGAGTTTGGCCAAGTCAACAGCAGGTTTTGGGATGAGTTTGGCCGACAGAGTTCGATCTTGATTATTCATGGCCCTTTGATGTTCATTAGATGGTTCCATGCTCCAGACATTCATTTTCCATGGTGTCTTGCAATATTTTTATTATTACTAGCATTTATAGGCCATATTTTTTATTATTCGTGTTAAATTTCATACATTCATAGCATAAAACATAAATGCATAACCAAGATCACTAGAAGCAAGACAAAGCACAAAACAACAACACAGAGTTGTGACTTGGGAAACCCAAATGGGAGAAAACCCAACAACCTTCGCAGAGGGATGATAATTCCAAGATCAGAGTACAAATAAGAAAAGAGAAATAATGTGAAAGTGTCTTTCACAAGTAGATGCCCCAAATAAGCCTCCTCCTTCAAGTGATGCGAAACAACCTCCTCCAAGTGATGCGCACTTGCTAATTGAGTGAATGAGTGATAAAGAGGTGCACTAGCCTCTTATTTATACAAGTGCAAAAACCAAAAATTCCCTAACTGGGCTGACTTCACCTGGGGGCAATAAATAATTTATTTTTAATGGTTTTCTTTATCTTCTTTGCACCCCAAGGTTTACATTAGGTCTTTTATGAGTTTACATAAGCAATTACATTAGGTTCATCTCCCTTAGGAGGTACAATCAAGTAAAATGAAGGTTCAATAAAATACAATGAATAATATCTTCTGAAGTTGCACAAAATCCAACACTCCCTCTAACGAGGAAGGTATTCTTCGGTCTTCATCAACATCATGATCATCTGGGTTTCATCTTGTACTCTACACTATCTCCATCATCTCTATCCATATTGAAGATTGTCCACACAGTCTCAGTGTATCATCTTCACCAGTCTTTCGATGAGTCCAGGAGAATCACTCGATCCTGGATTTCAGGAGAATATCTCAATCCTGAATATCTGTGACATCCTCACCAGTCCTTCGGTGAGTCCAGGAGAATCACTCGATCCTGGATCTAGGAGAATCACTCAATCCTAGATATCTGAGATAATTAGTTGTGCCATCTCTGCTATACCATTTGCTACCCATCTGTCTCATCTACCGATGGGTTCCTCCCATACCAGGCTGAGATCTCAGACGATCAAATGGGAACGGCCATCTACTGACTGTCTGACTCATATGCCTGTGGGATTTCTCCCATATCTGGCTGAGTACTAGGACTGTAGAGGCACCAGTGCAATCACACGACCAACTGCTGACTGTCCTACTCATCTGCCTATGGGATTTCTCCCATATCTGGCTTAGTAACCGGACTGCAAAGGCACCACGGTGAGCCCGACCAACTGCTGACTGTCCTAATCATCTGCCTATGGGATTTCTCCCATATCTGGCTGAGTAACTGGACTGCAGAAGGCACCAGGGTGAGCTCGACCAACTACTGACTGTCCTACTCATTTGCCTATGGGATTTCTCCCATATCTGGTTGAGTAACTGGACTGCAGAAGGCACCAGGGCAAAGCAGGGCAAGCATCTCAATGTCATCTTTCCCTCTCAAGGAGGGATACATTCTCTTCGACTCCAAGTCTTCTGCAAAAGTATTCGAACTTCACCCTAGGAAGAGCCTTGGTGAGAACATCTGCAGTCTGGTCGTCTGTTGGCACATATTGTAACTCGACCGCACCTTTCTGCACCATATCACGAATGAAGTGATATTGAATCTCGATATGCTTCGACCTGCCGTGAAATACAGGATTCACTGACATCTGCACACAGCTCTGGTTATCACAATGAATCATGTCGGCTCTGGAATCTGGCCGAACAATCCTGCCAGGAGTTTACGAAGCCAAACTGCTTCTCGAGCTGTTGTGCTAGCAGCCATGTACTCGGCCTCTGTAGTACTGAGTGCGACCGAGTTCTGCTTCCTGTTGCACCAGGAGATAACTGCAGAACCCAAACTGAAGCAACATCCAGAAGTACTCTTCCGATCTGCAATACATCTGGCCCAATCTGAGTCTGTAAACCCCTACAATATCAGGTCACCATCTAAAGCATACTTCAATCCATATCCCACAGTGCCACGCAAGTATCTAAGCACATGTTTTGCAGCAATCCAGTGAATCTGCCTCGGTTCACACATGAACTGACTGAGGGCATTCACAGCAAAACATATATCTGGTCTGGTGTTGGTCAGATACATCAATGACCCAATCAACTGGCGATAAATGGTGGGATCAAACAAATTAGACTCTGAAGTAGAATCTCTCAACTTCTTCCAATTCGCATCCATCGAAGTAGCCATGGACTTGCAGTCCAACATCCCGAATCTCTTTAATATATCAATGGTGTATTTTCCTTGTCCAAGGAAAATCTCTTTCTGCCTCTGCCATACTTCTAATCCCAAGAAGTAATGCATCAATCCAAGATCTTTTTATTTCAAACTCAGAAGCGAGATTCTTCTTACACCATACAATGAGTTTCTCATTTCTTGTGAGAAACAAGTCATCAACATATAATACCAAAATTAGTGACTCATCATCTACAACCTTGTGGTAAAGGTTAGGGTCTGCATCACTCTTGGAAAATCCCAAGCTCACCAGGAATCCATCCATTCGTCCATACCAAGCACAGGGTGCTTGCTTGAGTCCATACAATGCCTTTTTCAGTCTGCATACATGAGACTCCTTTTCTTGGACAATAAACCCATCTGGTTGTTCGATATAAACTTCTTCCTCAATAACACCATTGAGAAAGGTTGTCTTCACATCCATCTGATGCAACTTCCATCCCATAGCTGAAGCAAACGCGATAATGGATCTGATGGAAGTATATCGGGCCACAGGAGCAAAAGTCTCATCATAATCAACTCCCTCTTTCTGAGAGAATCTTCTGGCATCAAATTTGGCCTTGTATTTCCCATATGCTCCATGATAAGTCTGTTGTTCCCATCTAGGTCTTTTCCGATCTACTGCAACATTTATGGGGATATCAACTGGATCAATGGAATCGATAGGTTCATCCTTTTCTGCTAACTCCCTCTTGAACTAGAGGGGGAGATGATCTCATCTCCTTTGCATTTCATCATCGATCTCCATGTCTGATCCTCTGCCTTTCCTGATAGTTGATTCTTCTTCAAAGGTCACATCCCTACTGACTTCAATCTGTCTGGACCCTGGGATGTAGATTTTGTAAGTCTTTGAAGACTCACTGTATCCCACAAAGGTTCCCTTCTTGTCTGAAGGTTCCAACTTGGGCACATGTATAAAGATTGGACAACCAAATATCCGAAGGTGACTTACTTTTGGTTTCACTTCTGTGAAAGCTTCCTCCAAGGTCATCCTTCTAGGCTGAGATTCATATTCCAGAAAGCTTCTTGCTAAACATCAACGGGATTCATCTATCCATCGGAACAAGTCTTTTCTTGTAGGCCAAATCACATGGTCTTTTCCCTACAAGTCAAATCTCGACTGATGATTATAAAATGAAAAAACACATAGTTTACACAGGCATCTTAGCTAATACTTTATCACAACAATCATGAACATGTCTATCAAACACTTCTAGATGTCTGTTATCTCCACTAGAACATGCCATCAAGAGTGTGCACTACCCTAAGCATGTAGGAGGGAGATATCATCTACACTAACTTCATGAAATATTGTGTAGCTCATATGCATAATATAACAGGGTAAACTATATCAACTGCTCAACACATTAGATTTGCATATAAAAAAATATATAAGACAAAAACAAATCTATGTAAGCAAGAAAACAAAATACTTATCTCTTATTTTTTGGTTTGTGGGCCCCCACTGCCTTCTTGTGGGAACCATAAGAGATCTATGTTCTTGCATTCAGGATCTTCTAGAAGAGGAACTCCGAACAATCATCATCCCTTTGCTTCTTGCAATGATGATCCTCTTCTACATTAGCAGTTGAGGCTTCAACTTTATTTTGTTAGAACTTCGGCACTTATTTGCATAATGACCATATGCCTTGCACCTGTAGCATTGTATCTGAGACAAATCCCTCTTCTCCTTCTTCTGATCTGGAGGTGGAATTGATCTCCTTTCTTGGTGCTTGTGTTTGTAGAACTTCTTTCCTTTTCCCTTACCTTTCTTGGTATGAGAAACAAAAGCTTGGTTCTCTTCAAGTGGAGTGGCATGGAGTCTTTGACGTGTTGCAATCCTTGTCTCTTCCTGAGAGCAATCTGCCCAAAGCTTGTCAAACTTTGGTAGTTTGGATCTACCACTTATGCTTTGGATAAAAGACTCCCATGATGGTGGAAGACCATTTAGAATGTGAAGGACAAGCTCCTTATCATTAATAGGATCTCCACTGGTGCTGAGCTTGTCTTTGAGTTCTGTGATCCTCATAAAGTATGAGGCAATGGATTTTGACTTTGCTATCTTCATATTTGAGAGCTGGTTTCTCAAAGTCATGGATACATTTAGGCTAGTGTGTTCAAACAGCTTCATAATGGTCTTGAACATTTTCCTAGCATTCTTCTTTCCTGAGATTTGAGGAACCAAATGGTCTCTCACTGAATCCACAAGAATCCTTCTTGCTTTAGCATCATTCTTCCTCCATCGAGATTTATCCTCTTCGGCTTCTGGTTCAGGGACATTCTCATTTACATATAGCAAGAGATCATTTTATTCTAGGAGTAGAAGAACCCTAGACTTCCAGGAGATAAAGTTGGAGGCTCCTTCCAAACGATCTTCAACCTTCATCCCAATCATCTTGAATGCAAATCTGGTTCAGAAACCCTAGCAAGAGCTAGGTCAAGAATGAAAGTTAATAGTTTGAAAAACTGAACCCACAGATAAATTCGCCTTGCCAAGGAGAGTTGAGTAGAGGGTGGGCTGGTCCAAATCTGTGGAGAGAAATGAGTTAAAACTGAAACCCTAATTCTACTGCAGCCACAGAGTTAGGTCAAAAATTGAAAGTTCTCGGAATTGAATTCCGTCTTCACCAATAGATTTGCCTTGCCAAAAACGAAATTCCTATGGCTTCTTTTCTCCAAAATGATGGTTGGAAACTTTACAAGATGAAACCCTAGTTCCGGCAGGGTTCCGACAATGCTTCGACAATGACTTCTTCTAGAACTACTTTGATACCATGTTAAATTTCATACATTCATAGCATAAAACATAAATGCATAACCAATATCACTAGAAGCAAGACAAAGCACAAAACAACAACACAGAGTTTGACTTGGGAAACCCAAATGGGAGAAAACCCAGCAACCTTCGCAGAGAGATGATAATTCCGAGATTAGAGTACAAATAAGAAAAGAGAAAGAATGTGAAAGTGTCTTTCACAAGTAGATGCCCCAAATAAGCCTCCTCCTTCAAGTGATGCGAAATCAGCCTCTGCCAAGTGATGCGCACTTGCTAATTTAATGAATGAGTGATAATGAGGTGCACTAGCCTCTTATTTATACAAGTGCAAAAAATAGAAATTCCTTAACTGGGTCGACTTCACCTGGGGGCAATAAATAATTTATTTTTTATGATTTTCTTTATCTTCTTTGCACCCCAAGGTTTACATTGAGTCTTTCATAAGTTTACATAAGCAATTACATCAAGTTCATCTCCCTTAGGAGGTACAATCAAGTACAATGAAGGTACAATAAAATACAATGAATAATATCTTCCGAAGTTGCACAAAATCCAACAATTCGGACATGGATGAGTTTCCATATGCATTTCTTGATGGACATATGATGTATGAGTACTCATTCCTAGTGGATTTGGACATTTTGCATCCATTGGTGCACTTAGATCTTGTTGATGTAATTGTAACTTCGGAAGATATTCACTTGTATTTTATATTGTTATTATTATTGTATTTTATTTGTACCTCTGACAGAGATGTTTATTCCTCCGGTGGGAGATATCATTATTACATTTGGTCATGTAAAGTCATTGAGGTAAATCCTCCTTTATAAGTTGGGGCAATAGATCCCCTTAGAGTCAGTTGTATTAGGGTTATTGAGTCCCCTAGAGAAGTCGTCCCAGTCAGGTTTAGTTGAGGCAAACCTAGCAAGTGAAAAAGGTCAAGTGAAAGTAAAGTATAAATAGAGAGCAAGGTTCTCTCATTTAGACACACACTCACTCACTCAAGTTCGCATAAGTGAGAGAGAGAGGACAAGTTTGCATAGGAGAAAGAGAGAGGAGCTGCAAAAGACCATCTTTGTTTTGGGGTTTTACATTTGTGATATTGTATTGGTGACGATTCTATCTCTGAGGAAGTTGCGGGGTTTTCTCCTTTATGGTTTCCCCGAGGAAAATATTTGTGTCTATTGTGTTATGTTGTGCATGTTATTCTTTCAGTTAAGATCCTAGATAATATTGATTAAAAGTAGAAAAACGAACATGGTATCAGAGCTAACATGGAAAGAAGACATTGTGCAGCTGCGGGAAGCTAGGGCTTCTAAGTTTTGGGTCTTCTCTCCATAGATCATCAAGAAAAGGAGGCTACGCTAACTCTCCCTAGGAGGGCGCAACTTTTTTTCGAAGCTGAATTTGATTATGAGAATTTCATTTTTTGGCTCGTCATTACTGCCGGTGGAAAACTAGGGCATCAACATTTTTGGGTTTTTGTTCACAGATTTGGAGAAGTGAGTACATTGGGCAACTCGCCTTGAGGAGGCGCATCTACTTGTCCAATCAAAAGTTCAAAATTCCAAGTTTTTAAAATTAGGGTTTCTCTAACAAACCCTAGGCCAACCAGCTCCAGAACTAGTTTGGGCATCTAAAAGTGGTAAGACCTAAAAGCTTTGTTATTTCGATTTGAAGTTCTCATTCAATATGTCTCACCATACCAATCTTGAGGATAAGCTTGAAGGAGCTGATAACTTCCGAGCATGGAAGTATAGGATTGCTCTTGTCCTTGAAGATAATGAATTGGACAAATATGTGTATGAAGAGGTTCCAACACCAGAGGAAGATGAGGCTAAAGCCTTACATAAAAAGAACTTGGTGACGGCCAAGAGAATCATTGCAGATTCCGTTAAGGATCATCTCATCCCACGTGTCATCTTTGAAGACACCTAAGGAGATGTTTGATGCTTTGACAAAGCTATTTGAAGGGAAGAATATAAATCAGAAGATGACCTTGAGGAACCAACTCAAGAATGTGAAGATTCAAAATGTAGAGACCATACAGTCCTACTTTACAAAGGTCTCTCAGATCAAGGAGCAACTTGAAGCTATTGGAGAAAAGATAGAAAAGGGAGAGATTGTGATGACCACCTTGAATGGCCTCCCAAGATCAAGGGACTCATTCATTCAAGGCATATGTGCCAGAAAGAAGTTAATCACATTCAGAAGGCTATGGGAAGAATGCTCACAAGAGAAGCTCGACTTGTGGCTTGAGAAGAGAAGATGGGAGCAAATGATGATCAAGCTCTCACAGCTCACACTAGAAGGAATAATAACTAGAGGGAGCACCATCATCACAGTAAGAGGGAGAAACACCACCACCAAAGTCAAAGGGAGAACTTTAGAAGATCCATGAGAGATCTATCTAACATTAGATGTTATACTTGTGATGAGAAGGGACACTACTCCAGAGATTGTCCCAGAAATAGAAATGGCTCCCACAACAAGAAGAACAACAAGAAAAGACACCATGCCCACACCGCAGAAGATGATGAACCTCCAAGGAAGAGAGCCAGAGAAGAAAGTGATGAAGAGTATGTTTTGATCTCAGCACTCATGGGCACTGTTACACATGGAAGTAATGATTGGCTTGTAGATAGTGGGGCTTCCAAGCATATGACAGGATATAAAGAACCCTTCATAAATCTATATGAGCATGAGTCACCTCACAAGGTGAAACTTGGGGATGATTACCAATACCCCATAAAAGGAAGTGGAGAAGCTTCTTACAAGCTAGACTCTGGCAAGTCTCTGAAGATGAAGGATGTCCTATATGTTCCAGGACTAAAGAAGAACCTTCTCTCCATATCAACACTAGATGCTAAAGGCATGAGGGTTGCATTTGTTGATGGCCAAGTCCTAATGTGGCCAAAGGGGAAGACAATAGATGATGCAATTGTGATTGGAGAGCAAGAGGGAGGTTTGTACAAATTGAAGGGCCAACCTGAACAAGCCTTGGTTCATGACTCCATGGAGCCAAGTGAATTATGGCATAGAAGGCTTGCACATGTGCACTATAGAGCACTACCCATTGCAAACAAAACAGTTGAAGGACCTCCAAAAATCTAGTCGAAGCATGAAGGCATTTGCAAAGGATGTGCAAAGGGAAAGAACATGAAGAAGGCATTTCCAAGTAGCGAAAGCAAAGCAAAAGGAATATTGGAGATCATCCACTTTGATGTATGCGGCCCTATGTCATCCAATTCATTGAGTGGGTATGTGTATTATGTTTCATTTATTGATGACTCTTCCCGTAAAACTTGGATATACTTCTTGAAAAGTAAAGATGAAGTATTCAACAAGTTCAAGGAATTCAAAGCCTTGATCGAGAACCACACTAAGAAAAGGATAAAGATCTTTCGATCAGATAATGGCGGAGAGTTCACCTCGGAAGATTTCAAGAACCTATGCAGAGAATCTGGGATTAAGAGGGAGTTGACCACTCCATACAATCCACAACAGAATGGCGTTGCAGAAAGGAAGAATAGAACAATAATGGAAGCAACAAGAGCAATGCTTCATGACCAGGACCTTCCGATGCATTTATGGGCAGAAGCTGCGAGGACAATGGTGTATGTACAGAACCGTACTCCTCATAGAGTACTAGACAACAAGACTCCAGAAGAAGTGTTCTCCGGTGAGAAACCAGAAGTCAACCATCTCAGGATATTTGGCTGCCCAGTGTACATACACATTCTGAAGGAGAAGAGGACGAAGCTAGATCCTTTAGGAAAGAAGGGTATATTCGTAGGATACAGTGAAAGCTCGAAGGCCTACCGAATATACTTCCCATGATTCAAGAAGATCAATATCAACATAGACGTGACATTTGACGAAGACTCAGCCTACAACAAATCCAGAAAGTTACCTATTGAAGACACTGAAGAACTTGAAGTTCCCAAGATCAGAGATGCAGTAATGGAAGAAGCAGTTCCAAAAGATCATGAAGACCGAGAGATGGAAGAACCACAAGAACCTGTGGATCCATCTCGTGAGAAGAACTCCCAGAAGAGGAAACCAGCATGGGTACGAGAAGCAATACAAGATGCAAAGAAGTATGGCGCTTCAGAGGGGATCCACAGAGAAAGTAAGAGACCTAGGCCATACTCCAACTATGTAGCCCTGTTGTGTGACATCATTGACAAAGAACCTTCCAACTATGAGGAACTGGCAGAGAAGAAAGAATGGAAGGATGCCATGATCGAGGAGTACCAGTCGATTACGAAGAATGATGTCTGGGAGGTAGTTCCGAGACCAGAAGGGTAGTCTGTTGTGACTTCGAAGTGGATCTATAAGATCAAGCATGCTACAGATGGTAGCATCGAGAAACACAAGGCGAAGTTTGTGGCATGTGGCTTCTCCCAGAAGGAAGGCGTAGACTTTGAGGAGACATTTGCACCTGTAGCTAGATACACTTCAATCAGATCTGTACTTGCATTGGCTGCAGTGATGAAATGGAAGGTACACCAGATGGATGTCAAGACAACGTTCTTGAATGGTGTAGTAGAAGAGGAAGCGTACGTGGAGCAACCACTCGGATTTGAGACACATGACATGAAGACTCATGTGTGCAAATTGAAGAAGGCCTTGTACGGATTGAAGCAGGCACCCAGTACGTGGTACAGAAGGATGGATAGCTTCCTAATGAGCTTAGGCTTTACCAAGAGTAAAGTAGATTCCAACCTTTACTACAAGGTTTTAATATCCCGAATGTTATATATTGGGCGTAAGCCCCGATGCATATGAATTATTTTGGTATACTGGGCGTAAGCCCCAATGCACATGACTGAATTTAGTTATAGATATACATATTTGGGCATGGACCCTGACATAGGCAGGTTATTGTTATATACTGGGCAGAAAGCCCCAAGGTACTTGATTGATGTTTTATTATGAGATTGGGTACAAAAACCCTAATATACTGAGATGATCTTTGTTATATACTGTGCAGAGTTCTGATATGCATGACTGACTTTTATGATGTGTTGAGCGTGGACTCTGGAGCACATGGATGACCTATGTACTGGGCATAAGCCCCGATGTACATAGAGTTTTGGGCATAAGCCCTGGAGCACTCTAAATTGATGTTGAGCATAAGCTCTGGACCATCGAATCTTTGGCCATTGTATCCCTAGGTGTATCTTACAAATACATCCTAGCACTAGTGTAAAGCAAAGAACTCTGGAATTGCACTAGCATAACGCCTATGTAAAAGTGTTGAGCCTAAGCTCTGAATAGCACTAGGGGTTACTTTAATTAAGAAGGTGTTGAGTTGAGGAAGGCTCTGAATAGCACTAGGGGTTACTTTACTTAAGAAGGTGTTGAGTTGAGGAAGGCTCTGAATAACACCAGTCATCATACTTATTTTATTCTAACTAATTGATTCATTACTCATCTCATCAAGGACGGAGGAAACTACCACGGAAAACGAGGTAATCCAACATGCAAAAGGGACCTAGAGCTACCTAACCTAGTAGACCTTCTAAACCTACCATTAGCCTTGTCAAAAGAGTTGACCTTATTCTTTATTAAAGCAACAAAATTATAATGTCCTATACCCATTTAAATTCTGAATAGCACTAGGGGTTACTTTACTTAAGAAGGTGTTGAGTTGAGGAAGGCTCTGAATAACATCAGTCATCATACTTATTTTATTCTAACTAATTGATTCATTACTCATCTCATCAAGTACGGAGGAAACTACCACGGAAAACGAGGTAATCCAACATGCAAAAGGGACCTAGAGCTACCTAACCTAGTAGAACTTCTAAACCTACCATTAGCCTTGTCAAAAGAGTTGACCTTATTCTTTATTAAAGCAACAAAATTATAATGTCCTATACCCATTTAAATTAATCAAAGTGACTAAGTATAAAGAGCCCACTTATGTACAAGTGGTATACATAAAGTATATGTATGAAAATAAAAGATATTTAGTCTAAGTAAAGGTATTATGTAAAAAAAGTAAAAAAATATTATTTAAAGAATAAAAGATATTATATATAGATATAATCATAAAATATATAAAAGTAATAAAGAGTACATAAGTAGATAAAGTAATATATATCCACTTAAAGAGATTATACCTATAACTAATCTCATGTATATAAATTAGTTAATTAAAATATAAAATTTACAAGTAGTTAAAACAGAACTAAGTAAAAGAGTTCTAAAAACAAAATTGAAGTTTATTAAATAAACTTCTAATTATATTTTCAAAACTGAAAATCAAAACTAAAGTTAATATTAAAGAAATTAATATTTCTCAACTGCCAATTTCCAAAGTTCACCTATAAAAGCTAAGACAATTTCCAAAGAGGGGATCCTCTATCTTTGTATCATACCAACATTAATGCACTAGATCCAATTAGAACTCCGCAGTTAAGCGCATTTTCATTTTAGAGCACCTGAGTGGGCCTAATGGTTAAGAACATGTGTTATCTCTAAGGAGGTCACAGGTTCAAAATCGGCGGGGGGTAGGGGTTGCTCATTAGCCTGTTGTGACAAGGCTCGAAGGGTAGACGACCCCTGGGATAGAGGCTCTCCCTTGGGATAAAGGATCTTGGGACGTCTCAGCCCCTGCTGAGTCACAAGTTTTTGGTATATCTGGCTTGCGGGCTGTTGGATATACCCTTGGGAGGTTGTTGTTCCCATGGTTAAAAAAAAAAACAAGAGAGAAAATTGTTCCACAGGTCTAAAAGAGATAATTATTCCAACACTGAATTACATTCAACAATCTACCCTAGGTTCTCTAGTCTTCTTCTTGTATGTTGAAGCCAGCTCGGGGGGATTAGATTAGAACTAGGAACGGTTCCGGGTCATGGTTGGGAGGAACGTGGTAGTTCCAAAGTCATTCGGTTAAATCATTCTACAAGCCAGCTAGAACATAATATATTTGTTTCCAGTAATCAGTGTTTGAAAGTGTGTAGGTATTTACCAGAAGAAGGTTCAAGCTGCAAAGTTCAGGTATGAATTATTTTTATGTCTTTCAAATTTTTATAGACTGAAAATTAGAGATTAAATTACTGTCATTTTCTTCCCATAGTAATCTGGTTATAATATGCATTAGGAGCAAGGGCTCCCCAGGTTCATATTAAGTTAGCTTAAACCATTAATTTATATTGATGCTTAAAGAATAATTAATTTTATATCCCTTCTTAAAATTAAGTTTAAAGATCTAGCAAAGCTAGCAGTGCTAGCTTGTGCTAGATCTCCACATAAACATTTTTTTTTACAGAATTAAAATTTCCTAGAAAATTCTAAAACCAAACCCTACGTGGTAATGCTCTTGCCAAACAAAATCGATTCTAGAAGTTCTTCTCCATGTTTAAATTATTGTTAACTTGGAAGTTTAGGGTTTCATTAAAAAAAAATCATCTAAATACATAGCTAAAACCAGGAAGCAATTGCATACAGGGATCTCAAGATCCACGAGCCTGTTGTCAAATTGCTTAAAACTCAACACTAAAAATTATTAATTAAAAACGAATCTTAGACCAACGTTGAAATCTTCCAGCACCCAAAAGATCAAGTAATTCGTTTTTTAAAACCCACATTTCTCTTCTCAAGACAAAAACCATTAAAATTTCATACTCAGGAAATCATTTTCCAAGCATAGCGAACCCAGTCAACACTTGGGTAGAACCAAAATACTACAGCGTGGGACTTTTTGCTAAACCTAGGATCTTTAAAAAAAAGAGATAAATAACATAGTTAGGGCCACGCTCGTAAGATCATTTCATTTTTATCCATTTAAGCAATAAAGTTACAGAGGCATTATGCCCTCAACAAAAGTACCAAGTTTATAACATACCACCGGGCAGAGAGCCCCAAACACAAGCGTATCAACAATTACAGAGCTATCGCTCTCTTTAGCAAAACGCATAACCTAAGTTACAGAACCATTTGCTCTTTAAATTAAATCAACAGAACATAATTCTAGACAGAGGCATTGCCCTCAACCATTAAAACATTTACGATTTCTGTCTATACTCATTCCTTTTAACCAAAAGACAAATGCAAACAGAGATACTTGAAGACAAGTAAAAACTATCTAGACGAATTTAGGAACCAAGCTTTCCATAATTTATCAACATTAAAACTCGAGTCCGATTACTTTAAACATTTCCAGCTTCATTTCACAGTTCCACTCAAAACCCAGAAAACGCATCCTACGGGAATTAAGTGAAAACCACGACTTCCAGGACAAGGGTTTATCTCTTAGAATTTTACAAACTGTTTCTCATTGCAAATTAAATAATTACAAAAGAAGGCCAAGGTCAAGTCTGCACATAAACTGAGAGAGACCAAACTTAGAACCCCACTGTCAAAATTATCTACGTTGTTTCCAAACAGAGCTTGACCAGGACTCGCCCTTGATTGAAGGCCCGGAGGGAAAAACTCCTTTACAAGAACAACTCTCAACATTAAAAACATTCAAGCATGTATCCCTTACTCGACAGGACGAGGATAAGCCATGAGAAATCCTGGGCTTACCAGGTTAAATGCTTTTCCCAAGCCTCTGCCCTAGCAACCATTCCAAACACAGAGTCTGTGTCTTACTTTGAAAACCCTGTCAGCAAACACCAAAGGAAAACGAATTAGCACAGTTACTAAAAACAACTAAACAAAAATCATTGTTGAAACCACGATTTACGAGTGCAGGGCTTACCTTATCTTTAATTGGGTGATCTCCACGTTCCATAGGTATTCCCAGCGAAAACGCTGACCATGAGCGAAGCTTAGGTCATGCGTAGAGCTCCATGAACCTGAGAGCAGCGTGAGGCTGCTCTCCAACATAAAAACCACGAAAAGTCTGAACTGGTCGTTTGGACCAAGGGTTTTAACCCTACTCCAGCTGGAAAACGACCATGCGGCGTCACATGGGTCATAATCAATGCTACCTACCACCACTAGCGCAGAGATCTTCTTCCTTTCCCTATAGTTTAGGATTGCTTTCCTTTTTCAAAGTTTCGATTTCTTTAAACTATATTAATAGTATAGTTTTGTTTCCATGCAAGTGGTTCTAGGTTGCAAACTTAACAAGTTAGCTAAGATCCCATAAAAGCATAACACTTGCAAACAAAGATTAGTTTTTTCTTTAGCAAAAATTGTTAAGTAAGCCCAGTGCAAATCATCACCCTCCTCTTGCCTCTCGGCAATTCCTCCAGTAACACCATTCACAAGACATACTCTCCAAGTATTTACTTTCTACATAAAATCCATAATTTCTAAACTAGCATCTTAATCATTTCAAAACATTAGAGTTCATCTCATTTCAAAGAGCAAGAAAAGATCTTTAGCATTTAAATAATTAGGACTAACACTTACGAAACCTCCAAATCAAGCATAAGCTTTAGGAAGCTATAATAATCTTATGAAGTAAATCCATGACACAGGCAGTAAAACATCATTACAAAGGTTAAAGAATCTGCATGTACACAAGGACTAATCAGATAAGTATTTTAGTAAGTTGATAGGTCAGCCTATGAAAGAAAAAACCAGTTACATTATTTAACCAACTCTCACATTTAATCTTTCTCAGAACAGAAGTTATTTTATAAATGATATAATCATCGCGTGTAGATTTTTTTTTTAATTTTTACATTTTTAGGGACATTACAAAGGTTGAGGTAGGAAATCCAGTGATACTTCTACTCTATGTAGATGACATGTTTGTAACAGGGGAGGATGGGCTCATTGCAGATACAAAGAGGAAGCTTGCCGCAGAGTTCGAGATGAAAGACCTGGGGATGATGCATTATTTCTTAGGCATGGAGGTGTGGCAGAGTGCGGATGGAATCTTCCTTGGACAAGAGAAGTTTGCAATGGAGATTCTAAAGAGGTTTGGAATGATGGACTGCAAGGCTATGGCCACACCCATGGCATCAAACTTGAAGCTACTATGTGATGCTTCATCAGAGTCGATTGATGCCACGATGTATCATTAGATGATTGGTTCATTGATGTACCTGATGAACACAAGACCAGACATATGCTTTGCTGTGAACACATTAAGCCAGTTCTTGACGGATCCGAGACATGTTCACTTGATTGCTGCAAAGCATATATTGAGGTACCTGAAGGGTATAGTCGATTATGGGCTTGTTATCACATACATAGTAGTTGGGCTACCATGTTAGCAGAGCAGATATCTTCACTTTTCAAAGCTTTTCCTTTAAATTTTTTCAATGAGATCAACTATGATTAGCAGCATTATTTATGATCACTCACACATCAGAGCATCTTTGTATCAGACATTTAGTAGACCTTATGCCAACGCTGAGCCTTGAGACCTCAGATTTGATAATCGATACGACCTTTTGTTCCATACAGATGCAGTGCAGTTTTCAATGTTTTAGATACAGTGTTCTCAGTGGTTATAGTTGGTTCAGATTACAAATGTTGATATATGACCCAGTATATATATGTTGTGCATTGATGTTATTACCTTTCTATTTAGGTAATTTTGATAGCACTGACTTGGTATATGGCAATTATGACCTGGCAGTATATTAATGTTAAAATGAAATTGGTTGTTATGGATTATATGTATTGATTGTATTATAGACATTTGGAAACTCTTGTTTTATACTTGTTGGTCTTTACCTTCATATGAATGTGAACATGATCATTTAGAGTCTTTCTGACCTGCTAGCTTAGGCACCATTTTCACTTATCTCCATCCATCCATTTGTCCTTTCCCCATTTATTGATCTTCACCCTGACTTACACCTTGACTTGTGATATGGAGGATCCCCTACTTCTGCCTCTGTGTTGGACTTGCATCCATGTTTATTTTGTGTCTCGGCTCTGAGTTGGCAACAAAACTTGCCCTTGGTAAGCTGGATTTTATGCCTTTATCACTCTATTCGGTTGCCCTGATGTGTGGTTTAGATTTGCGAAAGTCCCCCTAGTTGCTTGAGTTGTGTTGGCTAAACCCTGAAGCAAAATTGTACTACATATGGAAATTATTGTTATATATTGTAACGCCCAGTGAAAAGGGCTATGAAATTGAAATGAAACTCAATGCTATGTAATGTAAATGCACCTTGGATGAAAGCTGCGATTAGTTGTGCTTATAAGCACATGTGAAATCCCAGAGGGATCATATTAGGCCTAAAAAGCAAGGGATAAATGTATGCTAAATCTAAAGATTGTTGGCCATGAAATTCAATGAAATGAAAGGTCCTAAAAAGCAGTGGTTAAATGTATGCCAAATCTAAAGACTGCTGACCTTATGTGAAACTTTCCTCATTGAGCTTGTGGGTTATTGTTATCACGCAACTTGTAGTTGCCCCTAGAGGTATCCCATCCGGGACGGTAGAGGAGACAGGAAACTACAGAGGTGACCCAAGAGATTCCACGGTTCCCAATGCAATGTGGGAGTCACGTCAACCGAGGCACTCTTCGCTTTAGGTCAGGGTGTAACTAGACCAAGGGGGAGACCCTATACCCAATCACAGTTGATTGGAGCCAAACAAAGGTTTCTAAGGGTAGGTAAATGATGAGTTACGGAAACCAATGCAAGGTTAAGTGGACCTAAGAGTTAAGGAATGGTTGAAGGTGGTGTAATGGATAGTTAGTGTTTCAACCTATGTATGGTTTCGGCCACATGATGGGGTATGATGACTAGGTATAGTACCATGTGTTTACACAAGTGGGTCTTGTTTTCTTGGGAAGTGTGAAATGGTTCTAAGTGGGCCCCCACAAGGTGAAGTTAGGTGTGAAGTTGGTACTGTAGGTTAGATAAAGGCTAGATCTATGAATCTAGGTTGCTTCTAGGACCACCCACATAGTAGATCTAGGGTTTTGACACAAATTCCAAGGAGTGCGACTTGCTTAGTGGTGGACTAGTGCCTTGTTTGATGGGCTAATGGGGTCAAAAAGTGTGTCAAAGAGTAGATCGGGACACCTAGAAGCCAAGTCAAGTGGGTAAAATGAGATCCAATGGTTGGATCTTACTAGATCTAGGTTTTTCAAGTAATGACCCTAAGTGGACCACAATCCCTTGAAACAAGGAATGCTACCCCCAAGGCGGATCGTGACAAAAAGACAGTATAGACCTAGGTTTCAAGGCATGGGCATTCCAAATCCTCGGAAATCTCAAACACCCACCTCCTAGAAGTGGACAAACTCAAATTTTCAAGGGGGTGCGACTTGCTCAAGGAAGGCCAAAAAGTGGGTTTGGTGGACCAAATCAAGTCCAATGGCCACCAAACTATAGATCCAAGATGCTAGTACCCCGATCTATGTATGTCCAAAAGATCAAGTCAATCCAAGGGCTAGATCTTAGTAGATCTGAGTTTTGAGGTGCCAAGAGAATCAAAAGGGGGTTTTAACCCCTTAAAACATGGAGAGATGTCTACAAGGTAGATTTCACCAAAGTAAGGATCTGGGGGTAGGTTATCAAGTGTCTAGAATGCAAATCAAGTGGGATCTCACCTACCCATGTGCTAGATCTAACTAAACAAGCCTCTCTCTAGGAAGTGCGATTTGGGTCAAGGAGGGCTTTTTGCCTTGAAAAGTGGGTCAATTTTTAGCCAATCACCACCAAACTGTAGATCCAACTAGGGGTGGATGCTATAGAAGTGGGTTTTCAATATCTTTTCAAAAGCAAGGCTAGATCTAAGTAGATCTAAGAAATACCAAAAACAAGGGTTTTAATTGCTTAGGGTTTTATTGATCTAGAAACCATGGAAGATTCAAGGAAGTAGAAGATCATACCTTTTGGAACATACCTGGATGAAGAGATGAATGCTAGTTGAGACGAGGATTACTTTGCCAAAGATCAAATGGAGAATTGTTGAAGCCCTCTTGCCAAATCGATTTTCCCAAGCCACATGTGATTCCTTCTAACCTGTCAAGCCAAGGAGCAAAGCATCAATCAGTTTAACAAATTGAAGGTAGATACAAGCAAGAGAGAGAGAGAAACATAGAATAGTTGACACGAAGGCAAAACTACTCCCTGTTACACCAAAGCGACTTCTTCCAAGATTGAAGGGCAAGCCTCCCCACCAATTCGCCCTTGTCCAAAATCGCCCTCTTAACCTGTAAATAAAATATGGCAAATATGCAAGATAGCTACAATAGATCCTCCAGTGCAATGGACAATAGCATTTACAATCGAAACAACCAACATCCACTCCAATCCAAGCATGTACTCCAAAAGATAGAAATTTTATTCCAAGAGCCAAGAGCCAAAAATTTCTAGATGAATTTTACAATGAGAGGCTCCCTCCTTAAATAGGATGGGGAGAGAGTACAATCCTAACCACTTTTTACATGAGTGGCTAAGATTAAAAGATCTCAAGATCTAATCAATGGCTAACAATAAATCATAACAATATATCACATGGATCACCCATATAATGATAGCGCCCCCACTAAAAGGTACAATAAGAGGGTGACGTCATCCACTAGAGAAACATAAGCACCAAAATCCACCTCATGGTGACTAGGACATGACAATATAAGCTCATGGTGGGGCTAGGAGGTATTAATCCTTACTAGCTCATCCCCAAGGCACAATAAAATAATAAAATATGTCCAATATAATATAAATGATCAAAACTGTCCTTAGAATCCATGACAGTCAAGCAGTAAATGTCCTCCTGTGATCAATCTGGGCATACCCACATGGTGAAAACTGACTGGAAGGTAGTGATGCCACCCTGGAAGACCTCTATGAAGACCAAATGCCAAAACCTTGCCTCAATTGCCCAAATCGATTTCTTCAGTGACCACTTTCTCCCATTTTTTAACTGCCTCGGTAACTGTGAAAGTGCCAAAACTGCCTCCTAGGGTGCTAGCGCTGTCCATCTGAGCCCACCAGGCTCTCCAAAAGGGGGGGTAAATGGTAAAAAACAAGTGGCTGGACCACCCCCTCCATCATCAACGCCCTAGGTGATCTGGCCTCTCGGGGCCCCTGCTGCTCAGGCTGGGAAATCAGCCCCAAATCTGGTCAACAAGTGTAAAACTGCATCAATCACTGTCAGAAGTGCCCGGAACTGAAAGATAAGTGTCTCAATGGATCCAGAAGACCCAAATCCACTAGAAATGTGTACTCATACACCATGGGTTGCCCTAATGGGCCAGCTGTAGGGTCCACCATATATGGACAATGTATAATCTGCTGATCTGAAGTAGTAATAAACCTGCTCAACTGGATCAAACATCATCTGCATCATATGTCCATCATATGATATCATCATCAAACATGTGGGCCCATCAATCATCATCAATAATCATCCATACATGGTCCACATCATCACGGATCCCAAGAATATACAACCAAGGATAACTCACATCAGTAGATTAAGACAATGCTTCTCTAATCATTCTCACAGCTAAGCTCAAAGTATAACATCCCTTCAGTGGCATTAATTAAGTTAGCATATTCCGTTATTATATAAAATTACTTGCACAATAGTTCAAATGACAAACTCACCCATTGGACATGGTCAAACTGCTAGTGAAGGATGAAGGCTAGGAGCAAGGTTGGGCCAAGGGTTTGACTTGTCTAATTTAACTCAAACATACTTTGGACTGGGAGAAGGGGGAAGCTACAAACTCTGTGCTGGACAAAAGAACACGGGGGATGGCTGTGCCTCACAAATGGATAAGTTGTTTAGAGAGTGCTTATTCAACTTAGGCATCATGTCTACATCAAGTTGATCCAGGTTCATTAGGATCATTCAATTTTATTCCATGGCCTTTTTGTCCTACATAACCCTTCGGATTTCAGATGTGCTGAGAAGCACAACTAGTTGCAGCTTGCATCCAGGGCATGTTTTTCAAATATTTATAAGGTCAGCAATTGTTTAGATATAACTTTTAAGAACCATTGCTTTTTGGACCTTTCTTATACTCTTCGAGGAGTATTTTTAGCTGTTCATCGCTCTTGCCCTTTTTTGTTTCCATGGGCGAATTTTTAAGTTTCCATAAGTAGAACATGAGCTTTCAGTTTTAGCCAACAACATCTCAAGTGACTAGGGGGAGTTCGAGCCAATGCCAAACATCGGGACAACCGACCATAATGATTTAAGCCTACAATCCAACTCACCAAGGGCAAGTTTTGTCACCAACTTAGAGCCGAGACACTGAATATACAGGGATGCGGTCCAAACACAGAGGTAGAAAAATGGGGAAGTCCTCGGTATCAGAAAGTCAAATGAGACATGTCAAGGTTTAAAGTCAAATAGGAAGGTCATGTATGGATGGAGACAAATGAATATGGAGCCTACACTAGCAGACAACTGGTGTCGGGAAAGACCATATCTATGTAAGGTGAAAAACCAGTGGGTTTTGTTAAATGACCTAAATGTGCAAGCAATTGTCCATTTTATGATTTACAGTTCATTTTAAATAGTTTGCCACATCAGGAATAATATACCAAGCACATGCTATGATCATGACTAAATCAACAAGATAATAATCCACAATCAGTGAGAACATATCCATAGATCATACAACATCATCATAATAATAATCATCAAATATCATTTGAAACACTGCTGCAATACATCTCTAAGCACTGAACTGAAACTGTATGGGATAAAGGGTCACATCAGTCATCAAATCTGAACTCTCAAGGCTTAGCCTTGACACAAGGTCATACATCAATCTGAATAATGTACTGCTCTGATCATGAGTGATCCAAAATATATAGCCATGCTCTGGAATAATGGAAGCTCTGGAATGTGCAGATATCTGCTATACAAGAATAGTAGTCCTGCTACTATGGTGTGATAACAGTTATGAATCTATGATTTGAGATGGAGTAAGGGACAGCTAATTCTAAGTGTCCCCTAGAACCTCAAGTTACGATTAGTCTGACACCTAGTTCATGGTGGTTCTAATAGTAGACAATTTTTTCCAAGGTTGAATAAGCACTTCTTTGAACAACTTATCCATTTGTGAGACACCGCCATTCCTTGTGTACTCCTTGTCCAACACACGCTTAAGTGTGTAACACCATGTCCCTCATCCAAAGTATCACAGTGTCAAGTCAGTCAAGTCATCCCTTTCAGCCTAGACTTGTGTCTTTACCCTTCACCCTTTGCTAGCAATTTGATCATGTTTACAAACAAGTATATTCTTGAGATTCTTCTTCGAAGTAAGTTATTTAACTAACTTATTATTATTTATTAACTGCCAGTGAAATGATGCTTCATACTTTAGAGTCTCGCTATGAAATGATCTAGAGAGCATGTCTTAACTATTTGCACTTGCAGCAGCATGGCTTCTATAGCCAAGGTCATATTTTGATCAGTTTGACTAGTTAAACCTAGTTTGACCAAGGTCAACCTTGGGATTCATGATGAGATGGACCACTTTTTGTATGATGTTGATCTATGGTCCTCTATATGCCTTTTGATGATTCCATATGATGGGCACAGGCTTCAGATGATGATTGCTGCAGTTTTTCATGATTATTATTATTTCCAGATCATCATATTTTTACTTGTCCGAGTATGGCGGACCCTATAGATGATCCTACAGGTTATCATGAGGTGTATGAGTACTCATCTCTAGTCGATTTGGGTCTTCTGGATCCATTGAGATACTTATCTTTCTGTTTTAGGCACTCCCAGGCATGTTTTGAGCAGTTGTTCACCTGTTAACCAGTTTGGCCATGCTGATGTGGCCTGTCCAGCCAGAGCATTGGAGGCTAGTTGTTGCTTAGGGCACTACAGAGGAAGGGGGTGGTCCAGACACTTTTTTTTACCATATTACCCCCCTTCCGGACATGATGGCATAGTCAGTTTCCTAGCGTAGGCACCGGACAATCAGTTATGGGCAGTTTCATGGTTTTGCAAGAGGATAAAAAATGGAATAAAAAGGTCATAAAAGAATTCGATTTGGGAAATTGAGGCAAGGTTTTGGCATGAGGTCTGCTCTGAGGTCATCTATGGTGTATCCCACTCCTTCCAGATCAGTTTGCAGCAATCCGTGGGGTCCACACAGTCATCGGGATGTCATTTGATGTATTATTCTCTCAGTTGAGGGGGGCAGGATTTGATCATTTGTGTACTTGGACATGTCTTTGAGTCCCATGTTATATTATTCTGCCATGGGGTGATGCTAGTGAAGGTGAATAATACCTCCTAGCCCGACCATGTGCTCCTAGTCACTTGTCCTAGTCATCTTATGTGGCACACTTGTATTTAGCCACTCTTATGTTGTGTGCCATCCCCCCTACGATGTTTTAGTCATGACGTCATCCCTTTAGTGAGTGATCCATGTCATGTTATGTACCGGTTCATCTTAGCCATTGATTATATTATTGTATCTTTTGATCTCAACCACTCATTTCAAAAGTGGTCTAGGGTTTTGGTCTCCCTCGTCCTATTTAAGGAAGAGACCCCCTTATTGTAAAGGCATCTAGAGATTTTTGGCTCTTGGCTATTGGAATAAAATTATATCTTTTGGAGCAATGCTTGGATCTTGAAGTGGATGTTTGGTTATGATGATTGTAAATGCTTTTTCCATTGCACTAGAGGATATCTTGTAGCTATCATGCAGCTTTTGCCATTAATTTGATTTACAGGTGAAGAAGACGTCTTGGGAGGAGTGCGCATTAGTGGGGAGGCTTGCCCTGAAAACTTCTGTCAAATCGTGGGATCAAACAGGGAGTGATTTTGTCTTTGTACCAATCATTCTTTGTCTTTTACTTCTAGCTTGTATCTACCCTCATTTTGTTTGACTGATTGAGTTTTGTCTCCTTGGTTTTGTAGGAATAGAGGGGCACACATGTGGGCTTGAGAAAAACGTATGGGCAAGAAAAATACAAAATTCTTCATTTGATCTGTGGGGAAGTAATCCTCGTCATAATCGGCATTCATCTCATTATCCAGGTACGCTTGAAAGATTAGTATTTTTCATCCTTGGCTTATCCATTATTTCTAGATCTTAAACCCCTAAACTTCAAAACCCTCATTTTTTTTATTTTTCAGATCTATGGAGATCTAGCAATTATTGGGGCTTAATAATTAAAACCCACCTCTACATTGGTCACAACATTCCCGATCTATAATTTGGTGGACATCCGACTCCATTTGCCCCTTCATCTAAGGCACTAGTCCTCTCTTGAGGAAGTCACACTCCTTGGGGTAGGTGGGCATTTTGCTAGATCCCAACGTGGGTATTGCCAATTCTTCATTGATTCATTAGATCCACTCATTTGCAAACCCCCTAGTGCCTTTTTTCTTTGATTTTCACCTTGTGGGCCCCATTTGGACCAATTTCCATATTTTAAGGGTGGACCCCACTTGGATCTATTATTTTGGCACTAGATCTATCTAGATCTATTAGTTTAACCTCATAAGGGGCCTTTATCTCTCCTTGGTCAAATATTTATCTTTCCTTAAGCCTCTTCAACCGAGCCCTAACTCATTGGACCCACTTATCCATTCTAGATCTAGATCGAACCTCATCTTGATCTTCTACCTTTTCAACATCACATTTCCCTACGAGGTATAGATTGAGTTCGCTAGCCTTCATTGGCTAAGCTAGGGTCTCCCCCTTGTTCTTGCTTAGGCTTGATCTAAAGTGAAGTGTGCCTTGATTAACGTGACACACATCTTGCATTGGGAACTGTGGCATCTCTTGGGTCACCTCTTTAGTTGTCTATACCTCTACCGTCTTGGATAGGATACCTTTAGAGACAACTACAAGTTGTGTGATAACAAGGCTCAAGTATGATGCAAATCAGAAGATTAACCTACAGGGTTATGTTGATTCGGATTGGGCAGGCAGTGCCGTAGATAGGAAGAGCAATTCAGGATGCTGCTTCAGTATGGGATCCGGCATGATCTCCTCGTTTAGCAAGAAGCTGTCGTGTGTGGCACCGAGTACAGCCGAAGCAGAGTATGTTGCATCTTGTTCGGTTAGCTGTGAGGCAGCATGGCTTAGGAAGCTACTATTTGATTTATTTGATCTCCAGTTAGAGGTGACTTGTATATTCTTTGACAACCAGAGTTGTGTAAAGTTGTCCGAGACCCCGGTGTTCCATGACAAGTCGAAGCACATTGAGATCAAGTATCACTATATCAGGGATATGGTGCAGAGAGGAGTAGTGAAGCTCCAGTATGTTGCGACGGACGAGCAGATAGACAATGTTGACCAAGCCGTTAGCCAGAGTGAAGTTCGAGTTGTAACATCCCGAAAAATCACAAATATTTAAAAATTTTAAAGTAGCAATAAATACTGAAATTGCTAATGCAGAAGATAAAATAATTATTAATCTTTTAACTAATGATGAATTACGATAACAACAATTTATACTTCATAGCGCAAAGTACTTCATTAGTTCTACTTGTGTTTATTTGTAATCTACATGCTGTAGTTAAGTTTATACTGTGATATAGTTTTCTTGGCAACTACTGATTGTTTACTATTGAATGGTGATGAAGGGGTCCTACGGGGTACCCTGAGGTTTACTGAGCTGTTTTAGCTAAAGCATTTGAACGTGTTTCCTTTTCGCAGATTCGTAGGTAAGGTATTACGACAATTCCAGTAATACAAGTAGTTCTAAATATGTTTGCAGTTAACCGTCAATGCTTAATAATAGCTCTATGTACTTTCGTGCATGAGAATTGTTAATGGTATGGATCCCTGTCCTAATTCTTTAAGTGTTACTTTGGTCATGCTTACACTGTGAACTATTCAGATGTGTGCTAGATTACCATGTGTTTGTGCTATTTTGATCCTGTCGTCATTTCACCATTTTGCATCGATTGGTAATATCGTGAAAGTTTCAACTTGTATAATACTCTATATTATGGAAACATGAAACAATTAGTTTATTTTGAATACATGAATACATTGGAAATTATAAATATAACTAAAGTATTTTTATGCATTTCTCAATTTATATATGTATGAAAAATCATATTATTATAGTGATTGTTATTATCATAAATACGATGTTACTTTTGTCAATTTGCAACATTATAAGATTGAGATCTTTTAAATTTAATGTTTATGCTATGTCAATATGAACAAACATTACAATGTGCACAAAATGAAACCTAGACTATACATTAAGTATCAAAGGTCTTCTATATAATCAACGACCTTTATCAATTTGAGATACAAAATACAAACTATATAAACTATGCATTCGATTGACAAAACATTGGAAATGTAAAGGATTATACAATGTAACCCTATGTATTAACGACTATAAACATTGATTATTATATGATATTACAATTTACAAACTAATCAACGTATTGACAAAGGGTATGATAGATATTAAATTTACTGCAGTCATGTGTTGGCAGGTTAAAAGTGTCCCGTCCAAGCATTAATGCTCCTAGCTAACCTCCATGGTGGAATGTACTGCTGGCTGTCAACGTGACCAACTTCATGTGGAAACCTTGTAAATAAAATTGTCAACGATACGATCTCTGTATACGTTTAACCTTGGTCTATTGAGCTGGATGTCGTGTTGGTTGTGATAATTAATAAGATATTAATGCAGTTGATACCCAAACTTCGACGTGCCAGGTTGGCATCATCTCCATCGTTGATCTCAGGTGCCTTGGGCTTTGGAATTGCAAAACCCTAGACTTGGTTATGAATTGCGCCGAAGTGGTTTTCTTGGCTTTCATTTTGTTTGGGTTGTGGTAAGGGTGAGAGACTGACAACCTGCTACAATGTAGGGTTTTAGTAGTTTGTTTTTCGGAGGACTCCTTCCCCGAGTTTGATCCTTGGACCGGTTGGCAACTTAATAATCTTCAGCTGTCTGTGTTTCTCATGCAGAGCCGAGCTACATTTACCGCCTTCAAAGTTATTTTAGATAGTGGTTTTTCCGGGTTTTCTGTTGGTCTTTGAGAATGAGTTTTGAACCATAGATCAATTCCCTTGCATGAAGAAATTAACAAATGATTCTCGGAGTCTGAATCTCCTCTTCGCTGCATTTGCTAGGTGACTCTGACTTCGTTTGTGACCGGCATCTCGAGTTCATACTTTCGTTACCAGGTAATGTACTCAAAAGGAAGAAGTAAAGTTATTTGTAATGTTTACAGTTTGAACTTTGTAATTTTCTACGTTTTTAACCCCTCAGTGGTTTTATGGTAGGTGTAACTTCGTCGAATGGTTACAATGATTGAAGCTTGGCGGAATAACTGTTGCTTGGCTACCTGGTAAGCCTCGGTGGTTCTTACTCTTCGTAGGTTCTCCTGGCCTGTTGTGGTTGATGCTTGATTTTGGACGAGAGTTGGTGTTTAGTCCTTGGCAAGGTTTTTGACCAATGTTTAAGATTTTGAGAGCCCAGGCAGGTGTTTCAAGATTGGAACCCTCAACTTGTTTGTTACCCTGCTCTGCGGCGTTTCGCTGTGACTTTTATTGAAATGTAAACTTGTTTTAATATGTAATGTCAAAGGGACGAACCCTTGGTCGAATTTAATGGAAGAACAGTCTTAAGAAAACTTCAAATAGTTTCTGTGCATTTTCTATATGTATAAGAGTTGATATTTTGGTTAGAAAAACAATGTTGATTCAGGCCGAGAGCCGTAGGTTAATTATTTCTCGACTGATAGACCCTGTGCTCGTAATATTTTAATTTTGAGTTTAGAAGATGATAAAGTGACTCCGTTTTAGTTTTGACCCATAACTTAAATGAATATTATGGTTGATAAGATAATAGTATTATCGTCTGAAATCGATTGTATAATAGATAGCTATTGTGAAAGTAATAGCTCGATAATAGCAATGTTTTTGGTTTTGGAATTTTGACAAAAGGGTTTGATGTTTATGTTTCTAAGTGCTTGGCCTTAACTGGCTGTATTAAAGTCTTAGGGTTTTTAAAAGAATACTGCAAGTGTTTACAAACTTTGCTGAGAATTAGTCTTTGCAGATCGATAAGATTTTGGAAATAAAACCTAGAATAAATCGAATCTGCAAAATTTGAAATATAGCAGATTGTTTAAATAACGGGAAAATAATGCTAAGTTAAAACCATGAATGTTTGAAGAAGAAAAGAAATGAGGTTATAGTCCTATACAGTTTTAAATGAAATGAGAACAAAATGCATGTATCAATTTTGTATAAAAGAATATTTGCAGCTGTTTAAATTTCTAAAAACAATAATGTTTGAAATAAGTGGAATATAGCATCATATTATTGGAAAGAAAATGTTAGAATGCATAGTATTAGTTTTCAAAAATAGATAGTAATAATTTGAAAACTTAGTTCTGTGCAGAGATAAAATGTTTTACTTTTCATACTAAGTACAGAAATGTTATATATCTATTTGTCATATGCTGTTCTATTTCTGAGTTTAAACATGTAATATTGAATTGCAGAATTCAAAGAAACACTACAGTATCAGTCTATCTATTCATTTGGCATTCTGCCCATCAATTATCTGATTTAATTCTACTTCTTTGTACTAGAGTACTATACAGAAAACAGTATGGGAAAAATAAAGAAAATGTTTGTAATCAATCATCTCATTTACTTAACCGTCATTATACAAAATCTTACTCAGGTCAGAAACTGAAAAAAATTACTTCTGTATGTCATTAACTGTAAATACTACACCTATAATTGCAGAGATTTATTTAACTGAAAATAATAAGATAGAACAGTAGAACTTGGTGAATGTAGGAGAAACAAACAACCCAAGGACCCTGGTCCACCCAACCTACTCCTGAAGATAGCCAAATTACTTGCCTTAGGACCCCCGAGCTTGTTCACTGAACCACTAGGAAGAAGAATCTGTAGAAGCTTTAGGTCATCTACTTGCAGCCACAAAGTAGTTCATCCAGTCATATAGACTTAGCAGTCAAAGAGACCTGCACCAACACCTCTGATTCTCTTCTCAGAATATTTTTAGCAGCCTCACAATGCACTTCCACTTAGCCTCCCTATTCGAATCTCTCAGTGATCACCTGATACACTTGAGGAATTATTTCTGCAGAAAATAATGTAGAGCTGCCCGCTCAATTCGAATTGCCTTATCTAGGCTACCTAGGCCTTTTAGTGGTTAACTTGGTCATTAGTGAGCCATCGGCCCTCTTCCACCCACCTAGGGGATAATGCCACAAATTTAGGGGTAGTTGTCCCATAACCAACAGCTAGTGGTGGAGTGCAAATGTTGACATCTGTCCCATGCCTTCTAACAGCTTCCATTCCTCCTAGTGGGTCAATGAACACTCATTTAACAGTTCCCTTGGGTGTTTGTCGCCTGTTTTAATTTATTAAATAATAATAATATGTTTATTACAATCATCCTTGACCAGATTTGGTCATAATTATAATTTAATTTAACATAATGTTTTTGCAAATAAAATAAATAGTCTCAAAATTTGGGTAGGTGACACAAGTACTTTAGAGAGAAGCTTGGTGTTCTCCAGATTGAGGTTCCTTCCAAGAGGAAGTGATGAGTCCGGAAGATGCAGATGCACATGGACCATTCTCGCATAGTAGTAGGAAAGTCTTCCTATGTTGGTAGATGTAAGGGTCGGGCCATTCTCGCATAGTGGTAGGAAAGTCCTCCTATGTTGGTAGATGTAAGGGCCGAGCCATTCTTGCATGGTGGTAGGAAAGTCCTCCCATGTTGGTAGATGTAAGGGCTGAGCCATTCTCGCATGGTGGTAAGAAATTCCTCCCATGTTGGTAGATGTAAGGGCTGGGCCCACATGGTGGTAGGAAATTCCTCCCATGTTGGTAGACAGGTTTCGTATGGTGGTAGGTTTGTGCCTCCCATACTGGAGACGTCCACCGGTCATAAGACACTGTGTGTGCACGTAGGCAGGATCTCACATGGTGGCAGGTTTGTCATCCCATGCTGGTAAACGGAGGCTCACCGTTGTGGGACATGTGATGTGCATCTAGGCTGTGGTCCGTGTGATGATGAGATGATCTGAAGATGATGAGGTGACAGTAGCAGACGCAGGTGTTTGCAGTGGCAATGTAATGACTGGTCATGGGCTGTACCTACTTAATGGCTTACTCACAGAGATGATGAAGACCTACATGAGGGCTAGGCCTTCATCCAGCATGAAAAAGGGTTGGCTCTATAGAACTTCCTATGACGGTTCGATTCGAGATATGTCACCAATCGATGATCGACATGATGAGGATTGCAGCAGCAGCGACGATGATGATCCAGTGTTGATAATGTTCCAACATTGAAGATGATCCAGGGACGAAGACTTGTGTCCAGATGTGTTGATGACTGTGGCAAGAGAATACCTTCCTAGTTAAGAGGGAGTGTTGATGTAATTGTAACTTCGGAAGATATTCACTTGTATTTTATATTGTTATTATTATTGTATTTTATTTGTACATCCGACGGAGATGTTTATTCCTCCGGTCGGAGATGTCATTATTACATTTGGTCATGTAAAGTCATTGAGGTAAATCCTCCTTTGTAAGTCGGGGCAATAGATCCCCCTCGAGTCGGTTGTATTAGGGTTATTGAGTCCTCTAGAGAAGTCGGCCCAATCAGGTTTAGTTGGGGCCGACCTAGCAAGTGAAAAAGGTCAAGTGAAAGTAAAGTAAAAATAGAGAGCAAGGCTCTCTCATTTAGACACACACTCACTCACTCAAGTTTGCATAAGTGAGAGAGAGAGGACAAGTTCGCATAGGAGAAAGAGAGAGGAGCTGCAGAAGACCATCTTTGTTTTGGGGTTTTACATTTGTGATATTGTATTGGTGACGATTCTATCTCTGAGGAAGTTGCGGGGTTTTGTGCATGTTATTATTTTAGTTAAGATCCTAGATAGTATTGATTAAAAGTAGAAAAACTAACAGATCTCAGTTCCAGGCATAGGCACTTGATGGTATGGCAAGTTTATCTTCTAGTAGCAGAGTACCATGAAAAATAGCAAAAAAAATGTGAAAATGGCTTACAAGGAAATTGATTTGGCTTAATAGGGCAAGGAAATGGCATGAAATTTGTTCAGGGACTATTATTGATGCTCTATACGCCTTCCAGCATGGTCTTCATCACTTATTCGAGTCCACACGATTTTATATCTATCCTTGGGGGCATCATCTTCCATAAAGGGGGCACACTCCTAGTTGTACCTTGATGAGCACAAGTTATAACTTATGTTGATGTACTAGGGGTTGCTAGTGGAGTGATGTTTGTACCTTCGAGCCCCCCTCTCTTATGTTATTTTGATGTACCTTGTCATATCTTATGTCATACCTTGTTTCTACTCATTAATGATAGGTCCATAAGTAGTTAGGGTTTTTCTATTGAGAATCTATTTAAAGAGTTAGGGGGGTATGGAATGTTTTGTCAAGTATTGTTGTATTTGGAGCTTTGCTCAATGAAAGGTCACCCCACCTCAAGAGACAAATGGACATTGCTTACTTTATTTTGATAAATCATTAATACAAAGTGTATTTCACATATTGCATCTTATTTGTCATTGGTATCTAGTTTTATGCATCTGCAATCTCTATATACCTGGTTTGTGTTTCAAGTTTAAGGGTTAAGGAACATTACATGTTCAAGCTTGTTAGTTTTATCATGGAAGCTTCAACCATTTGTGTTGCGCCATAACTTCCAGCACACAAATATCGAAAAAATGTCCAAGGTAGATCTAAGCAATGGCTTCTTCTTGAGGCTGCCGGTAAATGCTACATACAAGCACTTAAACAACTTTTCGCAGGAAACCAGTTTTAGGAAAGAAGTTCTATTTCAAAAAGTAAAAGGTCTCATTCTAATTGTGTGTAGAAGCACTCGAGGAAAAGATGAAGGGAGGATTCTTCACATGCATTGCAAACAACACATCTTAATTGATGTAAAGCACCTTTCTTAGCAAGGTTTTCGGCGGTGAGGAATTTCCCATGAGCCAGGGTCTAGAAAAATAAATCTACCTATGGGATGGAGCAATTGTAGCAAATTTTTTACAACTGGCTAAGATCGTGCCAAGGCTAAGGAGGGTTTTGTACTCCTCTTTTACCATGCAGAAATCCAATAACTTTCCATAGGAGATGACATCCTTAGTACCTTGTGTTACCACCTAAGTAGTACTTAGTTGGATTTCTAATGAGCCAGTGAAGTCTTAAACAAGTCTCTTGTTCATCATCAAGCGTTCAGAAGTCCATGCAGGCCAATTCTGTCCCTTTTCAAAACTTTTGCATGTTCATACCCCTCGGGGAAATTGTAATAAATTAACGTAGCATGATGTCTTTTGTAAAATACTTGGCTTTCCTAGGACTTAGACATCAATGCATTATTCCAGAGTGCTCTTTCCTTGTTAATTATATGTTGCTCTTCAGCGATGTATAATTTTCGCGTTTTTCACTCACATCTCCATAACTGGAGTATTTGTCTTGGTGGCTAGGCCTTAGGAGGCTATTAAATTCTAAGTGTCTATGTATATTACCATGCCAGCCATCATTTTTTTGGTCTTATGAGCATGCACTAAGTCCCCCCTAGGTTATTTTAATTTTCCGCAGATAAAAAATTTTCCCGTAAAATGGGCAATTTTTTAATGTTTTAATTGTAAAATAAAAAAAATCATAAAAGTGGTTAGGAGGTGGAATTGGCCATGGGGGTCCTCGTTTTCTAACCCAAAGCACCCTCTTAATGCCTTAACCCACTTTTGAGAGATAAATTTTGATTATTTATCACCAAAAATGATTTTCTCTCGAAAATGGCCAAAAAGACCAAATAAATGGCCAAAAAAGAGATAATAAAGTCAAAATCGACATTCCTAAATTAAAGGGAGCATGTCGAAGACAAAATCTCAATCGTGGTACAGTTAATTGAGTATCAAATTGAGTTCACTGAATGACTCGACATCAAATCCCAAGAGGGCAAGTTCACTCCATGAGAGGGTGGGCGCATCTTCTTAAGAGAGGGCGCATCTCTTGTGTTGGCAACTTGTGACTGGATGGGAGAGAATCCTAATGGAGAGGGTGGCTACCTCATGAGAGGTGGAGCCTCTCTCTTTTAGTTAACTCACTCTAAATCCCTCAATCAGCTCATGCAACTCGCCTTCACTCCTCTTCTGTCCCAAGTGCACCCCTAGTGAGCTCTCAGTCACAAGTGCGTCCCCTTGGGCCTCATTTTGCTATAAAAGCAAGGCCATTCCTCTCTTGCAAACTGGTTAGATTTGCATAGAGAAGGCTTGCTTGTTGTAATTTTGTAGTATTCTTTGTTGCTTGGAAATAAAAGAAGGCTTTGGAGTCTATATGGTGGATGAACATTGCCATATTCTATTGAGGTAACTTGTGATTTTTTCATAGTCTTGCTTCTTATGCTCTTGTGAGTCTAGCCTTGGGAAGACTACTACTAGTCGGTAGAAGAAGAGTTTTGTTAGTAAGTTTACTGGCTAATTCTTTTTGTATATGTATGTTTAGAGATATAGATCTAACATGTTGTATAAGTTTATTTGCATGTTGTTTGTCTCTCTATATATGTATTACTAGATCTCACGAGTATCTTTGCAAGTCTCTAATTAGTTGCAAGTCTCTTAGCTTGGAAAAGATGTTGATCTAGTTTGCTTCTTCATCTTCTTCAAACATTTTCAAGGCATAGTCCCTCGACATTCCACTGGAAAGCTCCTCAGTTGATCATTCCGGCACCAAGCCACATCTTCTTCTCTTTCTCCATTTAAAATCAATATTCTTGGTTACCGGTTCTCTTACCTCTCAAATCTAGTTCTTTTTAAAGTTAAATTTTATTTAGATCTGATTTTTATGCAAAGATTGTAGTCGATTAAAAGCTTACATTATTTCATACTAGATCTAGCATAGAATATTTTCCCTTCAAACAAGCCATTTTATATTATATTTAAAGGCTTGAAGTAGGAAGTTAATCGTGAATCTTAAAGTTATATTCGGAAAGTTCCAAGTGCTTTTCATTGGCTTCCCCAAAAGGAATGCTAAGATCCTAGAGAAAGCTTGCTTTCCTTGGTTATTTTATTAGCTTTTGACTTGGATTAACTTAGTATTTTTTTAGGATATTTTTTGGGACTGTCCAAAAACACTTTTAAAGTGTTTTTGAGCGTCTTTTGCTACTAATAGTTCGCTATTTTTTTACTTTTGACGAACATGTAACAGGAAGTGCTACCAAAAAATTGGAGATTTAGGCCACCTAAGGCCTCCTGAAGCAATTTACCTCGATCCTATCTCATTTGTGAAACTTGTAAGCCTTTGGTTCTTATTTAAAAGGACCAAAGGAATCCACCTCTTAAATTGTAAAAATAAATAATAATAAAAAGTGGGCTACTCAATGCCCACTTTGCATCCCCCCTGGGGATCTGTGTTATTTTCGTGGAGTAACTCTTTTACTTTCTGCTTTCAGTTATTTTCTTGTTATTTTCTTTGCTTGGATTAGAATAATTAATCACATCTTTTGCACAAATATCACTAAACTTATTTTCATTTCAATTTTGCAATAAAAGAGTAAAGAACATTGGTTGTATCCCCCGCATGCTCTTGTCCGTCGCAAGCTTGCCTGATCTTTGAAACAATCAGAAAGGGGATATTAGCTACTAGTCTAATAGGAAAATCCATTAGAAAGTTACCCTCAGAATCGAGCGATTGTACTCGGCACACTATGGAGTCAGGGGGCTACTATACGCAAACTTTATGCCTCGCCCCATTGGACACCTAGTACTGTTGCAGTATTCATTCTAAAGGATAGCTTCTCGAGTGGGCCAAACAAGAATTAACCCACCTTAATCCACTCATCATAATAATTAAAACTGTCAAGAAGCATCAACATAATATTTACCTTTTCAGCAACATCTTCTATGGTCTCAGCACTGGTCTATTTTCATGATTATTTGTTTAAGTTAATTTATCTCTCCTGATGGATTAATAACTTGTATACTGCTGGCCTCAATTCATTGCTACTGTTCTTGTTTCAGTATTTCATTTCAAACTCCTAGATTAACTTTCATCTTTTCGTAACTTAGCTTAGCGGCCATAGTTTATTTTTATTAGGGACAAACCCCCTTGGCTTCACTAGGAGTTGGCCTAGACAGAGGAGTCAAGTGTTAAGTGACAGCAAGCTTGACGCGTGACTTGCCCCCGAGGACACACCTAGTGGCTTGAAGATTTCTACCACGCTAACCCAAAGTTGTGTATCAGTCGTCAACACCCTGTAGGATGGGAACCGATACTGCTAAGGCACAACTTCCAAGTGTGCTGAGTAGGGGGAGCAATACAGGAGGCATCTCAGAGGTTCGAGACCATCAGTCCCAATTGGGGAGCAATACCAGGGCTTGTAAGGAGGTTGAGACAATCAATTCCAAATGGAGGGGAGGGTTGGAGCAATGCTATCCAGAGTGGACCAGATTCTAAACCAGTTGACCCCAACAATTAGAACCAGTAAAAAACCAGAAACAAGAACTGGTCAACCAAAATATACATATAATATTCAAATTTTGTTTATGTATACACACACACACACACATACATCCATCTGAATCCAAATTATTAGACACAAATATGCAAAGTTTTCTCATGTATTTGGCAAGTGAAGGTGCATATAATCAAAATAGCACACAGTGGCATCCATATCTGAACCAAAATACGTAAACAAAGAATATGATACACTGACCAACAAACAACTGTTACATGAAAAATTAATAATTAGAGATTACCTTATTAATCCAAGCATCAAGCAGATTAAGAAGTACATTTTGATCACTTCTTATTCCTGCCTGTTGAGCCGCTACTAAAACTGATGGTTCTGTAGTCAGATATGCAAAGTAATTACTATTTTGAATGAGAAGTCTTGCTAAAATTGCTCCTGCATATGCTCCTATAGCTTCTTTGGCAGGATCAATCTCATCTCCACCACTTATGAAGATAATAATAAGTTTCTACCAAAAGACAAGGAAAACCCATCAGGCCATGATGGAAATGGAATATGAACATAAGAATAAGAAATTACTTCAACAGATAAGTCCAAGCATAGAAGTTGATAAAATGCAAGAGAAAACTACAACTGTTAGTTGTTCGAATTTTCATTCAAGATAAAACATGAAAGGATGCGGAAAGTATTAATTGGATGCTTACCTGCAATACTGGTGCAAGCAGAAGAGGTGCAGCTCCGGGAAAACACTGTAAAAGAAAGAAAAATCAAATCATAACAGACTAATTAGATGGACATTTATAACTGATGCACCAAGTAGGGCATTTAGCACATGACATTCTTCATAAGGAACTGTAATTGGTGATGTATACCACAGGAAAACCTGGCAATGCCTAGTATAAAAGACATAAATTCTCAACAATGATATGTCCTTTAACTAAATCAGTTTACCTCATTTATTCTGCAAATTAGGGAAAAACAAAGGGGTACAATAATATAGTGCTGCACAGTATTGTTGCAAGCCAAATTATAGCACACAGAAAACGAGATTCAGCTAGTGTCAATAGAAATAAAACTTTATGTAGATTTCGGCCCAGCAGAGGATATTTTACATCAATTATTTGATATATCCATTAACTCGTCATTTCAACAACAGGTAAATGATTTCATCTTTGTTACACCAAGTTTTGGGGATGATGGATTGAAGTTTCAGATGGCTAGGAGATTCCCCGCAATTTTTAGGGGATTGAAGGATGGGAATGAAGAAAGATTTATAAAAAACTAATTAGAAAAAGAATTTGGGATTCAAATGGGGAATTAAATTTGTAAACATGCTTAAAACAATGACACAAAGTAATAAATCTGTAAAATATAATCAATAGTCATATTGAATACCAATACCATTCATGATTCTGAGTCCATAGACATATATTGATCTTCTGACTGATAATAAAATGAGTATACATATAGTCCAAAATGGAAAAATGCCAAAAGATTACTCATTGCTAATGTTAGATAATCTGAAGGATAATACATGTATAAAGTTTAAACAACTATGTAGCATGGCTATGCATTATCAGGGGTCGGATTCCTCATACATCTCTCTCAAGAAACTTAACATCTGGTCATCATCTTATAAACCATCTACTTCATTGTAAGGACTTAGACACCACATCAATAATGCAACATGGTTACACAAACATTTGATGTCCCTACTAGAGCTCGATGTTTGCTCCAACAATTTCTTCATAGGGTCTTTACCTTGGAATGTGTTACAGATCCAACTAGCAGTTGAGCTCCAACATCCAAAGAGTGAGTGCAAGCTAGATCATAACTCAAGAGGGAAGCCAATGTCACCACACTACCCTCTTCTCACTTTATACCAAATCTCCTCCAGTACAAGTGGTGTGTCCCTAAGATAGGATAGCTAAAGGTAGGCAAAGGAGGCTCAAGGTGAAGTGAAAAGTTAGCTCAAGCAAAACGTAAGGTTGTACCATATCAAAATAAGGTGCTGGAGAAACAGGACTAATGCCTATCAAGATTGGGCAAATGCAGTCAATAAGAGAGTCAAGAGTGTCGAAAATGAATAAGGACGACAAGAAGTGTTGTTTTGGCATGCAACATCTCACCTATGAATGACAAATGATATTGCTTGAAATGAATAGTTGTAGACCCTCACAAGGTGCTCTACTTATGCACATGCTAGGCAAATAAAGTGTGGTTTTGTTCCTACTTAAAAAGACCACGAAACCTTTCTATGAAATGATACCATAACCCTTCAAACTTAGAAGTTAAAAAAGCAAGAAGAATAATCTGAATAACCTAGTTTAAGCCTTATTCCTTAACAGCTGACTGCCCTACTTGAGGTCTTTATTGCAGCAGAATGCTTTATGTAATTTCCAGCAACATACATTCATCAATATGGAAGAAGATGGAAGCCACACTTTCAATTGAGACCCTTATAAACACATTCACTTTCAAAAGATATTCAATTAGGCTCAAGACAGAAGTTCTCCTACAAATCCAACCATAACAAATGAAGGAGAGAGCTACTCTATAAATAGTGTGAGTTGTATCTCTCTCTCTCTTGTATATCTCTTACAATAACATAAGATAAGATAAGATAATTTTATTAATGTCCAACAAATGACCACAAAAGTAGGTCAATAGGACTGTGTGGTACTATGAAGTCAAGACAAAGTGGGAGTGCTAAGGTGGCTCCTATAAAAAGCAATAAACTGTTGAACACAATGGCCACATTGAGAGGGGGGGTGAATCAGTGTAAGAGCAATTTAAACTTTTTCACCTTCAATTAATCAATCAGAGTTTATCAAGCATTATGTTATCAATTACAACATCATATTCATCATGAGTCATAAGCACAATAATCACATCAAAGAGAGACAACAATATATGTAATGTAAGCTTTATTTATGGTAATGGAAGACTTCAATCTTCGCGATTACAATCAGCACCAACTGATGAAAAGAGCACCAACTCTTGTAACAGGACCCAGCCTGGTTTTCTTAGCTCCAACTAAGAAAAGGTTGAGGAGTCCAATCCTCAAGTGCAAGACTCAGCTTGCAAGTTTGATGTCAATCTCTGATTGTCATCAATCTGCTGCACCACCACTTCTGCTCATCAACCTGTCAATCAACATGTTCACTGCTGTCATCAAGAGATCTGCTCATATGCACTGCTGTCATGCCACTTGTCATCAAGAGGTCTGCTCATATGCACTGCTGCTCATCTACTTGTCATGTCTTCTTCATTTTGTCACTGGTCATGTCTTGCCTGAGCTGATCATGTCAAGTCATCAAGGAATGCAGTCACAGACATGTCATCAACCAATCACAATCAAGTCTGTTAATCAATCACTGAATGTCACATCTGTAGATCCAAGTTGTCCAAAGTCTCTTCAACATCATCATCATGTGGTGTCAACAAGTTTACATCATCGTCACCATAGTTTGTAGGAGTGCATCATAGCATACTTCATCATCATAGAGTGTACATCATAGTATTGCATGCATCAACATCATCATACAGTATATGCATTGTGTATAAGTATGCAGCATCAACATCATAAGGTGTGCATTAAGTATGCATCATCATCATCATAGGAGAGTATGCATCATTAACATCATATAGTATACATGATCATACATTTCACAAGCAGTGCATGTCAAGAATACCAACCTCTGTCAACTTAGGGACTGTGTGTATACTGGAGATGACCTCAAATTCGGGACTGTGTACTGAGTAAGTGACTGTGTAAATGCTGTAGATGATATCAAAACAATGTCAAACTCGGGACTGTTTGTGTTGATAAAACCCCAAAGTATATCAGATGTGGAAGCTCAGTTCTGTCCTCAAACAGGTTTGTGGAAAAAAGGCAGCAGTAACATCAACCAAATCAACTGTTGAAAACCCTAAACTCGGACTGTTCAAGCATATAAAACTTCATTGTGGCTGCTCCTGAGATTTCAGACTCCTCCCTGACTGTGGCTGCCTCAGACTAATAATCACCAAAAATATCAGAGATAAAAATCAGACTTTAAAATTGTCTGCTGCTGCTGCCACCCGAAATTCCACAGAAGATGCATGCCCGAATTCTCAGAGCAGATCACTCCACAACCACCGAATTCTTCATGTCTGCTGCAGCCCGAAAAATGTCTCAGTAGCAGACCTCAGAAAGATCCAAAAATCTCAGAGCAGATCCAAAATTTTCACTTGCAAAAAATGAGGATGTGAGACCTCTTTATACGTGTTTTCCATAATATATTTGTGGAGCCGACTTCTTGTATTTTTAATTTTATTTTTATTTAACAAAAAAATTACTTAGCCGACTTCTGCTTGAATTTTTTATTTAATACATTTGTCATCTCATCCTTTGTTTACTTGCATAATAGTGCTGACTTCACCACATTATTTTGGTTTGCTTTTAAGGTCGTCATTGTTAACTAGATTAGGTTGTGAGCATATCAAGATCCAAACTTGTGGGCTTTAAGGACCAAGGAGTTCATCATCAAAAGGGGTTCAATGATTTCTTCAATGGTACAAGGACCACACTTTCAATCACAAGAGTTTCAAGTAAGTCTTCAATGGTACAAGGCCTGTCAAATAGCCATCAATGTTACCACATTCAAGGGTGTGCTCCATCTCGTCAAAACCAAGGATGCATCAAGCCACAAGGACTTCATCAAGGACCCCATCATACCACCATATAAGTGGGTGCCAAGCCTTTCCCATTCCCTAGGGCCATTTCCAAGAATTCCAGGACTCCATCAAGCCATCAATAACCATGCAAACCACAAATGACCACAGAATGGGTTATTTGGCCCATTTGGTGTTCCAAAGGCTTCTTTAACATGCCAAGGGGCTTCATGGGCTTCTTCAACCACCGTAACCACACAAGAGGACATCCAAGGGTCAAGATCCATCATGCTACCTCTTGTGGGGTTGCGAAGCCTTCTCCTAGGGTACCATGACCCCATCAAAGCATAAATGACCACAGAATGGGTCATTAATGCTCCTTCAACCCATCAAGGGTTTCTCCATCGTTCACAAGGGATTCAGCACCATAACCAAGGTCTTCATCATCAACAGCAGGGTCTTCAGAATCATCAACAAGGTGGTGGCTGCAAGATCCAACCTTGTGGGTACAAAGGCCTTGTCAACTAGATACAAGGTGCTTCAAGGCACAACCCATCTCTGTATGGGCTCCGAGGCATTGGATCTGAGGGTACTGGGATCATCCATACCTGTGCACTACTAGAGGGACTTGGTGGCATCAATGACTACCTGTGGGGCCACTACAAGTCCCATGTTGGCATCAATGACAATTCAATCAACATAAACAATGAGTTGCTTTCTTAGATCCATGCTTTTCTCCGAGGAAAACAAATACAATAATGCTCTCACATAACTAACTCCATGAGACAAGTCAAACAAATGATAAAATAATAGGAGTGGTTATGTCATGCAAATTCTCCAAGGTGGTAGACCATATCAATAAGCTTCAAGAGATAATAAAGAAATGCCTCTAATGGAACACCCTCCAAGATATCTCTAAGAAAATGATAAAGTAATCCTTCAATGGTGTTCCCTCCTAGAAAGGTGATAAGCCAAGCCAAGAATAGAAAAAAAATGTCTAGGGTTTTACCATGTAAAACTCTCCATCAAATGATAAAATAAGGCTTCCAATGGTGCAACCTCCTAGAAGTTAGAACCCTCCAAAAATAGCAAGTAGCCTCCTCAGTCCATGTGCAAACAATCTCCAAGGTGAAACACTCCTCCACCTAACTTCTCAATAAGTGTTCAAGAAATCATCCAAGAGGGGTATGTAGCTCATTAAAGTGAGATGTCCTATCACCAAACCATGAAGAATATGCCAATGACTAGGGGTTGGGTGCTAGAATGGGTCAATATAACCATCAAAACTTACGCTGCAGGGAAACCCCCTACTCAAAACTTCTCTCCCGAAACATGCTCCATGTTGGGAACAAGGTAGTTATCTTTAAATGAAGCTCAATTAAGATTTTTGAAATCCACAAAAATTCTGATTTCTCCATTTTTTTGAACAATCACTGCATTTGAGATCCAAGTAGTATGTCTTGATGGTTTAATAATTCAAGTCGCAAGCATATTTTCAAGCTCCTTCTTGATTAAGGGGGCAAGCTTCCAATTAATATTTCATAACGTTTTTCTATAAGGATTAGTTCCTTCATCAAGAGGAATGGTATGTTGGATGACATCTCCTTTATAAGCTTTAAGGTCATCATAAGACCATGTGCACACATCTTTATATCTGTGAATCAAAATCTCAATAGCTCTTCTTTTGTCGTTGGAAGTATTTATCCCAATCTCAATTATCATGGGACTTGTATTCAACCCAATGTTTATCTCTATAACTTCATCAACATCTTCGGCCCGTTTTCCCTTATATGAGTCATGCCTATTGAAATTTCTTTCTAAAGGATATGCCATTTTAGAAATTTCAGTATCTAAGAGATCTTAGTGATTTATTTCATCTTGCCAACTGACATTATTGTCTTGAAATTTACCCATATTATTCAAGAAATGGATAACTTGAGCATCATCATCGAAGACTTATCAATGCTGCATATTATCATGCACAAATGATCTAAAAATAATTTCTATCTTACAGTTATCCAGAGAAAGATATTCAAGGACTTCCAAGGTAGTAGCTGCTACAAGGCATCAACAAGAGAATTGTCTTCTCGGGAGACTGCTTTTATATTAAAGGCATCGAATACCTCATTTGTATCCCAACAAACACTTCTATATTTCTTTAGCCCGTCATTCTTTGTTGAAAATTTGTCTTTTACATGACTCACTATCAAATCAAAATCCTCTATAACATTTGATGTTCATGTCTTTGGCAACTTCTAGGCCTAATAATAAGGCTTCATACTTGGCAACATTATTGGTACATTCAAACTCTAATCGAAAAGAAAAGGTCTTTACTTCTCCAGATGGAGAGGTGAAAACCATTCTAGCCCCAAAACCATGCCTAGATCTAGCACCATCGCAGTGCATCTTGCATATCTCGTTGTAATCATTCTTACTTTCATCACATTTGACCTCAGAGTTGGTCAAAATCATGAGGTTTCCCAACTCATTATCCAAACATAAAACTACATTAAATGGTTCAAGGGGATCTTCCACATATTATCTCATAGCAGGTTCATTGTATAATGTAATGTGTTACCACCTAAAGTTGCACTTTAGTTGGACTTCAGAGAGCCGCCAGTGTTGCACACTTACTTGTGCTTATCAGAGTTCAGAAGATCCAAGTTTGGCCAGTTCAAGGCCCTTTTTTAATTTTTGTAGTGCATGACCATGCCCCACGGGGTTTGTAATAAAGTGTGCTAGCATGGTGGTCTTTGAGTGACTTGGTTCCCTAGGACTTAACAACCAAAGAAGGTATTCCAAGGAGTTTTTTCCCTTGTCGATTATGCTTTGCCTTTAGCCGAGTATATTAGATGAGTTTTTCTCTTGCACCTCCAAAGTTGGAATGCCCAAAGTGGTGGTTAGGCCTTAGGGGATTATTAGAGTCCATTTTGTAACATTTATAAACATGCTAGACGCTACAATAGTATCGTTTGGTCATGTACTAGGTCCCCCGGAAGTTTCAGTAAATTCCGAGAAAAATAATTTTTTTCGCATTTTTATTAGGCGGCAACATTTTGGTGCCGTTGTTGGGGATAAACCTTTCTATTCCTAGGTCACGACTTTTTGTTTTCTCCTTTTTGTTTTTGCTTTGTTTGATGAGTGTTTAGAGTAGACCTTTATTCTTTCATCTGGCGACTCCACTAACCTTTTTTCTCTTTATAAAAAATCAAAGTAAAACAAAAAATAATAATTTTGTGAGTTTTTAATGCATATCCTTATTCTCACATGGCGACTCCATTGAAGGGATAAAACCCTTGTATCTCATAAATTTGTTGAGACTGGTTGTGTGTAGATGAGCCCATGCGACACAGTAAACCTAAAAGCTCATCATTCTGACAACTCCCCTAATTCAGTACAAATTGTCCTCCATGGTTATTTCAGAGTAACGCTTTTGACACCGATATGGATGATGAAGAGTCTAGTGCTCAAATTGCTAGTGCATATCCTCCTCTCAATTTTTCATAAATCCCAAGTTTTCCTAACTATCATTATGGTGAGGAGGATATATCAAGTTATTTGCCGATGTTTTGTGGAAATGGTGATCCAGTCGTCCAACACATCATGTCTTTTCTTAAGGTTCTGGATGACTTCAATGTTTTGCATGAAGATAATATGATGCAGATGTTTTCTGGTACTCTGGAAGGACAGGCTTATTATTGGTTTAGTGAGGGCCTTCCTGGCAAAATGTATTACCTCCCTTTCATGCTTCCTTAGAATTTTCTTAAAGTAGTGGTAGTATGATGATGACAATGTGGAAAGATTCCTTGAAAAATCCTTGGCTTACTTCTTACCCGAGATAAAATATCACATGGAAGACCCCGAGCCTCCTCGTGTCGTCATGACAGAGAACATTGAATATGTGGAGGTTCCTCTAGCCTCTCTCACTAAAGAAGAGATTACACAACTTATTGAAAAGCATGGTGCCATTCTCCCTGGAGCACAGTTTGACTTTGAGAGAATGATCCATGACGATCCCATTGAAGAGTTTTATGAAGAATCCTTGATTGAGGAGATTGTTGAAGACCCTCCTCATTTCACTTTAACAAAAAATATGGAAGATTCTGAGTGTTCTCAGGTCCATTTTAATGATGATGGTCATATGTAAATTCCAAACTTACCTAAAGAGGAAGCCATTGCAGAGATTAACGAACACATTCATGAGGGATCTTTAATTGAGGAGGTCTTTGAGGAGTTTCCTCACATTGCCATGGTAACAAACATTGAAGATTTGGGATTTCAAGATTACTTTAGTGAAGATGACAACATTTGCACCCCAAATGTTCCTACAGAAGAAACAGTTATAGAAGACTGCAAAGAAATCTATGATGAAGATTGTTTGGTGTATGATAATACCCCTTTTCACTCTCTGCATGCTAATGAAGTTGGGGAAAGCTTTTTCTCTAGTAAAATTTTTGAAGCTGAGCCTTGTTAAGGAAGATTATTATGACCATGGACATGATACAAACAGTGAAGACTTCTCCATCTTTGCCAAAAATACCTATGATGATTATTGGACATACATGGAGAAACCCATTTTTGATGTATCTAGAGAAGGGAGTGTGCATTCAGAAATCTTGGGAGATCTTGATATAAAAGAAGAGCATGCATGTGGTTCATATGATCAGTCAGAACCAAACATGAGTACTAGTAATGAAGACCCAGAGGAGTTGTGCATTGAAGATTCAGATGGGACTCAGTCAATTGAACGTAAGTCACAACTTTCATCTTCACATTCGGAATTCTCTTATGATTTGGAGCAGCCTGGGGATTGTGTTACTACAGAGGTTTTTCATTCGATAAGCCCTCTAAGGCAGTATGGTGGTGTGGTTGATCTACCCCATCCTACAGATTTGTACATCAGTCCTATCCAATCTTGGATAGAAGCAGCCTACGAGAGGACCTATTAGTTGAGGAAACAGTTTGATGATATTCTACATGGTTATGATCTCCCATCCTCAATATTTTCGCATGTTTGCATTTCTTGAATAAGGTATCCTTGTTTTGGCTGGTAACCAAACACAAGGTAAAATCTTTTTATATTGATGAAATGTTAAGATGGTGGCATTGGATTTATCATTTTACTTAACAGTTTTATTATGACATGCTTAGAGTAGGAAATAAGCTCCTCAAAGTGAGCATTTACTTTATGAATTCCTTTTTAAATGTTTTCCTCTTATAAGAATTTTTCATTAGTTAGTTTTTCCTTTCGAATAAAGTAACTTATGGTTCATTGGTTTCTTACAAACACTTGTGCTACTAAAGGATTTTTCTGTCAAGTTGAGATGTTTTTACAGGTCATAGAAACCAGAGATTCTGGTGTTCTCGTGTGCTCTCCTTGCCTTAAGACTAGATCAAGCACACATCCCGCAATTGGAGCCAGATGTTACCACCTAAAGTTGCACTTCAATTGGACTTCAGAGAGCCGCCAATGTTGCACAATTACTTGTGCTTATCAGAGTTCAGAAGATCCAAGTTTGGCTTGTTCAGGGCCACTTTTTAATTTTTGTAGTGCATGACCATGCCGCACGGGGTTTGTAATAAAGTGTGCTAGCATGGTGGTCTTTGAGTGACTCGGTTCCCTAGGACTTAACAACCAAAGAAGGTATTCCAAGGAGTTTTTTTCCCTTGTCGATTATGCTTTTCCTTTAGCCGAGTATAATCGATGAGTTTTTCTCCTGCACGTCCAAAGCTGGAATGGCCAAAGTGGTGATTAGGACTTAGGGCATTATTAGAGTCCATTTTGTAACATGCTAGATGCTAAAATAGTATCTCTTGGTCATGTACTAGGCCCCCCTGAAGTTTCAGTCAGTTCCGAGCAAAATAATTTTTTTCACATTTTGAAGCCATTTTTTAATGGTTTAATTGAAAAACTCAAATGGTGATAAAAGTGTGATCCAGAGTCGGAATTTGGCGTAGGGATGCTCGTTTTCACACTTAGAGCATCCTCTTTACCCTTGTCCACGGTCTTCCTATGTTTCGGGCGACCAAAACGCCCCATGGAGCTGTTTTTTATATTAGAGCTACAAAGTGGCATTTTAATGCTAAAAATGCAACAAATTGCACCAAGCCAAAAAATTAAAATATTTAAAAAAATGAATTCATCACATGCCAATTGAGTTGGCATATGATGTCATAAGGTGGGCGACTATGTTGAAGGATCAAAGCAAGTTATTACAAAGTTGTATGATTGGAATTCGATTTAAAAAATGTCGACCGAGTATGTTTCCAAAGGAAGTGCGTGGGCCAGCTTTCATCGACACGGCATTGGTTAATGTTAAGACAAAGTGGTGGGCGTTTGAAGTTAAATTTAAAAAAAAAAACTTGTGTTATAAATCATTAGATTGGCGACTATGATAACAAGATCAAGCATATGATTAAGAAATCATATGGTAAAGCTTCAAAGGCCGAGCGAGGGCTTACCTTCACGTGGGCCGATTTCTCCACTTGGCCGTATTCGAGTTGTGAGATGAAAGCAAGGCGTGAGGTGGCACAACCCATGTGTTGGTTTCCATTTTAAAACACCAGACAAATATGTCCATCAATCTAAAGCATCCAATCAGAACGCAACAAGGAAACATCACTCGCCCTCCATCTTCACGCATGTGTTGCTTTCTTCACTCACAGCATCTTCCTTTCGAATTGGTTTTTTCCAAGTGAGGAGTGTGTTATCACACAATCTCTAGCTGATGGATAATGAGTGTCCTAATAGGTATGGCAGAGGGTGAACAGCTAGGAAGGTGTAAACAGCAATAGCCAGGTCCTCCGTTCAAGGAACATAAGTCACACCGGACAAGGCTACTGTCACTTTAGACAAGGCACGTAGCCAAGTCAGGGGGGGAAACCCCGCTCAACCAGGTGATGGTCGAGAGACAAAACACACCCAAATCCAAAAGATAGAAAGAAGTAAAGACAAGAGATGAGTGTAAATAGGTCCTAAGCTTAATCTCAGCCACGGACTGGACACAGGTGTGAAATGAGTGTATAAATGAGATGTGACCAGTAATCAGATAAGATGAATAGAAATGGATTAGATTCGTAATCGTGTGGCTGGAAATAAGCAAAGAACATTCAGTAAGCTAAAAGTGGAGAAAGGAAATGAAGTTACCCAGGGAAAACAGTTAAGCAGTGAAGTAAATGGACCTAGGGCATCAACAAATATGCGTTTTAAAGTGCTTCTAGCGATGAGTAGCTTGATATTTATTGATAAAATGGTGATCAGAACTCAAATCAAGACTACCCAGAACCCCAAACTAACCCAAGCAAGCAGAAGAGAAAAACGCCCTGGGTGGGCATTTTGACTAAGTAGACCAGTGCTAAATCAATGGGCAAATGGAGTCTAACAGTTATAAAACTTCGGATTTAGACATTTAATCACAAATAATAAGCGGGTTTGCAATAAAAATGGAGTTTTGACGGTTGGAAATTTAGTTTTTTATATTTTAGGGTTTTATTTAATGCTTTTCAGCCTAGCATTCACAATGGAAATGGAAACTAGAGAAACAAGCAGGGATTGCCTACCTGAAACAATGGAGATGACGAGCTTGATGATGAACACAAATTCTGAAGACCAAGTGTTGAGCAGCTGAGCGTTTTCCCTCAATCATTTGAAGCATCCAATTAACCAAGTGTGCCCTTGTACTTGCCAGAGAGAGAGCTAAGTCAGAAACTATGGCAAATAGCAAGAAGAAATCAACAAATAAACGACAAATGATGAAAGGAAATAAGATAGCAAAGTAAGTTTACTTCCCTTTGTTGAAATCCCGAAGAGAAAGAGCAACGTGGAGCTACTAGCTCAATGGCTGCGTCCCCCTTCAAGTGGTCAGTTCACCTGTAGTTCGTTTGGACAAGGAAATGGATGGAAATAGCGCACAAACACTCAACAATGCATCAACAATAAGCTAAGAGTCATCATCTAAACACTTAATCACCATGTGCACAAGTAGATCGAAGGAAATGCTTCTCTATTCACAAGTCACAAGTTTACAAAAATGCCAAGAGAAGGAGAAATGGGAGAGCATCTCTCTGAAGTAGAGAATGCCTCCTCTCAAAACCTAATTCCCTCCAAAATGGAGGGCTGGGATCAATCCCCCATCAAGCAAATCGAATGGTGGAGAGAGAGCCCAAGAGGGGGTGCGAATTGCCCAAGTGAAGCACACAAGTGGAGGAGGGGTCCCTTGTAGGGCCCATACAAACATCAAATAACATGCTAGGGGGTGTCTATATGGTGTTTTAGGCCCCTAGCTAATACATCATGGCCCCACATACAATGCAACATCAAAATCGAACTTCCCTAAGTGGAGAAAAACACACCCATGGGAAATTAGTCCTACATGAAGAGCTGGTCCAATGGAGGGACCCACAACCACTAATATGATGTCTAAACATACCAACATTACCTTAGAAATCACCCTTGTATTAGACAACCATTGATTTTTTCCCATTGCTATAGTTGCCTTTGCCAATTTTTTATTTTCCATGTATTTTATTGCTGGTTTATATTGCTGAAGGAGTAAATTGGGCTTTTGACCCACTTATAGTGCCCAGATTGTTGAACCGTCTGCTGCAATGTGATCGTGGGCCCCAAAAATAGTAGAAATGGTCACTCGAACAACCATGATCCATCACTTAGGCATTATTTGCCCAAAATCCATGATTTTTAATTAAAACAAGTCATTAATGACCAATAATAATTAAAAATCTCACAAACGCCTCGATCTTTTTACATTCTGTCACTTGGAGGCTCATATGGGTCCCCTGTAGATAATAACTGACCAAAATCAAAATTCCAGTCACAACATTTTTTCAGGCCCATTTTTGGCCTAGTCAACCTAGTTTGACCAAGTCAAATCTGGTCAACAATGGTGTTAACTGAATACCTGTATGCAATCATGAAGTGAAAGGCTTCCTTATACAAGTTAGTACATTACTAAAGAATATGACGATAATATGGTGATAAAAAATGCATTAAATCTCGGAAAAATACAAGGCCCCAGGTGAGGTGATGTGGAATACAACGTGAAGGATGAGGGATGACAAGGACAAAGATCATGTGACCTTTTGGATAACTCGGGAAAGCGGGGTCCACTTAGATAATCATACCATGACAAAAACACGGGGGAGGGGGGTGCCTCACAAATGGGTTTAGTGCAAGGAAACCGCCACTGGTCATCTAACAAGTACCTCACAACTCACATCCGTGCTCGAAGACTCCATGAGGTTCTTTTCTAGAGCCGCCAAACTGGGTGTCCGGCAAACCGTAACATGAGACTCTAGGGGACAATCTTGAGCTTGTCCCTTGCTCCCTCTCACCTCCTTGCCCTGCAAGACTAGGTGAGGAAATAACCACTACAAATGCTGACATGTATGGCTGACCTGTGTCCATGTGTGTTTACAAACACATTGCATGGATTTTATAATGAATTTCATACTTAGCCTTTTTTATGGTTAGATTTTACATTTACAAAAGCCTTTTTGGCTTGCTTTACATTTCTTCATTTCTTCAAGGCCCTTTTGGGCTACATACATATCTCAATAGATATAATCAAGGTGCTCATACAGAAAAGTAATGGGGGTAAGCATTCAAGCTTCGATGACCGATGGGGAGCACCCGGTGAGGCTACACAATCCTAACTGCATTGCAACATCGAGGGCTACCGACAGGAGCAAATCCCAGGTTTGAGAGTGCATCTCACACACTAAAGAGCCGAGGCACAATAGACAAGGAATCATGGCATACTCAAAGATTAGTGGGGAAAGGGATCCTCAAGGTCACAAATCGGAATCCAAGTCGGGAAAGACTATCATGGATGAGTCGGGTGGATGGAGAAGGTGAAGCTGGATCCAAAGTCAGCTGCCTAGGGGGACTAAGTGACCAAGTCTATATTAATAGTAGGGGTGTGACCCGGTGTGCATATACAGGAGCCTACTAGAAAGGGGTGGGTTGACATCACCAAGGGCCCAATCACATATCATAACAATAGCTAGATCACCAAATCAATCATCATATGCAAAGTTAGTGTACTATCATGTATAAACAAGTCTAATCAACAATCAGGAGCAATAAACATCAAATGCAATACCTGCCGCACCATATACCTGCTATTGAGGCTGTCTCTGAACTGGATCTCTGCTGAATCCAGGCACAAATAGTAAACCAACAATACTCTGTGATAGTCTCAATCAAAGCAAGACTAGGCAACTATCTCAATGGGCTCATATCAAAGCTTGGCAAGGAAGGGTGAGCCTGCGGTAGATGCTAAGTAACATGTCTGGACCACTGTACAACCATCTGTCCCCTCTAATATGTCTACTCAGGGCAATCTGAACAAAACTGTGTGCCTCCTCTAAAGGCACCCGATCTCTGATCTGGAAAAAAAAGGTACTGTGTGGTCCTCGACCACACAGTCTGTAGTATGGTAGCTCCAACTAACATAGATGTGATAACAGAGTGCACCCACCTCCCTTGAGGTGGTGCATCTCCATTGGCTATGAGCTAACTTGCTCTACAATCAAGGAGCTCACCCTCATGGTTTTGCACCCTAGATGGCTTGCCTTATTCTATAAATTGAGGAGCTAAGGTCCATTGTGAGGATCAGAAGGTGAAACCTCTGCCGGCATCGTATTGTAATATTTTTTTATTGAGTTAATAAGAAGGCTTTGGAGGCTTACCCTGTTGTTGTCCTTGCCTGGATTTGGTGTGCTTTGATAACATGAGGTAACCTGTATCTTTTCCATTTCATGCTTGCAATTGTTGGGATCCATTTGTCCTTTAAAGGGAAGTTATCTTTCAGAAGGAATAGTGAGTAATGCTTTATAGGTTGCTTACTTTTGTCGATGATATTAAAATGCTAGAAGTAGTGTGATTTCTTGTTTGAATCTATTATTTCTCAAGTTTTATGTTGTTCATTTATACATATGCTTTTAATCCTCTTTGTTAGTTTTTTCGTGATTATGTAGGTTGCTTAAGCTGGAGGATGTGGTGAGCATGTTAGCTCTATACTGCATCCAATAAATCCGATCAAGACACTCAATTCCACCGGTGCATCAGGAAAGAGAATCCATTGCCCATCTTCAACACTCAACCCCCATGGGTTCAAACTTCTTATGATCCAAGCTTCTTCTACTATCTTTGGTTACTGGTTACTTGTCTTAAGATTTACATTTTATCAAGCAAATCTGAAAGTAGATCTAAGTTATTAGATCTTGATTATTTTAAAATATAAATTTCAAGTCTAGATCTAGTTTTACAAATTTTCCTTTTCAAGCTTGTTTTATCATAGAATCTAGAGTTCTTGATAGGAAAATTTTGTTTTAGTTGAACTGTATATTTGGCTATTTTAAGAGCTTGCTATTGGCTTCCCCAAAAGAGCAAGCCAAGATCCCAAGAAACGAACTTTCTAGTTCATGTTCTTGGTTCATTTTTATTTGCTTTTCATTACTAGTTTAGTTAGTTTTCAATTTGACAAATTGTAGCATTGTCAGAACACTCTTAAAGTGTTCTGATTGTCATTTATAATCAACATTAGCTTGTTGGCCTGTTTTATGTTCTTAGCATGTTGGAGCTAAAAAATTCACAAGAAAGACATTTGGAAGCTCCTAGAACCACCCTGTGAATCAGTTGTTCAAGCCTTGTTTCACTTTCACATTAATTTGTAAATTGTCTTGTTCCCTAAGCATAAAGGGCAAGCAGTGTTTCATTTCAAGTTTCATATTGTAATCAAAAGAATAAAAATAGCTCAGCGGGCAATTCCAGCGCCTGACCCCAATCCCCCCAGGGGGGATTTGCACTTTTTCATTTTTTTTTTAAATTTTTCGCAACTTTTTCTATTTTTTTCGATTTAGATTAGTTTTATTTGAGCAATAGTAATTAAATAACTCACTCAAGTACACAACGTCCTCTGAGGACTCATTTATCATTTTGTTATATGCTTATGTGTTTTATTCAATCATACAATTGTTCTTAAAATCTGATTCTAAAATTAACCCCTTGCTCTACCGAAGTACTCCATCACTTTGTGGTGCCAGGAAAATATATTCTTGGGTTGTAACTTAGTTATTCATCCACTCGCACATTTTAATAAAACGAACCACACCCCAAGCCCAAAGTATGCTCTTGGTCGCTACAGCTTAGTCGGAACAGTTGGACCAATCAAAAACTGGTATAAGGTACATAGTTTTAATACGACAATCCAATCTCATGTTTCTTGGCGGATTCGGGAGGTTGCATGGGTGTATACCGTAGAGTAAGCAGGCTACTTTAAGAAGGTTCATCCTCGCCTAGTTGGATACTCGGTTAAGCCGCTAAGGCACTCAGTCCAAAGAGATAGATTTGGTTGGGCCAAACCAACACTTTTACCCATTCCCTAATCCACTCATTTAATAAACTTAAAATTTACCAACTAAGACACTACAATACTTTCACAGAGTCCACAGAAGCAACCCTCATAAGCACTCCATTTTCATCGACACCGATCTTCAATATTTCTTTTTATGTTTAAGTTAATTTTTACCAATGTCATGAATTGTGTTGCATCTTAAAAGCTGTGGGTTTTAATTCCATATTGCAGTGATTTATGGTTTATTTTTAAGTTATTTCATCATAACTCCTAGAATAGACTTTTACATTTGTTATAGATTAAAAGCCTTAGTTTTACTTTCATAAGAACCACTCCCCTTGGCTTCACTAGGAGTAAGCCTAGACGAAGGAGTCGAGTAATCAGGTGACAACACTTGACTCTCACTTGCCTCCAAAGACACACCGAGCGGCTTGAAGGTTTCTTGCCGCATCCCCCCCAGGTGTGTATTAGGCGGCAACATAATGAAAGTTCCCTTTTTTGTTGGGATGGTTGCATATGAAAGAGCCATTTCGATACCTCCTCCAAGTTTTGCTTCCCATTTCCATGATAGTAACATGCCCCGCAAATCAAGAATATCTACTATGATCATATCCATGCTCAAGGTGATATCCAGGTGAACAACTAAGTTTACTAGTAAATACAGCTAATAAAGCAGCTTCATGAATCAATGTGGCCATGACCTTAATAGGCTTGGATTCCAAGCCACATACATTTCTATAAGGGCGTGATTCAGCACCGAAAATGGCATGATATTCATAGAGGCACCTGAATCAAGCATCATTTGTGTAGTATCAACTTATTTATTTGGAGATCCATGTAAAAAGGTAGGTAACCTACATGTTTTCTTTCATAACTAATGCTTTCAAGCATAATTGGGGGGATCTTATTCAGACTCTTCTTGAAGTTTAGGAATAGGATTTTATAGCAAACCAACCCCAAAGAACTCTGTAACCCTCTTGTTTATTGAAGGTAATTTTATCAGCTCACTCAAAGGCACTAAGATAGTTATATCAAGATCCAAGCCATAGAACTCATTAGGTTTGAAAAAGACATCTTATTGAGGCCTAGAATTTTAGACTCTTTTAACATTTTCAAGGATTACTCCTTTGAAGAATCCCTTTTCAGCTAACTTTACTTGTTGTCTTTGAAATTCTCTCAATTCATAGATGGGTTCATCTTAATAGCTAGAGGTAGTCTCATATTGAGAATAACTCATGTATTCATTTATCTCTTAAAGGAGGTCACAATAGTATATTTGATCAACACAATTTTGATCCATGATAAAAGTTTTAGCAAATGTTTTGAGACAAAGCCTTATGACTAGTGGAGCCGCTAGGTGGAGTCGCCAGGTGAAGATAATAGATTAAACAAGAGAATTTCTTCACCAAAAGATATCGCCAAAATTAACCAAAGAACTCCTTGCTCCCCAACAACAGAGATAAAATGTTGTTGGAAAATTTAGCAATCTTATGATTGCAAAGATAATCAACTACTTAACCAACAAAAACTAAGAGATCTACCCTTAAGTGTTGTTATCCCTCAAAAATGCATCTGCATTTCGAGCATCCAGGGCATCTTTTCCAGAGGCAGTTTTCTTTCCAGGGTCACAAGGAAGTAGGAGAAGATCAGGACAACTAGTATGGCCAGAGCTATTGAATCACCATCTTGCACAGTGCTCTGATTTGCTGACTGGTTGTTCCATCATTGAATTGGGTTCTGGTGTTGGGGTAACAGGATTGCTTTGTAGCAGGTTCTGTCACCAAATTGTGTTCACTGACCACAATGAAATTGTTCTCAGGGTGTTGAAGCAAGGTGCAGACCTGCAATTATGTTCACAAATATCAGGTTGTGCAGAGATAACAACAGAAACGCCTGAGTGGGGAAATCATGATCAAATCTCAAAGATTCTGAAGCAATTTCCGAAGGAGTAATATGGCATTTTCAGGCCCCGTACAGGGAGAAATCATTCAATTTTGACCCACGCATACACTTGCAACAACAATCCAAGGAAAACAAAATTAAAAAAAAAAAAAAAGGGTTTGTTTTACCTATATCTTGAAGTTGTTTCTATTATGAACTCAAAATCTCAATCTTCATCTGAAGCACACAAAAGGGTGAAAGTTCTAGTACAAAAGGTGCTTCTTCACTGAACTTGCAATCATTCACTTCAAGGGGCCTGAATTTTATAGTTTGTAGAAGAACACAAGTCAGACATCTTATATTACATTCAATATGTCCATCCATATATGGGCATGAGCTTATGAAAGCTGGAATAGCTCTGGCACTCTTTGGAGGTATGGAAGAGCGTATCATGGATCAAAATAAAGTTCCTGTAAGAGGAGATATTCATGTAATTATTGTTTGAGATCCTGGACTGGGAAAGAGCCAGCTATTACAAGCTGCTGCGTCCGTTGCACCCCGAGAAATCTCTATCTGTGATAACAGAGCTACTAATGCCGGTCTCACTGTTGCAGTGGTTAAAAATGCTATGACAGGCGATTATGCCTTTGAAGCGGGAGCAACTTTTTTTTTTGCTGATCGTGGTCACCAAAGGACTGTGACAGAAGGTCGTGGAAAAATAATGGAGCAGCATAGCCCGAAACTCAAAATAAGCAGTAGATAATTGTTGTCATTGATTCGAGACAGCCCGAGCTCAACAAAGAAGAAAGGTTTCAGGATCATGTTGGAGATTGCCAGCAGCGTCAATTAAAAGAGAGGAGTCCTGTAAAATTTCACGGGTCACTTCTCGTTTGACGGTTGATTTTTAATGCAGAGCTCGAGTTCAAAAAAAGTTAAACCGCACACAACAGAAATAGGCGGGGCAATCCACTAGTGGTCTATTTAAAAAAAAAAAAATTATATGGGGGCGGTTTTTGTTAAGAAAAATCGTGGAGCATAGACCCGCAATTTTGCTAGCATCCTCCAAATGAACCAATTATCGACAACTGTGATAAAATCGCAATTCGATTTTACCATCAAACTGCTGCCAGCTGATATCAGAGAGCGCCATGACTTGTGGAATCCATCCACCTTGGCACGTCACATTTACCACAGTCAAACTCTGTGTTTTATTTTAAAAAAAACTAGCAGCCGTAGGTTTGAACTGAGCATTTTAGTTCCACTTCTTCATGCAATTGATTCATGCTATTAACAGTTGATTTAGTTAAAGTGGTTGAGTTCAGTTCAACAAACACACAATGGCGTCCAAATTATAAAATTTTAAAAATCCCTTATGTACAAATCCAAGCTTTAAACTCGGCGGTGGAAGTGGCGGCCAGCTAAATTTACTGTTTGGCGACAGCGTGGAGGTATCTCTGTTGTCACATAAAGATGAGGAACGACGCCTGTCCGCACTTCTTATCATCAAATCAATTGTCACGTTTGACACCTGTGTGCTCAGACCTGTATCTCAGTAGCTGCCAGTTGCATCTTTGACAGGAAAAAATTCGATCTTTACAACAACTGCACAGGAATCGGAGTTGGAATGAAGCTCGGGGGTTTTCACCCACTTTTTGTCAATTTTATTATTATTGTATTCTAGAGGAGCCTTTTTGGCCTATAAAGAGGAGATCCTCTTTCATTGTAAACATGGAAAATTTTTGGGAATTTCTGTTCCATTGAGCTTAATGAAAATACCATGCTGGGTTTTTAGGACAGATTGAGCATCTCTTTCATGGCTACGTGTTTCATTGCAAGTGGTAGACTAAATCTAGCATAGAAGGCTATAATCTAGTCCATTGGGCAAGCATTTGTGGTTGTCAAGTTGTTTGTTGACGTTATGTTTTCAAAAGATCATAGGAGTAATAGAATGTAATTGATTATACTTATATTCTCTTCATCTTTGATTATGGAACGTACTAGATTGATCTCATTTGTGTGAAGCGCAAGGCCCCCTGAGTCCTCCTTTTGACTCCATTCTCCCTTCTGGTACTGGCACTGGTCTTTCCCCGAGGATTGATCCTCCCTTCTTTCCCATCACTTATTCAAAACACATCATTTTGTTACATTTGTTTCTCTAAGGCAGCCTCTTCATTTCACCTTGCCCTCCATTACACGTGCCTTAGCGATCCTACCTTAGGGATACCCCGCTTGAGTTGGAGAAGAGCCAACCTGAAGTCAGGAGAGAGGACTGTGGTGACATTGACTTCTTTCTCGAGAGTTGTCATCAAGCTAGTGTGTTCACTTTTTGAGCTTCAACACATGCATGCCAGTTTTGGGAGACAACAAGTGTCACACAGGTAGGCCTCTCTCTCTTTGGGTCTACTAAACTCCTAAATGAAATATAGACTAACCACGAGGGGTGTCCCCAACTAAGCTTTTCAAGGTACTAACTAAAGGTTCCTGTTATCACATTTATAGTAACTGGGGCTACCGTGTCTTCCGACCAGGTTTTAGTACTTTTCTGAGCCAGTTCTTTTGGGATGAGATGCATGAGATTAGCAATTGATGAGTGTTACGCGGTACCAGTACCAGCGCACTTGCAAAGGTCCTCAGGGAGAGGGGGTCAAATTTTTCTAACCAGGAGGGGTGTCTAGCCAGGTTTTTCTGAGGAGGGGTTACGGCAAGACCCTCTGGTTTCTCCTTTGGAAGTACTATGGCTTAGTAGCATTGCTGACTACCTCATGAAAGGACTTGAAGCCCTGAGGTTGGTGTCTGGGGTTTCTAGGGGTGGATCACTGGGTCACATGACCTTGACCTTGATTTATCATTCCGATCACAGTTGTTTCAGTACTAAGGCATATGCTTCTCTTCTAGGTCACCTCCCACACCCTCTTGGCCCTTTAGCTTACCAGTGCCCTCTCTCCTTGGGCTCCTCTTAATGATGACGTCATCCTCCAAGCCAGGCTGCAGTGCTTAATTAGGGTGGGGGGGCGTTGAGGGATTTTCAATACTGTTGGGGTTAGATGGGTCATGACGACCCCCCCCCCCCTCCACGGTCTGGCCTTCAGAACAGGCCGATTTGCCCATTTTTAGCCATTTTAGTCATATGTGGGTAAAGACTGGGGAAAATACCCCAAATTACCCACAGTTTTGATTATTTTATATTATTATTGTTTTAATTTTAAGTTGACTTTTACAATTTCAAATTGACATTTCTAAAAAGGCATGTCGGTCTGGATATTTTTTTATTTTGTAAAGTGAGTGAGAAAAGTATAAATACACTTCTCCTCACTTCATTTTAAGACAACAACTTATGGGATAAAGCATTTCTTTCTGATTTTTATCCTACTTGGGCTCTTTGAGTGATGCACACCTCTTGAGGATGGATGTACATGCTAGTTTGGAGGTAAATTTTTGAAGTAATCTTTGTTCTTGCTCTTTGCTAAGGTGATGCTAGGAGTTGTTTGCTTAACACATTCACAAGGACGGGTGTTTAGCCAGCTTTTTTTGAGTAGGGGTTATGGCTAGACCCTCTAGTTTCTCCTTTGGAAGTACTATGGCTTAGTAGCATCGCTGACTACCTCATGAAAGGACTTGAAGCCCTAAGGTTGGTGTCTGGGGTTCCCAGGGGTGGATCACTGGGTCACATGACCCTAACCTTGATTTATCATTCTGGTGACAGTTGTTTCAGTACCGAGGCATATGCCTCTCTTCTAGGTCACCTTCCACACCCTCCTAGCCCTCTAGCTTACCAGCACCCTTTCTCCTTAGGATCCTCTTAACGATGACATCATCCTCCAGGCCAGGCTGCAGTGCTTGATTAGGGGGGGCGTTGAAGGATTTTCAATACTATTGGGGTTAGATGGGTCATGACGACCCCCCCTCCCCTCCGCGGTCTGGCCTTCAGAACAGGCCGATTTGCCCATTTTTAGCCATTTTAGTCATATGTGGGTAAAGACTGGGGAAAATACCCCAAATTACCCACAGTTTTGATTATTTTATATTATTATTGTTTTGATTTTAAGTTGACTTTTATAATTTCAAATTGACATTTTTAAAAAGGCATGTCGGCCTGGATATTTTTTTATTTTGTAAAGTGAGTGAGAAAAGTATAAATACACTTCTCCTCACTTCATTTTAAGACAACAACTTATGGGATAAAACATTTCTTTCTGATTTTTATCCTACTTGGGCTCTTTGAGTGATGCACACCTCTTGAGGATGGATGTACATGCTAGTTTGGAGGCAAATCTTTGAAGTAATCTTTGTTCTTGCTCTTTGCTAAGGTGATGCTAGGAGTTGTTTGCTTAACACATTCACAAGGACGGGTGTTTAGCCAGCTTTTTCTAAGTAGGGGATATGGCTAGACCCTCTGGTTTCTCCTTTGGAAGTACTATGGCTTAGTAGCATCGCTGACTACCTCATGAAAGGACTTGAAGCCCTGAGGTTGGTGTTTGGGGCTTCCAGGGGTGGATCACTGGGTCACATGACCCTAACCTTGATTTATCATTCTGGTGGCAGTTGTTTCAATACTGAGGCATATGCCTTTCTTCTAGGTCACCTCCCAAACCCTCCTGGCCCTCTAGCTTACCAGCACCCTGTCTCCTTGGGCTCCTCTTAACGATGATGTCATCCTCCAGGCCAGGCTGCAATGCTTGATTAGGGGGGGCATTGAGGGATTTTCAATACTGTTGGCGTTAGATGGGTCATGACGACCCCCCCTCCACGGTCTGGCCTTTAGAACAGGCCGATTTGCCCATTTTTAGCCATTTTAGTCATATGTTGGTAAAGACTAGGGAAAATACCCCAAATTACCCACAGTTTTGATTATTTTATATTATTATTGTTTTAATTTTAAGTTGACTTTTAAAATTTAAAATTGACATTTTTAAAAAGGCATGTCGGCCTGGATATTTTTTATTTTGTAAAGTGAGTGAGAAAAGTATAAATACACTTCTCCTCACTTCATTTTAAGACAACAACTTATGGGATAAAACATTTATTTCTGATTTTTATCCTACTTGGGCTCTTTGAGTGATGCACACCTCTTGAGGATGGATGTACATGCTAGTTTGGAGGCAAATCTTTGAAGTAATCTTTGTTCTTGCTCTTTGCTAAGGTGATGCTAGGAGTTGTTTGCTTGACACATTCACAAGGAGGTATCTAAGTTTCTTCTCTTGATTTCTCTTTGTTGAATGTTGGATGTGTGCTTGTCTAAGGTTGAATGGTATCCATTAATGCTGCATTTTATCCTAGCTAGGTCATTTTCAGCCTTTAGTCACCATAACATTGTGAGGCTTGAGCTTTAGGTCTCCAAAGTTTTCCCTAACTAGGGCCCCTTTAACCGACTTTTGTGGTTGTTGAAGAAGGCCCTAGTTTGCCAAACTTAGCAAGTACCATCTCAAGAGGAAGGGCATCTTCCTTGATGCCCTAGGGTTAGGGTAAAACCTTACAACCCTAAGTTTGTCCATTTTCTCTACATCAAACCCTAGTTTGTATTTTTGTAAATATTAATGATAGGTTAATTTTGCATTTTCATGTGTAAATCTGCGTTTTCATGGTAGAATTAGGGTTAGAATTAGGTATGCAATTTTGGGACAAAAACCCTAAAAACAATGTTCACCCAAGGTTTCGGGACGACAGGACGCGGGAGCGAGGAGACACACATTCGGGATGTGTGGAGATCACCCCCAAATTTTAGGAAAATTCGGGGGGGATGGGGGGGACACCAGGGTCATAAGTCGTATTGAGGGTTTTTTATTGGATTTAGTGCCATTTGTATCAATAAAACGATTTCATTCTTTTCCAATCAAATCGCATTTGTTATTCTTGTGGTCATTTCTAACCTAGACGTCATCTTGGAAGGCCAAACGAATAATTTTGAGCCACGATTTTAACATAAAAACGATTTTCTCTCCCTGTAGATTTTGAGAGGTTTGATTTATGGTTTAAATCTGGGGTTTCGTTTGTGTGATCTTAAACAAACTTGCAAATTGTTTTGGAATCCTAGCAGATCGAATCTTGGAAGGCCAAACGAATAATTTTGAGCCACGATTTTAACATAAAAACGATTTTCTCTCCCTGTAGATTTTGAGAGGTTTGATTTATGGTTTAAATCTGGGGTTTCGTTTGTGTGATCTTAAACAAACTTGCAAATTGTTTTGGAATCCTGGCAGATCGAATCTTTTCCGAGGCATAGATTCACCATAAATGAATTCGTTGTTGGGGTTAGAGGGCCGAATTTACCATCAAAACTTGACGTCTTGCATCTTGGGACACTATAATGCAATCTTAATCAATCTTGCAAGCCATTTGGGTTAGGTTTCATCATTGACATTTATTGGTAAATCAAACCTGTCAAAAGCAAAAATCCACTATAAATCAATTCCTATCTTAAATAAAGTAGGGTAGAAGAAATAAGTTCTTAATACCATTAGATAGGAAGAATAAGCTCAACATGTGATCATTAGTTTTCCTTCAAGTTATCATCGGCATTGTTGTCTTATGCCTTCTCATTGTAAAACCAATTTTGAGTTAATTGATGTTTAGGGATGTGAATTGAGCCATCTAGGCACATAGCATTGTTGCTTCTTCCTTTTTGAGGTCCTCTTCACAAGTACAACAAGAGATGGAAATGTTCTCATGCACTCTTCTTTGAGAGCACATATCCCCAAGTTGGAGCTAGTTGCCACCCCTCACGTTGCATGAGACTTTTGCTTGTGATTGTCATCACGACATTTGTTATTTTTTGTCACAAAAATTAGGCTTGCAAGATCACATTCCTTTGTTTTTATTAGCGGAAGGTGGATTTGGGGTTTTGGCTTAGAGAATGTTCAATTTTATGTTGTCGTGTGTGGGATGAGGTGTCGTAATGGTGGTCTGATTGATGAGATGGCATATACCAAAAGGTTGAACTTTTGATGATGTGGTGTGCCCTCCCTTTTTAGTGGTGTTGGCATGTTTGAAGTGTTATGTTGCCTAGCTTTGATGAAATTATTTAACACTTGGTGCATTTTATGGAGTGGGAACCCTATGTTGTAAGTGTTAATGATTTGATCTTGGGTGTGATAAGGAATTAAACGGGGATTTTGCATGGTTTCTAAGGATTTATTGTGATAAATATTCATTGAGGTGGAACACCTTAGCACTTTGACTCCTTCTGCAAGGTTCCATCATAATTCTTAATGTGTTTCATATGCCTACATTTGGAGCTGGACACCTTGGAGCTCAATGGAATATCTATTGGATGTGTTTGGAGGATCAATGAACTACTTTATAGGAGAAAATGTCTTGTCGATTGTAATCTTCTCTAACATTTACTTAAATTATATTGAATATACCTTATGGAGTGTGAAAATTTTAACCCTATTCCTCTTTATTTTATGTTATCCATCGAATGTAGTTTATTTATGCATTCTTTCTCTTTGTTTAGTAATGCACACGCATTTCATTCCTGCTAGTCATAAGCTTCATGTGTATTGGTTTTTATCTACTTTAGTAATCTCCTTAGCTACATTTCTGCATCTTGGGTAGTCATAAGCTTCATGTGTATTGGATTTTATCTACTTTAGTAAACTCCTTAGGTAAATTTCTGCAATTTGGGACAGCAAAGGGATGGTTTGTACTTTCTAGTACTCTTCAACATCAATAATCATGCTTCCTCATTAAGATAGTCTCCTGTCAAAGCCTTGTCTCGACCACGTTTTCCTAGTACTCTTCAACATCAATAATCATGCTTCCTCATTAAGATAGTCTCCTGTCAAAGCCTTGTCTCGACCACGTTTTCCTAGTGATACGACACTAATCTTTAGTCCATTCATCGACTTACATTTATTAAACTTACAAAAACTATTTTGCTGCAATTAACACTTCATTTCACCTTGTTCTTCATAGATTAAAATTCCAGCAATCATATCCTAGGGAAGTCCCCCTTGTGTAGGAGGAGAGATAGCCTAAAGAGCAGAGAGAGCTTGTGTGATGACATTGGCAATCCCTATTGGTTCCTCCAAGGCCTCACTTGATCTTTTAGGACTTTATCTCTAGAGGTGAGGGTTTATGAGGTAACATGCCCAAGACTCCTTGCACAATATCCAAGGGTGCACCTACTCTAAGGATTATTTTACATTATTTTTTGATTAAGGGATTTCTTTGAGAGAAGCCCCTTTATAGCTGATTCACAATTGGCATTCTCACCATCTTGAGGACTAACAACTCCCACTTTTAAATAGTCCTCCATCTCCTTTGACTTGGCAAATATAGTATTTTATTGGAGGGTAGTTATTGAAGGTAATACTAGATTCCACTAATAAATATTTTATTATGTTCACTAATCAAATATTTTATTATAGAGGAGATTGAGCAAATCCTTATATAGATTTGACCTCAATCTTGCTTACAATAAAATAGTATTTAGTGGAATCTAGGTCCACTTTTTTCGCCAAAGGATAAAAATAAAATATTCCTATATCCATGCTTTTTCTCGAAAGAAAATACTATAATAAAACATCAATGGGGCTTGTTACCACATATATAGTAGCTGGGCTACCATATGTTTTATTCCAGATTTCAGTACATTTTTCAGCTAGTTCCTTTCCACTGAGATGCTGAGATGAGCATCTATATTGGATCACTATTATGAGTATGGATAGCAGTATATTCCTATGCCAAAGTGTCACAGTGTCAAGTCAGTAGTCATCCCTTAGCCTAGTCTTATAAGTTTTAGCCTTCACCCATCACTAGCAAATTGATCACAGCTATAAAGTGAGTATAGTCTTGAAAGTCTAGTCTGAGTCATAATAATAATATTGAAAACATTTAATATTTGGTTTTAGATCGCTAGAGAATTGACTACTATATGTTATATTGCTACTTGAATGATTTGTAGAGCATGTCTTAACCTCTAACACTTGCAGCAATTTGATGTTAGCCTCGGTCATTTTATGGGTCATGTTGACTTGGTCAAACCTATTTTGACCAAAGTCAACTACAGGACATGAGGTGGATAGACCTTGGATGATACAGATGAATGATATATGGTCTATTTCAGGCAATGTCACAAGGTTCGGGTTTGTGTTCAGGTTTGATTCAGGTTCAAATTTTCTGATGAGGTTCGGATGGGGTTCGACATAGGTTCGTCTATATACAATTTAATATATATATATATATATATATATAGATATATATTTTGAATTCAACAATTAACCTTTAAAGATAAACGAGTAACTCTGCAACCTGGTAGGTAGCAGAGGGTCCGCACGAAGTTCGAGTTCGAGAGGCATTGGGCAGAGCCACCAGTCTAGATGCAGTCACGGCTAATGAATAGCTGAGGTCTAAGCAAGAGGGCCGAAGTCGTGGCTAGCAGGACCGAAGGAGTCAAGTTCAAGAGCGGCGAGGAGTCGGTTGTGGCTAGCAGTGTAACACGCAGTCGCAGCTGAGAGCAGCTCGGGAGTGGGTGTGCGTATTCTCTGTCGCCGGAATGTAACTTGAAGTCTATGTGCCGAAAGGTAAGACTGTAAGACCACCCGCGCCAAAAACAAGAAACCACGCTAAAACCACTAAATCCGAACCCGAACCACGAAATCCGTACCTTTAGGTTCGAAATCAAGTTCGCTCATTAGGTTAGGCGAACCACAACGAACTTTTCAAATTTTTTTAGGTTCGCCGAATTCCGAACCTGGAGGTTCAAGTTCGGAGAACCTTGTAACTTAGATTACATGTCACCAAGTGGTTCCATGCATTGGTTACAGGTTTATGATGATGATTTGGTATTCTGGCATATTTGATCATTTACAAATTATTATTATTTTTATCTGTCTAGATATATTGGAAATATTATATGATCATGCAGAGATCCATAGGGTGTATGAGTACACACCTCTAGTAGATTTGGGCTCTCTGAGTCCATTGACACAGTTAGTTTTCAGTTTCGGGCAGTCACAGTGAGTATTTTCACAGTTTATCATTCTAGCGCATATTTGCCATTAAAAATGGCCTGTCAAAGTAGTTCCATGATATGATTGGTTCACCTATGGCGCTACAGAGGAGATATAGAGTGTAGCCACTTTTTTTTACTACATTGCTATGATCTCGGACACATTGCTGCAATTAGATTTGGCCCCCAAGTGACCAGACAGAGAGTTACAGGTGTTTTTATACTTTCCAAAGGATTTACAGAGGCATAAAAATGGTTAAAATGGCTACTGAAGAATTCGATTTGGGCCACCGAGGCAAGGAAATGGCATGGGAATTGTTTTGATGATGTATTTGATGTCTCCCACACACTCCAGATCAGCTATACCAGTCAGTGGGGCCCTCACACATTTCTCCGACACATTTTGAGGTTTTCTGGACCCTTTGGAGGCTCACCACTTTCCCAAAGGAGCACGATTTGGTGCTAGGTTGAGTCATATGTTGTTGTGCCATGGGGATTGACTAGGGAGGTTGGATATCACCCCCTAGACCCACCATGCGCTTTATTTCACGTTATTTGGTCATGTTGAGTGGGACCCCCTCTCCTAGGGTGATTTTGTTCATGTTATGTTCTATTTTTTAGTTGATCCATGTACTTTATTGTTGAGCTCATCTCAACCATTGATTAGAACATTTTGATCTTTTAATCTTAGCCATCCATTCAAAAGGTGGTTAGGGTTTTGGTATCTCTTCTTCCTATTTAAAGGAGAGAGCTTCTCATTGTAAAGGGACTTTTGGCTCTGGAATTTTGGAATAAAATATTTTCTCATAGATACTTGTCTCTTGGATTTGGATGTCAATGGTGTTGATTGAAACTGTTCTTCCTCTGCACTGAGGGTTTGGTGACTATTTTGCATATCTATTTTTCCATATTTTATCTACAGGTGAGGAGGCTGAATTGGTGAGGAAGGCGCATTGGCTGGGGAGACCCTCCCTGCTATCTTCTCTTCTCTTCGTTGGTTACAGGGAGTATAATTGTCTATGTACCTCTTACTCTTTGTGATTTTACTCGTCATTTGTATTTCTTCCATGCTTGTTTGAACTGATTGATTTTCTTTGTCCTTGGTTCATCAGGTAGAGGAGGGCGCACATGTGGAACTGGGCAATTCGTGGGTGCAAGATAAACCGACAAATTCTCATTTGATCTTTGCGGGAACAATCCTCAACATCTTGGCAAACACCTCCATCATTCAGGTATGTTTGTGAGGTAAGATTTCTATTTCTCAAAACTACGCATCTATCATTTACATTGAAAACCCTAAGTAAATTTCTTCTGAAAAATCCCTGGGTCAAATGATTTGGTTAACAACATAACCATTTCTGGGTTTTATGACTTTTGCAACTATCTAGGTGGGTTCTCCAAAACGTCATGCTTGGAGGACTCCATAAGCCCATTTCCCAAGGCACTAGCCTCTCTCAACCCTCACGACTTTCTTGAGAGTGACTTTTTACCTATAGTTTGACCCTGTTTGTGAGCTTGTTGGTTTGAACACTATCAGATCTATCTCACAAGCTGTGCTAGAAAGCCCCTAACCTCAGATCCAGTCTTTGGGACACTTTCCCTGTTTTAAGGGTCACGTTTCCCAAGGTAGTTGAATTTGATCATTTTAAACTAGCACCTGAATCCCGGAATCACACTTAATTATCAAGTCACTGTGTGTTATTAATCTTTACCATCTCACACCTTTCCTAAGCCTCCACAGTGGTCTTAATTCCTTAATTCTAGGGTTCCATACCTATCACCTTACATACTTCATCCTATCTGATTTGATCTAGTGATTTAGGTTAGATCTCTCCTATCGAAAGTAGATCTGGGTCTCCCCCTTGTTATCTTGGCTTTGATAACTCAAGTGAAAATTGCCTCGATTGGCGTGACAACCAATCCCTTGGAGATCGAGGCTCTCTTGGTTCACCACTTTGGTTGCCTATCCCCTCTACCATCCTTACAAATCCACCATTTAGGGGCAACTACAAGGTTTAGGTGATAATAGGGCTCTTGAAGGAAAAATGCACACCTAAACAATAAAATAGTGAATCCAAATGAATGAAATGCCATATGTCTCCTCCTTCATTGGAACAACCTTCAAGGACAGCCTCAAAACATGCAAAGTTGAGCCCTATGTGCAAGGCATTCTAAACTATGTGCATTTATTGACCTTACTCTTCCCAAATAACCAAAATGCTCAAGCAACAAAAGAGGGGCATTGTTAAAGAAATCTAACTGCGGAAGATATTCTATTTGTACTTGTCTATTGTATTATTGTATTCCTCCTTCGGGAGATGTCATTGATGTAATTAATAGAGTCAATGTAAACCCTAGGTCTTGTGTCGGCCTAGAATAACCTAGAAAAGATTATTATATTATGTATTTGAGAGGTCGGCCCAATCAGTTAGGAGAAGTCGGCCAGTTGGGGAAAAGGCCACCCCAACGGAAGAATATAAATAGAGGAGGAGTCTCTCATTTGTATTCACTCAACTCACTCTCACAAGTCCACATAGGAGAGAGAGAGAAGTTCGCACAAGTAGAGGAGAAGCTAATTTTGTCTTGGGGTTTATCTTTGTACTTTGTGAATTCTATATTGAGGAAAATTTTGTCGGGGTTTTCTCTCTTGTGGTTTCCCCGAGAGAAATACTATGTTCATTGTATTTTTGTCATCCTTGTATTTCTTTCAGTGATAGTTTGTTTAATGTTATTATGCTAAACAAGTAAAAACTAACAGGCATTCCTCAAAAAGTTGGTCAAAATGTGGCAAGGGTTTTAAGGCGGTAGATTTGCAACCACCATAACTCCCTCAATATTTGTTGGAATTTCTATTATAACCACAATTTTTAAATCCCACGGCCATTTTGCATCTACTAGCATTCATCTAGCAACAATTTGGGCACTCTATCAAAAGATCTCTACTTATGAGCAAGGACGCCCCTCCAATAAAGCTATCAATTATCAAACTCCTCCAAAGTTGAACTCATATATAAGTGTACAAACAACAGTCTATTACTTGTTATAATAACTCCTCAAACAAGGGTAACCTCGACAGGTGTGCCAATAAGATGTGTGCAAAGGTGGTTATGGCCTCCTTTAGATTTAGGGCCACAAAAAAGAACCTCCAATAAGTGATCACCTTAGACAAATGTGCAAGCGTAGTTGTACATTAATAAATGTGCCAAGATGCTAATTAGGGAAGCACGCCACTTGTTTAATGACTCAGAGACTTTGAGAAGCCAAAACAATGCTAAAGAGAGCAAGGTTAGCTAGGGCACTTCCTCCAAGGCAGCAACCAACTCCTCGAACAATGAATCTCATAAATAAATGTGCAAAGGAGGTCCACTAGCTGTTATAAAACCCTCCCATTAGTGGAACGACCTTAAACAATGTGCCACAATAGTTAGATTTCCTCAATAAATGAACAAAAGCATAGATCCAAGTCCAAATACCATCAATCTTCTCGAACCATGAGCTATAAGTGGATGACCTAGGAGAATGTGCATCAAGGGGTTGTTCTCCTAATAAAATAATCAAAACCCTGTGTTGTAAGGAGAAACCATGTGACAAAACTATGAGCCATGAGCCATAAGTGGTATGACCTAGTAGAATGTGAATCAAGGGGATGTTATCCTAATAAAATAATCAAAACCTTGTGTTGTAACGAGAAACCATGTGCCAAAACCATTAACTAATTTCTAAAACCATGGGCATAAAGCTGGAGTGACCCAGGAGAGTGTGCCAAAGTGGGATGCCTTCAATAAATCCCCCAAAATTCCACGGAATAGCTCATATAATCACATAATAAGCCATAAAACATAGGGAAACTATGTAATCGCACCAAACCACCAATGCACAACATCATGGAGCAACTAATAACCCATATTACTTGGGAAAACCCTTAGTTGTTGGGTATGCCTTCTATGAATGTGCTAGGGGTTAATCAAAAGTGCATTATGCTAATCAAAACCCATGAAGGCACCCAACACTCTACCAAAATCCACATGTGCAAGCCTCCAAAATGTGAGATGATGATGCCAACAAAAAAATGATAATCCATGAACAATTTGCATCCAAGACGACACAAGTATAGCTTCTAAGCCATCACCCTCTAGATGCAACCTGCTTGGGCAGGGTCTCTCTCAATACTTTCACTTGCAAGAACCCAATACTTTTACTTGCAAGGACCCATTCTCCATGTTAACATATAAGGTTATAAATGCTATTCTTATGAACATGAAGGATTTATATATGCATAGCATTGGTATGAGTCTAAAATTATCAGCATTTTGTAATTCAAATACAAGGCCACACAAGCAAGTATCCAACAAGTTCACTATTCTTCTAAACATACAAACGTTCACTACCATGTTCATTAAGAACACAGTGGTAGATAAGGAATCTCACTTGAATAAGCATTTCAATAATTGGCAGAGTGCACATCATTCCCATGTGATTAACATTTCCAATAATGGCATCTATAAGTTTTGCCACCTCTGACCCATGTAAGTGCAAGAACTCCTCTCCACCTATAAGAATATATGCCTCAATTATTTTCATGGCGATCTGCAAAAGATAATGATAGCATCATCAGTTGTGTAAACAGTTCTTCATCTAGACCAGGAAAATTTAAATTGTCAAATGCAGCATTGGATATAAGGATGTCTAGATACCAGAGAACCAAGAGTTGTGATGACAATATTGATTCAAAATTCAAATTGACTGCATGACAATGTAAGCAATCAGATATTAAATATGCTGCACATTATCTAACCAAAAAAATCCAGCATATGCCCAAGGGATGTCTAAACGATTCAAATGTTAAAAGTTATTATTTTGATACTGTTTTGTATTGGTAATGTTGGGAAAGGTAGAGAATAAATGAAGGGTTATCCTCTATCAAAATGACCTTTCAATAAGATTTTAAATATTTCAAAAGGTCTAACTCGTTTTTTAATATTATAGCATCTTTATAATGGTAAATGTTACTCTCAGAAGGAAAAACATCTGTGTGTCACGATGACGATGTAAATAGAATTGAAAACCTACCTCAAAGGCAAATTGATATGAACTGCCCTGAAATCCCTAATATCGGACCTTGTACCAGAAAAAGATGGAATATTTGAACTCAGACATGTTATCATCTATCTTGTTCCTATGGTGACGAGCATTCTGAAGCTGATTAGAGGGGCTTTGACAACAAGTCCCAAACCTAGATCAGAGGGACAACCTTATTGATCTACACCAGACCTTCATGTTTCCTTTGCAGCAGACTTTGGCACAGCACTTGTGTGGAGAAACTCAAGCTACAATCCAGTGTCCCTTGGGGTATTATTCAGCACTCAAATCAGCAGTCAATGGATGTTGCTTGTTCAGCAAGCAAGGTAATTTTGTACTGATCTTAATCAGTAGTTTTGGATAGCTTATTGACGACATCAGCTGGTGTATCATTATGTCCTTTCACAGATATATGCATTTAATGGCAGATTTAGGGAGTTGATTTAGCCCTAAATCCTATGTTACCAGCACCCAAAACAAGTAAAATAAAGGTGGATTTATGATGGACCAACCTCAGTGAAAAGAAAACTTATCTGTGCATCTCAGGCACTGGCTCTAAGGAGAAATAACTAGTATAAGAGGGAAGACCTGTGATTTTAATTTCCTAGGGCCGAGCTATGTTTATTTTCAGAATAACAAGTATTAATATGAATGTTGTAGATAATATTTCGAGGAATAAATTGTAATGTTCCTAACCAAATCCGGACTAAATTTTTTGTTAACTGTTATACAACTTGGTTTAGAGCTACCGACAAACACTTTGGCAACTCTGTTCTGATACCACTGTAATAACCCCTCACCGCTCTGCTGATATTTGTTTGAGTTCACTGTTATTGTCTTGACACTTTTTTGGTTCAAAACTTCCATCAAACAAAACTTCCGTCAAACTTGCAAGTCACAATTCAATTCACATTCACGCATGAATTTTGACAATGAAATGGGCATCAAAACTCCACTTTTGACTAATAGTACTTTAAGGAAATGACTGTTAATTCCTAACGGCTGCTACAGCAGTTTAAAATAATTAAATAAATCTGATTTGACAAGATATCTTGTAATATTCCAACTGATATTTTCTGTCTGTTTGTGAAGTTTCTGATGATCTTTGTTGCTTGCTTGTAGTTTTATGGCTCAATACTCAAAGGCAACATGAATGCATGTAATGAACTATGCTTGCATGAGCATGCATGCAAATGCATGGGTTTGCCGACCCCTAAATAACCCGAATAATCAGAAATACTATAAAGTAGGGATAGAAATAATGCATGTACATACCAATAGCTATAGTAGTGGATGTGGATCAATACGAGACTCGCATGCAAGAGATATGCCAAGGATCAGTCAAGATATGAATCAACCTGCCTCCAAATATGTGCCTTCTTCAATATGTGAATGGATGCATGAGTGTTCAAACAATGTCAGATTTCCCCCGGATTAAGGTACTAGGGTTATAATGCCCTCCTGATCAATATGGAAGCCGCATGCAAGACATGCATGAAGTCTAGGTCAAAGGGCGAGAATCTCCCTCAAAGAAAGTCACCCATGCTAGAGAATGCACCCCTCTGAATGATGAAATGGTGAGATCTTTCCTCTGAATCCTAATGAGCAGCCTGTATTCAATAACTAGGCTAATAGTGGTGCTCTCAGAAGGATAGAAGTAGCATGCAAACTGAATGGTGGTTATCTGTCAAGATATGAAGTTATCCTCTTTGTCCAATTCACCCATGCAAGAGAGGGTGAATCCTCCCACTCCAGAATGTAGCTAGAACCCTGATGAATGCTGAAGAATTCAGTATGATGATAGTAGTAATGTCTAATTGGGATGATCCAACCCTGATAGTGACTAGCGCAGATAGATTTCACTGGTGAAATACACTTGATGGTTGAGTGGTGTGCCCTCAACCCAAAACTAGCTCTCCAAGTCGACTTCTCAAATCAATAATCAATAAGCCGGCATGTTCATTCACTTTATCCATCTTTTATAACTTTGATAGTGCATGACCTAACTTTTGCATGCCTAGGTCGCTTTTCTCTTCTAATCCTCAATTGACTTGCATGCATTGCTTTCTGTGTGCATGAAGGCTTAATAAAGGTATTTTTGTGCATGTTGTTAATGTAATTGTAACTTCGGAATATATTCACTTGAATATTTTATATTGTATTTGTATTTTATTATTGTACCTCCAACGGAGATGTTTATTCCTCCGGTTGGGAGAGTCATTATTGTACTTGAGTCATGTAAAGTCAGTGAGGTTAACCCTCCATTGTATGACGGGGCATTAGACCCTAGAGTTGAGTCTTTCATGGGTTATTAGACTCTCCTAGAGAAGTCGGCCCAGTCAGTTATACTTAGGGGCCGACCTGTTTGGGGTTAAGGTCAAGTGAAAGTTAAAGTATAAATAGAGAGGGTGCTCCTCTCTATTTGATCATTCACTCACTCACTCAATTCGCATTAGTGAGACAGAGGAAGAGTTCGCAGAAGTGGAGAGGAGAGAAGTTGCTGGAGACCATTTCTACTTTTCAGGTTTATTGTATTGTTGCTCATTCTATCTCTGAGGAAGTTGTGGGGTTTTCTCCTTTATGGTTTCCCCGATGAAATTCTTTGTGTGTCTTGTCTCTTGTGTTTGAATTGCTGTGCATGTTATTCTCTCAGATAAGATCCTAGATAATATTGAATTAAATTGTGAAAATCTAACATGGTATCAAAGCTAACCTGAGAAGAGGACACTATGTAGCTGCAGAAGCTAGGGCTTCTTAATTTTTGGCTTTCTCTCCACAGATCATCACCAAAAGGAGGCTAGGATAACTTGCCTAAGGAAGGCACATCTTTTTGTCGAAGCAGAATTGGATTCTGAGCATTTTCATTTTTTTGGCCTGTCACTGCTGCAGGAAATTAGGGCTTTTCACAGAAGTGGAATTTTGAAGTGCAACCAGCATAGGAAGAAAATCCTTAGCAAAATCGAAATTTAGAGACCAAGATTGAAGTTTTTGGTTGGGTGAAACTCCGAGAAATTCAAACCCTAATTTGACTTTGGACCAGAAAAACCAGAAAGGACCAAAAACTGCAGATTTGAAATTCGCAAGTCACTTTTGAGGTTATCACATAATAGTAGTCGGGCTACTCTATTCCATTTTTCAGATTCCAATACAGTTTTCAGCAAATTCCCTTACATTGAGATGTCGAGACGAGCATCTATTATGGATCACTATCAGATATTGGACAGCAGTATGATTCCCATGCCAGGACTAAGTGTCAGGACACTCAGATTTGAGGATTGAAGTAGCCATTTAGCCATTTACAGTGCAGTATGTATTGCCCAGTGTTGCAGCTACAGTGTTTCAGTGGATAGATGATGGTTTAGATATTGTACATTCAGGTATATGACTCAGCAGGTATATTCTTGTGTTATGGTTAGATTGCTTTTATATTCATTCTTGTGACATGTCTAGGCATTTAGTATCATGATCTGGCGATCATATAGATATGAGGACCTGGTTGTATCTTATTACATATATATTGTCCCTACTCAGACTTAGAAGTTCTTGATCCATACTCATTGGTTTTACCCTCCTTCGGGAGAATAGAGGTGATCATTCCCACCATCCTTGGCTTTATTCTTTGTCTCCACCCATCCATTACCTTCCAGTTTGTTTTACCCTGACTTACTACTTGACTAGTGGCATGGAAGACCTTCCCCCACTATAGCCTCTGTATTGGATAAGCTTCCTTGTTTATTGTGTCTCGGCTCTGAGTTGGTGACAAAACTTGCCTTTGGTGAGTTGGATTGTAGGCCTAAATCATTTTGGTCGGTTGTCCTGATGTTTGGCACTGGCACGAAGTCCCCCTAGTCACTTAAGATGTTGTTGGCTAAAGTTGAAAGCTCATGTACTACCTATTGGAAATTTATGTAAATTCACCCAGGAAATTGTAAACTCTAGAATGTGTTTCTTAACACACGTAAGTAAAGGGCAAGAGCAATGAAACGCCATAAATACTCCTCGAAGAGTATAAGAAAAGTCCAAAAAAGCAATGGTTCTTAAACTCTATATCTAAACGATTGCTGACCTTATGTATATGTATAAACATGCCCTGGATGCAAGCTGCGATTAATTGTGCTTCTTACTGCACCTGAGATCCGAAGGGTTATGTAGGCCAAAAAGGCCATATAGTGAAATCAATGGATCCTAATGAACTTGGATCATCTTAAATGTGGACATGATGCCTAAAGTTGAATAAGCACTCTTTAAACAACTTACCCATTTGTGAGACACTGCCATTCCCTGTGTTATTGCTTGTCCAGCATATGCTAGAGTGTGTATCCCCTTTCCATTTCCGAAGTGTCACAGTGTCAAGTTAGTTGTCATCCCTTAGCCTAGCCTTTTCATTTTAGCCTTCACCCTTCACTAGCAAATTGGTCACAACTATGAAGTGAGTATAGTCTTGAAAGTCTAGTCTGAGTCATAATAATAATTAAAAGCCTTATATATTTGTTTGGTAGATCACCAGTGAAATGATTACTTCTTGTTATAACTGTTACTTGAATGAATTATAGAGCATGTGTTAGCCTTTGATACTTGCAACAGTTTGATGACAACTTGGGTCATATTATTGGTCATGTGACTTGGTCAAACTTAGTTTGACCAAGGTCACCTACAAGACATGAGGTGGATAGACCTCAGATGATGCAGAGATATGATATGTGGTCTAGTACATGTCACCAGATGGTTATATGCAGTGGTTTCAGGTTTATGATGATGATTTGTGTTTTTCAGCACTTTTATAGATTATTATTATTTGGTCTATCTGGGCATATTGGATATTTATAGGACCATGCAGAGGTCCATAGGGTGTATGAGTACACACCTTAGATGGATTTGGGCTCTCTGAGTCCAATGAGATAGTTTGTTTTCAATTCCAGGCAATTACAGTGATGATTTGCCTCAGTGTACCTTTCTGGTGCAGTTTTGCCATGTCAGATGGCCTGTCTGAGCAGAGAGAGGATTTGATTGGTTTGCCTAGGGCACTGGGCATGGAGGGGGTGGTCCAGCCACTTGTTTTTACCATATTACCCCCCTCTCAGAGAGCCTAGTGGGCTCACCTTGACAGCGCAGGCATACCAGGAGGCAGTTTGGGCAGTGTCACATTTCTTGAGGCAGATTAAAAATGGTGAAAATGGCTATTGAAGGATTCGATTTGGGCTACTGAGGCAAGGAAATGGCATGGGATGGATTTTGATGATGAGTGTGATTCTTCCACACCTTCTACGATAGTTTCAGCATTCAGTGGGGCCCACACCCATCTCTCCGGCACATTTTATGACTTTCTGGAGCCTTTGGAGGCTCACGACTTTCCCAGGGAGGCACGATCTGGTGTCTAGCTTGGTCATAGGATATCATTGTGCCGTGGGGACACACTAGGGGTGTTAGACATTACCCCCTAGACCCACCATTGGCTTTAGTCATGCTTATTTTATCATATTTGGTGGAACCCCCTCTCTTAGGGCGATTTTGTCCATTGTTATAGTATATTATTGAGTTGATCTATGTACTTTATTGTTGAGCTCATCTCAACCATTGATTAGATCATGTTGATCTTTTAATCTTAGCCATCCATTTCAAAAGGTGGTTAGGGTTTTGGTACCTCTCATTCTATTTAAAGGAGAGAGCTTCTCATTGTAAAGGGACTTTTGGCTCTGGATTAATGGAATAAAAAATTATTATTGCATCTACTTGTCTTGTGGTGGTGAATGCTTTTGGAGTTCGACTGTTTGTTCTTCCTTTGCACTGGGTTATTGGAGATTATCTTGCTATCTTTTTGTTCCACGTTTTCTCATCTACAGGTGGAGGCCGAATTGGTTCAAGGAGGATGCATTGGTAGGGGAGACTCTCCCTGCCTCTTCTTTGGGTTTCTTCATCGGTAACAGGGAGTATTATTGTCTTAGTACTTTCTACTTCATGTTATCATTGCTTATTCACTTGTATTTCCTCCATTTTTGTGCATTTTGATTGAATCGATTTCCTTGGTTTGACAGGAAGAGGAGGGTGCACGTGTGGAGCTAGGGCATCTCATTTTGGCAAGGCAAATCAACAATCTCTCATTTGATCTCTGCGGGAACATTCCTCAACAACATGGCAAGCACTTCCATCACACAGGTATGATCGCAAGGTATGTTTCTCATTCCATTGGTTCACCCATCTGTTAATTTCATTCAAAACCCTCATTAAAAATCAACTAAAATTATTTGGAAAATTCTATTGATCAAACCCCTTGATCATTTGGCAAATCCTTTCTGGGTATTGTAGATCGGGTAAATCCCAAAGTGGGTTCTCCTAGGCGTCATGCTTAGGGACTCCATTGGCCCATTTTCCTAGGCACTAGTCTTCTCCTTACCCTCACGACTTTCTTGGCTTGCCCTATTTTCTTGTGGGTTGATCCCTGTTTGGTTGCTTGTGAACTTTGACATTGTCATATCCCTTCATCAAGCATAGCTAGAAAGCCCTAATTGTCAGATCTACGTTTTGGGACACTTTACCTGTTTTTAGGGTCACGTTTCCCAAGGCAGTTAAATTTGACCATTTTAAACTAGCTTGGAATCCTGGAATCATACTTAATCCCTGAATCACTGTGCTTAAGATCTAATCATCAAGTCATATCATCTCTAAGCCTCCACAGTGTCTCAGTCTCCTTAAATGTAGGGTTCCATACCTGTCACCTTACGTATCTCACTTTGTCTGATTTGATCTAGTGATTGGGTTGATCTCTCCTATCGGGAGTAAATCTGGGTCTCCCCCTTGTTGCCTTGGCTTTGGTAACAAAAGCGAAGAGTGCCTTGGTTGGTGCAACAACCATCCATTTGGGAACTAGGGCTCTCTTGGTTCACCACTTTAGTTTCCTGTCCCCTCTACTATCCACTTTGGATCAATCTTTGGGGGCAACTACAAGATTGGTGATAACAGGGTCAATTTTTGGAATTTTTAAAATCCAAGTGTACCAGCTTGCTCGCCTCATCCAGGAGCATCTTCCTGTGAAAGAAGAATTCAATTCCGAGAATTTTCATTTTTCGGCTCGTCACTCCTGCCGGAGGAAAACTAGGGCATCAAATATTTTGGGTTTATGTTCACAAATTTAGGGAAGTGAGTACATTGGACAACTTGCCTTGAGGAGGCATATCTATCTGTCCAACCAAAAGTTCCAAATTCCAACTTTGGAAAATTAGGGTTTCAATCAATGAAGACACCACTAACGCAATTGAATAGCCCTCAATCTGCAAATCATGGTATTCCACTAACATTGAGTTTCCGCATCGACCTCGAGGATAACCACTAAATCAATCTTTAAAACTCTTGATCTAGGTGCATTATTGTTGGGCAAGGGCAGCCATTCTTCTTACTGATTAAGCTTAGGAACTACAATAGAACCGAATCCATCACGACAAGAAAGAATAATATTCTTAGTTGATCCATTCAAATTTTTACAATTGAAGGGCACGAATTCCAATGGAGATCATTCCCTAAATTTGACTCTTCGTGAATAAGCATGCCCTTCCCCTCCTCAAGAAAGCGATCTCACTTTGGACTTAGAATGTAATCCCCATGAATGTGACCATGGGTGACCGGCCATGGCCACAAGGAAATTGTATACGCCAACATCGTATAGCTGTGGATCAACCTCGTACGACCATGAATTGACCCCCTAAGAAGACCTCCATTGCTCCACCACCGTTCATTGTTCACCCCTTCCTTCTGTTTCGTAGTGCAAATATCGTGGAGAAAGAAAAATCGTAAAGGCCAACATCGTATAGCCGTGGATCAACCTTGTACGACCATGAATTGAACCCCGAAGCAGACCCCCATTGCTCCACCTCCGTTCATTGTTCACCCCTTCCTCCTCTGTTCCATAGTGAAAATATCGTGCAGAAATAAACATATCGGCAACATCAGGTCAAATATTAGAAAATATTCACAAACTTATAAAATACAAAAACAGATAAAAAAAAAAAAAAAACTTTTTAAATATCTAAAGCAACCTTTCCCTCTATCCCTTTTATGGGCACATGTAACATTGAGAAACCAATTTGTTCTCAATCCCCTGCTTTCCCCCTTCAAAGAGATAAAAAAAATTACAAAAAATCCAAAAACTTCATCTCAGAGAATATTTTCCAATGTTGTCGCGATATTTTGCAGATGTATTGTGATATTTTTATATTCAAAATTTGAAAAAATACATTTTTTCTAGTGATAATATTGCTGAGCTGAGAGAATCACGATATATCGCAATGTTGGTGATATATCTCCAATATTTACAACACTGATTAATTACCAGTGAGGTATTCCAATCTTTTACTACCTCTGGTCTTCTACTTGGGGGAGTTATTTCTTGGGAAGGCTATTATGAATGTCATGTCATTGTTTTGGCATATGTTCCATAGATAATTCCAGCTTTTAAGCATCAAAATTTAACTAGGATCACTGTATTTATTGTGGATATTTTACTTTGAAATTTTATGTTAGTTCTCAAATTCAATTTCTCCTCTTTTGGGATGATGTTTATTGAAGTGAATTTGAGTAAAGTACCTCATTTATCTAACAGACTTTCAAAATAGGACTATCTATGATCACAAGACAAGCCATCCGGTGATTCCCTTCATTGTGGAAACTGAATAACAGGCACACCTATCCTCATGAAATGCTTTTCATCAAATCAAGATTTTGATTTCTCAAACCCTGGGAAAACAAAGAAAATGAACAATGAGATGGAAAATGCATTGTTAAAGAGACACGGTACTTACTGGTAGGTGATCAAAGCTCCTCTCCATCATAGCTACAAGGTAGTGAAAAAGTTCCAGTAATTGAGGAATCATTAAGGGAGCATGATTAACAGTTGTCGCCCATAACTGCACGTGGTACAGTATAGACAGATAAGATATCATGAAAGAAAGATGTTTAACTTTAAGATATTCCATACCTACATAGATATTCCATACCTACATATAATAATTTTGCTTCATAGCACATACATTTTCTCCATACCTATTATCTCTGAGCTTATTAGTTTAAGAAAAAGCAGACATCCAAATAAATCTTCAAATTCAAAATAAGAATATTCAAGGCCACTTCTATCATCATTTTCTTGATTGCAAACAATACTATGACTTTTGATCTTCTCACTTACATTAACTTCTCAAGGAAGCATGTACAGATAAAAGACTAACCAGCACTCCATTCTCAAGCAAGTTGAGTTCTTCTGGATTGTTTACATCAATACATGTCTGCAGTATAGGTAACAACATATTATAGCACATTGGTGACTGAGGACCGAGAGCATGCACAAAATTTCTCACTGCAAGTAACACTTGAATTCTCATGAGATTTTCACCAGTTGATTCATCCCAGACCTGTTTCCATGCATAATAACCATACAGTAATTTGAAATATGTCTCATGGATTGCATAAAAAAACAGAAACTATGGAAACAGAAACTTTAATCATAATCATTACAGAAATGTGTAGCAAAAGGCACACATGGATAAAACCTTAGTCACTGCAGTTGGCAGTTTATTTCAGAAAAATTTGAATTTAATCCAGTCTCGAGCAATGGTAAATTTAATCAACCAAGTGGAATTTTCTATAAAATCTGTAAAAAATAAATCTTTTCCTTCATTTTTTGTTAAACTTAAAACACAAAACCATACATAAATACATATAACTTAGCCCAAGTGTTAGCTTAATCAGCTGTTGCCAATTTTCTTGGGCATTTCGTTAGTTTTGTCCTAGCAGGTGTTACACCCAAAATCTACTCATCATAAGATTCAGTGTATACACCCCTGAAGGTACCTGGACTAAGTAATCATCCTGGGAGGATTTGTACCCAATTGTGCTAAGTTTTGAAGAGTCGTCGCAGGCTGCCCACTAGCAACATGACATGTCGCACCTTGCTCCATTACAGGGTGTGACGAAGTCAGTTAGATGGCAAAAATAGCTTCTTCAAGGTCCATCTCGAAGCTTGCTGACTTGGAACCCTATCCCTGACCTCTTCGAAGAGTTGGCACTCGGTTCCTAAACCTTTGGAGAAATCCCTTAAGCCTCTCCTACCATCTCTCAACCTATCCTATCCATACCCTATCCACTTAGTCCTATATAAATGAAGCTCACTCCCATCCCAAAGGGAGGAAGGCTATGGTATCTACATGCTAGTGAAATCACTCTTAGAACATATCCACTCACCTATTGGAGAACTCATACTTCCTTGGAAGGATATGGCAATTGGCTTCGTCGGAGAAGGGCTACGGCATTAAGCCTTGGTTGTGGTTCTATATCTCTATTATGTACTCCTCTATTTGTAGTAATACAAATGCTTTCCACCAATATTGTTCATGCGTATAATGATATTGACTAGTTTACCTGCTTAACTGTTTACTTAGATCTCTTATTGTATAGATGTCTTTTACTGGTTTCTCTTGTTTCTTGTCTTGACAAGTCTTGCAGCTTGGATCTGACGACCGTGAGGCGTGGAGCAACATTCAGGAGAAAGGATTGCGTAGTGAAAGGTAAGACATCCAATACTCGATCCTTAAGTAAATCTAGGAAATGCATTGGTAGTCTGTTTTATTTGTTCTAGACTCACTTTGAGCTAGGGAGATCCGACTCGCGTCCGCTCGAGTGGATTGTCAGATAACAAATCTGGCGACCATACTGGGGAGTATATAGATTTTGGTCAGTAGTTGCTAATCTGAGAGTCATTTTCAGTTGATTGCTTGACACAAGCCTCTTATTTTTTTTGCCATTTACTTCTTGGAGTTGATTTCACTATCAAATCTTCGTATTGAAGACCCTGATCCACTTCCTCTGAGTTTATACAACTCATTCCCAAACCATTCCATGGTTCATTGCTGAGAGATCTGATTCATTTTTTAATCTAGACTTCACCTATCGCACCTGGGCAGTGGGAACAAAGCGACACTGTGTCATTCTGGGTCTCTGTTCTTTACCTGTTAGCTACTCGTCGCACCCCTTGCATTGGCAAACTGCGACATCGCCGCACTTCCCCTGTAAACAAACTGCGACGTCGCACTGTGTACAAGCATAGAGTGCGCCGATTTGTCAAATTTTTGGCATGCAGGCATCTCCTCTCCATTTGACAGTCTGGGCTTCGATTTGCTGTATGAACTCTCTCTGTGCTGCAAGATCCAACCAGAGATCTTGTTTTGATTTGTGTTTTGAGTGTTTGGTTTTTTTTGGATTGATTTTGGGTTCAATTTCATACAAGCTTGAAGACCAGTAGTGGTGGATACTCTTGTCTCCTCCACCTTCATCCGCTCTCCCTTGCATTCCCTTCCTTCCATCCCTGATCTGATTATTACATTAGATCAGCTTCCAGACCTCGTTTTCATTTTGTTTGAGCTTTGCTTGCTGCTGCTTGATTTTGAGTTAAGTGTGTCTTTCAGCTTGATTGAATGCTTATCTTTTCTTGAGTTTTCTAAGTGTATTGAATGCTGCAAGTAGTGTTTTTTTTTTCAGTCATTTAGATCTGAGAGCTCAATTCCTATCGAGTTTACTCTTTGGTGCATACATTGAAAAGTTAAAAAGTGCTTCTTTCCCATCATTTCTTGAATGTTATTGAAGAAAAATTGTTGTGCATTGGAAAATTCTCGTTTGTGTTTTGGAAAAGTTGAATGAATGTATGATTTATTGTGTTTTTCTCGAACTATGAATCACTCATTTTCTTGAAAGACTCAAAGTACGCATCGATTTTTGCAAAAATTGATTCCATGCTAAGGAAAGATAGATGCATTTTTAATTTTTGTTGCTTTTAGATCATTGAAAGTGAAATTGAAAAACTTGCATATTCCATTTCAGAATCCTCTCTTTTCATTACCTAGTGTCGTTTTGATTTGAAAAGAAAAAAGAAAAGGAAAAATGTTGTGACTTGGATAGTAGTGTTGTGATTTTTTTGTGTTTCGTCGAAAAGGAAAAGAATACTTTCATTGTCAAGTTTTGTTTGAATTGGGATTGTGTTGCATTGAGTTTGTTTTGACAATACTATTGGAAAAAAGATTTCTCCTTCCCATAGCTAGAATTCATTGAAAGAAAAGAATATTCCATGCATGTAGCCAGGGCTTGCATTATGCTTCTGATTATGTACTCACCTCATGCATTCACCTAACCGTCCAAGATAAAATTAACGGTAGAACTAGGTAAAATTTTTAGCAACTTGTGTGTAATTTAGAGACGTGTCCCAGCGTCGTTAAGCGTGGCAGTTGTCGTTATTTGCTAGCAATGTATCCCGGGGGTATTGTAGTCTTCCACGTACTTATCGGTATATCGAGCTCCTTCACGTACCCACCAAGTACCATAATCTGTACTTGGCGTATATCGAAGGGTGTATCACATACTCGGTAGTATATCGGAAGGTCTCTTGCCGAACGGTTGTGCATTAGACAGCACCACTACGGATTTGAGCTCCCATGTACCTTGCGTATATTGGGAGACACCACTAGGATTCCTAAAACCAACTGAGTTAACCATTTGGCCGTCTTGGCAAAGCTATACACCGAGAACAGCACTCGGGGAGATTAGCACGCACGTACTATCTAGGTAATCGGGTATGCAGGCAAGGGTACGGTCCCAATCCTCCTTGTCGCGTCATATTGTTGGACCCTGCAGTATATCACGGTTTGCGATGCCTTGATAATCCCGTGAGGTTCCAGACTTTTGAATCCACTCTGTCACATAAGTTTGCTTGTTGCCTTAGTTTGAGTAGGTTTTTCTAGACTGCTTTTATTTTAGCATACCCTTAGGAGAAACGCTGTTTCAGCCATCCTGGCTGATCATCTTGACACTATGGTGGATTTTCCCTCGAGAAGATCCCGTAGGATCTTAAACTTATCACCCAAATATCCCCTTATTCCAAAGGTTATTTCGAGGATAAGAATGGATCAGCGTAACGCAGTCATAGTTACTGAAGTGGAAAACCCCACTCTGAATGTTGGAGGACTTTTGTTTCCACAAACTCTTCCAGATTCACCTGCCTCTCATCCCCAGCAGGATGAAGGAGCCCAAACCCCCGCTTCACAAGACCTTTCTCCCGTCATCCCGGGAGAACCTGGATCGTTGGAATGGATAAACCGACCCCAGGACGACCCTACAGCAGCTGTTGGTCCTTCAGCAGCTTAGTGGACATCTTCTATAGACCACCTAGTGGCTCATTTTGCCATCTAATCCCCACCTAACTGGACTACTCCAGAGTTCTCTAGACCTTACAACAGGCCTGACCCCGCAGAGATTTTCGGCCCTATCCACGAAAGTGTGGAACAGTTACGTCTTAAGGGTGATGACTTTCGAAGACAAAGTCTCGAGCAACGCTCTGAAGAGTTTCGAAATCGACATTTCCAAATAAGATTCGACGACAGAGACATCCCTGTTCATCCGATATCTTTTGGATCAGCAGGAACAACCTTCCCGCCACAAGACAGCTAATAGGACTGGTCAACCCTTGCAAGAGTCCAGTCCTGCACCTCAAGTAAACCAACCTGTGGAAGGACAACAGTCCAACACACCCGTCACTACCGCAGTTACTTTACCAATTCCTCCCCCACCGCAAAATTCGAGGGGAGGGTATTCCATTCCCATGAATTATCTTATTGGTAATGTACTTACTACGGTATCTAGTCAACAACCTACGTTGGTTCGACCTTTGAATAGTGGTCAACCTGTCGTGGCTGGGGGGCAACCCTCATTTCCTAACCAGAACATAGGCGGTGGAATCCCCAACGGACCTTCCCAACCCGCTAGACCGTCCACCACGGGATTATCTCATGTTGGGGGGCCGTCCAATGTAACTCAACCCTCATAGAGTCAAGCGTATCCAGGTTCTGGTAACCCTGCGCCAGGCCAATCTAATCCTGGAAACACACCATACGGGATACCTTATCCCGAGAATCCATACACTCTATGGGGGCAACAACCTATGTTGCAACACGGACCCCAACCAACTATCCCTCAAGTACCACCACCCCCGATCGGCCCTCCCCCAGGCCCTGTTGAAGATGGCAGGCCCCCACCTAACCTTGGTGGAGGTCCACCTCATTCTACCAACAATATCCCTCACCCTTCCGGCGATGGCGGGAATGGTCCACCACCCCCTCTCGGCGGAGGCGGCGAGGGACCACCCTATCATGGTGGAGGAGGACATTTCCCTTCGGGTGGCGGAGGTGGTCCACCACCCCCTCCAGGCGGAGGCGGTGGAGGACCTAATTACTATGGTGGTGGCAGTGGTGGTGGAGACCCTCATCCTTCCAACGGCGGAGGTGGTGGGGGCCCCCATCCTTCAGGAGGCGAAAGTAGTCCACCACCCCCTCTAGGCAGAGGGGGTGGTGGGCCACCTCATTACGGTTATGGACCCCCAACTCCCCCCGGTGGTGGCGACGGACCTCCACCCCTTCCCGGTGGTGGAGGTGGTCCCCCACCTTATTGGAACGGACCACCTTATGGTGGCAGACCCCCTTACGGTCCGAGCGGAACACCCTCCTACAGCCAGTTTCCTCCAGGTACACCTTACGGTCAGTTTCGTCCTTACACGCCTTATCCGTATTATCAATACGTGCAGCCTAACCCACAGCTGCCCTTCCTGGCTACTTTGGACTTGCCTGACCTATCCCGTTTAACCAACGATCCTATTTACCAAGGATCTAACTGGTCACCGATTCCGGTGAAACTTCCATCTGATATCCCCAAATTTGACGACAAGCCGGGGGAAAACCCTAAAAACCACGTGATGACATACCACTTATGGTGTTCATCTAATTCCTTAATGGACGATTCAATTCGTCTTAGATTGTTTCAAAGGACTTGTTATCACATATATAGTAGTTGGGCTACCATACATTTTTTATCAAATTCCAGTACACTATTCAGCTAGTTCCCTTACATTGAGATGCTGAGATGAGCATCTATATTGGATCACTATCAGACTTTGGACAGCAGTATATGTTTTCCCATGCCATGATTGAGTCTCAGGACACTCAGAGAGATGACCGATGTAGCCATTATACCATTTGTACAGAGCAGTCAGTAGTGCCCAGAGTTACAGCAGCAGTTTCAGAGGACAGATGATGGTTCAAAGGATGAGCATTCAGGTATATGACTCAGTAGGTATATCATAGTGTTGTGGTTATATTGTTTTCATATTTATTCTTATAGCTTGTCTTAGCACTTAGTGTCATTATCTAGCGATCATATAGATATGTGGACCTGGTTGATCTTATTATATATTTTATTGTCCCTACTCAGACTTAGAAGTTCACTATTCATACTCATTGCTTTTACCCTCCCTAGGGAGAATAGAGGTGATCATTCCACCATACCTTGGCTTGCTAGTGTTGGCTCCATTATTCAATGTCTTCATCCATCCATTGCCTACCCTTTTCGTTTATCACCCTGACTTACTACTTGACTAGTGACATGGAGGATCTTTCCCCACTGTAGCCTCTGTATTGGATGAGCTTCCCTGTTTATTGTGTCTCAGCTCTGAGTTGGTGACAAAACTTACCTATGGTGAGTTGGATTTCCTTGTGAATTCCCCCTAGTCACTTAAGTTGTGTTGGCTAAACCTGAAACTTTTAGTGCTGCCATGAATACAAAATCTGGAAAAATGAAATGTTATATCTTGTATGAAGAGCCCATTCATGCAATCTGTTTCTAAACACACATGAATAAAAGGCAAGCCAAATGAAAATGGCCATGAAAATAAAATGTTATATCTTTTGGAAATGTAAATACCTAGGTAAACAAGCTGTATGTGACACACCTAGAAGTGCTCAGGTAAACAAATGCCTTAAAAACACACCTGCAGCAAAAAAGCCTAAAATAAATGTAAATCTATGCAATGTGTTTATAAACACACATAGATCAAGGCTATGGAAACTTCAGGCCCAAAAAGCAATGGAACTTAAATTCTATATCTAAATAATTGCTGGCCTCATTTGTATTATGGATTGTGCGCATCTATTAAAGGTGAATAAACCTTCTTTAAACAACTTATCCATTTGTGAGACACCGCCATTCCCTGTGTTGTTGCTCATTCAGTATATACTATGGTGTGTATTCCCGTTCCCATATCCAAAGTGTCACAATGTTAAGTTAGTCAGTCATCCTTTAACCTAGCCTGTTTATCTTAGCCTTCATCCTTCACTAGCAAATTGATCACAGCTATGAAGTGAGTATGGCCTTGAAAGTCTAGTTTGAGTAATAATACTAATTAACGACATTATATATTTGGATTTAGATCGCCAGTAATGATTACTTTGTGTTATAATTGTTATTTGAATAAGTTGTAGAGCATGCATTAACCTTTGACACTTTGCAGCAGCTTCTGATGATAGTCTGAGTTATATTTGGTCAATGTTGACCTGGTCAAACTTAGTTTGACCAAGGGCAATCACAGGACATGAGATGGTTGGACCTTGTGATGATACAGATAGATGGTATATGGTCCATGTACATGTACATGATTGTTCTATACAGCAGATACAGGGTTATGATAATGATTTATGGTTTACAGCATTATTTGATCATTTACAGAATATTATTATTTCACCTGTTCCGGTATAATGGATATATTATATGATCATGCAGAGATCCATATGGTGTATGAGTACACATCTTGGATGGATTTGGACTTTCTAAGTCCAATGAGACAGTCTGTTTTCCATTCCGGGCAATTACAGTGATGATTGAACCTCAGTAGGCTATCCCAGTGCAGTTTTGGTCTGTCGAACACCCTGTCAGAGCAGAGATGATTTTTATCTGGTTAACCTAGGGCGCTGTGGTTAGAGGGGGTGGTCCAGCCACTTGTTTTTACCATATTACCCCCCTTCCGGACACACTGGTGCCCTCACCTTGACAGCGCAAGCACTCCAGGAGGCAGTTTGGGGCAGTTATACGCTTCTCGAGGCATTTTAGGATTGGTAGAAATGGCTATAGAGGAATTCGATTTGGGCTACTGAGGCAAATTTTTGGCATGGGATGATCAGTGATGATGAGTGGATGTCTTCCACACCTTCTCCAGCAGTTTCAGCTTCATCAGGACCCACATCCATCACTTATGGCATTTTCTGATGATTTATGAGGCCTCCTAAGGCCCACGATTTGTCCATAGACGCACAATTTGGTATAGTGATGACTATTTTATTATTATTGTGCTATGGGGATTGACCAAGGGTGGCTAAAATTACCTCTTGGACCCACCATGAGCTTCTTATTATATTTTGTCATCATGATTTGGTGGGATTCTCCTCTCCTAGGGCGATTTTGTCCACTTATGATTATATTTTATTAGTGATCCTTGTATTTCATTGTTGAGCTCATCTCAACCATTGATTAGACATTTTGATCTTTTAATTTTAGCCACTCATTCAAAAAGTGGTTAGGGTTTTGGTGCCTCTCCTTATTTAAAGGAGAGAGCTTCTCATTGTAAAAGGGTCTTTGGCTCTTGGATTCTTGATATAGAAAAATTCTCTTGTGGAAATTCTTGTGGTCTCCTTTGCATCTGGTGTTCTTAGATGGTGATTGGAAAGTCTATTGCATCCTAGCATTTGGGTATTTGTGGTAAGATCTATATATGTTGGAAGTCTTTGTCTTGTCTACAGGAGGGCGACTTCAACCTTGGGCATGTTTGTAGGGCTTCCTCAACTCGCTTGGATTGGCATTCGTTTGTAACAGGGGGTTATCATTAGTATCATTGTGATCTATGCTATCTTTCTGTTATTTCTCTTGCAGCATTAGTCTTTATCTCTTGATGCACTAAATCTGATATTGTTGGTGTTTATTGTGCAAGAGGGAGGGCGCATTGGTCTCCTTGGGAAAATCGCACTTCACAGAGATCTACTCCAAATTGCTTCAAATTGATCGAGTTTGCATAGATCATCATCATCGAGGCATCTACAAGGTTACCCAGGTAAGATCCACAGGTTTGTTTCTCTTATCTTGATTCTAATCCATTGGCACAAACATATAATTGATAAAACCCTTAATAATCAAAACCCTCATTGTTACATCTTCTCAGATCTACTAAGATCTAGTGGTTCCTTGGGTAAGATATTTAAAACCCACCTCTATAGTATCCACGGCATCCCGGATCTATAGTTTGGTGAGAATTGGCCTCCATTTGACCCCCTTCCCAAGGCAACTTAGCCTCTCCAAGCAAGGGCACACTTCTTGGTTTGAGTGAGTTGACCTAGATCTAGTACATGGGTAGTTGAGATTTCAATTGTTTTATAATCTACACGTCCTAAAACCTACCCCTAGACTGTCACTTTTCTGATTTCTACCTTGTGGGCCCTATTCCACATTTTAAAGGATTAAAACCCCCATTTTGGACCACTTGGTATCTTAAAGCTCAGATCTAGTAAGATCTAACCCTTGGATTGCCTTGATATCCTAGATCCACATTGTCAATTGCTTAAACTACTTGGATCTAAAGTTTGGATGCCATTGGACTTGTCTTGATCCCATTTATCCCACTTTTAACCCTCCTTGGGCAAAGTCGCACTTCTTGAAGGGATTGAGTTGGTCCACTTTTAGGACATGGGTATTTGAGATTTTGGTGGATTTGGAACAACTAACAAGCATACCTTGAAACCTATGTCTATTAGGTCACTTAGTGAAATCATGCCTTTGGGTTAGCATTCCTTGTTTTAAGGGATTGTGGTCCACTTAGGTCACATCATGACTTGTTAGATCTAGATAGATCCATTCATCAAACCTTTAGTAACCCACTTGTCTTATGTTATAGGGGTCTTGATCTACAAGTTAACTTCACTTTGACTCCATTATCCCAATTCCCAGGGCACTGACCTCTCTCCAAGTCAATTTGACTTTCCTTGATTGTTTGATTAACTTGTGGTTTGATCCTTGTTTCTTGGACTAACCCTTTGATGTTATCATATCTCATGATCAAGCTTGTCATTTGTACTAGTTAGCCCCAATTCAACCCCTAAACTACCCTGCATTGGACACGGTTCCCAAGGCAGTGGATTTTCTCACAATTGACTGGTACATTAATCCTGGATCTCATTTCAAATACTGTAAGTCACTCTCACATCAGCAATGAACCAAAGCTATACTCATTAAACCCCTTACTTATCTTGTGACTTCATCTTTAGGTCTAGGATAAACCATACACCTTACTTCACTTGGTATTAACTTGATTTGGTGTCTTGGTTTGATCTCTCCTGTCGGGAGTAGATTGGGTCTCCCCCTTTGCTGTCTGGGCTATATAGCATAAAGTGAAGGTTGCTTCGACTGGCATGACAACCATCTATTAGAGGTCGAGGTGATCATGGTTGCACCTTTTGAGTTGCCCTTCCCTATTGCCATCCATTAATGGATACATCCATAGGGGTAACTACAGTTTAGGTGATAACAGGACTCTCATCGATTCGGCTGCCAAGTGGTACATTGAGTTGCCACCCCACTCTTTTCCTGATTTTGGTTCTCTTGCCATGAACTTTTTGACACATTTCTAGCTGCCCATACGGTATGAAATTGGTACCGAACTTTTAACCTCGCTCCGTCAGAATACCGCCACTCATATTTCGGATCACATCCATGAATGGCGAACGAGACGACATCTCATTAAAGCTCCTATTCCAGATCAGCTCCTAGCAGACTAGTTCACAAAATCCCTCATCCCCACCATAGCAAGAGACGTTGCTATGCGAGATGTTGTCACTGAAGAACAAGCCATCATGAGTGCCCATGTACTAGACCTCGTCTACACTCAATCCGACACTTTGTTTGATATTCTGCCTGACACACCCCGTGACGTTAATGACCCTGCGAAACCACATAAGGGACTCCAAACTGATGGAATCATTGGCTCCCTTAACACCCAGCCTGCTGCTAGCACTATTTGATCATCCAACCGGACTCCGGTTGGCCACAGCACCACCAGGTCCATCACACGTGTTGTAACTGAAGAGGTGAATTCTGTCCAATCAGCCTCATCTCAGAAGTCCAGCGGTAAAAAGAAGAACAAGGGGAAACCCAAAAAGTCTTCCGCCCAGCAGGAACCAAAGAGCACTCCTGACGATACCAAGCATTAACGGAAACTAAAATATCCTTGTTTACTGTGTGGAGATGACCATTTCTCCAAAGAATGTCCCCATAGAGATGAAGTACAAAAGTTTCTTAGGAGTAAACCAACTCCCGCAGTCCTCAATGACCCGTTTCCTAATCAGAACCAGCAGATGATTGCTCAAACCCCCCCAACCCAGGGGGAACCATCCAATACCGCGCATGTTCTCATGGTGCATAACGAGACGATCAATTTGAACACTCACTCGCAATCTAACGAACCGGTCCCTTCGAAGGAATCCACTGGAAATAATATTAAAAAAGCTTCAGACTCCTTAACTAATGTCACTGTACCATCAACTTCTTTCACCGTTGAGAAGCCCTCCTCAAACTTGATATTGCGACCGCCCAAGAGTACGATTCGAAAAGCTGTTTTCAATCCTAACACTCGAGCGGGCACAAAATTACAATATCGTAGAGGACTTGGCACAAGCTCCTTGCGCCATGTCTACCTTGGAAGTTTTGCAGAATTGTCCTAATCAACGCAAAACTCTCCTTGCGGCCATTGGTGCAGTCGACCCCGATTCCTCGAATACCATCATGTTCCGACTTGACAACTTTAAGTCGAGGCTCTCACACCAGCTCGCATTCCAAGTTTCTGCGAACATTGCTGGGAAGATTGTCCATCGTACCCTTTTGGACGAAGGCACCTCCACTTCTGTCATGTCCATCGCCTGTTGGAGAGCCATAGGCTCCATTGGACTGAATCATTCTCCCACCACGTTGAAAGCATTCGATGGGCGTGGCTTTCAACCTCATGGGCTCTTACAAGCTCTTGCAATTGAGTTGGGCGGAAAGACCGTAACCGTTAACGTGGAAGTGGTCTTAGCCCCAATAGATTGTAATCTCTTGCTTGGTCGCAATTGGTTTTACACCATGCAGGCGGTAGCCTCTTCAGTCTTCTGCATAGTACAATTCCCCCACCAAGGACGAATTGTTACTATCGACCAATTAGATTTTTGTACACCACACTACTACTCATCCTGGTGACCATGTTCCTTCCATTGGACAGATGTCAAAACAGTATGAGAGTATAGGGGTTGGCCTTTTGAAAGATTCATCTCTCATGGGCGTTTTTCTAGCCGCGGACCCCCCTAATCATGTTGCTACGGTGAACATGATCTCCACAGAGATTTCATCTCACTCTAATGATGGTTGGCTTGTACCGGACGAAGCCACAACACACCTACTTGGAGATATAATGCCTCTCACCCGTTGAACGTATTTACGAGGCTATCCAATCAGCACCGGAGGACCATTTAACCGTGGCCTCTCCATCCTGTTCTCTACGATGGACGTCCTCTCTACCTGATCTCTTACTTCGGACTTTTCATTCAGACGAGTCCATCATGGAAGTTATGAATGTTGACGACAGTCCGTGGGATGATCTCCACCATAGGTCATCTTTTCTTCCTCCTCTGGAGTACATAGAGGACAACATTCACACCCTCTTTTCACTAGATATCTACCCGTTCCCTCATTCCCCCATCCTTACATGTCTTACGGACACGGAGGGCAACTTGGCCAACATTGAGCCAACCACCCCGGTAGACATCTTGGTGAAACCTGGTGTAGTGGAACACATTCGCATAGGCCAAAAGTGTTCCCCTGAAGAAATAGCTTCTGGCACGGCCTTATTCAAGCAATTTCGAGATGTATTTGCTTGGTCCTATGAGGAGATGCCTAGGATAGACCCTGCGATTGTTTCCCATGAAATAAAAACCTATCCCGACATCAAACCTGTACGCCAAAAGTTGCAACCGGTACACCACCGGAAGACTACGGCAATTAAGGCAGAAATTGAAAAGCTCTCTTATTTGAGGCTATGAGAGCTTTTCAACCCTCAACTTTTTCGCGACAACTGTCATAAGATACGTCACCATGCGAAGTACTATTTAATCATCAATGATACTTTGTATCGCCGTGGCATTGATTCAATTCTTCGACGTTGTCTCACTCACGATGAGGCTGAACATGTTCTCAATGACTGTCACACTGGGGCATGTGGCGGTCACCTCTCTGGGATGGCTACAACCCAGAAGATTTTGCGCGCAGGATATTTTTGGCCTACTATCTTCAAATATTGTATTGAGGCCGTAAAAAAATGTCCCCCTTGCCAACACTTCTATACAAAGAAGCGCACCCATCCCGCCCCGTTATACCCAGTTATTGCCGTGGGCCCCTTCGCAAAACGGGGCATTGATTTTATGCATTGTAAGCCTACCTCAGCCGGGGGGCATAGTTACATCATTATAGCTATGGATTACTTTACAAAGTGGGCCGAAGCTATGCCTACATACCAGAACAACGACAAAACCGCCGCACTCTTCATGTTCAATCATGTAATAGCGCGGTTCGGAGTTCCTCAGGCGATTGTTACCGATCATGGTTCCCATTTCCAGAACCATATGGTTGATGAACTGAGCGATAGGTTGGGTTTTCGCCATGAAAATTCAACACCCTACTACCCACAACCCAATGGACAGGTCAAGACCATTAACAAGGTCTTGAAAACTATGGTTCAAAGGATGGTAGGAACACATAAGTCCAATTGGCACAACATGCTCTTCTCAGCGTTATGGGCCTATCGAACTTCCGTCAAAACCGCCACAGGCTTCACTCCCTTCCAATTGGTATATGGATTGGAGGTTGTCCTACCTATAGTGTGCGAAATTCCGTCTATACAACTCACTGTCGAACTTCATCTAACACTACTGCCGAAGAAGAATGTCTCTTGCACTTAGCAAAACTTGACGAGTCCCGCCGAGATGTCGCTCTTGCTAATGAAACGCACAAGAAACGCATCAAATCCCAATACAACAAGTCAGTTGAACCTCGTATCTTTAACGAGGGTGACCTAGTCCTCACTTATGACCAGAAGCACGACAAACTAGGAGCAGGAAAGTTCGAATCCATGTGGCATGGACCTTACATAGTTAAACGTGTTTTGGAGAAGGGAGCTTACGAGCTTGAAGACTATGACGGAATCTCTTTGGGTGAACCCCGCAATGGGCTTTACCTGAAGAGATACTACGCCTAAATTCATCACGCTTAGACTTTCTTGTATATACTATACATGGCGTGTTTTTTGTGTTTTTGTGTGTGCTGTGACACTTTTGTTTTTGAGTGTCTTTAGATCTTTATACCATGTTCTGTCTGCATGTGCAGATGGAAACGTGCTATGGATTCGCGGACGGCGCCAGCCGGCATACCCGTAACCTTGCTTCGGCAGTCTGGGTACTATATTCCCCAACAGGTGAGCTCATTAGCTCAGGAGGAAATTGCCTAGGGTTTGCGACCAACAATGCCGCAGAGTATCAGGCAATAATCGGAACCCTAGCTAACGCCATTTCCTTGGGTATGAATCACATTATCATCCACATGGATTCTCAATTAATGGTTTCCCATCTTAACCGGGTTTACACCATCCATGATCCCACCTTACTCCGTCTCTTCAGACGAGTACGTCTCCTGGAAAGGTCATTTGAATCCGTTCAATACCTACACATTCCATGAGAGTTAAACATAGTTGCTGACTCGATGGCCAACGTCATTTTGGATTGGTACATCACACACACATAATAATCATAATATGTAAAAGCATTCACAATATGTAAATAATGTAATGTATAAAAGCAAACATGTAAACAAGATCACATCACTCATCATTTTAAAACCAGGATCGATCCATAACCACGATCGATCCATAACAAAACTGCTTGAGCTCTCCCCGCCGACACTTGGTCAGCTGAGCTCGGAGGTTTGCGAGGAGACCCTCGCACCAATTGAAAACCATGGGGGACATGCAGTCCTCCGCATAAAGCATCTGGGTCCGAGTAGTCGTGTGTGGAGCTTGGCTACCCACTGCTCTAGTAATAGTAAGCAATATGGTACGCAGTGGGCGGATCACCACATCCTTGATAAGAATCTTCCCACTGGAAGGTCGAGAAGTAGCGATACAATGCTGTGACACCATGTCATCAACGGTGGGGTCACTAGCCCGTGTTCCAATAAGATGTACAGGTTCCCCTCTCCGGGACAGACCTGTGAGAAAATAGATGTCCTCAGCATCTATTGTGAGGATGTGCTCACCAGTCACGAAATACTATTGGGCCGCATCCCAACTCTGGAGCATGTGAGATAGCAGTGGGATTTGGGATCTCATCCCGTGAATCTCAAAGAACTTGAGTAAACCACAGTTCCTCAAGGCATCCACACATTGTGGATCGTTGTTAGCTTGTTCATCTTCTATCTCGTGTTCTTGTTCTCGCCAATCTAAAACCATGTTGGCTAGCAAGCAACCTGCCAAAAAGGGCATTTAAACACTGTTAGGTCCTACTTCAACCTTCACAAGTCCATTTTTTGGATTCTTTTTTATGTTTGGAATTTGCGACTCCGCAAACGTATAGTGTGATGTCATCGCACTTCACCCATTCGAGGCTTGCGACGACTCGGTCTCATCATAGGTCCCGAAAGGGCCAACTGCGACGAGTCGAGAGCGCAGTAGCCCTCCATGAACTCATAAAAAAACCCAAAAAATGAACCTAAAAAAAAATCTAATCCACTAAAAAGTTGTTGGATGAAGTTTAGGCCTACCTGATCCGGATGGTTGGTGAAATGGCGGATCATAGCTCCCGGAATCGGCAAAGGAAGTTTTGGCTCCAAATTGGTACTTCTCCTCCCAAATTGGCAATTGAAACAATGAAATCTATTTTGGCCCATTTTTCTATTTATAAATAGAATGGAATATTCATTTTCAAATATTTTGATGCTCTTGGGCCATTTATCATAGTTTTTGACCATTTTTGTCATATTTGAGGCTATTTGACACATTTTCTAGTGTGCAGGAGTTGTAAGTGGTCTTTTGGGTCGTTTCTCGTATCACAACGGTCATCACTGGTATGAATACTCCCTTGAACATTTTGTCGTTATTTTTTGCAACGATTAGTCCGTAATTATTGCGTGATGATGAGTTTACTCTTCGTTTGTTCTCGTACTCACGGAACTATGAGAACAAGTACCGAGTTATGATTTATCACTTTTCCAGGCTCGTTAAACTTCCACGGAAAAGGACACCCCCTGGAGTCTACCGTTAAGCTCTTTTCAGGCTCTCGAAAAACAAAAAGATTGCCAAGCGAACTTGTCGCGTTCACGCTTGTTAAAGTATTTGAATGGTCGTCTTCCTGGTGATAGTTTACCCCTTTTTCAGACCAGGAGGCACTAATTACGAAAAGGTATACTCCAACCAATCATGACTGGAAGAGTCCTCTCCCGCGTTGTTTTACCCTTTTTCGGGCGATGAGGCTAACTTTACGAAAAACGACCCTCGGAGTCTCCTTTAGTTCTTTTCAAACTCTCTAAACATTAAATGACGACCGAGTTTACCTTCTATGGACTCGTTAAAATTTTCACATTGAAGGGCCCGTCATGGGACGAACCCCTCCAATCCCAGGTTCGGAAAATATTTGGGATTGGACTCATCTATGAGATGAGCTATACCGAGCATCTGGTTACTCTCATCAAGCTCGTAAAAAAAACACATGAGGCACTCATCATTCATGATGGGGAAAAAGGAAAGTGTTTGTGTTACATACCTTATTAGTGGCAGTTTGTAGTCATTCTTGAACATGGAACTCATCTGCATTTGCATACAGCACTTGGGTCATCCGTTTGTCCTCGAGTTCCACTTATTTCCTGAGTATTATTACTCCTTTGAGTCATTCAAAGAAAAAGCTTCCATCATCAGTCGCTTTGAAAATTTGTGTCACACTCGTTGTGTCAATACTCCCAAGTCATGCCATGCCCGTGTTCAAGAATATGTCTATCATTTATCTTTTGTAGTCAGTACACCCGTCATCACGTCGGTCTACTTTGAGTCAGTCTTGCATGTTACTGTACCATCCGATCTAACCTATACATCTTTGTCGTGTTTCGTATCGATTGATGGGGGACTCATCATGGCCCTCCTTCGATGGATTCATCCTTGTCGACTCCAACACATCATCCGAGGATTGAATCTAGAAACTAGTCAAGTACCTTGGCCCTGCATGCCTCAATGGCAGGTGACCTCGCTTTCATCATGACTTTACATCATTCACTCTTGATTGAAAGATTTCATCTTGCGTTCGACTTCAACTCATTTTTCACGCCTGATGATATGTACTATGATACCTTGGGAATCATCGACATCAACGATGATCTCCCTCGCACTTGTTAACGATTTACATCAATGGTCGGTAATCAAGTGGTTTCTACCATGTTCGACGTCAAGACATTTGTAATCACATGGATAGATTCGTATCATTGCGGATTCAGCTCGAAGACCCTGGAGAGTCATGTTTCACCCAAGTTGCGATGGAGTTTGTATTGAGTTATATCACACGGATCCACTTTTGTATTGGTCGTGGCTGTGTTATCGTCTCATCATGGATCTACGTTTGTGTCTAGTAACCATGATTGTGTTCAGTCGGTCATTACTACCATGGATCTGCAATGTATTGGTGGGCAGCCATGTTGTACTTCATATGAGATTTTCAGTTCAGAATCAGTTGTACTGCAGCAGTGTCCTTCGTCCAACAAGTCTATTGCCATTACTTCTATCAAAGCACTTCACCTATACATCTTCAACAGCTTTATGCTTTGGGGGGCATTCTGTTACACCCAAAATCTACTCATCATAAGATTCATTGTATACACCCCTGAAGGTACCTGGACTAAGTAATCATCCTGGGAGGATTTGTACCAAATTGTGCTAAGTTTTGAAGGGTCGTCGCAGGCTACCTGTTATCACACTATAGTAGCAGGGCTACTATCCTTGTTCAGCAAATATCTGCACATTCCAGAGCTTCCATTAGTCCAGAGCATGGCTATATATTTTGGATCACTCATGATCAGAGTAGTATATTATTCAGATTTATGTTAGACCTTGTGTCAAGGATGAGCCTTGAGAGTTCAGATTTGATGACCGATGTGACCCTTTATCCCATACAGTTCCAGTTCAGTGCTTAGAAATGTATTGTAGCAGTGTTTCAGATGGTACATGATGATTATTATGATGATGTTGTATGATCTATGGATATGTTATCACTGACTATGGATTATTATCTTGTTGATTTAGTCATGTTTACAGCATCTGCTTGGTATATTATTCCTGATGTGGCAAACTGTTTAAAATCAACTATAAATCATAAAATGGACAATTGCTTGCACATTTAGGTCATTTAACAAAACCCACTGGTTTTCACCTTACATAGATATGGTCTTTCTTGACACCAGTTGTCTGCTAGTGTAGGCTCCATATTCACTTGACTCCATCTATACATGACTTTCCTATTTGACTTTAAACCTTGACCTGTCTCATTTGACTTTTTGATACTGAGGACTTCCCCATTTTTCTACCTCTGTGTTTGGACCGCATCCCTGTATATTCAGTGTCTCGGCTCTGAGTTGGTGACAAAACTTGCCTTCGGTGAGTTGGATTGTAGGCCTAAATCATTCTGGTCAGTTGTCCCGATGTTTGGCATTGGCTCGAACTCCCCCTAGTCACTTCAGATGTTGTTGGCTAAAACTAAAAGCTCATGTTCTACCTATGGAAACTTATAAATTCGTCCATGGAAACTAAAAAGGGCAAGAGCGATGAACAGCTAAAAATACTCCTCGAAGAGTATAAGAAAGGTCCAAAAAGCAATGGTTCTTAAAAGTTATATCTAAACAATTCCTGACCTTATATATATTTGAAAACATGCCCTGGATGCAAGCTGCAACTAGTTGTGCTTATCAGCACATCTGAAATCCGAAGGGTTATGTAGGCCAAAAAAGCCATGAAATGAAATTGAATGATCCTAATGAACCTGGATCAACTGGATGTAGACATGATGCCTAAGTTGAATAAGCAATCTCTGAACAACTTATCCATTTGTGAGGCACAACCATCCCCCGTGTTATTTTGTCCAGCACAGAGTTTGTAGCTTTCCCCTTTCTCCCAGTCCAAAGTATTTTTGAGTTAAGTTAGACAAGTCCACCCCTTGGCCCAACCTTGTTCCTAAGCCTTCATCCTTCACTAGCAGTTTGACCATGTCCAATGGGTGAGTTTGTCATTTGAACTATTGTGCAAGTAATTTTATGTAACAAAAGAATATGCTAACTTGATTAATGCCACTGAATGGATTTTATACTTTGAGCTTGGCTGTGAGAATGATTAAAGAAGCATGTCTTATTCTACTGATGTGATTTATCCTTGGTTGTATATTTTTGGGATCCGTGATGATGTGGGCCATATATATATGCTTATTAATGATGATTCATGGTCCCACATACTTGATGATGAGATCATATGATGCAGATGATGATTGATGCAGTTCAGTAGGTTTCATTATTACTTCAGATCAGCGGATTATGCATTGTCCATATATGGTGGACCCTACAGCTGGCCCATTTGGGCAACCCAGGGTGTATGAGTACACATTCCTAGTAGATTTGGGTCTTCTGGATCCAATGAGACACTTATCTTTCAGTTCCGGGCACTTCTGACAGTGATTGATGCAGTTTTACACTTGTTGACCAGATTTGGGGCTGATTTCCCAGCCTAAGCAGCAGGGGCCATGAGAGGCCAGTTCACCTAGGGCGCTGATGATGGAGGGGGTGGTCCAGCCACTTGTTTTTACCATTTACCCCCCCTTTTGGAGAGCCTGGTGGGCTCAGATGGACAGCGCAGATGCCCTAGGAGGAAGTTTTGGCACTTTCACAGTTACCGAGGCAATTAAAAAATGGGATAAAGTGGTAACTGATGAATTCAATTTGGGCAATTGAGGCAAGGTTTTGGCATTTGGTCTTCGCAGAGGTCTTCTAGGGTGATCTCACTATCTTCCAGTCAGTTTTCACCATGTGGGTATGCCCACATTGATCACAGGAGGTCTTTTACTGCTTGTCTGTCACAGATTTTGAGGACAGATTTGATCATTTATATTATCTTGGACATATTTTATTATTTTATTGTGCCTTGGGGATGAGCTAGTAAGGATTGATGCCCCCTAGCCCCACCATGTGCTTATTTTGTCATGTCCTAGTCATCATGAGGTGGATCATTGTACTTTTACCCCTCTAGTGGATGACGTCACCCTCCTTTTGTACCATTTAGTGGGGGCGCTATCATTATATTGGGTGATCCATGTGATGTATTGTTATGATTTATTGTTAGCCGTTGATTAGATCTTTTGATCTTTTAATCTTAGCCACTCATGTAAAAAGTGGTTAGGATTGTACTCTCCCCATCCTATTTAAGGAGGGAGCCTCTCATTGTAAAATTCATCTAGAGATTTTTGGCTCTTGGCTCTTGGAATAAAATTTCTATCTTTTGGTATACATGCTTGGATTGGAGTGGATGTTGGTTGTTTCGATTGTAAATGCTTTTGTCCATTGCACTGGAGGATCTATTGTAGCTATCTTGCATATTTGCCTATCTTATTTACAGGTTAAGAGGACGTTTTTGGACAAGTGTGAATTGGTGGGGAGGCTTGCACTTCAAGCTTGGAGGAAGACGTTTTGGTTTGACAGGGAGTAGTTTTGACTTTGTGTCAACTATTCTTTGTTTATCTCTCTCTTGCTTGTATCTACCTTCAACATGTTAAACTGATTGATGCTTGGCTCCTTGGTTTTGACAGGTTAGAGGGAATCACATGTGGCTTGGGAAAATCGATTTGGCAAGAGGGCTTCAAGAATTCTCCATTTGATCTTTGGCAAAGTAATCCTCGTCTCAACTAGCATTCATCTCTTGATCCAGGTATGCTCCAAGAGGTATGATCTTCTTCTTCCTTGAATCATCCATAATTTCTAGATCATAAAAACCCTAATTGATTAAAAACCTTGTTTTTTTTTGTTTTTCTTAGATCTACTTAGATCTAGCCTTGCTTTTGAAGAGATATTGAAAACCCACCTCTATAGCATCCACCCCTAGTTGGATCTATAGTTTGGTGGTGATTGGCTTAAAATTGACACACTTTTCAAGGCAAAAAGCCCTCTTGAACCCAAATCGCACTTCCTAGAGAGAGGCTTGTTCGGTTAGACCTAGCACATGGGTAGGTGAGATCCCACTTGATTGGTAATCTACACACTTGATAACCTACCCTCAGATTCTTACTTTGGCGAATTTTACCTTGTGGACATCATTCCATGTTTTAAGGGGTTAAAACCCCCTTTTGAATTTCTTGGCACCTCAAAACTCAGATCTACTAAGATCTAACCCTTGGATTGACTTGGTTTTTGGGATCCACATAGATCAGGGCATAAGCCACTTGGATCTATAGTTTGGTAGCCATTGGACTTGATTTGGTCCACCTAACCCCTCTTTTAGCCCTCCTTGAGCAAAGTCGCACTACCTGGGGAAGGTGAGTTTGTCCACTTTGAGGAAGTGGGTGTTTGAGATTTCTGTAGATTTGGATTGGCCATACCTTGAAACCTAGGTCTAAAGTATCATTTTGTGATGATCTGCCTTGGGGGTAGCATTCCTTGTTTCAAGGGATTGTGGTCCACTTAGGGTCATTTCATGAAAACCTAGATCTAGCAAGATCCAACCATTCAATCTCATTTAGCCCACTTGACTTGGCTCCTAGGTGTCCCGATCTACACTTTGACATACCTTTTTTGACCCCATTAGCCCATTTAACAAGGCACTAGTCCTCCTCAAAGCAAGTTGCACTCCTTGGGAATTATGTCAAACCCTAGATCTAGTACATGGGTACTCTTAAAATCAACTTAGATCCATAGATCTAATCATTACCTAACCTCTTGTACCACTTTCACACCTTAGCTTCACCTTGTGGGCCCACTTAAAACCATTTCACACATCCCAAGAAAATAGGACCCACTTGTGTAAACATATGGTACTACACCTTGTCATCATACCATTATGTGGCCTAAATCATACATAGGTTGAACACTAACAATTTCTCAAACCACCTTCAACCATACCTCAACTTCTAGGTCCACTTAGCCTTACATTGGTTTCCGTAACTCTTCATTTACTTACCATTAGAAACCTTTGTTTGGGTCCAATCAACTGTGATTGGTTATAGGGTCTCCCCCTAGGTCTTGTTACACCCTGACCTAAAGCAAAGAGTGCCTCGGTTGACGTGACTCCCACCTTGAATTGGGAACCGTGGCATCTCTTGGGTCACCTCTTTAGTTGCCTGTCTCCTCTACCGTCTCGGATGGGATACCACTAGGGGCAACTACAAGTTGTGTGATAGCACTACCCACTAGCAACATGCGACGTCGGACCTTGCTCCATTACAGGGTGCGACGAAGTCAATTAGATGGCAAAAATAGCTTCTTCAAGGTCCATCTCGAAGCTTGCTGACTTGGGACCCTATCCCTGACCTCTTGGAAGAGTTGGCACTCGGTTCCTAAACCTTTGGAGAGATCCCTTAAGCCTCTCCTACCATCTCTCAACCTATCCTATCCATACCCTATCCACTTAGTCCTATATAAATGAAGCTCAATCCCATCCCAAAGGGAGGAAAGCTATGGTATCTACATGCTGGTGAAATCACTCTTAGAACATATCCACTCACCTATTGGAGAACTCATACTTCCTTGGAAGGATATGGCAATTGGCTTCGTCAGAGAAGGGCTACGGCGTTAAGCCTTGGTTGTGGTTCTATATCTCTATAATGTACTCCTCTATTTGTAGTAATACAAATGCTTTCCACCAATATTGTTCATGCGTGTAATGATATTGACTAGTTTACCTGCTTAACTATTTACTTAGATCTCTTATTGTATAGATGTCTTTCACTGGTTTCTCTTGTTTCTTGTCTTGACAAGTCTTGCAGCTCGGATCTGACGACCGTGAGGCGTGGAGCAACATTCAGGAGAAAGGATTGCGTAGTGAAAGGTAAGACATCTAGTACTCGATCCTTAAGTAGATCTAGGAAATGCATTGGTAGTCTGTTTTATTTGTTCTAGACTCACTTTGAGCTAGGGAGATCCGGCTCACGTCCGCTCGAGTGGATTGTCCGATAATAGCAGGTCCCTGGTTCATATCTGCTTGGGTGAGTCACATTAGTCTATGTCAATGGGTTTACTAGAGATGCCATACAGAAATGTGGGGAAGCATACCTTGGGTTTCCCTTCAAGGTCTTCTTGGAGAAACAATACACACACATACACATATATATGCTTGTCAAGAACATAATGATGTTTTAATTTTTTTTTTAAATTCACTCTCGACATTTTATTTGATATATTTTTAAGTTATATTTGAAGTTCAAAAATATTTGTTTTTGAATTTTGTTTGAATATGTCAAATTATAACATAATTTTCATAATTCTCTTTGCTGAACTTAATGTTGAATTTTATCATATTTTTTTGTGCCCCTGAACTCTTTTCTTATTGACCTATTACTCTATTGCATGAGGCTCCACTTCCATTTTATTGACCTTGATCATTGATGTAGTACAAATAAAACTTGATGGATTCAAAGGTTATTATTGATGCACACATTTATCAAGGAGTATACTTCGCATGGTCATATGGTGACCTTAAAGCGTACAAGGGGGACATCATTCAACATAGGATCCCGTTGAAGCCAAAACCAAAGCCTTTTAGACAAAAATTGAGAAACATCAATCCTAAGCTAGCCCCGCTCATCCAAAAGAAGCTACAAAAAATCCCAAATGCTCTGATTCCAACTCCAACCAGGAATTCATCATTGGTGGCCAATTGGTGATGGTGCGAAAGAAGAATAGTGAAATTTGTCTATAGGTGGACTTCATGAATATAAAATCAATTACTCTTTGCGAAACATGGAACAATTATTAAAAAGGGATACAGGTGTTGAGATGATTTCAAAGCTGGATGATTTTTCAGATTACAACTAGTTGTTAGTAAAAAAAGAGGATCCTTCACAACATCATGGGGAACATTTGAGTATCTCAAAATGGCAATTCGGTTGTTGAATGTAGGATCAACTTTCCAAAGGGCCATGGATTTTTCATTTAGAAGTCTGATAGGCAAGATCGTCAAAATCTACCAAGATGACCTAACAATGTTTTCAAAATATATAAGTTCCCATGTGCATCATTTAAGGCAAGTTTTCGAGAGATGCAAGAAATTTGGTATATCTTTGAATCCCAAGAAATCCATTTCCAAGGTAGATCAAGGAATGTTGTTGGGATATGTAGTTTGAAAAGATGGTACCAATTTGATTCCGCTAGGGTTGAGGCTATCAAGAAAGTGCCCCTCCCTTCGAAAAGCAGTCCAATCATTCTTCAACAAGACAAATTTCATCACGAGGTTCATCTAAAATTTTGCCAACATTGTCAAACCAATATCAAAACTATTGAAGAAGGGTTGTGAGTTCAAGTGGTGTGAAGAGAGAAAACATTTGTTTAAGCAAATAAAACAAGCCATCACGTTTTCCCCAGTGCTTGTTAGTCCTCGTTATTCCAGAGATTTCCTGATCTTTTCCTTTGCTTCAGAAGATGCCATAGCAGGTGTCTTGCTACAAAAGAACTGAGATAATATGGAGCAACCCATTTCTTTTATGACTAAAAATCTCAGGGATTATGAGCTAAAGTACACTATCGTAGAAAGTAGGCATATGCTTCAGTCTAATCTTTGAATCATTTCAAAACGTATGTTGAGTACTTTAACATCACAAGTTAAGTTCATTGTTCAGTTGTAAAAGATATTCTAGCACAGCAAGATTGCATGGATGTTCAATGGAAATGTATCACTGCATGACTAATCCGAGTCATGTATCAATGCATGACTAACCGGTGTTTGAGCCATATATCACTGCATGACTTACCGACGGGGAGAACGCCTGAGTCATGTCTCACATGACTAACTGGGGGAATTTTTCTACTCGTTGCTGCCCATGGAGAAACATCAATACTCCCTCTCAACAAGAGGAGTCATTCCGTACCACACCAAGCTTGTCCCAAAAGTACTCAAACTTACTTTAGATAGAGGCTTAGTAAGTATATCGGCAATCTGCTCATCTGTGGATATGTATTGGAGTTGCACTGCTCCTTTCTACACTATGTCTCGGATATAATTGATTATGAACCTTCTGAATCCCTATTGCTTTTCATCTTGTGCTACTGGCTACAATATGCTCTGCCTCTATTGTACTAAGTGCTCCTGACCACTGCTTTCTTGATAAACCAGGATATCATATCTGATCTCATACTGGAGCAACGTATATGATGTGCTCTTTCTTGTCCATTGCACTAGTTAGAGTCCATATATCCTTGCAGCTTCATTTCTCTCTCCAAGACATATCTAAGTCCATATCCAATCGTACCATGTAGGTACCTCAACACATGCTTTGTTGTACATGTCTAAACTCTACCATGCACTGACTGCAAAGCATATATTCAGTCTGCTTCTAACCAGGGACATCTAGGATCCACTCAATTGTCTGTGAGATCCTCCAAATCTGAAGAAGAACCAGCTTGAGATTCATCATCATATGTGTGGACATGGACTTGCAGTCCATCATCTTGAAATTCTCCAGGATCTCTACTATGTATTTTCCTTCACTGAGGAAAATCGAGGACAATCTCATATGATCTTTGCCACACTTCTAATCCCAAGAATCATGCCAAGATTCTTGAATTCACTGATTTGCTTCCTATTCAAGTACTCTATTGCAGTCACTCCCTCTGTGATGCAGCTTTCTGCTCCTTCTATATCTGGACATCTCGCATTCTTTGCCTCTAAATGTCTTGTACTAGAGTGACTTGCAGCCTTCTCTATTATTGATCTTCTGTGTATCCATCTGGGTCATCTCCCATCAAATGGGTCTATTGACACGAGCCTTTGGCTTTCAAGATCACTGGATACCACTCCAGTCTCCTTCTGGAACTTGTGCTGCAAGACTCCTCATGATCATCGAAAGGATGAACATCTGTAGTAAAAAGACCAATGATTCGTTGGAGCCTCTGCTCTCAACTGCCAATCTACATATGAAAATATGTGGATCTGTGGGTCATGGGTCTGTTATCACTCAAAGTGTAGCTACCACCAAAGATATCCTATCCAGGACGATAGAGGTAGGGTAGTTAACCAAGTGATTGTTATCAGCTAAGTTGCACTTATGTGATTTCAAGTGAGCTTGTGCAGATATAACAAGTCTACTTGTTCATAATCAGAAGATCAAAAGTCCCAGCAGGACACCTTGGCCCTTTTTTTTTAATAAAATCACGTGTCCATGCCCTGCAGGGAAACTGTAAAAAATGGCATAGCATGATGGTTTTGTAAAGGAATCGGCTTTCCTAGGAATTAGTTATTAGTCTGACTAGCCCGGAGTGTTTTTTCCCTTGTCAATTATATGTTGTTGAATAAACGACGTATAATTTTCTAGTTTTTCACTCATACCTCCAAAGTTGGGGTGGTTGGCATGATTTCTCGGTCTTAGGAGGTTATTAGAGTTCAAGTGTCAATGTATATTAGTGTTATCACATCTATGTTAGCTGGAGCTGCCATGCTGCAGACTGTGCGGCCGAGGACCACACAGTACTTTTTTTTCCAAATCGGAGACCAGCCGCCTTCAGACGAGGCATTTTTGTTCAGAATGCCCCTAGCAGACATATCAGAGGGGACAGACAGTTGGATAGTGCCACACACATTGTCACTTACCATCTACCACAGGGTCACCTTTCCCTTGCTAGGCTTTGACATAAGCCCATTTGAGACAGTTGCCTACTCTTGTTCTGATCATGACTATCACAGTACATTATTGCTTTATTATGATTACCCGGATTCAGCAGAGATCCAGCTCAGAGATAGCATCAATAGCAGCATGAATTATGTTTGATCATTATTGCTCATGTTGTAGATTAGACATCTTTATACTTGTTACTACACTAACTTTGCATGAGATGATATATTTGGTGATCTAGCTATTGTATGATGTGATTGGACCCTTGATGATGTCAATCCACCTCTCTGGTTAGACTTATGTATATGCACGCTGAGTCATGACCTCTACACTTGGCATAGACTTGATCACTTAGTCCCTCTCAGTAGCTGACTTCAGCTCCATTATCACTTTCCCCATCCATCCGACTCATCCATGACACTTTCTCCCCGACCTGGATTCTGATTTGTGATCCCGAGGACCCCTTTCCCCACTGATATCTGAGTTTGCCATGACTCCCTGTTTATTGTGCCTCGGCTAGACCTGGGATTTGCTCCTATCGGTTGCCCTCGATGTTGCAATGCAGTTAGGATTGTGTAGCCTCACCGGGTGTTCCCCATTGGTCATCGAAGCATGTATTGCTCACCCCCATTACCTTTGCAGTATGAGCACCATGTTTATATCTTTTGAGATATGTATGTAGCCCAAGAGGGCCTTGATGTAAATGAAGAAATGAAGAAATGTAAATCAGGCTAAAAGGGCCATTTTGTTGTAAATGTAAAATCTAGACAAAAAAGAGCTAAGTATGACATTCATTGTAAAATTCATGCAATGTGTTTATGAACACACATGGATTCAGGTCAGCCATACATGTCAGCATTTGTAGTGGTTATTCCTCACCTAGTCCCGCGGGACAAGGAGGTGAGAGGGAGCAAGGGACAAGCTCAAGATTGCCCCCTAGAGTCTCAAGTTACAATTTGTCGGACACCCAGTTTGGCGGCTCTAGAAAAGAACCTCACGGAGTCTTCGGATACGGATGTGAGTTGTGAGATACTTGTAAGATGACTAGTGGTGGTTTCCCTGCACTATACCCATTTGTGAGGCACCGCCCTTCCCCGTGTTCTGTCATGGCATAGTTACCTCAGTGGACCCCGCTTTCCCAAGTTGTCCAAAGGGTCACAAGATCTTCATCCTTGTCTTCCCGTGTCCTTTTTCTTGTTGTCTGCATCACCTAAAGTCAGCAAAGTGGTCAATTCTATAGATGTGCATAGCATTTTAGTCTTTTGGAGGTGGTGGGCCCACTTCACCAGGGCCTTGTATTATCTCGGGATTTAATGTATTTTTGATCACCATGTTATCATTATATTGCTTAGTAATGTACTAACTTGTATAATTGAGACTTGTCACTTCATGCTTGCATACAGGTATTCAGCTAGCACTATTGTTGACCAGATTTGACTTGGTCAAACTGGGTTGACTAGGCCAAAATGGGCACGAAAAAATGTTGCGATCGGAATTTCGATTTCGATTAATTATTATCTACAAGGATCCCATCTGAGCATGCAAGTGTCGGAATTGCAAAATACTGAAGCGTTTGAGAAATTTTTAATTATTTTTGGTCAACTTTGACCTGTTTTAATTAAAAATTATGGATGTTGGGCAAATAATGCCAAAGTGATGGATCGGGGTCGTTCGAGTGGTCATCCCTACTACTTTTGGGGTCCACGATTGCATTGCAGCAGACGGTTCGGCAATTCGGGAAATAAAAGTGGGTCAAAAGCCAAATTTTCAGCTTCAGCCATATAAACCAGCAAAAATTACATGGAAAATTAGAATTTGACTAAGGCAACTATAGGCAAATGGAAAAATCAATGGTTGGCAAAGGTAAAGGTAATTTCTAAAGGTAAAATGGTAAGGTTTGATACATTATTGGCACATTCTGGGGCCCTCTCCATGGCAGCTCATCACTTGAGGTCGAATTGGCCCATAGGGGCGTTTTTTCTCCTTAGGGGGAATTCGATTTTGTTTGGTATGGGCATGTGGGCCCTTATTGTATGATGTTGGGGGGATAAAACCCCATATAGACACCCCCCAACTTGTTGTATTGTGGTATGGACCCCACATGGGTCCCCTCTCCTCCACGTGTGCTTCTCTTGGGGCAATTTGCACCCCCCTTCATAGAGACATCTCCACCATTCGATCTGTGGATTGGAGAGATGATCTCAACCCTCCATTTTGGGGGGAAACCTATTTTGGTTTTGAGCCATCTCTATAAGAGGATGGACTCTCTCCATTGTACTTTTCTTGGCATTTTGTAAACTTGTGACTTGTGAATAGAGAAGCATTTCCTTCGATCTTCTCGTGCATGGTGATTGAGTGTTTAGATGTTGATTATTAGCATATTGCTGGTGTATTGTTGAGTGTTTATGCGGTGTCTCTATCCATCCTTGGCCAAAACGACCATCAGAGGGGGGGTGCAGCTAGCTCCAAGTTGGGCTCTCTCTCCGTGTTTCAGCAAAAGGGAAGTGAACTTATACTTGTTATCTCGCTTTTCTTCATCATTTGTCGTTTATTTGTTGATATTTCCTTGCCATTTGCCATAGTTTCTGATTCATCTCTCTCTCTGGCAGGTACAAGGGCGCACTTGGTCATCTAGCTGCTCCAAACGCTAAGGGAAAACACTTGGATGCTCAACACTTGGACTTCAGCATTTGTTTTCATCATCAAAATCTTCTTCTCCATTGCTTCAGGTAGGCAATCCATGCTTGTTTCTCTCATTTCCAATTCCATTGTGAATGCTAAGCTGCAAAACACTAAATAAACCCTAAAAATTAAAATCTACAAATTTAACCGTAGGAATTCAATTTTCTTTCCAAACCCGCTTATTATTTGTCCCTAAAAGCTTATATCTCAAGTTTGGTTAGACTCCGACTCCATTTACCCATATTTTAGGCACTAGTCCACTTGGCAAAAATGCCCCCTAGGGGCGTTTTTCTCTTTCAGCCTGTTGGGTGTGTTTTGGGGTTCTGGGTACTTGTTATTTGTGTTTAAAACATTTTTTTACCTTAGGATATCAAGTATTAATAGCTAAAAGTGATTAAAAGCCTTAATTTTACTCTGCCCTAGGTCCATCAGCATCAGAATCACTCTCTCCCTTAGGCAGTTTTTCTTCCATCAATCACTACTTGCATCATTCACTATCCTAGTTGATTTTCAGCCACATAAATCTATTATATTCATCATAAGTTATTGCTGGTCACTTATCACATCACTGTCATTTCACTGCTTGTGTCCATCAATCGGCTGAGATCATACATAGGAGCTCATCTACACTCATTCCTCATTTTCTTTGTCTCTTGTTCTTTGGGTTTGGGTGTATTTGTTGTCTCCCAACCATCATTGGTTGAGCGGGGTCTCCCCCTTGACTAGGCCAAGTGCCTTGTCTAAAGTGACAGTAGCCTTTTCCGGTGTGACTTCCGTTCATCTGAGTGGAGGACCTGGCTGCTGCAGGTTACACCTTCCTAGTTGTCCCCTCTACCGTCCCTATTGGGATAACTACCACAAACAACTAGAGATAGTGTGATAACAATTAGCATGCTAGATATTAAAATTGAGTCGTGTGGACATGTGCTAGGTCCCCGTAAGTTTTTTTTTATGTCTTAAGAAAATAATTTTTTCCGTAAAACTAGACCATTGTTTAATGGTTTAAAAGGAAAAACTCAAAGTGTAATAAAAGGATGGTCTGGAGGCGAATTTTGGCGTGGGGATGCTCGTTTTCACACTCAGAGCATCCTTTTTACTCTAGGACCCACTTTCTCCATGTTTCGAGTATCTACATCGTCTCTGGGAGCATTTTTCCTTAAAGATGCGACAGTTTGGCAAATAGATGCTAAAAAAGGTCAAAATGCACCAAAGCAAAAAATATAAAATATAAAAAATGAGTCACTTAGCATGTGCCAAATGACTTGGCATGCCACATCATATGAAAGGCAACACATTAGAGAATAAAGGCACATGGTTTAAATATCAAATCAAGGATATACGAACCATGTCACGTGAATATTGCGCCCCTCCCATGAGGATGACACATCTCAGGAAGTGGTCGAATCTCATTGGTGAGTGAAGTTTCCAAAGAGAGGGCGCATCTCTCTTGGTAGAGATGGCGCCACCTCTCAATAATCAAATCAACCATAACTTTGCCAATTCCCAATCAAACTAAAGGATGTGCGAGTTGTCATGGGCATGTGAGGTGCGCTCTTCTCCATGATGAAGGGCGTGGGCATGAGTTGGCAGGACTCAATTGATTGGGAGTTAATCCTACTATCACCAATCTTGTAATTGCCCCTAGAAGATGAATCCTATACAGGATGGTAGAGGGGATAGGAAACCAAAGTGGTGAACCTCGAGAGCCTCGGTTCCCAAACGGAATGGTTGCCATGCCAACCGAGGCACCCTTCACTTTATGCTATCAAAACCCAAGATAACAAAGGGGGGAACCCAGATATACTCCCGACAAGAGAGATCAAACCCAATCACCAGATCAAATCAAACAAGATGAAGTACGTAAGGTGCAAGTATGGAACCCTAGATTTAAGGAAATGAGACCACTGTGGGGGCTTAGGGAAGATATGACTTGGAAAAGATTCATTACACACAATGATTCAATAGTTAAGTATGATTCCAGGATTCAGGTGCTAGTTAAATTAATCAAATTCAGCTGCCTTGGGAAACATGACCCTTAAAATAGGGAAAGTGTCCCAAAGAACTCTTCTACTTGGCTTCTAACTGAGGGAACCTTCGTTAATTCAATTACAGGGATATTACACGTGATTTTGCCCAATTCTTTCTTAATATCAATATTCAAATTATAATCACACTAGGCAATTTTCTCTTCTTTCTTTTTATCTTCTTTATTTTCATTGCGTTTGTCTAAGAAGGAAGGTTGTTGGGAATCATTTCTTCGCTTGTAAATTTGAAACTTGGGTTGTTCCTTTGGTTCAGGGAGATTAATTGCACAACATGAGGAGCTGGGTTCTTCATTTAATTCTTCTTGCTCCCATGGCTCTTCTTCCAAGAGAATTCCTCCAAAATCATCATCATAAGATATGTCCTCAATGAAGTTGATGTTTTCAAGTTGGTCATCAGGGTAATTGGTGTCAGAAGGATCTTATTCTGCTTCATCACATCAATTCACATTCTTCTTCTTAGAGCTTTCTGGATATTCGGGACGTCTTCTATTGTTGTCTCCCTCAAGCCTTCTATTATTGTTCCAATAACGTTTAGGGCCATATGGGTTTCTATGTCTTTCAGAATCATGAAAACTTGCGACATTCTTAGTTAGGACAGTTAGTTGTCTCATCATTTCTTGCATTGTCTCTAATGTGTCCTTTGTATCCTTTGGCTCACTCATAGGTTCCTTAGGCTTTCGGAGCTTAGGATCAGATCTAGAAGAGGATGGGGCATAGTGATCGAAAACAGTTTGTTTACCCATAGATGTTGCATTCTACTCAGCAATCTTTGCATTTAATTGGGCAGTCTTTAAGTCATTGGGATTTTTATCCTTTAAATGATATCCAAGCCATCCTTCAAAAGCATTTAGATAATGAATTACAATTGCTTGGTCTTTCGGATTGATCTCTTCAGGGATATTTGCCACAGTCTTATCAAATCTTGGTCTTTCGGATTGATCTCTTCAGGGATATTTGCCACAGTCTTATCAAATCTTGGTCTTTCGGATTGATCTCTTTAGGGATATTTGCCACAGTCTTATCAAATCTAAGGTTAAACTCGTGGACTGTTTCGTTCTCTTTCTTCTTGATATCAAACAATTGATGCAAGAGAAATTTCCCATCTAACTTACATGACCACTCACTGTTGAGCTTCGTGACAAAACTGTCATATCCATCAATGGATGAAGCAGGCAACCTATTGAACCACTTCCGAACATCTCCTTCCAAAGATGCCAGGAGGCCCCTCATGAAGACATCTTCATCAGATGCTCCATATGCTTCCATGTATTCCCACACCTTGTCAACATGATCTTCTATGGTTATAGCAAAAACTACATCAAACTTGGGAACTTTCTCAAAGTACTTCTCTGGCATGTCATGGGGGGCTCCCTGGATTTGGGAAAAATCTAAAGGAGATGGTTTAGCCTTTCTTCCGAAAATCCTAGGATTCTGAGGAGGATTGTTTTGGTTTCCACCAGTTGTTCTTACCATTGGACTAGATGAAAATGAAGGAGATCCTAAAAAATGACTCGGTGAAGAATTAGGATTAGAAATCTTCCAAAAGAAATTGGATGAGTTCTCTTAATGTGTCTTCGGTTCCGAGTATAAGTTGCAGGGATTTCTTTAGAATTTGTAGGACGTTCTAAGAACTTAAAATTTATACATTGGTTTGGTCCTCGGTAGAGTCCCAGGGTGGAGTCGCCAGGTGAACCAAACAAGGAATTCACTGAAATGATAAATGTCATAGGAGAGGTAAGATGAGTGAATTAAAAATGGTGATTGGGATAATTATGAAAATTGGAAATACAATCACCAAACAAAAAAACCGGATGCAATAAGATATAAGATAATGCACGGACACTCACAGACACTAAAGGTAAGCCTCTACCTCCCCGGCAATGGCACCAAAATGTTATCACCAATCTTGTAGTTGCCCCTAGAAGATGAATCCTATACAGGATGGTAGAGGGGATAGGCAACCAAAGTGGTGAACCTCGAGAGCCTCGGTTCCCAAAAGGAATGGTTGTCACGCCAACCGAAGCACCCTTCACTTTATGCTATCAAAACCCAAGATAACAAAGGCGGAGACCCAGATCTAATCCCGACAAAAGAGATCAAACCCAATCACCAAACAAAAAAACCGGATGCAATAAGATATAAGATAATGCACGGACACTCACAGACACTAAAGGTAAGCCTCTACCTCCCCGGCAATGGCACCAAAATGTTATCACCAATCTTGTAGTTGCCCCTAGAAGATGAATCCTATACAGGATGGTAGAGGGGATAGGCAACCAAAGTGGTGAACCTCGAGAGCCTCGGTTCCCAAAAGGAATGGTTGTCACGCCAACCGAAGCACCCTTCACTTTATGCTATCAAAACCCAAGATAACAAAGGCGGAGACCCAGATCTAATCCCGACAAAAGAGATCAAACCCAATCACCAGATCAAATCAAACAAAATGAAGTACATAAGTTGACAGGTATGGAACCCTAGATTTAAGGAAATGAGACCACTGTGGGGGCTTAGGGAAGATATGACTTGGAAAAGATTCATTACACACAGTGATTCAATAGTTAAGTATGATTCCAGGATTCAAGTGCTAGTTAAATTAATCAAATTCAGCTGCCTTGGGAAATGTGACCCTTAAAACAGGGAAAGTGTCCCAAAGAGTGGATCTGAGGATTAGGGCTTTCTAGCACAACTTGGTAGATGGATGTGACAGTGTCAACACACAAGCTCAGCAAACAGGATCAAAAGACGGGAAAACTGACACTCCCAGGAAATGTGTGAGGGTTCAATGAGACTAGTGCCTTGGGATTTGGGCCTATGGAGTTTTCCAGGTATGACGCCTTGGAGAACCCACCTAGGGATTTGCAAAAGACCAAAAACCCAGAAATGGTTTGCCAGTAAACCAAGTCTTTTGACTAGAGAATTTTATGATTAATTTTACTTAAGGTTTGAAGATGAAATGACAGATGGGTAGGTTAAAAGAATAAATTACTTACCTCACAAGCGTACCTGAGTCATGGAAATGTTTGCTTTGATGCCGAGGATTGTTCCTGCAAAGATCAAATGAGAATTTGGTGATGTATCTTGCCCCCACGATTTGCCCAGCTCCACACGTGCGCCCTCCTCTTCTTGATGAACCAAGTACAACAAGAGATCAATCAGATCAAGCAAGAATGGAGGAAATACAGATAAAGAACATGATAACAAGAAGTAAGAGGTTCAAAGACAATAATACTCCCTGAAACCGATGAAGAGAAGAGAAGAGAGCCAGGAGAGTCTCCCCAACCAATGCGCCTTCCTCACCAATTCGACTTCTTCACCTATAGATAAAAAGTAGAGAAAAGATGTGCAAAATAACCACCAAGATCCTCAGTGCAGAGGAAGAACAGTTTCAATCAACATCAATAGCATCCACAACCACAAGACAAGAGTTTGCAAAGAAATATTTTTATTCCAGAAGCCAACAGCCAAAAGTCCCTTTACAATGAGAAGCTCTCTCCTTTAAAAAGGAAGAAGAGATACCAAAACCGTAACCACCTTTTGAATGGATGGCTAAGATTAAAAGATACAAAAGTTATAATCTACAGTTGAGATGAGCTCAACAATAAAGTACATGGATCAACTCAAAAATATAACAATGACATGGACAAACTCGCCCTAGGGGGACGTCCCACTCCAAGTGACTAGGAGAACATAAGATAAAGCTCATGGTGGGTCTAGGGAGTGACATATAACTTCCCTAATGTGTCCCCATGGCACAATAATCATCAAATATATCATCTAAGCATAAAATCATGCCCAACAAGGAAAGTCGTGAGCCTCCAAAGGCTCCATGAAACCTCAAAACATGGCGGAGAAAGATGTGTGGGCCCCATAGACTAATGCAACTGCTCTGGAGGGTGTGGGAGACATCATACACATCATCAAAACCAGTCCTATGCCATTTCCTTGCCTCAGTAGCTCAAATCGATTTCCTCTGTAGCCAATTTTACCATTTTTTATGCCTCAGTAAATTACCTGAAAAGTATAAAAAAGCATGTAACACACTGCCTGGTCACTAGGGGAAAAATCTAACTACACCAACATGTCCGGGAACATAGCAATGTAGTAAAAACAAGTGGCTACACTCCATATCCCCTCTGTAGCACCATAGGTGAACCAATCAAATCCTGACACTGCTCTGATAGGCCATTTTTAATGGCAAATCTGCATTGAAATGGTAAACTGAGAGAAATCTCAACTGAAACTGCCCGGAACTGAAAAATGACTATCCCAATGGATTCAGAGAACCCAAACGCACTAAAGGTGCATACTCATACACCATATGGATGATTGCATAATCATATAATATCATCACCATGCTCGGACAAATAAAAATAATAATAATCTGCAAATGATCAAAATCCTCAAAAATACTGCAAATACTATCTGAACCTGTAACTACTGCATGGAACCATCTGGTGACCAAATAAGGATCACATATCATCAATAGCTATCATCCAGGGTCTAACCCGTGTCCTGTCTTGTGGCTGACTTTGGTCAAACTAGATTTGATCAAGTCAAACTGACCCATAATATGATCCAAACTATAAATATCAAGGTGCTCCAAGTGCATTTGGTTAAGGCATGCTTCATTAATCATTCAAATAGCAATATAAACATAAAGTAATCATTTCATTGGCGATCTAAAACAAGGTATTCAAGATTTTTAATAATAATAATAACTCGAACTTAGAATCTCAAGAATATACCCACCTTCATGGTTGTGATTGATTTGCTAGTGATGGGTGAGGGTGGAAAGATGCAAGGTTAGGCTAAGGGATGACTGTACTAACTCAACACTGTAACACTTTGGAAGTGTAAAGGGGATACACACTAAAGCATATGTTGGACAAGCAATAACACAAGGGATGGCAGTGTCTCACCAATGGATAAGTTGTTTCAGAAGTGCTTATTCAACCTTGATAGATGTCTACAACTTACATCCAAGCTAATACAGCTCTGTGAGGATCTTTTCTAGAGCCACCATGACTGGGTGTCTAGCTAACCGTAACTCAAGACTCTACGGGACACTTAGAATTACATGTCCCAAGCTCCATCTCATATCACAACCCGCAGGCTAATGAGGAATAATCATTACAGTATAGGTCAGCAGATATTTAGATATAGCATATATTTAACCACTGTTTTTTGGGCCCTTCATTCATTTCCATAGCCTTGATCCGTGTGTGTTGAAAAACACATTCTTGGATTTACATTTATTGGGCTTTTTGATCCGTGTGTGTCGAGAAACACATTCTTGGATTTTACATTTATTTCACATGGCCTTTCATTCACGTGTGTTGAAAAACACATTCTAGAATGGGCTTTCATTTAATATATACAATAAGTTTTCCATATACATGTAATGATGGTAGTACTATCTGTTTCAAGCTTAACCAACACAACCTAGGCAACTCAGAGTCGAGACATAAAACAACAGGGAAGCTCATCCAACAAAGAGGCTAGAGTGGCGGAAGGTCCTCCATGTCACTAGTCAAGTAGTAAGTCAGTGGTAACAACAATCACTGGAAGGTAACGGATGGATGGAGATAGTGGAAATGATGCCAACACTAGCAAGCCAAATGATGGTGGGAATGATCACCTCCATTCTCCTAGGAGGGTGAAACCAATGAGTATAGACAAGAACCTCTGCTATCTGAGTAGGACACTAGATAGATACATAATAAAGACCAAGTCCAATATACATATATGATCGCCAAATCATGACACTAAATGCTACAACATGCTACTAAAATGACTAGGAAAGCAAAGATAAACCAATACACAAGATAATACCTACTGGATCATATACCTGTGCAAACCATCCAAAACATCATCTGTCTACTGGGAACCTACTGTTGCAACTCTAGGCAAGGTATACTGCTGTGCATGGCAAAATGGCTACATCAGTCATCAAATTTGAGTTTCCTGAGACCCAGTCATGGCAAAGGAATATACTGTTGCTCATCATCATAAGAGTGATCCATATTAGATGTTCTTCTCAAGCATCTCAATGTAAAGGACTACTAAAAAATATACGAGAATCTGGAAAAAATATATGGTAGCCCCAGCAACTATAAATGTGATAACAAATCCCAAGGAGGATGGGTGCATCCATGGAGGGATGGCACCATCATTTGAGATCCAATCCATATCAAATCCCTTTATCCTCTCTAGTTAACACCCTCATCATCCCTTAATTATCTCATGTGATGTGCCCTCCTCTCCTCATGAGAATTGTGCCCTCCCTTTCTCTCACTTGTTATATAAACGAGATCTCTTCCTCCTTTGAACTAGTTAGAGTCAAGGAGTGAGGCTTGCCCATTGTAATGTTATCATTGTTCTTTTGCTCAATAAAGAGAAGCTTTGGAGGCTAAGTGTGTGGTGCCATTGTGTTGGATGAACATTGTCATAGTTATACTAAGGTAACTTGTGAATTTTTTACATTTCTTGTGTATATATCTTGTGAATCCGATCTTGATAGGGTTGTTATCAGTTGATAGAAAAGAGATAGTTAGTAAGCTTACTTTCTATTTCTTCTTAGATATATGTGATTAGAGATCTAAGTTTTATGCATGTTCATTTGTTCTAATTTATATATACTATCGGATCTCACGAGTATGTGTTCAAGTATGTGATTAGATTGTAGGTAGCTTAGCTTGGAAGAACAGTTGATCTAGCTTGTTTCTTCTCATCTGCAAGCAACAAGCAAAGCTTCTTCTCTCTTCCTCCTTCAAACTTCGAAGAACTTCATTTTTCAATTTTTTTTAGCAAGCATTCAAATCTATAGTTTAGATCTATATCATAAGTAGATTTGATATGAATTTCTAGATCTAGAATCGTTTAAAAAGTTTTATTTTGCAAAGCTAGATCTATTATTGAGTAGTTTTCCCTTTGCCAGTCATTTTATTGGAAAATTTTAAGGCTTAAAGTAGAGGTTAATTACTTTGGGTTTAAAACTCTATTTGGCATAAAAAAAAGTGTTTCATTGGCTGCCCTCAAAAGCAAGCCAAGATCTTCAAAAGGACTTGTACTTCTGAGTCATTTTCATTCAATTTTTGCAAGTAGTTTAGCTTAGAGTTTTTTCCATAAATATTTTTAGTCACCCAAATCACTTTTAAAGTGATTTTGGGCATTTTTAAGTACTAATTAGCTCGCAGTCCTGTTTTACTTTTAGCAGGTTTTGGCACTTTTTTGGTCAAAAGTTTCAAGTTTGGGCCATTCTAGAGCTTCCCAAGGCATCCCAGCTTCATCTGGCATTTACCCTTTGCATTTTTATAAGCCGTTTGGATCTAGATCTGTAATGATTCAAGGCATTTTTGCTTTAAAAAATTCATTGTAAATCATAAATAAAAGAAGAGCAAGTGGCCTACCCAACACCCACACCCATCCCCCATGGGGGATTCACATTTTTTTTTGGCGTGAATTTTTCTAACATATTTTATTTCTTGTTTAATAAAACCAATCTAGTACTAAAATTTAACGTTTGAAATGTCCGATCCAAATATCGGCCTTCAAACTCACTCAGGACGTAGGAACACTCAATTTCTATTTTTTGCAAGCAGTATACTTTACATACCAAGCAAGTTTATTATTTCAAAGTATTTTGACCAAAAAAATCAAAACTAACCCACCATGCTCTACTGAAGTACCGAAAGGGAAAAGAGAGCGAAGTACCTGTAATGTCCCTTGTTAGGAATTTTATTAAAATTGCAATTTTCCACTTTTTTCCTTGGTTCGACCTTTGACTAGTTTCGATCTCTAGGTCCCAAATTTGCCCCAAATGATCCCAAATCTTCTGAGAAGGTATATGAATGATATTAGAACATAAATATGTGTTTCAGGGATGCCTTTTTACCTTTAAAACACTTCTGCAAATACTCTTTCAATTCTGGTCAATGTAGGTAACTTTACTAGTGATTTCCCTTTGACTAGTATTGGTCTCTAGGTCTCAAATTGACTCCAAATGCCTTCAAATATTCAAGGAAGGTTTATGAATGATATTAGGAATTGAATATGATGTTCAGGGATAACATATGGCCACCAAAAGACCTCTGCAAACTCTCTTAAGATTCTGGACCAAGTATGCAATTTTACTAGTAATTTGGGGTTCAAATCCCCCTAAGGTAAGTACTGAAAATGGCTTCCCAAATGCCTCCAAACCCACTCAAATTTATGAACAGAGGCATGTAATGTGTTAAGTATGTTATTAATGTCTCACATGCACCATTAATGGTTTATTACAACTGTTCTCACCCTCTCCCATTCAACTGCAAAAATCCCCAATTCGACCCTTGGGGAAATGGCACTATTTCTTCTCCCAATGCAATTAAACTAAGTAAAAATGCTTCAAATGCTCAAGTACAGTACATGAAACTTGTATAAGACATCCATGGCAGTATATTTATCACAAATATATCATAGAATCATCCATTCATTCGAAATCATCATCAATACATTGGCTCAAAACAAGGTAGTGGGGAAATGGCATTGTTCTTCCATTAAAAATGAGATTTATACATTTCTACTTGGAATTTCGACCTGAAACTTTTTGGAGATGAAGAACAGAGTATTTACTTCATATTACAAAAGAAATGGGGCATTAGAAGCTCCCCCAAAGAGTACAATAGCTCACCAAAAACGCCCTCCCTCAAGGATCAAGAATATGCCATCAAAACTGGAAATGGTTGAAGGAGCGAGCTGCAATAGAAGAAACCATGAGATGCCCTGTAGCTTACACCTGCAAATAAAGACTCCATTAAAGCTCCAAATGAAAGGTCTAAATGGCCTTTCCAATTACCAACTTGGATGGGAATCTTTCACCCTCGAAATTGGCTAAGGCAAGAAACTAGTCATCCACTAGCTCTCCCTCTTCACAAATGCAATTGCAAATTCTACAAATGATCAAAAGCTGGTTTCATTCTTTGTTATTGACATTTATAAACTTCTAATGTCCTCCATGGGTCGAATTCCTTCCAAGAGACTCATGCCAACTCAAGTTGGGAAGAGATTCCAAAGAACGCCACTTGTACAACAATTCCTAGTCTCCCACTTCCACCAAATCACATGTGGAAGCATATTAGCTGCCTTAACACCCTTGAGCGCCCTCTTGGAGTCTATTTTTAGCCCTGACATGTCATATATGTCATATGTCAGCCTTCAGGTCTGATTTATGTCATAGGTGTCATAGCATCTTCATCATTGTTGTCATAGAGCTAGGGAATCTAGCCCAAGTGTCTCACTAGCTCCAAATTGCCTCTTCCTCTTCCATGGGAGTTACTCTTCCTCTATATTTTGACCTTGGATGAGTCATGCAATGAATAATACCTTTTGGACTCCCCCAAGTATGTTACCATTCACCTTGAATTCAAATTGGTGAGAGAAAGATGCCAAATGTAGTGGGGAAATCTAGCCATATGTGGGTCCCACTTACTCCATGTGTCTTCATCATGAAATGCCACTTTGATTTTCACTTGTATATATTTATTTAGCTCATTTATTAAATATTTATTCCATTCCAATGTTCAAACATCATTTATTATCCCCATTATTCCAAATCCCAAAGCTTCCACCCCAAACCTAGGAAACTAGTAATTTTCCTCCTTGGCAATTATTTGACCTTTAGCATCAATTTCACAAACTCTAATGAATAGGGCCAATGTGATTAGGCCATTGTGACCCAATGCCAAATTTGGGACATGACAAATCCTCCCTTCCCAATATTGCTTGTCCTCAAGCAATTTTAAAAATGGGTGTTGAAGAACCTGCTTTCTATATAATTCTTTGAAGTTGCCATTGAATTGCCCAACCTTGAGTCTTTGAGTTTCCATGAAGATTTTAGAGAGGAACCACCATGCTTGCTGCTGCACTACTCTGATAAAAATCACTTTATTACGTGGGGAAATCCATCTCCCATACTGCTTGTTTCGCCAAAAAAAATTTGAAACCAATGAGATAAAAATTATTCCAGGGTCCCATTGCTTGTATTGCACCCAAACAATTAAGAGTGCTCTCCAACCCATACCATCAGATAAGATGATTCCTGGATCCCATTTTCTTGTATGCATTCTTCCAAACATCATGAGTACCAAATATATATCATCAAAGTACATAACAACATAATGAAAATGTACATCAAGGATATGCTTCATTAAAGAGTCATGAAAGTGCTTATACCTCCAAGCAAGTAGACCACCATTTTCCAAGTGCATACAAGCTTCAAGTGACCAATCAAATCTGCTCCAATGACATAGGTGAGGATCCCATGTCCTATAATGTTGCTCCAAAAGGATGTGATATGCATCAAAATATTCAGCCATGTATTCTTTCATCCAAGAAGTGAATGAAGAATCTCCACTAAAATCTGAACCAAATAATGAGCAGAAAAAACAAGGAGACTTCAAATGACTCAAAGAAGTCTCACCCATACATCCATGAATGTGAGAATCATAAAAATATAACAAAGTATGTGGCTGCCAACAAAAATGCTCTCCAATCATAAATCTATTCTCCTGAGTGTTGGATGAAGTTCCTCCAACATCAAATGAATCAAATGTTGAGCAAGAAAAACCATGAGTCTTCAAGTGACTCAAATGCATATCATAGGTGCATCCATATAGATTTGCATCATCATAAAGTGACAAATAATGTTGCTGCAAATGTGAATAAGAATGTGCTCCAACCATATCATCATAAAAAGTAAATCTAGGAGTTCCATACTCCTCATGTGGCACCATCAAAAAGAACCCTTTCACCCATACTTCATTGAGACTAATGTTGCAAAACATGGAATTGTAGGATGTAGGAGAATGAACTAACTCACCCAAATGATCAAAAAGTGCAGAAATTTCATCATGGGAAGTATCCATGTGGGTAGTATCATGCAGCTCCTTCAAAAGTGGGAAACCTTTGTCATAGATTGGTTCCCATGTAGAGGAATCATGCTCTTCTTTAAAAATTGCATATGCTTCATCAAGAGACAATTCAAGTTCCTCTTCCACCACATCAAGTGTTTGGATCTCTTCAAGTTCATATTCAAACACATTAAGCACATTCAAATTCCCACATTTCTCATGATCCACCATGTCATGAGAATCCTCCAAACAATCTACCACTTGACAATCTGAAACATAGGAGGAAAAACAAGTATCTTTCAACTTTTCAAGAAGTTGCTCATTTTGAATTGTGAGCTTATGAATATCCTCATTATTCTTCAAGTATGCATCATGTAACAATTCATTAAGCTCAAACAAATGGTTTCTATCAAAAAGCAAAGACATGAAATTACCTTTGATGTGGCACATTGCTCTTTGAATCTTCTCCATGTCTTCAAGGAAGGATGTTTCCTCCAATGAAGTAGCTCTCCAACAAGAATTTGACACCAATGCTTGAGTGTCATGGAGAATGCTGAGGGACTTTTGGATCTTATTTTCATTCATCTTTAAGGACCCTTCAAGAAAATGAGGCTCTTGCAAATGAACCTCCTCATCTTCTTCAATTTTGCTTGGACCAACTTCATGAAGCTCAAGTGGTGATGGGGAAGTTGATCTTGGTTCTTCTTCAACTGCTACAAGGTCTTCATTATCATGATTAATGAAACTTGTACTTGTAGAAACACTTTCAAAAGTGATCTCTATGTCACCAACATAGAGGTGTGAGCACCCATCAGTAGGTACTCCTTCATAGTTTAAGCATCCATCAGTAGATGCTCTTTGGTTCATGTCTAAGCTAGAAGGTGTCTCGAAATGATCTTCCATATTTTCAATAGAATCTTCTTCATGCTCTTGTGATGTCTCTTCCTTTTGCTCCTTAAAGCAAGCTAATGCATTTTGCCCCTTGTTTTCCTTAGGATCAATATATTTGGAATCTCTTCTTGAATAAACCTCAAAAGGTCTCCTCAAGGAGGACATCATTTCATGCACACATATATGATACTCGCTCCAAGGGTTTTTACAAGAAGGGCATAAACATTTCTTCACTAACTCCACATCTTCATTTTTGGGCCTATTTTCAAAAACATGTTCAGCATAGTACTCAAAAGACATGGCATTTTGTGTATTTTTGCTAAAAGCAAGATATTCTTGATATTTTTGATATTGTTGGGGCAAGGTTTTATATTTTGCTCTCCATCTTTGGAACTCACTCATAGAATTATCCTTGGTTGGCGTGACACACTCATATTCATCAAATTTAAAGTCATAAGAATAATCTTCATTTCTCTTGAAATTGTAAGAAGTGTTGCATGATGGCACCTCTTCCTCATACCATTCACATTCTGCTTCATATTGCTCATAAGCATCTGCATATTCCTCATAAGAATTGTACTCATAGGATTCATCATAATAGTAAGACATGGCTGCCAATTATTCTTGAATGTATGTACCTAATACACAGGTGCAAGGACCATGCTTTGATACCACTGTAATATCCATTTTTCAAATTTTATTAAAATGTCCAATTTTTCACCTTTTTTTTCCAATTTTGACCTTTGACTAGTTTTACTGTTTTGACCTCCAAATCAACCCAAATGCTCCCAAATCTTCTGTAGGAGTGTATGAATGGTATTTATAATTGAATATCAGGTTCAGGGATGTTTTATGGCCCTCCAAATACTGCTGCAAACTTGATTTGTATTCTGATCAATATATGTAATTTTGACTAGTAATTTGTGCATCAAATCCCCCCCGGGTAACACTGTAAATGGCCTTCCAAATGCCTCCAAACTCCCACAAATTTATGAACAGAGGTATATAATGTGTTAAGTATGTGATTAAGGTCTCATATGCACCATTAATTGATTTTTACTACTGTTCTAACTCTCTCACATTCAACAGCAAAAACCCCCAATTCGACCCTTGGGGAAATGGCACTATTTCACCTCCCAATACAACTAAACTGAGTAAAAATGCTTCAAATGCTCAAGTACAGTACATGAAACTTGTAGAAGACATCCATGGCAGTATATTGATCACAAATATATCAGAGAATCATCCATCCATTCGAAATAATCAACATTATAGTGTCATACATCAATGCATTGGGGAAATGGACATTGTTTGCTCATTAATCAATAGTTTTGCATACAACCAGTGGGTATTTCGACCTGAGACTTTCTGAATATCAATAACAGAGGATATGAAGCTATTACAATCATAAATATATAATGAGAAGCTCTCTCAAGAAGCACAAGTGCTCACCAAAAACGCCCTCCCTCAAGGAGCACGAATATGCCTTCAAAATTGGAAACGGTGGAGAGAAAGTGCTGCACTAAACCAAACCATGAAACTTCCTGTAGCTGCTACCTGCAAATACAAACTCCATTAAAGCACCATGAAAGACCTGGGTGGCCTCTCCAAACACCAACTTGGATGGGAATCTTTCACCCTCGAAATTGGCTAAGGCAAGAAACTAGTCATCCACTAGCTCTCTCTTCACAAATGCAATTGCAAATTCTACAAATGATCAAAAGCCGGTTTCATTCTTTGTTATTGACATTTATAAACTTCTAATGTCCTCCATGGGTCGAATTCCTTCCAAGAGACTCATGCCAACTCAAGTTGGGAAGAGATTCCAAAGAACGCCACTTGTACAACAATTCCTAGTCTCCCACTTCCACCAAATCACATGTGGAAGCATATTAGCTGCCCTAACACCCTTGAGCGCCCTCTTGGAGTCTATTTTTAGCCCTGACATGTCATATATGTCATATGTCAGCCTTCAGGTCTGATTTGTGTCATAGGTGTCATAGCATCTTCATCATTGTTGTCATAGAGCTAGGGAATCTAGCCCAAGTGTCTCACTAGCTCCAAATTGCCTCTTCCTCTTCCATGGGAGTTACTCTTCCTCTATATTTCGACCTTGGATGAGTCATGCAATGAATAATATCTTTTGGACTCCGCCAAGTATGTTACCATTCACCTTGAATTCGAATTGGTGAGAGAATGATGCCAAATGTAGTGGGGAAATCTAGCCATATGTGGGTCCCACTTACTCCATGTGTCTTCATCATGAAATGCCACTTTGATTTTCACTTGTATATATTTATTTAGCTCCTTTATTAAATATTTATTCCATTCTAATGTTCAAACATCATTTATTATCCCCATTATTCCAAATCCCAAAGCTTCCACCCCAAACCTAGGAAACTAGTAATTTTCCTCCTTGGCAATTATTTGACCTTTAGCATCAATTTGACAAACTCTAATGGATAGGGCCAATGTGATTAGGCCATTGTGACCCAATGCCAAATTTGGGACATGACAGTACCGAAAGGGAAAAGATATTCGTGGTGTAGTAATTAGTTCAAACATTTTACTATTTAGTCTTTCCTTTCAGTAACGAACTTGGCATTGCTTTCCGAAAGTATGCTCTAGTCGTCACATAAAGGGATTTGCCTGAGTATGTGATCAGATGATCAAAAAAGAGACTCTTTGCCTGTAGTAATTAGTAATTAGCATAACATTTTTACTTTAGATATTTATCTTTTCTGCAATCAAAACAGAACAAATATTTAGTTTTCAACTCAAAATATGCTCTTTCCCCTTGCCGGCATTTGCCTGGGCCTGTGGGAAATCAGAAAGAGTTGCAACTACTCCATAATTCTTGACATCTAATAAAAACTCATTCTAATAAAATTAACTACCCTGAACATAGTGAAACTCCGGCACTAAGAACTTAATTATTGTGTGGAGAAATTTCTAAGGAGAAGAGGGAACCACTGGGAGACGACCTCAGGGCACAGTTAGACTACACCCTTGTTGGTGTAGTGTTAAACATCGCCCTCGAGACTCCATTCCAACCCACACCTTTACGTGAGGAGACACCATTGATTAACTTTCGGACATTACTCCTTGTACCTCACGGTATATCTGGAGCTCCCCCTTCCCATAATCAAATCCCATATCAGAATAATTTAAAATTGATCAAGAAGCACTCACAAAACATTTACAATACAACAGCACACTATTGGCACTGATCTTGTTTATTTTTATTTCAATCTTTGACTCAGATCACATGTGTTATATGATTAATTTATGCTATTGATCTAAAGTTATACTAAGTATAGCCGAAGCAAAGTATGTTGCAACTTGTTCGACTAGTTGTGAGGCAGTATGGCTTAGGAAGCTACTGTTTGATTTGTTTGATCCCCAATTAGAGGCAACTTGTATATTGTGTGACAACCAGAGTTGTGTGAAGTTATGCGAGAACTCGGTGTTCCATGACAAGTCAAAACACATTGAGGTCAAGTACCACTATATCAGGGATATGGTACAGAGAGGAAGAGTGAAGCTCCAATATGTTGCGATGGATGATCAGATAGACGATGTATTGACCAAGCCGTTATCCAGACTAAAGTTCGAGTACTTTAGAGAGAAGCTTGGTGTTCTCCAGATTGAGGTTCCTTCCAAGAGGAAGTGATGAGTTTGGAAGACGCAGATGCACATGGGCCATTCTCGCATGGTGGTAGGAAAGTCCTCCCATGTTGGTAGACGTAAGGGTCGAGCCATTCTTGCATGGTGGTAGGAAAGTCCTCCCATGTTGGTAGATGTAAGGGCCCAGCCATTCTCGCATCGTGGTAGGAAAGTCCTCCCATGTTGGTAGATGTAAGGGCAGAGCCATTCTTGCATGTTGGTAGGAAAGTCCTCCCATTTTGGTAGATGTAAGGGCTGGGTCTCGCATGGTGGTAGGAAATTCCTCCCATGTTGGTAGACGAGGTCTCGTATGGTGGTAGGTGTTATCACATCCATGTTAGCTGGAGCTACCATGCTGCAGATTGTGTGGTCGGGGACCGTACTACATTTTTTTTCCAAATCAGAGATCAGATGCCTTCAGAGAGGGCATTCATTGTATTCAGATTGCCCCGAGCAGATATATCAAAGGGGACAAATGGTTTTGTATTGGTCCAGACATACTACAGAGCATTGACTATAGGGTCACCCTTCCTTGTTAAGCTTTGCATGATCCCATTTGAGATAGTTACTTAGCCATATTCTGATGAAAGTACTACAGAGTATTGTTGGTTTGCCACTTATTGCCTGGATTCAGTAGAGATCCAGTTTCAGAGACAGCGTCAAGAGCAGGTATATGGTATGGCAGGTATAACACCTCATGGTTTATTGCTCATGTTGTTGTTTAGACTTGTTTATTTATGATAGTACACTGACTTGACCTATGACGTTTGATATGGTGATCTGGGTTTTTCATTTGTGCTGTGTATGGCCCTTGGTGATGTCAGTCCACCCCATTTTAGTAGACTCATGTATATGCACACTGGTCCCTACCCCACTATTGGTATAGACTTGGTCATTTCGTCCTCCTTGGCAGCTAACCTTGGATCCACCTGTCACTCCCCTTCATCCATCCGACTCTTCATGTTGGTCTTTCCCGACTTGGACCTTCATTTGTGACCTTGAGGATCCCATCCCCCATGGACCTCTAAGTATGCCATGATTCCCTGTCTCTTGTGCCTCGGCTCTTTAGTGTGTGAGATGCACTCTCAAACCTGGGATTTGCTCCCGTCAGTTGCCCCTGATGTTGCAATGCAGTATGGGATTGTGTAGACTCACCGGGTGTTCCCCATTGGTCATCGAAGCATGTTCACTTGCCCCCATTACTTTGCAGTATGAGCACCTTGATTATATCTTTTGAGATATGTATGTATCCCAAAAAGGGCCATGAAATGAAGAAATGTAAAAGAAGCCAAAAAGGCTATGTGAAATGTTAAATCAAGCCAAAAAAGGCTAAGTAAGAAAATGAAAATGTAAAGTCCAAGAATGTGTTTCTGAACACACACGGACACAGGTCAGCCATATATATCAGCATTGTATTGGTTATTTCCTCACCTAGTCCTGTAGGGCAAGGAGGTGAGATGGAGTAAGGGACAACTATGCGAATTGTCCCCTAGAGTCTCAAGTTACGGTTTGCCGGACACCCAATCATGGCGGCTCTAGAAAAGATCCTCATGGAGTCTTCTGAAGGCACGGATGTGAGTTGCAAGGTGCATGTTAGATGATCAGTGGTGGTTTCCCTACACTATACCCATTCGTAAGGCACCGCCCTTCCCTATGTATTGTCATGGTATGCTTATGTCAGTGGGTCCCGCCTTCCCTATTTATTTGAAGGGTCACATGGTCTTGGTCCTCGTCTTCCCATATCCTTCACCTTGTTTATCCACCTCACCCAAAGTTAGCTAAGTGTTCAAGTCTATAAGTTATGCATAGCATTGAGTCTTTTGGGAAGTGGTGGGCCCACCTCACCTGGGACCTGTATTTATTGAGATATTTTTTTGCTTTGATCACCATGTCGGCATTATATTGTTTTAAGTAATGTACTAACATAAATAAGGAAGCCTTGATGCTTCATGTTGCTTACAGGTTTTCAACCATTGCCATTTTGACCAGATTTGAATTGGTCAAACCAGGTTGACTAAGCCAAAAATGAGCCCAAAAAAATGTTGGGATCAAGATTTCGATTTTGGTCATTTATTATCTATTGGGGTCTCATATGAGCCTCCAAGTGTCAGAATTCGAAAAGATTGAGGCATTGATGAGATTTTTAATTATTATGGGTCAGTAGGGACCTGTTTTAATTAAAAATCATGGATTTTGGGCAAACAGTGCCTAATTGATGGATCGGGGTCGTTCAAGTGACCATGTCTACTATATTTGGGGTCTACGATAACATTGCAGCGGACGATTCATCAATCCAGGCATTATAAGTAGGTCAAAAGCCCAAATTACATCTTCAGCAATAAAAATCAGCAATAAATTAATATGGAAAATCAAATATGGCAAAGGTAACTATGGAAAACGGTAAATGCAAAGGTTGGCTAACATAAGGGCGTCTCCTAAGGTAATATTTGTTATGTTTGGACATTGTATTTATGTTGTGGTTCCCTCATTTTGGCCCATCTCATTACATGGGGCGAATTTGCCCATAAAGGGGCGTTTTGACTTAGCAAAAATTGATTTTTTGTAAGTTTTATCTATTATGATTATAGCTGAGTGGTATGGGGGGCTAAAACAGCCCATAGGCACCCCCCATCCACCATATTGTATGCTTCTTGGGCCCCACGAGTGACCCATCATCCACATGGGCATTAGAGGGCAATTCGCCCCCCCTCTCTAAAGTGATCCTCCTCCATCGATTTGGGCATTGAGAGAGTCAATCTCAACCCTTGGTTTTGGAGGGAGTTAGGGTTGAGAGTGATCATTCTCTATACGAGAAGACACTCACTCATTTTGTAGCCCTCTTGGCATTTTTGAGACTTGATATTGAGATCATTGAGAGACATTTCTATTAGTTGCTTGTGATATGGAGTGAGATCTTTGTTGTGTTGATTGGTAGCTTATTGTTGATGCATTACTGAGTTATATTGTGGTATCTCCATCCTTCTTTGGCCATAACAAGTTTGCAGGTGAACTGACCACTTGAAGGGGGACGCAGCACTTGAGCTGGCAACTCTATGCTAGCGTTTTCTCTCCAAGATTTTCACAAGGGAAGTAAATCTACACTTTGTCATTTACTTTCTTCATCTCTTGTCATTTATTTGTTGTTCAGATTTTGTTATTAGCTATAGAAACTGATTCCATCTCCCTTTGGCAGGTACAAAAACGCATTGGCTCACTGGCTGCACTAAAACGAAAGGGGAAAACGCACTCCAGCTCAACAATTGATCTTCAGGGTTTGTCTTCAACACGGAAACATCTTCATCTCCATTATCCAGGTACGGAATCCTTCCTTGTTCCTCATACTTTCACTTTCACTGTCAATGTTAAGCTACAAAACCATAAAATAAAACCTAAATATAAAAAACTCAAAATTTCACCATCGAAACTTGAATTTTCTTTTAAACCCACTTCTATTCTAATGTTTAGAGTCCAAATCCAAATGTGTAGATCATTCTGACTCCATTCACCCTTCCCCATAGGCACTAGTCAATTTCTGAATTTGCCCTCCCTCCTTGGGCAAACTGGCCAATCACGCAGTTAGGGTCTTTTCTGGGTTTTGAGTATGTTTGATTTGCGTCTAAATCATTGTTTTATCATAAAGAATCAAACTATTATTTGCTAGAAGTATTCTGAAACGTCATTTTGTTGCTGCCCTAGATCCACCAAGTTGTTGAAATAACCCTCTTTCTCGGGCATATTTACTTCATCCTTTCACTTCTAGTTTGTTTTCATCCTTAGTTGATTTTCAGCCACTTAATCACTGATCTAATCTATTTCATTCATCACATTCGATTGCTGGTCACATTCCATTCACATACTTAATTCATACTTGTGTCCAACAAGTGGCTGAAATTGAGCTTAGGATCCATCTGATACTTACCTCTTGTTTGCATCTATTTATCTTCTTTGGGGGTTTGGGTGTCTGATTTGTTGCTTAACCATCACTGGTTGAGCGGGGTCCCCCCCCTGACTTGGCTACTTGCCTCGTCTAAATTGACAAACACCCTGTCCGGTGTGACTACCATTCCTAGAACGGTGGACTTGGCGTTTGCAGGTTACACCTACCTGCCTGCTCACCCTCTACCATCCCGGACGGGATATCTTTCATTAGAAGCTAGAGTTAGTGTGATAACAGTAGGTTTGCGCCTCACATACTGGAGACGTCCACCGGTCATAAGACACTGTGTTTTCACCTAGGCAAGATCTCGCATGGTGGCAGGTTTGTCCTCCCATGCTGGTGGACGTGGGCTGATCGTTGTGGAACATGTGATGTGCATCTGGGTTGTGCTCTATGTGATGATGAGATGATCTGAAGACGATAAGGCGACAGTAGAAGATGCAGGTGTTTGCAGTGGCAATGTAATGACTAGTCCTGGGCTCTACCTACTTGATGGCTTGCTCGCAGAGATGATGAAGACCTACATGAGGGCTAGGCCTACATCCAACATGAAAAAGGGTTGGCTCTGCAGAACTTCCTGTTATCACATATATAGTAGACGCGCTATCACACATTATTTTTTAGATTTCAGTACACTATTCAACCAGTTCCCTTGCATTGAGATGCTGAGATGAGCATCTACTATGGATCACTATCAGATTTTGGACAGCAGTTTTATTCCCCATGCCATGACTGAGTCTCAGGACACTCACAGAGATGACTGATATAGTTATTTAGCCATTTGTACAGAGGAGTCAGTAGTGCCCAGAGTTACAGCATCAGTTTCAGAGGACAGATGATGGCTCAAATGATGAGCATTCAGGTATATGACTCAGCAGGTATATTAATGGTGTTATGGTTATATTGCTTTTATTTTCATTCTTTTAGCATGTCTTAGCATTTAGTATCATGATCTAGCGATCATATAGATATGTGGACCTGGTTGTACTTTTATATATATATCACATTTGTCCCTACTCAGACTTAGAAGTTCTTGACCTATACTCATCGGTTTTACCCTCCTTAGGGAGATTAGAGGTGATCATTCCCACCATACTTTGGCTTGCTAGTGTTGGTCTCATTATTCATTATCTTCAGCCATCGATTACCTACCCAGTTTGTTATTTACCTTGACTTACTACTTGACTAGTGGCATGGAGAACTTTTCCCACTGTAGCCTCTGTATCGGATGAGCTTCCTTGTTTATTGTGTCTCGGCTATGAGTTGGTGACAAAACTTACCTTTGGTGAGTTGGATTTCCTCATGAAGGCCCCCTCGTCACTAAAGATGTTGTTTGCTAAACCTGAAACTATTAGTGCTGCCATGAATACAAAGTATGGAAATAAAATGTTGTATCTTGTATGAAAGCCCATTCATGCAATGTGTTTCTCAACACACATCAATGAAAGGCAAGCCAAATGAAAATGGCTATGAAATATCAAATGCTATATCTATTGTGAAATGTAAATACCTAGGTAAACAAGTTGTCTAAAGACACACCTAGAAGTACTCAAGTAAACAAGTGCCTTAAAAACACACCTGCAACAAGAAGCCTAATGAAATGTAAATCTATGCAATGTGTTTATAAACACACATAGATCAAAGGCTATGGAAACTATAGGCCCAAAAAGCAATGGAACTTAAACTCTATATCAAAAGGATTGCTGGCCTCATTTGTATTATGGATTGTGCGCATCTGTCAAGGTGAATAAACACTCTTTGAACACTTACCCATTTGTGAGACACTGCCATTCCTTGTGTTATTGCTCATTCAGTATATGCTATGGTGTGTATTCCCTTTCCCTATCCAAAGTGTCACAGTGTTAAGTCAGTAAGTCATTTCCTATAACCTAGCTTTCGCAGTATAAAGCCTTCACCCTTCACTAGCAAAATGGTCACAACTATGAAGTGAGTTTGGACTTTAAAGTCTAGTCTGAGTAATAATAATAATTAATGACTTTATATATTTGGATTTAGATCGCCAATAATGATCACTGTGTGTTATGATTGCTATTTGAATGAATTGTAGAGCATGCTTTAACCTCCAACACTTGCAGCAGCTTCTGATGATATTCTAAGTTATATTTTGGTCATGTTGACTTGGTCAAACCCAGTTAAACCAAGGTCAACCACAGGACATGAGATGGTTAGACCTTATGATGATGCAGATAGATGGTATATGGTCTATGTACAGGTACATGATGGTTCCATGCAGTAGATACAGGTTTTTACGATGATGATTTGTGGCTTTCAACATTATTTGATCATTTACAGATTATTATTAGTTCATCCATCCGGGTATATTGGATATATTATATGATCATGCAGATATCTATATGGTTTGTGAGTACACATCTTAGATGGATTTGGGCTCTCTGAGTCCAATGAGACAGTCTGTTTTCAGTTTCGGGCAGTTACAGTGATGATTTAGCCTCAGTTGGCTATCCTAGTGCAGTTTTGGCTTGTCAGAGGCCTTGGCAGAGCATTGATGAGATTTGATGGGTTCACCTAGGGCATTGTGCATGGAGGGGGGGGTCCAGCCACTTGTTATTACCATATTACCCCCCTCCCAGACACATTGGTGAGCTTGCCTTCACAGTGCAGGCACTCCAGGAGGCAGTTTGGGCAGTTTCACACATCCCGAGGCAGTCCTAAAATGGTAAAAATGGCTACAGAGGAATTCGATTTGGGCTACTGAGGCAAGGTTTTGGCATGGCATGATGTTTGATGATGAGTGGGATGTCTTCCACACCTTCTCCAGCAGTTTTAGCTTCCAGTGGAACCCACACTCATCCCTTTTGGCACTTTATGATGATTTTTGGAGCCTCCTAAGGCTCATGACTTTCCCAGAGAGGTACGATTTGGTGTATAGCATGATTAGTTTTGGATATTGTGCCAAGGGGGTTAGAAATTACCTTTTGGACCCACCATGAGCTATTTCTTATGTTTTATCATTGACATTTGGTGGGACCCATCTATTATGGGTGATTTGTCCATTATTATATAGTATTATTGAGTTGATCCATGTACTGTATTGTTGAGCTCATCTCAACCATCGATTAGATCATTTAATCTTTTAATCTTAGCTACTCATTCAAAAAGTGGTTAGGATTATGGCCTCTCTCCATCCTATTTAAAGGAGAGAGCTTCTCATTGTAAGGGGTCTTTGGCTCTTGGAATCTTGATATAGAAAAACGTTTCTGTGGAAATTCTTGTCGTCTCCTTTGAATCTGGTGTTCTTAGATGGTGATTGAAAAGTCTATTGTATCCTATCATTTGGGCATTTGTTGGAAGATCTATTTTTCGTGGAACCTTTGTCTTGTCTACAGGAGGGCGAATTCATCTTGGGCGTTTTTGCAAGGCTTCTTCAACTCGCTCCACTTGGCATTCGCTTGTATCAAGGGGTTATCATTAGTATCATTGTGATCTATGCTTTTCTCTTGTTACTTCTTCTGTAGCAGTAGTCTTTATCTCTTGACGCATTAAATCTGATATTGTTGACGTTTATTGTGCAGGAGAGAGGGCACATTGGCTTCCTTGGGAAAATCGACTTCATAGAAAACTACTTCAAATCATTCCAAATTGATCGGGTTTGCATAGATCATCATCATCAAGGCATCTATAAGGTTATCCAGGTAAGATCCACAGGTTTGTTCTTCTTGTCTTGGTTCCAATCCATTGGCATAGCTGCTTCATTGATAAAACCCTCATTTTACAATTTCTCAGATCTAGCAAGATCTACTTGGCTTTTGGGTAAAACATTTATAACCCACCTCTATAGCATCCACGGCAATTCCAATCTATAGTTTGTGTAAATATTTGATCCAGAGTTCACTACTCCCTCTGGATCACCAGGAGATCTCAAGCAGTATGAGTCTCGATATCAATACAACATTAATATGAACTCAAACAACTAGATCTGCATTTACCAACTGAACAATATAAATTCAATCATACATAAACAACAAATATACCCTGGAACCCTTTCGGGAGAAACCAGCAAACTATGGGGCTATCTTCTTTCTCGAGCCCAGAGCATATAGGAAAATAGACAAGTACAATACAGGGTTACCTCAGTAATCTTTTCTGGCCAACTCAAGATTTGCATGCATCCAACTGATGCATGCACGGAAGAGAGAAGCCCTAACTCGAAAACTGGATCTGAATGTCCCTGTATCCGCCTCTGCCTGATCTATCTGTCTCTATCCTCAACTCTGCTATGCTCGCTCTGAAGACTACCATGTGACTGAAAACGTCCTCTTCTTGCATGCACAAGTGCGCCCTCCCTCCAACAATGAAAGACTCGTACTGAATCAGATCTCAGCAGATCTGAGCTCTGATCGTCACTGATCTTCCTCAATCTCTGAGGCGAAGATACCTTGTAAGTTACAGACACTCAAATGCTCTACCGGATGCGGTACGAGCTTCTCCCTCCTTGAAGAATGCGCCCTCCTTCACATGTGAAGTCGTCCTCCTCTCTCTTGATCTATCTAAGATCAATGATCTCACTCATGAAGACAGTCACCTCCTGTCTTCCTTATAACATCTCACCATCAAGTTAGGTTTACCAAAAACCTAAAATGGTTGCATGCAAAACTCACTTTTGCATGCATGCATTTCTCTCCAATCATTTTCCTGGTTAATATTTTAACACTCCCTCTTAACCAGGAAAGGATTCTGAACCACTCCCATCTTCTCCCTGAAGTACTCAAACTTAGTCTTCATCAAGGACTTAGTGATAATGTCTGCAACCTACTCATCTGCAAAAATGTATTGGAGCTCAACTACTCCCTCCTGAACATGATCACGAATGAAGTGATATCTGATCTCAATGTGTTTGGATCGATCATGAAATACTGGATTCTCAGAGAGTTTGATGCAACTCTGATTGTCACAGTGAATCACCGTAGGCTCCAACGGCTGATCAAATAGACTCACCAACATCTTGCGAAGCCAGATGGCTTCACAACTGGCTAAACTAGCCGCCATATATTCTGCCTCAGTAGAGCTCAATGCAACGAACTTTTGCTTCCTGTTGAACCATGACACAATTGTTGAACCTAAGCTGAAGCAACACCTGGCGGTGCTTTTCCTGTCACCAGCATTCCCTACCCAGTCTGAATCTGTGAACCCCACAAGCTAGACATCTCCTTGTCTCACATAATTCAGCCCATACTCTGCTATTCTACTAATGTATCTCAAAACATACTTTGCTGCTACCCAGTGCACATCTCTGGGTTCTACCATGTACTGACTCAAGGTGTTGACTGCAAAGCTCAAATCTGGTCTGGTGTTGACCAAATACATCAAGGAACCAATGAGCTATCTATACTTAGTGGAATCAGCCAACTTACTCTCAAAAGCCACTTGCTTCTTCCAGTTGGTCGTCATAGGGGTAGTCATAGGCTTGCAATCCTCCATCTGAAATCTCTTCAGAATGTCCATCGCATACTTGCCCTGACTGAGAAAGATATGACCATCTCCTACCAGACTTCTATCCGTAGGAAGTAATGCATCAGCCCTATATCTTTCATCTCACACTCAGATGCAAGATCCTTCTTGCAATCACTGATGAGTTTCTTTGCTCCTGTAATAAACAGGTCATCTACATAAAGCACAAGAATAAGAGGATCCCCTCTTATCACAATGAAGTAGAGATTTGGATCTGCTTCACTCTTCTGAAACCCTAGCACCTGTAAATAGGTATCTGTCCTAGAGTACCAAGCTCTGGGTGCTTGTTTCAAACTGTATAGGGCTTTCTTCAATTAGTATACATGAGACTCTCGCTCACGTACCTCGAAGCCCTCTAGCTGCTCAATGTAGCCTTCCTCCTCGATGAGTCCATTAAGAAATGTCGTCTTGACGTCCATCAGGTGAATCTTCCATCCCATCTCTGCTGCAACAGAAATCACAGTCCTGATGGAAGAATACCTGGCCACTCGAGCAAACGTCTCCTCATAGTCAACTCCCTCCATCTGTCAGAACCTTCTAGCCACAAACCTGGCTTTGTATTTCTTAATGCTGCCATTTGCAGCATACTTAATCTTATAAAGCCATCTGGAGGTGACTACGAATTTTCCTTCTGGTCTGGGCACCACTTCCCAGACATCATTCTTCATGATGGAAGCATACTCTTCCAACATGGCATCTCTCCAAGCCTGCTTTCTTGCTGCTTGTTCGTATGAGGAAGCTTCTGACTCACTGATGCTGCTTACTAGAGCTAAGTAACTGTAGAATCTCTGTGGAGCATTTCTTTCTCTCACATCTTTCTTGGGAGTACCTACCGCCTGAGCGTCCTTCAAAGTGTCCTGAAGCCACTTGGGCTTTCTCTTCCCTGAAGTGATGTCCTGAGATGAGAACTCCTCATCCTCGTCCCAATATCCTGTATATGAGTGAGTACCTCCAGTAGAGGTGCCAGTAGCTGTTAATCCTGTAGCACGAGAACCTGTAATCTGGGATCCTGATCTCAGTTGATCACCAACCTGAGATCCTGTGCCAGACCCTACTCCTGTGCCTATGGAAACCGTATCGAGTGCATCTATCACTCCAGATACTTGAGACCCTGTTGACTACTGAGCAGTACCTTGTCCTATGTTGAGTGGAGATGTAGCAACTAGCTATTTTCCCTTCTCTGGCTCACATCACTTCCGAAAGGCCGGATCCTCCTCAAACTTCACATCCCACCTCACCACAACCTTTTTGAGAGCAAGGATGTAAATGCGATAGGCCTTTGAAGTCTCATCATACCCAACCAGGATTCCTCTTTCTGCAGTGGGTTCCAGATTTGTCCTTCTCTCCGAAGGAACATGAGAGTAGGTGAGGCATCCAAAAATCCTGAAGTGCCCAACTTCAGGTTTCTTCCCAGAGAAGGCTTCCTCGGGAGTCCTGTCACCTAAAGCCTTATGGGGGCTCTTGTTCTAAATGTAGGCTACGGTGTTCCATGCTTCGGCCCAAAGGGAAAATGGCAATCCCTGATCATGTAACATGGATCTCGCAGCTCCAATAATGGCCCTGTTCTTCCGCTCAGCTACCCCATTCTGTTGAGGTGTATAAGGAACAGTCAACTGCCTCTTGATGCCTTCCTGAATTGAGAACTTATTGAACTCAACGGAGGTGTACTCTCCCCCATTATCTGATCTGAAGATCTTAATCTTCCTTTCTGATGGTTTTTCCACAAGTGCCTTGAACTCCTGAAACTTCTAAAAAACTTCCTTGGACTCCTTGCTTTTCAGGAAGTAGATCCAAGTCTTCTTGGAATAGTCATCAATGAAAGACACATTGTACTTGTATCCTTTCAGTGATGTGGTGGACATCGGCCCACAAAGGTTAGAATGAATCAAGTCAAGAGCTCCTGTAGCTCTGGTGTCGCTCTTGGGAAATGCAGTCTTGACGTACTTTCCGAGAGCACACCCCTTGCACACATCAGTGTGCTCATTGCTGAACTTAGGTACTCCTGTAACAATCTCCCTCAGAATCTTTAGAGCCGGATGGTGTAGATGAGCCATCCTTTTGTGCCAAAGCTCACAGGGATCACATCCCTCATCCCGACTGCTATGACTTAGGGCATGATGAAGTTGGAAGCTCAGTTTATATAGCTTCCCACAGCGGACTCCAATCCTCTCAGCTGAGGCAATCTCGGATCCCTTTGGATGGACTTGTTATCACATATATAGTAGCCGGGCTACCATACATTATTTTTCTGATGCCAGTACACTATTCAACCAGTTCCCTTACATTTGAGATGCTGAGATGAGCATCTATATTGGATCACTATCAGATTTTGGACAGCAGTTGTATTCCCCATGCCATGACTGAGTCTCAGGACACTCAGAAAGATGACCGATGTAGCCATTATACCATTGGTATAGAGCAGTCAGTAGTGCCCAGATTTATAGCAGCAGTTTAAGAGGACAGATGATGGTACAAGTTGATGAGCATTCAGGTATATGACTCAGCAGGTATATCATTGTGTTATGGTTATATTGCTTTTATACTTATTCTTATAGCATGTCTTAGCACTTAGTGTCATGATTTGGCGATCATATAGATATGTGGACCTAGTTGATCGTATTATATATATTATATTGTCCCTACTCAGACTTAGAAATTCACTATTCATACTCATTGGTTTTACCCTCCTTAGGGAGAATAGAGGTGATCATTCCACCATACCTTGGCTTGCTAGTGTTGGCTCCATTATTCATTGTCTTCATCCATCCATTGCCTACGTTTTAGTTTATCACCCTGACTTGATACTTGACTAGTGACATGGAGGATCTTTTCTCCACTGTAGCATCTGTATTGGATGAGCTTCCCTATTTACTGTGTCTCGGCTCTGAGTTGGTGACAAAACTTACCTTTGGTGAGTTGGATTGTAGGCCTAAATCATTATGGTCGGTTGTCCCGATGTTTGGCATTGGCTCGAACTCCCCCTAGTCACTTGAGATGTTGTTAGCTAAAACTGAAAGCTCATGTACTATTTATGGAAACTGATAAATTCGACCATGGAAACTAAAAAGGGCAAGAGCGATGAAATGCTGAAAAATACTCCTCGAAGAGTAGAAGAAAGGTCCAAAAAAGCAATGTTTCTTAAAAGCTATATCTAAACAATTGCTGACCTTATATATGTATAAAAAACATGTGCTGGATGCAAGCTGCAACTAGTTGTGCTTATCAGCACACCTGAGATCCGAAGGGTTATGTAGGCCAAAAAGGCCATGAAATGAAATTGAATGATCCTAATGAACCTAGATCAACTTGATTTAGACATGATGCCTAAGTTGAATAAGCACTCTCTAAACAACTTATCCATTTGTGAGACACCGCCATTCCCTGTGTTGTTGCTCATTCAGTGTATACTATGGTGTGTATTCACTTTCCCATTGCCAAAGTGTCACAAAGTCAAGTCGGTCAAGTCATCCCTTAGCCTAGCCAGTTATTTTAGCCTTCACCCTTCACTAGCAAATTGATCACAGCTATGAAGTGAGTATGGTCTTGAAAGTCTAGTCTGAGTAATAATAATAATTAATGACATTATATATTTGATTTAGATCGCCAGTAAGGATTACTTTGTGTTATAATTGTTATTTGAATAAGTTGTAGAGCATGCATTAACCTTTGACACTTTGCAGCAGCTTCCGATGCCGGTCTGAGTTATATTTGGTCATTTTGACATGGTCAAACCTAGTTTGACTGAGGTGAACCATAGGACATGACATGGTTGGACCTTGTGATGATATGGATAGATGATATATGGTCTATGTACATGTATATGATGATTCTATGCCGCAGCTACAGGGTTATGATGATGATTCATGGTTTACAGCAGTATTTGATCATTTACAAATTATTATTATTTGACCTGTTCCGGTACATTGGATATATATTTTGATCATACAGAGACTCAAATGGTGTATGAGTACACATCTTGGATGGATTTGGACCTTCTGAGTCCAATGAGACAGTTTGTTTTCAGTTCCGGGCACTTACAGTGATGATTGAGCCTCAGTAGGCTATCCCAGTGCAGTTTTGGTCTGTCGGAGACCCTGTTAGAGCAGATGTGATTTTTATCCGGTTGACCTAGGGCGCTGTGCTTGGAGGGGGTGGTCCAGCCACTTGTTTTTACCATATTACCCCCCTCCCGAACACACTGGTGCCCTCACCTTGACAGCGCAGGCAATCCAGGAGGCAGTTTGGGGCAGTTTCACGCTTCCCGAGGCATTTCAGGATTGGTAGAAATGGCTATTGAGGAAATCGATTTGGGCTACTGAGGCAATGTCTTGGCATGGGATGATCAGTGATGATGGATTTATGTCTTCCACACCTCCTCCAGCAGTTTCAACTTCATCGGGGCCCGCATCCATCACTTATGACACTTTCTGATGATTTCTGAGGTCTTTTGAGGCCTACGATTTGACCATAGAGGCACGATTTGGTATATTGATGACTATTTTATTATTATTGTGCTTTGGGGATTGACCAAGGGTGGCTAAAATTAGCCCTTGGACCCACCATAAGCTTCTTATTATATTTTGTCATCATGATTTGGTGGGATTCCCCTCTTCTAGGGCGATTTTGTCCACTTATTTTATATTTTATGAGTGATCCATGTATTTTATTGTTGAGCTCATCTAAACCATTGATTAGACATTTGTATCTTTTAATCTTAGCCACTCATTCAAAAAGGGGTTAGGATTTTTGATGCCTCTCCTTCCTATTTAAAGGAGAGAGCTTCTCATTGTAAGGGGTCTTTGGCTCTTGGATTATTGGTATAGAAATACTTTCTTGTGAAAATTCTTGTGGTCTCCTTTGCATCTGGTGTTCTTAGATGGTGATTGGAAAGTCTATTGCAACCTAACATTTGGAATTTGTGGTAAGATCTATCTATTTTGGAAATCATTGTCTTGTCTTTAGGAGGGCGACTTCAACAAGGGCGATTTTGCAAGGCTTCTCCAAATCGACTTTCTTGGCATTTGCTTGTATCAGGGGGGTATCATTAGTATCATTGTGATCTATGCTATCTTTTTGTTACTTCTCTTGTGGCATTAGTCTTATCTCTTGATTACATCAAATCTGATATTCTTGACGTTTGTTGTGCAGGAGAGAGGGCGCATTGGCTTCTTGGACTAAATTGATTGCATAGAAAACTACCTCAAAGCTTCTCAAATTGATCGGGTTTGCATAGATCATCATCATCAAAGCATCTACAAGGTTACCCAGGTAAGATCCACAGGTTTGTTTCTCTTATCTTGATCCAATCCAGTGACCTATCTCATAGATTGATAAAACACTTATTTCTTCAAACCCTCATTTTTACATTTTTTCAGATCTACTAAGATCTAGTGGCTTCTTGGGTATGATATTTAAAACCCACCTCTATAGTATCCACGGCATCCCGGATCTATACTTTGGTGAGGATTGGCCTCCATTTGACCCTCTTCCCAAGGCATTTAGCCTCTCCAAGCAAGGGCGCACTTCCTAGTTTGGTGGGTTGACCTAGATCTAGTATGTGGGTAGTTGAGATCCTGCTTGATTCATGATCTACACATCCAATAACCTAACCCCAGATTGTCACTTTTCTGATTTCTACCTTGTGGGCCCTATTCCACATTTGAAGGGATTTAATCCCCATTTTGGACCACTTGGTATCTTCAAACTCAGATCTAGTAAGATCTAGCCATTGGATTGCCTTGAAATTATAGATCCATACTCTTACTTGCTTAAACCACTTGGATCTAAAGTTTGGATGCCATCGGACTTGTCTTGACCCCACTTATCCCACTTTTAGGCCTCCTTGGGTAAAGTTGCACCACCTTGGAGAAGTGAGTTGTCCCACTTCTAGGATGTGGGTACTTGAGATTTCAGTGGATTTGGAATGGGGGTAATTCAAAACCTAGGTCTAGTATGTCACCTTGTCAAATCTTGCCTTGGGGATAGCATTCCTTGTTTTAAGGGATTGTGGTCCACTTAAGTCAAACCTAGATCTAGACCTATTCATCCATCAAGACTTTAATTGCCCACTTGTCTCATGCAATAGGAGTCCTTAACCACAAGTTAACTTTATTTTGACTCCATTATCCCAATTCCCAAGGCATTGGCCTCTCTCCAAGTCAATTCGCCTTTCCTAGATTGTTGGATTAGCTTGTGGTTTGACCCTTGTGTGGTGAACTAAACCCTTTGATGTCATCATGTATCATGATCAAGCTTGTCACTTGTACTAGTTAGCCCCAATTCAACCCCTAAACTACCCTGCCTTGGATACGGTTCCCAAGGCAGTGGATTTTCTCACATTGAACTAGTACTTTAATCCTAGATCCTATTTCACAAATCATGAGTCACTCTCACATTAATAATGAACCAAAGCTATACTCATTGAACCCCTCACTTGTCTTGTGACTTCATCCTAAGGTCTAGGATAAACCATACACCTTACTTCACTTAGAATTAACTTGATTTGGTGTCTTGGTTTTGATCTCTCCTGTCGGGAGTAGATCGGGTCTCCCCCTTTGTTGTCTGGGCTAGATAACATAAAGTGAAGGTTGCCTCGACTGGCGTGACAACCATCTATTGGAGGTCGAGGTGATCGTGGTTGCACCTTTTGAGTTTCCCTTCCCTATTGCCATCCATTTGTGGATACATCCATAGGGGTAACTACAATTTAGGTGATAACAGGACTAGCACATTTACATCTCTGAACATCACCCATAGTCCTCGATCTTCAATAGTAGAAATGGAGATCAAATTTTTCTTAAGACCTGAAACATATAGAACATCACGAACTCTCATCTATTCTCCAAAGTCTTTCTGGAAAGACACAGTTCCTCGTCCTATAGCCTTCACCGTAGAGTTGTCTCCCAAGACAATCTCAAGATCTATCCCATCCTCTACTAGATCAGAAAAATATCCACGAACACCTTTCATATGACTCGAAGCTCCCCTGTCTATGTACCATACACTAGAAGTGGAGGCCATCAACAATTAGCAGGAGTTAAGAGCCATCTCCCTGTCAATCCCATCTGTAGTACACTCATCAATATTTGTAGCGGAGCAAGAAGTGCAAACAATTTGCTCTTCCCTCATGATGTAGATCTGCTGCTGCAGCTGTAGATATGTGTATGAAAGCACTCCCTGACCCTTACCAGGGCTCTAATACCATGTAAATATTTGATCCAGAGTTCACTACTCCCTCTGGATCACCAAGAGATCTCAAGCGATATGAGTCTCGATATCAATACAACATTAATATGAACTCAAACAACTAGATCTGCATTTACCAACTGAACGATATAAATTCAATCATACATAAACAACAAATATACCCTAGAACCCTTTCAGGAGAAACCAGCAAACTATGGGGCTATCTTCTTTCTCGAGCCCAGAGCATATAGGAAAAGAGACAAGTACAATACAGGGTTACCTCAGTAATCTTTTCTGGCCAACTCAAGATTTGCATGCATCCAACTGATGCATGCACGGAAGAGATAAGCCCTAACTCGAAAATTAGATCTGAATGTCCCTATATCCACCTCTACCTGATCTATCTGTCTCTATCCTCAGCTCTTCTTTGCTCGCTCTGAAGACTACCCTGTGACTGAAAATGTCCTCTTCTTGCATGCACAAGTGCGCCCTCCCTCCAACAATGAAAGACTTGTACTGAATCAGATCTCAGCAGATCTGAGCTCTGATCGTCACTGATCTTCCTCAATCTCTGAGGCGAAGATAATCTGTAAGTTACAGACACTCAAATGCTCCATCGGATGCTATACGAGCTTCTCCCTCCTTGAAGAATGCGCCCTCCTTCACATGTGAAGTCGTCCTCCTCTCTCTTGATCTATCTCAAATCAATGATCTCACTCATGAAGACAGTCACCTCCTGTCTTCCTTATAACATCTCACCATCAAGTTAGGTTTACCAAAAACCTAAATGGTTGCATGCAAACCTTTGCATGCATTTCTCTCCGATCATTTTCCTGGTTAATATTTTAACAGTTTGGTGTGGATTGGCCCTCATTTGACCCACTTTCCAAGGCAAATTAGCCTCTCCAAGGGAGGTCGCACTGCCTAGTTGGCTGAGTTTTGCTAGATCTAGCACCTGGGCAAGTGAGATCCCACTTGATCCTTAATCTCCACAGTTGATAACCTACCCCTAGTGTGCCACTTCAGTGATTTCTGCCTTGTGGGCCCCATTTCTCATTTTGAGGGTTGAGCCCCACTTGGGTCAATTGGTGATACATTTCAATCTCAGATCTACTGAGATCTAGCCATTGGATGATCCTAATTTTCAAGATCCACCTAGTTTGACACCTCAACATCCCTAATCTACAATTTGGTTGACACCCGACTCCATTTGGCCCATTTCCCAAGGCACTAATCTTCTCCAAGCCAATTCAACTTTCTTGGGTTGTTGAGTTAGCTTGTGGTTTCATCTCTGTCTTATTGCTTGAGTACTAAAACACTATCATATCCACTCATCAAGCTCATCTTTGGTACTGGTTAGCCCCAATTTGGTCCCTAACTACCCTACATTGGACACGGTTCCCAAGGTAGTGGATTTTCTCATCTTTGACTAGTACCCTGATCCAAGATCTTATTTCAAATCTCATAAGTCACTCACATAACCAAGTTAGACCAAATCCGTATTGTTTAAACCTCTTATTACTCATCTTGTGACTTTATCCACAGATCTAGGGTTTACCATACACCTTACATACTTCATCCATACTTGATTTGATCTGGTGTCTTTGTCTGATCTCTCCTATCGGGAGTAGATCTGGGTCTCCCCCTTTGTTGTCTTGGGATAGATAACATAAAGTGAAGATTGCCTCGATTGGCATGACAACTATCCATTGGGAGTCGAGGCTATCTTGGTTGCACCTCTTTGGTTGCCCGTCCCCTCTGCCATCCACCTTGGATCCATCTCTAGGGGCAACTACAAGTTAGGTGATAACACTTCCTATGACGAGTACATTCGAGAGATGTCACCAATCAATGATTGACGTGATGAGGATTGCAACAGCAACGACGATGATGATCCAGTGTTGATGATGATGTTCTAGCATTGAAGATGATCCAGCGATGAAGACTTGTGTCTAGATGTGTTGATGACTGTGGCAAGAGAATACCTTCCTAGTTAAGAGGGAGTGTTGATGTAATTGTAACTTCGGAAGATATTCACTTGTATTTTATAATGTTATTATTATTGTATTTTATTTGTACCTCCGACGGAGATGTTTATTCCTCCGGTCGGAGATGTCATTATTACATTTGGTCATGTAATGCCATTGAGATAAATCCTCCATTCTAAGTCGGGGCATTAGATCCCCCCTAGAGTCAGTTGTATTAGAGTTATTGAATACCCTAGAGAAGTCGACCCAGCCAGGTTTAGCTGGGGCCGACCTAGCAAGTGAGAAAGGTCAAGTGAAAGTAAAGTATAAATAGAGAGCAAGGCTCTCCTATTTAAACACACACTCACTCACTCAAGTTCGCATAAGTGAGAGAGACAGGACAAGTTCGCATAGGAGAAAGAGAGAGGAGTTGTAGAAAACCATCTTGTTTTGGGGTTTTCCATTTTGTGATATTGTATTGGTGACAATTCTATCTCTAAGAAAGTTGCGGGGTTTTCTCCTTTATGGTTTCCCTGAGGAAAATCTTTGTCTCTAGTGTTATGTTGTGCATGTTATTCTTTCAGTTAAGATCCGAGATAATATTGATTAAAAGTAGAAAAACTAACACACGGCAGGAAACCTTCAAGTTGCTCGGTGTGTCCTTGGGGGCAAGTCAATGTCAAGTGGTGTCACCTAATTACTCGACTCCTTCGTCTAGGCTACTCCTAGCGAAGCCAAGGGGGGTGGTCCCTATTGAAAATAAATCTAAGGTTTCTACACAATAAAATGATGAAAACAAATTCTAGGAGTTAATGATAGATGATAAAAATATTACAACAAGGAAACCAATTGCAATTTAGTTAAGTAAGTGCGATTTAACTTAAACAGAGATAATATGCGATGACAAGTGTCGAGATTGTAAGTGTGATTGTTGTTGTGTTGTGTCGTGAAAGTATTGCAAAGTCTTGTTGTAAATTTTATATTATTAATGAGTATTAAAGGAGTGGATTGATTTTTGGTTTGGCCCAACTTAGAATCACTCCTTTGGAATGGGAGTTGTAACAGCTATACCAAGTGTCCAACCAGGCGAGGATGAACCTTCTTACAGTAGCCTGCTAACTCTATAGTTAGCCTCACTCGACCTCCTAAATCCTTAGGATTGAAACTTTGTAGGATTACCCTATTAAAACTAGTCACTTGTTATCACATATATAGTAGCCGGGATACCACACATTATTTTTCAGATTCCAGAGCACTCTTCAGCCAGTTCCTTTACATTGAGATGATGAGATGAGGATCTATCTATGGATCACTATCAGATTTTGGACAGCATATGTATTCCCCATGCCATGACTGAGTCTCAGGACACTCAGAGAGATGACCGATGTAGTCATTATACCATTTATGCAGAGCAGTCAGTAGTGCCCATCGTTACAGTAGCAGTTTCAGAGAACAGATGATGGTTCAGAGGATGAGCATTCAGGTATATGACTCAGCAGGTATATCATGGTGTTATGGTTATATTGCTTTTATATTCATTCTTATGGCATGTCTTAGCACTTACTGTCATGATCTGCCGATCATATAGATATGTGGACCTGGTTGATCTTATTATATATATTCTACTGTCCTTACTCAGACTTAGAAGTTCACTACTCATACTCATTGGTTTTACCCTCCCTAAGGAGAATAGAGGTGATCATTCCACCATACCTTGGCTTGCTAGTGTTGGCTCCATTAATCATTGTCTTCATCCATCCATTACCTACCTTTTAGTGTATCACCATGACTTACTACTTGACTAGTGGCATGGAGGATCTTTTCCCCACTGTAGCCTCTGTATTGGATGAGCTTCCCTGTTTATTGTATCTCGGCTCTGAGTTGGTGACAAAACTTACCTTTGGTGAGTTGGATTGTAGGCCTAAATCATTATGGTCGGTTGTCCCGATGTTTGGCATTGGCTCGAACTCCCCCTAGTCACTTGAGATGTTGTTGGCTAAAACTAAAAGCTCATGTACTGCTTATGGAAACTTATAACTTTGCCAATGGAAACTAAAAAGGGCAAGAGCGATGAACTGCTAAAAAAAAAATATACTCCTCGAAGAGTATAAAAGAAAGGTCCAAAAGCAATGATTCTTAAAAGCTATATCTAAACAATTGTTGACCTTATGTATGTATAAAAAACATGCCCTGGATGCAAGCTGCAACTAGTTGTGCTTATCAACACACCTGAGATCCGAAAGGTTATGTAGGCCAAAAAGGCCATGAAGTGAAATTGAATGATCCTAATAAACCTGGATCAACTTGATGTAGACATGATGCCTAAGTTGAATAAGCACTCTCTAAACAACTTATCCATTTGTGAGACACCGCCATTCCCTGTGTTGTTGCTCATTTAGTATATACTATGGTGTGTATTCCCTTTCCCATATCCAAAGTGTCACAATGCTAAGTCAGCCAGTCACCCTTTAGCCTAGCCATTTTATTTTAGCCTTCACCCTTCACTAGCAAATTGATCACAACTATGAAGTGAGTATGGTCCTGAAAGTCTAGTCTAAGTCATATAAATAATTAATGACAATATATATTTGGATTTAGATCGCCAGTAATGATTACTTTGTGTTATAATTGCTATTTGAATGAGTTGTAGAGCATGCATTAACCTTTGACACTTTGCAGCAGCTTCTGATGGCAGTCTGAGTTATATTTGGTCATAATTGACCTGGTCAAACCTAGTTTGACCAAGGTCAATCACAGGACATGAGATTATTGGACCTTATGATGACACAGGTAGATGATATATGGTCTATGTACATGTAAATGACGGTTCTATGCATCATATACAGGTTTATGATGATGATCTATGGTTTTCAGCATTATTTGATCATTTATAGATTATTATTATTCCACCTGTTCCGGTATATTGGATATATTATATGATCATGCAGAGATCTATATGGTGTATGAGTACACATCTTGGATAGTTTTGGACCTTCTGAGTCCAATGAGACAGTCTATTTTCAGTTCCGGGCAGTTATAGTGATGATTTAGCCTCAGTAGGCTGTCCTAGTGCAGTTTTGGTCTGTCGGAGACCCTGTCAGAGTAGAGATGATTTTTATTTCGTTCACCTAGGGCGTTGATGATGGAGGGGGTGGTCTAGCCACTTGTTTTTACCATATTACCCCCCTTCCGGACACACTGGTGCCCTCACCTTGACAGCGCAGGCACTCCAGGAGGCAGTTTGGGGCAGGTACATGCTTCCCGAGGCAATTTTGGATTGGTAGAAATGGCTACAGAGGAATTCGATTTGGGCTACTGAGGCAAAGTTTTGGCATGGGATGATCAGTGATGATGAGTGGGATGTCTTCCGCACCTTCTCCAGCAGTTTCAGCTTCATCGGGGCCCACATCCATCACTTATGGCATTTTCTGATGATTTCTGAGGCCTCCTAAGGCCCACGATTTGCCCATAGAGGCATGATTTGGTACTTTGACGACTATTTTATTATTATTGTGCTATGGGGATTGACCAAGGGTGGCTAAAACTACCCCTTGGACCCACCATAAGCTTATTGTTATATTTTGTCATCATGATTTGGTGGGATCCCCTCTCCTAGGGTGATTTTGTCCACTTATGGTTATATTTTATGGTTGATCCATGTATTTTATTGTTGAGCTCATCTCAACCATTGATTAGATCCTTGATCTTTTAATCTTAGCCACTCATGTAAAAAGTGGTTAGGATTATGGTCTCTCTCCATCCTATTTAAGGAGGGAGCCTCTCATTGTAAAATCATCTAAAGATTTTTGGCTCTTGGCTCTTGAAATAAAATTTCTATCTTTTGGAGTACATGCTTGGGTTGGAGTGGATGTTGGTTGTTTTGATTGTAAATGCTTTCATCCATTGCACTGGAGGATCTATTGTAGCTATCTTGCATATTTGCCATATCTTTTTAGAGGTGGAGAAGACTTCTTCAACAAGTGCGAATTGGTGGGGAGGCTTGCCCTTCAAGCTTGGAGGAGGACGTTTTGGGTTAAACAGGGAGTGGTTTTGTCTTTGCACCAACTATTATTTGCTTATCTCTTTCTTGCTTGTATCTACCTTCAACATGTTAAACTGATTGACGCTTTGCTCCTTGGTTTTGACAGGTTAGAGGGACACATATGTGGCTTGGAAAAATCGATTTTTGCAAGAGGGCTTTAAAAATTATCCATTTGATCTTTGGCAAAAGTAATCCTCATCTCAACTAGCATTCATCTCTTCATCCAGGTATGCTCCAAAGGTATGATATTCTTCTTCTTTGAATCATCCATAATTTCTAGATCATAAAAACCCTAATTAATCAAAACCCTCATTTTGGTTTTTCTTAAATATACTTAGATCTAGCCTTGCTTTTGAAGAGATATTAAGAACCCACCTCTATAGCATCCACCCCTAGTTGGATCTATAGTTTGGTGGTGATTGGGTTAAAATTGACACACTTTTCAAGGCAATAAAGCCCTCTTGAACCAAATCGCACTTCCTTGGAGAGGCTTGTTTGGTTACATCTAGCATATGGGTAGGTGAGATCCCACTTGATTTGCATTCTACACACTTGATAACCTACCCCTAGACTTTTACTTGGGTGATTTTTACCTTGTGGGCATCATTCCACGTTTTAAAGGATTAAAACCCCCTTTTGAACTACTTGGCACCTTAAAACTCAAATCTAGTAAGATCTAACCCTTGGATTGACTTGATTTTCTAGATCCACATAGATCACTGCCTAAGATACTTGGATCTACAATTTGGTGGCCATTGGACTTGATTTGACACACCTTATCCACCTTTTAGCCCTCCTTGAGCAAGGTCGCACTTCCTTGGGTGACTGATTTTGCCCACTTCTAGGACTTGGGTAGTTGAGATTTCAGTGGATTTGGAACGGGCATACCTTGAAACCTATATCAAGAGTATCATTTTGTGACGATCTGCCTTGGGGGTAGCATTCCTTGTTTTAAGGGATTGTGGTCCACTTGGGTCATTTCATGAAATCCTAGATCTAGCAAGATCCAACCACTTTACCTCAATTAGCCCACTTGTCTTGACCTCTAGGTGTCCCGATCTACACTTTGACATATCTTTTGACTCCATTAACCCATCCAACAAGGCACTAGTCCTCCTTAAGCAAGTCGCACTCCTTGGGAATTGTGTCAAACCTTAGATCTAGTACATGGGTACTCCTAATTTCAACTTAGATCCATAGATCTACTCATTACATATCCTCTAGTGCCAATTGCATCCCTTAATTTCACCTTGTGGGTCCACATTAATCCATTTCACATATCCCAAGAAAGTAGCACCCACTTGTGTAACACATGGTATTATATCTTAAGATTATAACTAATCATGTGGCCTAAATCATATATTGGTTGAAACACTAATCATTCCTCAAACCACCTTCAACCATACTTTAATTTCTAGGTCCACTTTACCTTGCATTGGTTTCCGTAACTTACCATTTACTCATCCCTAGGAACCTTTGTTTGGGTCCAATCATCTTTGATTGGTTATAGGGTCTCCCCCTAGGTCTTGATTCACCTTGACCTAAAGTGAAGAGTGCCTCGGTTGACATGACTCCCACCTTGCATTGGGAACCGTGGCATCTCTTGGGTCACCTCTTTAGTTGTCTATCTCCTCTACCATCCCGGATGGGATACCACTAGGGACAACTACAAGTTGTGTGATAACATCACTCTACACCATTTTCTAATTGAGCCAACTGTTCAGACTAAGCTGCAGCGGTCAATAGCTTACTTCGGGTTTCAAGTCTTGATTGATTTTATTTAATATTGCAAGATGAGTTATTAAACTAATCTAAATCCCATGAGTCTCTTTTCCGCACACAAAAAATGGTGCAGTACTTCGGGAGAGCAAGGGCACAATTTTATTAAGATTTATTGAAACAATTGTAAAAACAGACAAAGCATGAGATATGGAAATCAGATTTAAATAGATCCTTTGAGGACGTTTGTGTGCTTTGTGATGTGATTTAATTACTATTAACTTAAAGAAAGTACTCTAAAACGAAAAAGTTAAAAAAAAATGCAAAAAATTAAAAAAAAAAAGTGTGAATCACCCCTAAGGGGATGGGAGCAGGCGCTGGAATAGCCTGCTGTCCTCTTTTTAGTTTTTTGTTACATCAACAGAAATTGAAGAAGTATTGCTGGTCCTTTATAAGTAGGTACAAATACAGTTTACAAAATTTATAGAAAGCAAAGGATGGTAGAACAAGCTCCCCAGATGGCCACGGAAGCCTGCAAATCCAAGATTTTGGTCACTTTAATGTTCAAACCTGCTAAAAAATTATAAAAAATCAGGGAACATTATTTGTTATAAAAGGGCCAAAAAACACTTTAAAAGTGTATTTGGCCACACTACAAAAATTTATAAAAAAATTCTAAGTTAACTAGCGAAAGAAATCATTCAAAATGAACCAAGAGAACGGGCAAGAAAGTTTGTTTCTTGGGATATTTGCTTGCCCCTTTAGGGCAGCAAATAAAAGACTCTTAATTCAGCGAAATACAATCTTTAACCACAAGCAAATTATCCTAACAAGACTTTAGATTTTTGATGAAAATGAACTTTGTAAAGGAAAATTTGTTTCACTAGATCTAAATAAGAGATTTATGAACATTGAAGTCTAAGATCTAATCAGCAAAAATCAGATCTATTTTAAATGTTACAATAATTATAGAACTGAAAATAAAATACCGAAGTAACCAAAGAAGAGTTATGACTTTGAGGTAGCAAGATAGAACCAAAGAACGGAAAGGAAGTTGGGCAAATGGAGTCTTCTTGGTAGTGGGATTGAGAGGGCCTAAACTCATTTTTCGAATGTACTTGAGAGGTTGCAATGCTAGCACGCTTGCTACAACCTCCAGCTTAGATAACCTGTAAACACTCACACAAACTTGCACAAAAGAATCAAAATATCGATGCTTCACCACATAAAGGACTAAGAATTGCTCATTCAAACAAGAATTTACAAATTTCAAAGTATCATATATGGCTATCAAGAAGAAATAAATTATAAAATATTACTTCTTACCCTACTTGAATGCACATTCCCTTCAAAGGTCGATAAAATTCCAACAATAATCAAAGTTGCGAAATGACATAGTTTACCTCAATGGTCCAAAGAACCTCAGACATCCACACAATTGACAATCACACAATGCAATAGCCTCCAAAGCCTTTCTTCTTATTCCAATTCTCAAAAAATATTACAAATAAATCCAAAGCAAAGGTTCCACCTTTATCTCACAAAGGTGTGGAATTCTCTCTCTTAAACAGAGTTTACAAGCATGGGAGGGGCGCATGATTAAGGGAGGGCGCAAGGCTTGATGAAGGAGTTCAACTAGACGTGGTTCTCTTTGATTGTGGCCTGATTGGATTACAAACTCAAGGGAGTGCACCACCTCTCCATGAGGTAGGCACCTCCCTCCTTGAAACTATCACCACAAACCATTCGATGCCATGTAGAGAAGTCGCCCATAATGGAGAGAGGGCGCACTTTAACTTTGATTTTCCAAGCGTTGACATCCCAAATCAACTCACATGTGACGCTTTAACCAAAGCATATAATCGCCCACCATAAGAGAACATATGCCAACTCATTTGGCACATGTTTATTTCCCTTTTTATTTTATTTTTATTTTAATTTGGGTTAATTTGTCACATCATTAGAATTAAAATGCCATTTTGTCGACTCGATAAGGAAAAATCCTCCAAATGACAATTTAATCACCCGAAACCTAGGATGACTAGGTCCCAAGGTAAAGAGGACACTTTGAGCGTGAAAATGAGCATCCCTGTGCCAAATTTCGCTTCCGGATCACACTTTTATCACAATTTGAAATTTTCCATTTAAACAATTAAAAAATGGCCTAAGTTTGCGGAAAATTTTATTTTTCTGGGAACTGACTCAAACTCCTAGGGGACCTAGTACGTGTCCATATGACTCATTATTGATGGCTAGAATGAAAAAATACATAGACACTTAGGCTTTAATAACCTCCCAACGTTTGACCACCAAGGTGAATACTCCAGGCTTGGAGGTGTGAGTGAAAAACACGGGAATTATACGTCGCTGAAGCGCAACGCATAATTCCTAAGGAAAAAACACTCTAGAGTATCCCCTTGACAAATAAACCTAAGGTAAGCCAAGCCTATTACAAAATGACCATGCTTAGACCAACTTAGTACAATTCCCCATGGGGGTATGGACATGCAAAAAGTTTTAAAAAGGGCCCAATTATGGCCTAATGGACATCGGTATCGCTTAAAACAAAAACATGTAAGATGTTCATCCCTGACACGCTCGCTTGAAAGTCCAACTGAGTGAAACTCGGGTGGTAACAATGTCCAAACTAATTACAATTGTAGCACCTGATCTTGGACATATCCTTCTTGTTCTCTGATACTGATCTTCTATCAGTATTCTTGGTAATCTTTCCTCCTTTTCCTCTTCTTGCATGAGCTTCAATTGCTTGATTTTCTTCATCATTCATCTTCTGCATTTTGGAGATCAACCTTGCTTCTTCTTGAGTACAATTTCTCCATAGCTTATAAAACTTGGGTAGCTTTGTTCTTGCACAAATACCTTGAACAAACACATCCCAAGAAGAAGGAAATCCATTCAATGTTGTCAACACGATCTCTTTCTCTTCTACAGGATCTCCAATAGCTACTAGTTGATCCTTGATCTGAGAAACCCTTGTAAAGAAGGAGGACATTGTTTCTGACTTGTTCATCATCACATTCCTCAACTGGTGCCTTAACAATAACTCTCTGCTAGTATTCTTACTTTCATATAATCTTTTCAAGGCCTCAAACATTGCCTTAGGAGTCTTCATTCTGACACATGAGGGATCAAATGATCTTTGATTGAATCAAATAGAATTCTTTTTGCTTTGATCAAATTCTTCTTGTGCTTTACTTTAGCCTCCTCTTCTTCTGGTTTTGGGGTATCTCCTTTGATATAATCTAAGAGATCATTCTCTTCTAGGATAAGAAGTATCCTATGCTTCCAAGATCTGAACTTGTCTGCTCCATCCAATCTATCCACAACCCTTATATTGGTTTTCATCTTGTCAAAGTTGAGATTTTACCTAGAAACCCTAGTAGAGCGTAGGTCAAAAATGAAGTCTATCAAATGAAAAAAGTGACTCCACAAATAGATGCGCCTTGCTAAGGCGAGTTGGAGAGCACTCCTTTTCTGTTAGACTTTTGGACAGAATAGCTCAAAACTGGAAGCCCTAGATCTTGACCTCCTGTAGAAATTAGGTCAAAATCCAAATTTCTCGGATCTGAGATCTGGATTGACAGATATATGCGCCGTCCTAGGGCGAGTTGGAGGATGCTAAGATCGAGCTTGATCTGTGAATGGAAAGGCCTAAAGCTGGAAGCCCTAGTCCTTGACCCCCAACTGAAATTAAGCCAAAATTTGAAAATTCTCCAAACTGAAATCTGCTTCCACAAATAAGTGTGCCTTCCTAAGAGGATTTCCAAAATACTATTTACAAGTCCAATCTCTGGAGATATAAGCCCAAACTTGAAAGCCCTAGTTTCTGGCTTTTCATTGGTAATGGCTTCTATCTAGTCCTGCTCTGATCCCATGTTGATTTTTCTTAGCAGTTAGATGTTCTTAACTTATTCTTACTTATCATTCACATAAACATAAACTGCATGCATATAAAGGATCACTGAAAGAACCACATTCTCAGTAGACACAATTTTACCCTGGGAAAACCCTCTCACGAGAAAAACCTAGCAAACTTCTCTAGATAAGATTCTGCAACAAGATACATTGCCAACTCTAGTGCCCAGCACTAGTTACAGAATAATGATACAAGACATATAGAGAATAACCTTTGATCCCGAAGAAGAGAGAGAAAGATAAAACCCCAAAAGATTGTCTTCTTGATGCCTCTTGAACCCTTGACACTACTTCCTTGGATCTGCACACTTCTTCACTTGGTTGGACGAATTTGTGTGTTGCAAATGAGCCAACTTCACTTCTATTTATACTTGAAAATGTCACTTTTCTTACAGGACCGACTTGTCTTCTTGACTGGGTCATTTTCCCCTTTAATTGGGCCGACTTGACCATTTTACTGGGTCAATTTGACTGGGCCGACTTGTTCTTAGCTTTGTTATTATTCTTTCTTGTAGAATATCTTCCAATGCTACTCAAAACATCAACACTTTTGTTGGATATTTGTTAGTAAATGAAGCATGCTGATTTTGTTAACCATGTTCATTTAAAGGGCACTCACATTAGAATGCCTCCAACTATATGAAATATGTCAATGATCATGTTGAAATCATGTGAACAAGGACCAATATGCTAGGTGCCTCATCTCCATCTGATATAACATCACGTACTAGGAAGTTTGTCTCCTAGGTCATCAAGCAACAACCATAACATGTCTATGCACTAGAACCATACATCATCTGATCACCACACCGAGGAACAATTATTAACACTTGGAACTTAGGGGGATCCTAAGTTAATGGCCTCCCTACTCCATGAAATGCACCAAGGGTTAAAACATGTATCAAAGCTAAGCCAAAACCCTCCAAACATGCCAACACTGTCAAAGAAGGGGAGCACGCTACATCATTAGGATATCAACCATTAGGAACCTGCCAAGTAATAGATCAAAACACCATCAGCACATGAGTACATCTCATCCAACATCCACTGGCAATAACCAAAGCATCAACTCAACGAAAAGATAGCAGCATCTCTAAGCCCAAGCTCACATGTACGCCAGCCCACCAAATGAATCAACAATGTCAAAATGCAAGCCCAATCCTTGTGATAAAAAACCACAAGCGCAAGCCTCATCCAATATGCAGGGTAACAGGATGTTTAGCATAATATTCGCAGACAGAAGAAACAATTTCTAGAAAAAAACATTTGTGCTATCACCAAATCTTAGCATAAACATTACTAGGAAAGAAGCAACCAAGAGAAGATACCTCAAGGAAGAACTGTATCAAATGCTGGGCAAATGGAAGAATCTTATCACCAAGTTGATCAATCATAACAGACAGCAAATATAAGATCTGGATCTGCACATCACCAGAAACAACAAATCAGTGAAACAATAATGTGTATTACAAATACTAGGCAAATAAATTTGCCAAACAAACCACAGACAACAAGAGTAAGAGAATTCCACCAACCCAATATACATAAAATAGGGACACAGCCAATATTCCAAAAATAGATAGAGTTTCTGAATAAAATTTCTTAAACAAATTGGATATCAGTCTACCTATATATATATAAAACATAAACCTGCCAGCTAAGACATGCTTTCTGAAACAAAATGTCAAAAACTTTAGGTTTTCTATCCTTTTATACTTTTTGCCTGCCGTGTTTCTTTCTAGTTATTTTTTACAACTCTAACTTCTTCTAAGATTTCACGGTAAAGGTGCAAGTTGTCACTACAAATGTCTAAAAATTGCTTCCAAACATCTAATTTTGAATCATTGTAAGATGGTATATTAACAGGTCATGAAAGACGCTAAAGAAGTGTTTGAGAGCCATTACCAGGGAGTTTCCATCTCTGTTACAAACATCGCAGATATATCGGCAACATCGCGATGCAAAACCCCAAGCCGATATATCGGCAGATATTTTAGGCAAATTTTCCCTTTTTTTGTCGATTTATCGCTATTTTTTCGAATATATTGCGAGTCGATGGAAATGTTCCGGCTGGCCCCATGAATTGGCTAGAAAAGCATTTTTTGGCCCTACTTTTGCTCATTTGCTGTATTTCAGAAAACAAATTTGCCCTGCCCATAAAAAAATATGGCCTTGTTCAAAAGTAATTGCCAATTGGAAATATTAAATTCTTAAAGTAAAAGTGGCATTCTCCTTATCTTTCATTTTCTATCATTTTTACTTAAATTTTTAGCATTACCATTAATTGTTTCGGGATGTTTGAGAGTAGTTCCAACCTCATCGACTTTATATGCAAAAAGAAGAATTTTAGATCCCATTCAGAATTCAACAGACTTGATAGTTTTTAGGATTTCAGGATTGCAAAGTTTCCACTGGATTCTATCATGTATGAGGGTATGGAATTGGCATTTAGTCAATCACATCAACCCCTCTACGTACCTTGATGTTGGTGGTGTTGATTGTTGAACTCATCTGTCATGACCTTAATAAAAATGTACTCTTCACTAAAGCAAAATAACTTATTAAGCATGGGAAATTTTTTCTACCTTATTTTAACGATTAGATTAGGAAGTTTCATCAAAATTGTAAGGTGTTGAGTCATTGACTAATGTCCTTAAAGGATCAACTTTGAGATTCGAGGTAGAGACAAGGACTAGAGCCTAGAGGAGGGAGGCATAGGGTGATATTGATGAAGAGGACCCCAATATAGGCAATGATTCGCCAACATGTATGATATATTAATTAATTTAAAATATACTTATACATACATAGCAATTTAAAATATACATAGAGTCCACAATCACCTGCACAACCACCGAGACCTTCTAGCTCTAGAGGCAGAGCCATTTCCTGAGCGATTACCTTTGCTCGTAAAGGGGTAGATAGATAAGATAAGGTATGATAAGATAATTTTATTTATGTCCAACTAATGACCACAAAGTAAGTCAACAGGACTGCTGGTTACAATGATGCCCGTACAATGCGGGAGGACCAAATGGTCTCCTTTTTAAAAAGAGAAATACAATGCAAAAGGTAATAATGAACAATGCGAGCTGGGATGAAGTATGAGAGAGCTCCAGCCACAACCACAACTCCAAAACCCCGCAATGGGACGGATATGCTCTGGTGCAGAAGATCCCGGAGCGAAAAAGACCGAGGAAGGTCTAGTACTCCTAACATCCGAGGCTGAATGAAGAAAACTGAGGGAAGTTCAATAACGTCTGTTGCCCAAAGAGGATGCAGGTCATCTACTGAGATGCTGTCGGGAAGAGGTTGTATGATGTTGAGGTCTGGAGGACCTAGTCCGTCTCTCAGGGAGAGACTTGGTACGGACTTGCTACTGAGATCTCGTGGGTCGAGATACAGTTCCACGAATCCTCACTGATCTAGAAACTGGCTCGGTTTCCCAAACGGTTGGTCTCTCGGTGCCCCTGGCTAGTGGTAGCATGTTGAAGAATGTTGTGATCTTCTGTGTGGTATTAGGTCTGGTGGGGGGATGAAGAATATGTGCTCGAAACCTGAGAGCCTCCTGTATATAGAGTGCTAAACATCTCTGGTCAAGATACCTGAAAAGTCGGCTAGGGTCTGAGAGCCTTTGAACAAGAAATGGAATGGTCCTCTGATCTCGTAGTATATGGGGCATCTGAAGATAAAGTGCGATTCGTTTTCAACTTCCAGTAGATGACATACTTGGCAAATCCTGTCCGATCTATCAATCCGATGGTTTGTCTCTACCCGAAATCTATGGGATCCTACTCTGAACTGCCCGAGAGGGATGCGAAGAGCATGCATCCAGTGACGGAATATGTATTGGGGTCGAACAATGAGCCTGTCACTTATCTACAGGAAGTGCTCAGCATAAAGGGCCATCTTTGGGTGCAACCCGCCCGGAGGATTGACCTAGGTAACCTGGACAAACTGCCTGTAAATATCCTCGCTGATGATCTTGTTTAACTTCTATCGAGTAGGTAGAAGGTGGTCAAGAGCATCCAAAGAATACCAGAACGGAGGGAGACGATCTAACTGAATCCCTACTAATTCGAGAAGATCAAAAAACCCTATGAACCAACATTTGGCTCTGCCTAAGTGAGTAGCACGATTAATAGCCTCAGAAGACCAATATGCCAAGTATGGATACTTGTCCCAACCCTTTGACGAGCCTGCAAAGCCCCGAACACGATGCAAAAAGGAAACCAATCTGAAGGTCGTCTCAAGGCGGAACGGTTAAGCCCCAAACTCAACCAGGATGATGTGTTGTGGTACTGTCTGTTTGCATCTGATGATGCGACGAAGAAGAAGAATCTAGACTCGCTCAGCTGAGGCCCAATTTGACTCAAGTAAAGAGGGTCCCCAAATCTCTGATCCATAGAGAACAGTGGAACGGATCAAGGTGTCCATAAGGCTCATCTTGGACAAGATGTCCTGGAAATGATGATGAAAACATTGTCTCTCAAGAAGGGCTAAGGATCCATATCCTTTGTTGATTCGAGGCTGAAGAATTGGTCGCAGACTGAAGCGGGGGCCTGAGAACTGCACCCCCAAGTAAGTATAGGTGTTGATAATCTCGACTTCCTCCCCCTTGAATAGGAAACGGAAGTCTGAAGTTTTTTTCACCCCATTGAAGATCATAACCTTGGTTTTACCCAAATTCACCGTCAACTGTCAGAGGTCACAACATAGAGCTAAGGCATCTAGCTACCTCTGTAATCCTTCTGGGGAGGACAAGAGGAGTACTACATCATCAGCAAAGAGTAAAATAGATATCAAAACCTGGTGAAGAAAGCAGCCATCTGTGTCCTGGATATGCTCGTGAAGAAAGGCTTCCAACTCATCGATATAAATCCCAAAAAGGGTGGGAGACATCGGGCAGCCCTGTTTAACCCCAATAGTGCTTCTGATGAACTCAGACATTCCGCGAGCTATGCGAAGGCGACCAAGGACAAACTCATATAGGCGCATAATAGTTGTCAGCAGGGACGACGAGGTGCCAATACCTCTGAGTCGTTGCAGTAGATCTTCTCTCGAGACCGAGTCAAAGGCTTTCCGAAAATCCACGAAGCAGCAGTAGACTTTCGAGGAACGGTAGCGTGGCTCCTCAATCATGGCGTGGCGAGTAAAGATATGGTCAACAGTCTGATGAGCTGGCCAAAATCCTGCCTGGCCCCTAGCTTTGAGATTTCTCTACTCGAGATCGCTGGACAGCTTCCTATGAAGAACGGTGGCATATAATTTCGAGAACGTGTGGCCCACCATGATTGTTCTGTAGTTATTAGGGTTAGAGTTGGATCCTGATTTGTGAATTGGATAGATAACGTGGTGTGACAATACTAGAGGAAAACCTTCACGCACAACATGGTTGAAGAGATCCGTCAAGTAACTAACCAGAGCGCGGAGACCATGCTTGAAGAACTCTGCTTGGTAGCCTTCTTCATCTACTACTTTGTTGTTATTCATCGCACAGATGTCCCTATCAGAGAATAGGTGGCAAGAGGAACGTGGGGAAGTAACATGAATATGGGCCTGTCCGGGAATATCGTAAAGATTGGAAGTGTGGGAGAACATGGAAGCAGGGTCGAGCTCAATAGTTTATTTACTTGATTTCATTGTATATGAGATACATTGATTGTACTTTTTGGTGATCCATGAGTTAGGGACTCAGGATTCAAGACACGATTCATTTTTAATGTGTGATGTATCACTAAATGTCTTATACATCTTATATATTAGTTTTCTTTCCATATTGATGTGTCAATGTGTTTATTTGATGTTCTTGTTGCTTTAGATATTTAAAAATTTGAAAAAAAAAGAATATTTTTATATTTTTTAAGTTTGTCGATATATTGTCGATGTTTGCTAACATTTTCCCCGATAAATTCGATATCTTATTTCTAGACCTTCGGCAATATATTTGCCGACATGATATTTGTAACTTTGGTTTCCACAAGGGAAACAATTTTGACATAACAACAGACTTCCCCCTTTCCCAGTCCATAAAAATATTGTCAGCTATGTGCCAAAACTCCTTTGTTATTAATCTAAGTAGCCATTGTCCCCATACCAGGGGGTTGGGCATGCATGCCAGTACCGGGTACCCGTACAGTCGTACCTGGTACAACAACGGGTACTCCTGTGTGTTGATTTTGTACCTAGGAAAGTGTTCCCCTAGTGAAAATTAGCCTAAGTCACAAAAGGGGAAAATAACATGACCCTTGCATTAAATGACTTGAGATGAGCATTTAATTCCACTTTAGAGATTAAAGTGACTTTTTGATAAATTTAAGTAAAGTGAGTGAAATTAATTTTGGAGAGAATTAAATTAGCTTTTAATCTCATCCATCCATCTAAATTAATGTGGGCCCTTGGATTACATGTCTCTTCACTCACCCTAGCATCCAAACAAAAAGGCAAGGGAAAGGCTTTTCACCATTCATTCTTTCATGAGATTTGAGAGAGCTGAGAACAATTCGACTTCTTGAGAGGAGAAGAAGGAAATTTGCAAGAGGGAGGAGAAGTAGAGTGGCACGAATTTCAAGAATTCGTATAGCAGGTCCGTACAGCAATTATGGGCACAGTTTTCGAGGAGAAAATCAATGATGAATTTCCACACAGAGGCACGAATTTTGAAGCAGGTACAAAAAATAAATTTTGTACAATCCATACAGTGGCACAAAAATCGAGGTCTGTGATAAACATGATTTTCAAGGCAGGAAATTGATTTTTGGGCACAAATTTCGAAGCCAGTACAGTCAATCCATACACTGTTGGTTTGGCACAAATTCCAAGACTGAATTTCTGGGTTTTGTTGTTGAGATAAGTTGGAATTCTACTCTTGCAAATTTTTTATTTTGCTAAAGAAATAAAATAAAGAACTCTCTCTGACAGGTTTTCCCCTTGTGGGTTTTTCCTGGGCATTTGCCAAAAATTTCTAAGTCTTGAAAATTTCATGGTGTGCATTTATTATTAAATTTTCTGCCATTAACAGTGATATTCAGTCTGTGTTTCTAAGTCTAAAAATGTTATATGAATTTTTCCAACTCTAATTTAAACTGGCTTGGGCATTAAACTCTCTAATATTTTGACTTGAAACCGGGTTGGTTTGAACCTCATAAAACTTTCATGGTATCAGAGGTGCAATCAAGTACAATAAAATACAATAAATAATATCTTCCGAAGTTGCACAAGATCCAACAACACCACTATTAAATGACCTTCAAAACACCTTGGAATAACTTACTTTCAAAAGGAATCTCAAGAATATACTTGTTTGTAAACATGACCAAATTGCCAGCAAAGGGTGAAGGCTAAAGATGCAAGGCTAGGCTGAATGGGGATGACTTGACACTGTGATACTTTGGATGAGGGACATGGTGTTACACACTTAAGCATGTACTGGACAAGGAGTACACAAGGAATGGCGGTGTCTCACAAATGGATGAGTTGTTCAGTGAAGTGCTTATTCAACCTTGGCAAAAACGTCTACTACTAGAACCGCCATGAACTAGGTGTCAGGCTAACCGTAGATTGAGGTTCTAGGGGGCAGTTAGAATTAGTTGTCCCTTACTATATCTCATATCATAACCCGTGGGCTCAATGAGGAATAGTTTCACATAAGGTCAGCAGTCTTTAGATTTGGAATACATTTAACCACTGCTTTTTAGGACCTTTTCATTTCATTGAATTTCACGGCCAGCAATCATTAGATTTAGCATACATTTATCCATTGCTTTTTAGGCCTAATATGACCCCTCTCGGATTTCACATGTGCTTATAAGCACAACTAATCGCAGCTTGCATCCGGGGTGCATTTACATTTCATAGCATTTGAATTTCGCTTCAATTTCATAGCCCCTTTCATTGGGTTGTACAAGATATAACAACAATTTCCATATGTAGTACAATTTTTCTTCAGGTTTTAGCCAACACAACTCAAGCAACTAGGGGGACTTCCGCAAATCTAAACCATACATTAGGGCAACCGACTAGAATGATAGAGGCATAAAATCCAACTTACCAAGGGCAAGTTTTGTTGCCAACTCAGAGCCGAGACACAATATAAACATGGATGCAACTCCAACACAGAGACAGAAGCAGGAAAGATCCTCCATATGACAAGTGAAGGTGTAGTCAGGGTGAAGATCAATATAAGGGAAATGATAAATGGATGGATGGAGACAAGTGAAGATGGTGCCTAATATAGCAGGTCAGCCAGACACTAAATGATCATGTTCACATTCATATGAAGGTAAAGACCAACAAGTATAAAACAGGAGTTTCCAAATGTCAGTAATACAACCAATACATATAATCCATAACAACCAATTTCATTTCAATTTTAATACACTGCCAGATCATAATTACTTTATACCAAGTCAATGCTGTCAAAATCACCTAAACAGCAAGGTAATAACATCCATGCACATCATATATACACTGGGTCATATATCAACATCTGTAATTTGAACCAACAATAACCACTGAGAACACTGTATCTGAAATACTGAAAACTGCACTACATCTGTATGGAACAAAAGGTCATATTGGTCATCAAATATGAGGTCTCAAGGCTCAGCCTTGGCATAAGGTCTACTAAATGTTTGATACAAAGATGCTATGATGTGTGAGTGATCATAAATAATGTTGCTCATCATAGCTGATCTCACTGAATAAGTGTAAAGGCAAAGCTCAGAAAAGAGCAGATATCTGCTCTGCTGACATGGTAGCCCAGCTACTATGTATGTGATAACAATTCGATTTGGATCTTCCTAGCCCAAGATATAGTATTTCTCCCTAGGTCACCTGTTTAAAACTGAATTCTAGAGGAGGATGGAACCCTAATTTGCATAGATCATATCTCCTAAAGTACAGCGAATCTGAGGTTGAAACTCGCACACAAGGTACATGAACATTTCATCTTCGACCTGTCCGAGTTTCAAATCCTAAACCTTCGCCAAAAGTTATTTATAGCGAAAATACCAAGATTACTAGTTTCCGGAAATGGAAACCCTAGGCAGCAGTTGCACAATGTTCTCTTTCAGGCCTGCTCTAATACCATGTTAAGTTTTTACTCTGTTTTGCATAATAACATTAAACAATAGAATCACTGAAAGAAAGACAAACACAGCAACACAAAGAACACAAAATTTCTCTCGGGAAACCACAAGGGAGAAAACCCCGGCAAAACTTCCTCAATATAGAATTCACCAAGACAATATAAAAGCCCCAAGACAAAACAACTTCTCTCCTTCACCAACGAACTTCTCTCTCTCTCCTATGCGAAATTGCTCAATTGAATGAGTGGTTCAAATGACAAAATCGACCTCTCTATATATATTGTTCAGCTAGGTGACGTTTTACCCTAACTGGGCCGACCTCTTCTAGTTTACTGGACTGACCTATCAATTACATAGTAAAATATCTTTTTATGGATTCTTCTAGGCCGACACAACTTCCAGGGTTTACATTGACTCTTTCAATGACTCTTACATGACTAATTACATCAATGACATCTCCCGAAGGAGGAATAATAATAATACAATAAACAAATACAATTAGAATATCTTCCACACTTACATTTCTTTAACAAAAGTAGGTCAACGGGACTATTGAGTACAATGATGTCATTACAAAAAAGTACCAATCAATCTCCTATAAAAGGCAAAAGGCAATCAAGGAAAGTAACGTAGAACAAAGCATAAAGTGTATGCTAGGTCATGAAAAACATGAAAAACCCTCAACACTAAGCACGGGAGATTTCATGGGGGTATAGATGTACAAAAGTAAAAGATCCACAATTAAGATGATCTAGAATTAATGAGAAATTGTTTCTCATAGTTAAGCCCAAAAGGAGCTCTTTATGCTTGGGTAAATGAAAAAATTTAGTGTCGAGATATTGTGGACCTTTTGAGATTGGCAGTCTCTATCTCACAATCAAATGTCACCGAGGTTATGCATTCATGTCTTCACGATTCAGGGAAATTTTCCTTTAATGTGCTCAAGATTCTATGATTTTGTGGAGACTCCAATACTGCCACTCAAGTCTTCTATGTCGTCGTGGGTTGAGTGCTGCTTTAGGCAGCTGTCAATCACAAACATTTCCTTCGAATGTCCCGGAATTGGGGTGATGCCACCAAATTCTTGAGCCACCAAGCACATTTAAAGCTTGTCCCTTTCTTTTTAAATGATTAAACCCATATAAAACTTTGTACCTCCCCTCCTTATTTAATCAAACTTTGTCTCTTTCTCTAAACATGCAAGTTAAACTTTAACTTGACACAACTCTCTGTAATGCACATCGCCATGCTTTGTGGTGTGGCTCTAATATCATGTCAAACTTTAACTTGACACAATTCTCTGTAAATGCCCATTGACATGCTTAGTGGTGTGGCTCTAATATTATGTTAAAATAAAATTTGGAGAATATGCACAGAGACAAATGAGACGAAAAGAGAGATATGTATTATATCATTGTGCTTAGAAATGACATATAAGAGTGTTGTGTGTGTGTGCATCCAGCAAATCCTATTATTCTTGTTGCGAACCACTCATCTAATCTCATTAAGAACATCAATGTAAATGGCATTTATTACGTATGACTTATTACTTACTTTATTACAATACAACATTACTCTTAGATACATCACATCTATTGTCCTTAGATAAAATAAACATTACAATCTCTAACAATGATCTCCTTTGTACTTGCATTATTCATTTCTTGTACTTCCATTGCTGTTTAATGTTGCACTTGCACATATCAAAGGTCTTGGGAATTCATTCATAATTTATATTTTCCTATTAAATGTTCTATTTTCAAAATCACAATTAGGCTTCAGTAACTTGTGTGCATGATCTTGTTTACGTAAGTATAAAAGTTTAAATTCATCACAATGAGGCTCAGAATTAAACAAATACATAGAGAACAAGTGACATAGTACTGTGACAAAATTTTCTTAAGGAACTATTACCTTTGAATCAAATTCTTGAAGAGCATGTACAGATTGGACGCAAATTTCAAGGAATGATGGAACAAACTCCACATAATGTTCTTGATTGAGACGGACATCCTCGATAAGAACACACAATGATTTGCAAGCTGCAAGCTAAGAGAAAATCATCATATGAAGTTAGTTCAAAAGATAATAAAATGCATGACCCCTATTCACAAAGGTTCTTATAATAGGGCCTTGGATTCATGCATTAAATCAAAGAAAAATAAAAATATATCACGTTACAAAGCAATATTGAGCAACACTTCCCCCCCCCCTCATACTGAAATGAGAAAGAAATCAATAGTAAATTAACATGCACTTGATTGAACATGATGAAATGAATGCACTTAAATTCATCATAAAAACAAAAGTTGGCTTACAACACATACTTTCACAGCCAGGTCATTATCTCGAAGTAACGTGAGTAAGGCAACATATGTTGGAATCTTGATGTCATCCTTTATCTATAATTCAAGAAACAAACCAATAGTTAAGATGGAAAATATATTTAACAGAAGATATTTTACATTAACAAACGTAAAACTCACCCAAATTAAAATAAAATTGCAAACTATTTGAATCATGCCCAAACATAATGGGTTATTGTTTATTCTAATTTGATCAAATTTTTCATTTATATGAAAATGTTGCTCTTAAATCTTGTTTTTAAAATCAAAAACATTTGATGAGAATAGATTCTCCATTCAATTTCAAAGGGAAGTGAGGCATAGTACAAGTGTGTGTGACCACAACAATCAAAACCATGTGGAGAACACACGGAAAATTCATAGAGCACACAAAATGGCTATCATTCATTAATAGATACACGAACCCACATCTTACCACTAGAATGATATGTATAACGTCAAAACATTGTAATGATATGTCAAGATTTTAAAGGGGGTGGATGATCCAAGAGGAGCAAATTAAACTCGTGAACCAGTACTCAATTCTAGGATTGTTAGTTTGCAAAGAAAGCTTAGTAGTATGGTCATGACCAATACTCGATTCTTCTACAGGGGAGGATTAACTAGAGGGTGGCCTTTTTGGGTGATTGCACTCATTTGGTGCATACATTCTTTATTCGTAATGAGCACTGCCTGAGAATCTCAACTCTCTATACCCTTTGGAAGATCTAATGTAGGTCTGATTTTGACCATGAGATTGGTTCTTTGTCAACTTCCAACTACGTGTGGAGGGATCAGGTATGTATGCAATTATTGTCGAAAGGAACCTCACTGATTAAGCATGCCAAATTCCAAGATGCAGTATCATATTCTGATTTAATTTTAGTACAAGCAGTTTTGAGGAAGAGAATATAAGTTCCATTGTATATACACTTCCACCTTTTTCCTTTCTGGATGTAAATATTTTTCTGTCTATAAAACATTTTTCATTAAAAAAATCAAGGGGATCTCTTTAGAGCATAGTTGATAACATCGGCATCGGCAAAAAATCGATGAGGGTCCGGAATACAACTTCTCGGCAACATCAACAAAAAAAATAGGAAAATCAGTAAACCGCGGCAAGCATTAAAACATACAAAATAAATTCATTTTTTTCAATTTTTAAACATATTAACCAACAACAACATCAAAAAAACACATTGGCACATAAATATAGGAAAAACACTGATATATATATATATATATATATATATATATATAACTTGGCATTTGTATAGGATGATTGAGAGGAGAGGATTCCAGGTAGGTGTGTTGCTGCCTAAAACACACTTGACCACAGATAAGTCTCTCAACCGCTATGTGTGTTCTTGAAGGCAACTATGAGTGTAGAACCCACTATCAACTCGATTCTAAACTTCTCCGTTTAGACCCCAACTCCTAAAGGTCAAGGGGGGTTGTCCCTACTTACTAAGATTCTTTTAAGAGTTGTAAATTATTCAATGTCCAAATGACAAGCAAACGTACAGAGATGCAATAGTTTCAATGACAAGCAAACATCTTTAAACAATAAACCAATTATGATTGCAAGAGATAAAATAAACAATTAATTAACAAGACTAGTGCCTACTTTACTTGGGTTATGGAGTCACAAAATAAAATAAGATTACCAAAGATTCTCTAATAGCATCAAATCATTCACTAACCACAACAATCAGAATATCACATTTAGCACCAACTTGTAGAAAATGAACAGTTTAATGAATAAAAGATGCATATAAAAAATTTGAACCAATGATCCAAATGCTTTCAAAGTAAAGTACTTGGAAGTGAAAGAATAATTGTTGTGTTTTGCAAATGGTCCTGTAAATTTTAGTTGATTTTAAGTCTTTCTTTAACTTAAAGAATTAAGGTTTGTGCAAGAAAACTAATGCTACTCTATGTGTCTACCCCAAGAAATTACCTCTTTCGATTTGAGAGAGATTGTCGGGTGCTCAACAAGAGAACACAAGGTTCTCAACTAACTCCATGGGTCAACCCCAAAACTTGTTGGGTGCTCAATTGGAGGACAAAAAGTGCCACGAGGCTCCCAACAGCCTCTACCCCACTAGCTCCACAGGTCAAGTTCATTTTTCTCAGTATCTAGTTAAGATGAATTTCCAAGTGCCTATTATTCTAGCCAACACAAATCCTAGACCTTTCTTGTCACCCAGGATCGGTTGAACCGACAAGGGAAGTGAATACGGGGCAAGAATCGGGGCACAATTTATTTTAACCTCTAATGAAGAAACAAAGACAAAGTACAATGCAAGCCAACGCGATTTTACAAGGGAGGAAAAGCCTTCTCACTTGTAAGGTGCGGACAAAATAAATTAAAGCAAAACGAGTTAAAAAGTTAAACTACTAGCCAACACGATTTTGCATGGATGGGCAGAACCTCTTTTCATGCAAGTTGTGGGCAAACCAAAATGCAAGCCAACGCAATTTTACAAGGGAGGCAAAGCCTTCTCACTTGTAAGGTGCGGGCAAAATAAATTAAAACAAAAAGAATTATGCTAAACCCAAGCCACTCAACAATTGCTATGCAAGGGTGGCAATGCCTCCTCACTTGCATGCAATGGATGGCAAAGAAAAAAGAAAAACTTGAACTTAAAAAGAATACTAGAAATCAAGCCCAAGAGACTCTTTTGGACTTGTTACAATAATATCGATTTCAGCACATAGTATTAGAGAGAAAATGAGAAGGAAGAGGGTTATTTTAACCGTTTTCTCGCAAGTAGTTGATGGTAGCTTGTGGATGCCCCTTATGCTTGATGATGGCTAAATTTGGGTAGCATAACCCCCTTAAACTATACAAACCTGCTAAAAACCAGCCAGCAAAATGTCAGAGAAAATGCTCAAAATCACTCTTGGGCAATGTTAGTTGTATGATACAAAATAGTACAAAAATTTCTAAAAAATTTATGAGTAAATTTGCACAAGATAAGAGCATGTAAATGAGATTTAAAATCTGATTTTGATATGGAAAAGTATGCAAATAAAATGTAGAAAATTTAAAGAGAAAGGAAGAGTTTGTGCTCTTTGTTCTTCCAATGCTTGAAGTAGTGGGGTATCCGACTGAGGAAGTCCACTCATTAGAGGAAATTTGAGGTCTAAAACGAACCTCCTAAGGAAAATAATAAAATAATAGTTACAATAATGAAATAATAGTTAAAATAATAAAATAATATTTATTAATTTTGGAGGAAGAAAGAAAAAAACTATTTTTTTTGTTCGTATTTTCATCATATCTCTGTGTGTTTTTACTCAAATTTCGAGCGGAAGCACTCGTTGGATGCGGAATTTAATTCCGCATTCAACGAGTACCCACACTGCATACTTTGGACAGACCTCGCTGCCCCCAAAACAAGAAATTCCTGAAAAAACGTAATGATGAGTCCATCATTACGTTTTTTCAAGAATTTCTTGTTTTGGGGGCAGCGATATTTTTTTTGTTCGTATTTTCATCATATCTCTGTGTGTTTTTACTCAAATTTCGAGCGGAAGCACTCGTTGGATGCGGAATTTAATTCCGCATCCAACGAGTACCCACACTGCATACTTGGGACAGACCTCGCTGCCCCCAAAACAAGAAATTCCTGAAAAAACGTAATGATGAGTCCATCATTACGTTTTTTCAGGAATTTCTTGTTTTGGGGGCAGCGAGGTCTGTCCCAAGTATGCAGTGTGGGTACTCGTTGGATGCGAGGTCTGTCCAAAGTATGCAGTGTGGGTACTCGTTGGATGCGGAATTAAATGGACAGACCTCGCTGCCCCCAAAACAAGAAATACCTGGAAAAACGTAATTGTTTTGGGGGCAGCGAGGTCTGTCCAAAGTATGTAGTGTGGGTACTCGTTGGATGCGAAATTAAATTCCGCATCCAACGACTGCTCCCGCTCAAAATTTGAGTAAATACACATGGAGATATGTTGAAAATACGAACAAAAAAAGTAGTTTTTTTATGACAAATATCTCAAGTCAACCATTATGGTTGACTCATTTTATTGAAATTCTATTGGATCTTGAATTCCAACTTATCAAGAAATTATGGTTGACTTGTTTTCTTATATGATGGCTCATTTTTTTATATGCTGGTTCGTTTTCTTATATGGCCCATTTTAGACCTCAAATTTTCTCTAATGCTTCAATCCAAGTAACCTGCAACTTATGAGATATTTGCTACACAACTAAAAGGAAGGTGAGATCCAAATGATGAACTAAGAAATCATAAACTTCAACCGAGAAATGTATGAAGTTTTTAACTACAAAACTGAAAAACTCACAAAATCTATGGCAAAAATACCACAAATATTACCAAAGCAAAGAAATTTGCTTGTTTGGCCTCCCCAAACTTGAGTAGCTATGAAGTGTAGAAGCAAACCACCATAGAGCGACACCAACACAAGATCTCCTCCAAAGAATTCTATTAACTAAGCCAAATGGCTAAAAATTACAATGGCACAAATGGGAGGAAAATGTAAGCAAGAGAGTGAGAAAGAGCAAGAAAGCAAGAGCATGAAAGATTGTAACCCAAATGAGGAGGAGGAGCTTCCTTAAATAGGAAAAGAGAGGGGAGAGGTCCTTTGCATGAATGACATTTGTCACTTGGAGAGAAAGGGGGCCCATGGAGGGGAGGGGTGCACTTCCATGGGTTAAAAATAACAAACAATGGGGGGAAAAACCCCCACTCATGTTTTATATTTCATTGATAGGCCAAGGGGAGAGAATCATGAAGGTGGGAGCCCCCCTTTTGGCTTATTTCAATTTATCTAATTTCCCATGGTGAGAGAGGGTTTACCCCTTAGGGAGAAACTTCCAACTTGAAAAACACTTGCTTGGGGGGGGGGCTTTTGGCCTTTAATTTTACCTCAAGGTCATAACATAACACTTGGAAACTTAATTTCTCCTTCCCAAGTGGCTTTAGTCACTTTTCCAAAATTTTCATTACTAATTCTTTGCCAATTTTTCTGATTTCCTTGACTGACTTATGGAAATGTGTCCAAAACCTTAACAAGACTTGTCTGAATGACTTCAAACTTTGCCCAAGGGTGTAGGGACTGTTATCACACCATAGTAGCAGGGCTACTATTCTTGTATAGCAGATATCTACACATTCCAGAGCTTCCGTTATTCCAGAGCATAGCTATGTATTTTGGATCACTCATGATCAGAGCAGTATATTTTTCAGATGTATGTTTGACCTTGTGTCAAGGCTGAGCCTTGAGAGTTCAGATTTGATGACCGATGTGACCCTTTATCCCATACAGTTTCAGTTCAGTGCTTAGAGATGTATTGCAGCAGTGTTTCAGATGGTGCATGATGATTATTATTTTGATGATGTTGTATGATCTATGGATATGTTATCACTGACTGTGGATTATTATCTTGTTGATTTAGTCATGATTACAGCATGTGCTTGGTATATTATTCCTGATGTGGCAAACTATTTAAAATGAACTGTAAATCATAAAATGGACAATTGCTTGCACATTTAGGTCATTTAACAAAACCCACTGGTTTTTCACCTTACATAGATATGGTCTTTCCTAACACCAGTTGTCTGCTAGTGTAGGCTCCATATTCACTTGACTCCATCCATACATGACCTTCCTGTTTGACTTTAAACCTTGACCTGTCTCATTTGACTTTCTGATACCGAGGACTTCCCCATTTTTCTACCTCTGTGTTTGGACCGCATCCCTGTGTATTCAGTGTCTCGGCTCTAAGTTGGTGACAAAACTTGCTTTTGGTGAGTTGGATTGTAGGCCTAAATCATTCTGGTCGGTTGTCCCGATGTTTGGCATTGGCTCGAACTCCCCCTAGTCACTTGAGATGTTGTTGGCTAAGACTGAAAGCTCATGTTCTACCTATGGAAACTTATAAATTCGCCCATGGAAACAAAAAAAGGGCAAGAGCGATGAACAGCTGAAAATACTCCACGAAGAGTATAAGAAAGGTCCAAAAAAAAGCAATGGTTCTTAAAAGTTATATCTAAACAATTGCTGACCTTATATATATTTGAAAAAACATGCCCTGGATGCAAGCTGCAACTAGTTGTGCTTCTCAACACATCTGAAATCCGAAGGGTTATGTAGGCCAAAAAGGCCATGGAATAAAATTGAATGATCCTAATGAACCTGGATCAACTTGATGTAGACATGATGCCTAAGTTGAATAAGCACTCTCAGAACAACTTATCCATTTGTGAGGCACAGCCATCCCCCGTGTTATTTTGTCCAACACAGAGTTTGTAGCTTCCCCCTTCTCCCAGTCCAAAGTATTTTTGAGTTAAGTTAGACAGGTCAACCCCTTTGCCCAACCTTGTTCTTAGCCTTCATCCTTCACTAACAGTTTGACCATGTCCAATGGGTGAGTTTGTCATTTGAACTATTGTGCAAGCAATTTTATATAACAACAAAATATGTTAACTTGATTAATGCCACTGAATGGAATTTATACTTTGAGCTTAGCTGTGAAAATGATTAGAGGAGCATGTCTTAGTCTACTGATATGATTTATCCTCGGTTGTATGTTATTGGGATCTATGATGATGTGGACCATGTATAGATGATTATTGATGATGATTGATGGTCCCACATGCTTGATGATGATATCATATGATGGACATATGATGCAGATGATGATTGATCTAGTTCAGCAGGTTTTATTACTACTTCAGATCAGCAGATTATACATTGTCCATATATGGTGGACCCTACAGCTGGCCCATTAGGGCAACCCATGGTGTATGAGTACACATTCCTAGTGGATTTGGGTCTTTTGGATCCAATGAGACACTTATCTTTCAGTTCCGGGCACTTCTGACAGTGATTGATGCAGTTTTACACTTGTTCACCAGATTTGCGGTTGATTTCCCAGCCTGAGCAGCAGGGGCCCAGAGAGGCCAGTTCACCTAGGGTGCTGATGATGGAGGGGGTGGTCCAGCCACTTGTTTTTACCATTTACCCCCCTTCTGGAGAGCCTGGTGGGCTCAGATGGACAGCGCTGGCAACCTAGGAGGCAGTTTTGGCACTTTCACAGTTACCGAGGCAGTTAAAAAATGGGATAAAGTGGTCATTGAGGAAATCGATTTGGGCAATTGAGGCAAGGTTTTGGCATTTGGTCTTCACAGAGGTCTTCCAGGGTGATCTCACTACCTTCCAATCAGTTTTCACCATGTGGGTATGCCGACATTGATCACAGGAGGTCATTTACTGCTCGACTGTCATGGATTTGGAGGACAGTTTTGGTCATTTATATTATCTTGGACATATTTTATTATTTTATTGTGCCTTGGGGATGAGCTAGTAAAGATTGATGCCTCCTAGCCCCACCATGTGCTTATATTGTCATATCCTAGTCACCATGAGGTGGATTTTGGTACTTATGTTTCTCTAGTGGATGACGTCACCCTCTTATTGTACCATTTAGTGGGGGCGCTATCATTATATTGGGTGATCCATGTGATGTATTGTTATGATTTATTGTTAGCCATTGATTAGATCTTGAGATCTTTTAATCTTAGCCACTCATGTAAAAAGTGGTTAGGATTGTACTCTCTCCCCATCCTATTTAAGGAGGGAACCTCTCATTGTAAAATTCATCTAGAGATTTTTGGCTCTTGGCTCTTGGAATAAAAATTTCTATCTTTTGGAGTACATGCTTGGATTGGAGTGGATGTTGGTTGTTTCGATTGTAAATGCTTTTGTCCATTGCACTGGAGGATCTATTGTAGCTATCTTGCATATTTGCCATATCTTATTTGCAGGTTAAGAGGACGATTTTGGACAAGGACGAATTGGTGGGGAGGCTTGCCCTTCAAACTTGGAAGAAGTCGTTTTGGTTTGACAGGGAGTAGTTTTGCCTTTGTGTCAACTATTCTATGTTTCTCTCTCTCTCTTGCTTGTATCTACCTTCAACATGTTAAACTGATTGATGCTTTGCTCCTTGGCTTGACAGATTAGAAGGAATCACATGTGGCTTGGGAAAATCGATTTGGCAAGAGGGCTTCAACAATTCTCCATTTGATCTTTGGCAAAGTAATCCTCGTCTCAACTAGCATTCATCTCTTCATCCAGGTATGTTCCAAGAGGTATGATCTTCTTCCTTGAATCATCCATAATTTTTAGATCACAAAACCCTAATTGATTAAAACCCTTGTTTTTGGTTTTTCTTAGATCTACTTAGATCTAGCCTTGCTTTTGAGAAGATTTTGAAAACCCACCTCTATAGCATCCACCCCTAGTTGGATCTATAGTTTGGTGGAGATTGGCTTAAATTTAACCCACTTTTCAAGGCAAAAAGCCCTCTTGAACCCAGATCGCACTTCCTAGTAAGAGGCTTGTTTGGTTGGATCTAACACATGGGTAGGTGAGATCCCACTTGATTTGAAATCTAGACACTTGATAACCTACCCCCAGATTCTTACTTTGGTGAATTCTACCTTGTGGACATCTTTCCATGTTTTAAGGGGTTAAAACCCCCTTTTGAACTTCTTGGCACCTCAAAACTCAGATCTACTAAGATCTAGCCCTTGGATTGACTTGATTTTTGGGACATACATAGATCGAGGTACTAGCTACTTGGATCTATAGTTTGGTGGCCATTGGACTTGATTTGGTCCACCAAACCCACCTTTTAACCCTCCTTGAACAAAGTTGCACTACTTGGGGAAGGTGAGTTTGTCCACTTTGAGGAAGTGGGTGTTTGGGATTTTTGGAGATTTGGAACGGCCATACCTTGAAACCTAGGTCTAGACTATCTTTTTGTCACGATCTGCCTTGGGGGTAGCATTCCTTGTTTCAAGGGATTGTGGTCCACTTAGGGTCATTTCTTGAAAACCTAGATCTAGCAAAATCCAACCATTAGATCTCATTTAGCCCACTTGACTTGGCTTCTAGGTGTCCCGATCTACACTTTGACATACTTTTGACCCCATTAGCCCACTTAACAAGGCACTAGTCCTCCTCAAAGCAGGTCGCACTCCTTGGGATTTGTGTCAAACCCTAGATCTAGTACATGGGTACACCTAAAATCAACTTAAATCCATAGATCCAATCATTACCTAACCTCTAGTACCAATTTCACACCTTAACTTCACCTTGTGGGCCCACTTAAAGCCATTTCACACATCCCAAGAAAATAGGACCCACTTGTGGTACTACACCTTGTCATCATACCCAATCATGTGGCCTAAACCGTACATAGTTTGAAACACTAACAATCTCTCAAACCACCTTCAACCATACCTCAACTTCTAGGTCCACTTAGCCTTGCATTGGTTTCCGTAACTCATCATTTACTTATCCTTAGAAACCTTTGTTTGGGTCCAATCGACTGTGATTGGTTATAGGGTCTCCCCTTAGGTCTTGTTACACCTTGACCTAAAGCGAAGAGTGCCTCGGTTGACGTGACTCCCACCTTGCCTTGGGAACCGTGGCATCTCTTAGGTCACCTCTTTAGTTTCCTGTCTCCTCTATCGTCCTGGATGGGATACCACTAGGGGCAACTACAAGTTGTGTGATAACAGGGACCTTATGCCATTGATTTTGAGTACCCATACCACTATTTATGGGCAAAGTGCCACTTATCCCTCTTTTACATTGCAATTTTTTATGCTGAGGGACACTTTTAATTACCAAAAATTAAAAAATCATAAGTAAAACTTAATGAAATTCCGCAAGACTCTAGATAATGTCTAGCGTGGTAATATAGAACATTCCTAGGCCCCAATCACCCCATGGACTCGATCATTAGAATGCGTTTCACCACTTTGGAGGTATTTTTGAGTGAAAAACTCAAATAATTAAAATCACTAAAAAGGAATTTTAATTATTCAAGGGAAAAAACACTCAATGAAAGGACTTCCCTAATGATAAAGTCTTAGGCAACTAAGTTATACAAAAATTGACCCTCATGCTGACATATCATTACAAAATCCCCCACAGGGATGCGGAAATTTCATGGAGAGAAGATAAGAAGAGGAGTTGCCTCGCTTGAACACATTCGTTAGGTACTTCTTTCTCATATTCAAGGCACATGGCACATGTGCATGGTACATGGTTGTCCACCTAGTTGGTTTGGTGGTCAACAAGGTGTATTATCAGCAATCAAATAAATCAAAAGGTTTGTCCTCTTAGCTATGTTCATAAGCCCTTTGTGTTTCTCAAGGCTTATGTTGAAAGTAGCTAAGTCATTCCATGAATACAAACACAAAGTAGTTGCAATCTAAAGCCTAGATCAATTAGGATGAATGTATACAACTATACATAGATGTTAATGTTTTGGTAGAGATCAAGGTGGCCTTGGGCAGGCCGGAACAGACCTCGGGCAGCAAGAAGATCAGATTCGAGCGAAAGTAGCAGGAGGATCTTTCGGTTCAGAAGGAGTAGCTGCAACAGCAAAGGATATGTTTGATCTTGGTGGGTGCTTCTCTGGAAGTACCTTCCTCGCTAAGAGGGAGTGTTAGTTTTTGTAGCTCAACAAGTACTTCTATGTTGGGGGTGTCTAGCAACATAGAAGGAGTCGTGGTGATCTCTAGACATATATTGTAAAGGTGGATTTATAACACCTCATGTAAATGGTTTTAGTTGGTCCATGGTATTGGTCCATGGTATTTACATGAGTGTGAGATTATCAAAGGAGCCTTGGAGTATGAGTTCAACATCACAATCATAGGAGTAAAGGAGATATTCTACAGTGGTCAGCATCACAGTTGCAAGAGATGGATTTCCTCTTGTAGTGAGCAGTCTAGATCTAGGGTGGATGTAGGGTTTGTCTATCTAGTTTGTAGAGAGGGTTTGAAGTAAATTCCTGGGTGTTTGGTCCAGATCTAGAGAGTGTATCCGGAGGGATACTATTGTTCTATTGTAATCAAATTCTGGAATAAGAAGAAGACAAACAGTTGTTGGTTTTCCCCGAAGGACTAGGATTTCCAGGGTAAATACTCGTGTTCTTATGTGGTTATGGTTTTCTCTGTTTATGGTTTCTTTTGCAATTGAATTTTCAATAATTAATGTTCAGTTGTTAACTAAAGAACAGATTAATAGTGATGCTAATCAAGAACTGTATAAGGGTATAAAAGTTAACATTTTACACATTTCATCAAGCATTTTTCTTAGCCTCAAACTTGTAAGCTTGTTGGTCCTGAGCTATAAAGGACCACAAGCATTCCTTCATTGTTAAAAACAAACATTGTAATAAAAGAAAGGCAAGTGGACTACCCAATGCCCACACCCCATCTCCATGGGTGGATCTGTGTCTCTTTCATAGCATGACCTTTTTCCTTGTATTGCTTTTTCTTTGATTGGATTTATTAACTAGTAGATTAGTTTCAATTTCTTAAAAGTAAATAAATTGCAAAAATTAAAATTTACTATTTGTTGGTTCCAATTCAACGTTGGACCACAAACTCACTTAGGACCTTTTATTTTAATTTCTTAAAGTAGATTAATCACATTTTGCACGCATTTCACTAATTTAGCTTACTTTCAATATTTTCTTTTATTTCGCAAAAGTAACGAACCTTGACTGAGGTCCCCTATTATGCTTTGGTGACCATTGCAGGTTTTCCCTAATCGTTGGTCACAAATCAGAAAGGGGATTTCGAGTGACAAGCTTAATAGGGCAATCCATTCGAAATTTATCTTTAAACGGTGGGAGGTCCCATTAAACATACTACGGAGTAAGAGGGATGCCTTAAGCAGATTATGTCTCTCCCTGTTGGACACTTGGTACTGTTGCTCTACACTCATCTTAAGAGGATAAATTCTCAAGTGGGCCAAACCAAGAATCAACCCACTCTAAACAACTCGTCATAATAACTTAAACTTTACCAAGAGCATTCGCAAAACTTCTTATTCAACAACAGTACTTTATTTGGCACTAGTCTACAATCTCTTTATCATTTCGCATAAAAGCATTTTACATTCATGTTGTGATGTGTTTCATAATGATATGTTGCTAAATCAGTTTCATTTGTTGCTCTTGTTTTAATCAATAAACTCCTAGATTTACTTCTTGTATCTTAGCTTAATCATCCTTAGTTTCTTTTTATTAGCAACCACCCCCTGGCTTCGCTAGGAGTTAGCCTAGACAGAGGAGTCAAGTGTTAAGTGATGGTACTTGACTCGTAATTTGCCCCCAAGGACACACCCAATGGCTTGAAGATTTACGCCACGTTACCCTAGGTGCGTATTAGGCGGCAACGGGGCCTATCCCTAGATTGCAGTTCTATGGCATTTATTTTGAGGACATGACACTTGGAGAAGCCCAAGAAGGAAGGTGTCCACTCTTTGGATGTTTTGTTGCACGCCTTTCCAAACCCTAGATAACAGATGTCTCACATTTAGAAGCCACACATGCCACATATGATGGGACATTTCATATGATGATCCCACACATGCCACTTTATGATGCTTTACTTGGTTCATTCCTTTAGAGGAGGACATCTACCCTATGGAGGTCTTTGCACACATATTCATCTACAATTTGGGGGAATTTCCACCTTTGAGTCTTGATTAGAGCATTTATTGGATTCTATGATGGGTAATTTTCATCGTGGAGGCACAATGCTATTTTAAGGTGGTGGTTGTTCACTTATTGAAAGACATTTTCTCTTAGAGAGATTTGAAGAACTAGTTGGAGCATTTGACAACATTAACTAATTATTTTAGGCGGCACCCCACCCATCTTGAGCTTATTTTTGTTGGAGGTTGTCACTTGATATAACCACTCTCATTATTATATGCTTTGTTTGCTTGTCCCGAGAGTTACTTAGGAGCTACTATTATTTTATTTGTTTTCCTTGGAGGAAAAGTGGATCTAAACCACTTTATGCTATTTTGAAAAAAGTTGTTGAGTAAATAGTGGATCTAGGAGAACAAATGGAATTTGTATAAGGAGATGGAGCTACTAATCTACAAAAGACAAGCTCTCTCCATTCATTATTCATGGCTGGATTTGTGGGAGAACTCCACTCTTGGACTTACTTGATATCTTTTGAAGGCTAATGTGTATTTGTAAGAGTTCAACTTAAGTGTGGCTTCCATTTCTTTTCCATATCGATGAATATCGTTGCTGGAAATTACAAAAAAATAATTCTGCTGCAAATAAAGACCTTGAGTATGCTGTCAGTTACTTCTTAATCAGTTTCTTCTTGTTGTTGTTCTTACTTCCAGATTCGAACCATTGTGTCATATCATTTCAATGAAAGGTTGTATGGTGTCTTTTAACTTGGAATAAGATCACACTTTATTTTGCTTAATAAATGTAGTACCCTGAAAAAGGACACAACTAACTCTTATTCCAGCAATATTATTTATCATTCATAGGTGAGATGTGCATGTTGTAACAGCACTTGTCACCGTCCCCACTAATCCATTTTCAGCCTTCTTGACTCTCTTATTTACTCCATTTGTTAAATCTCGATAGGCATTGATGCCGTCTTTCCAGCACCTATTATATTTGGTATGCTACTACATGTTCTGCTGAGGCTAACTCTCGACTTCACCTTGATCCTTCATTGCCTAGCTTTAGCAATCCTATCTTAGCGACACCCACCTTGTACAAGAGAAAAACTGGTCTAAAGTGAGAAGAGGGTAGCATGGTGACATCGGCTCCCCTCTTAAGTTTCCCATCGTCTTGCACCGCTTTTGGACTTTCTAGCTTCAGTGCACAATATATCGGTAACATCTCCCGAGGTGAAAGCATACCAAAAATGGCCTCCAAGGCTAGGTCAAATCCTCCATAACCCACATGGCACACCAAAGTGTAACCACTCCTCAAAAGATATGCAAATGTGCCAAGTCATCATCATTCCAACTAACTCCATGGCACGATTTGCAATGTGCAAGAACCTTCGAAAAGTGTGAAAGAAAGGAATCAACAACCAATATAACTAGTATTGAGACGCCTAGTCATAATGATGCTCAACCAACTCCATAGAGGTGCGCCTTAGAGAAGTGTGCCAACCTCCTCACACATGTGATCAACAAAGAAGAATAGTAAATGCCCTCCAAGAATCATAAAATAATGCAATACCATGGGTTAGAAAGAAAAACAAAGGATAAAAGCCACCCTTATTTGTTGATGTAATTGTAACTTCGGAAGATATTCACTTATATTTTATATTGTATTATTATTGTATTTTATTTACCTCCAACGGAGATGTTTATTCCTCCGGTCGGAGAAGTCATTATTGTATTTGGTCATGTAAAGTCATTGAGGTAAATCCTCCATTGTAATTCGGGGCAATAGATCCCCCAAGAGTCAGTTAGATTAGGGTTATTGAGTCCCCTAGAGAAGTCGGCACAGTCAGGTACAACTGGGGCCGACCTAGTAAGTGAAAAGGTCAAGTGAAAGATAAAGTATAAATAGAGAGTGGAGCTCTCTCATTTGGATATAACACACTCACAAGTTTGCATTAGTGAGAGAGGACAAGTTCGCATAGGAGGCAAAGAAGAGGAGTTGCAGAAGACCATCTTTGTTTTGGGGTTTTACTTTTGTGATATTGTATTGGTGACGATTCTATCTCTGAGGAAGTTGCGGGGTTTTCTCCTTTATGGTTTCCCCGAGGAAATTCTTTGTGTCTATTGTGTTATGCTATGCATGTTATTCTTTCAGGAAGATCCTAGATAAATATAGATCAAAAGTAGAAAATCTAACATGGTTTCAGAGATAACCTGAAAAGAAGACATTGTGCAGCTACAGAAGCTAGGGCTTCTTAATTTTTCGACTTCTCTCAAAAGATCATCAACAAAAAGAGGCTAGGCTAACTCGCCTAAGGAGGGCGCATCTTTCGGTCGAAGCAGGAGTTCTTTCTGAAAATTTTTATTTTTTGGCCCATCACTACTGCCGAAGGAAAATTAGGGCTTCTCACAAAATTGGAATTTTGGAGTGCAATAGGCATAGGGAGGTGCGCCTCTCCAAGATCAAAATGTTGATACCAAGATCGAAATTTTTGGTTTCGTAAAACCCGGAAAGTCAAAATTTACCTTGTTGGTCTGTTCCACTGGCGGACCACAAGTTCACTCAGGGCATAGATTTTTATCATTTTTTTTACAAACTCAAACACCCCCTCGCTTTCCCGAAGTAGGGTTTCAGGACAAGGGCCTGCCCAAGTACTGGCCTGAAAAGAGATTCTTGGGATTTTAAAATATAAAATTTTGGTTCATAAAAAATATTTAAAAATTTCCAAGGTCTTCTCCCGTATGCTCTGTGGCCAACTTGCAGCTCAGTCTGATCATGTTGGTATGCATCAGAAAGGATCTAACACCACCCCAATAAACAAACCTTTTTGTGAAAATCCGGCACAACGCGAATATTTTGTTGTTGTGGGCAAACTTTTCAGAGGACTTAGGACAAAACTGGGTAGTGACCTCTTGGAAACCGTTAGGCTTGCCCTCGTTGGTACAGCATCTGAACACCTCCTTGAGACTCCGATCCAACTCAAGTCTGAATGAGAAACCACACATCAAAATTCTGGATATGTTCCCCGTACCTTTGCGTATATTGGGAACCCACCAACCCTAATAAAAAGATCACTACCACATTTAAATTAAAATAAACCAAGAACACTTGCACAACATTTACTTTTTCAGTTCATGCATCTATTTCGACTCCATTATAAGGCACTGGTTTATATTGTTATATCTCATGTTGTTGATGAATGTTGCAAATGATGATGATAATAATGAATATTGGCAAATGATGTATTGATGAATGATGTTTTGCTTTATATAAATGTATGCTGCATTATCCTGGTTTCAAAAAATATTTCCAACTCCTAGATCAAACACCATAGTTTGTTTTCATTTTTAGGGTCCACCCCCCTTGGCTTCGCTAGGAAAGCCTAGACGGAGGAGTCGAGTTTCAGGTGACAGCACTTGACTCTGACTTGCCCCCAAGGCCACACCAGCAGCTTGAAGACTTCTGCTGCGTTTTCCCAGGTGTGGAACCAGGTGGCAACATTTTGGCGCCGTTGCTGGGGATAAGTCTTTTTATTCCCGAAATACGACATTTGAGTTTTCCTTTTTGTTTTTGCTTTGTTTGATGAATCTTTAAATTAGATTTTTAATTTTTTTATCTGGCGATGCCACTAACCTTTTTTTCCTTTTATAAAAGTTCAAAGAAAAGCAAAAATAGAATTCTTTGTGAGATTATTTCATGTGCATATTTTTATTCTCACATGGCGACTCCATTGAAGGGATAAAACCCTTGTTTCTTACATAGTTTATTGAGACTGTTTGTGTGTAGATGATCCTGATGCATTACAGTAAAATCTATAAAGCTCACCTTTCGACAAATCCACTGATTCAAGACCAAATATATCCCATGGTCATTTCAAATGCAGGCTATTGATCTTTGAAAATGGATAATAAAGAGTCTAGTGAGCAAATTTCCGATGCTCATCCTCCCATTGACTTCTCAAGCATCCCTGGTTTCCCTAATTATCATAATGGTGAAGATGTATCCGATTATCTGCCGGTCTTTTGGGGAGATGATGATGATGTAGAAACCCGACATGTCATGTCTTTTCTTAAAGTTGTGGCTAACTTCAAAGTCTTATATGAAGATAACATAATGGAGATGTTTGTTAGTACATTACAGGGATCTGTTTATCAATGGTATTCTAAAGAGCTTCCAAATAAATGTATTAACTCTCTTTCGAGCCTCCTTAGAATATTTATAAGGCAATGGCATAATAGAGGAACTAGTATGGAAGACTTGGACAGGATCGTTAGAAGGTACTTTCTCTTGTTCATACCTTGGATTGAGTATTATAAGGAAGACCTTGTTGATGTATTTGTAACTTCGGAATGTATTTCATATATGTATATTGTATTCCTATAGAGATGTTAGTATTACTCTATACGAAAGTGTTTGTATTCCTATAGAGATGTTATTATTCCTTTATACGGAAGTGTTGTCATTTATATTGTAAGTGTTGTAACTTATACTTGATGGGTTATCAGACCACCGTGTTGGGGTTGGCCCTATATAAGTCATGTGGGTTTAAGGGTTATTAGACCACCCTATTGGAGGTCGGCCCTATCAGCATTATGTTATGTGGTTAAGTTAAGGCCGACCTAGTAAAGGTTATTAGGCAAGTCAAGTCAAGTATAAATAGAGTGCGGGAGGCACTCTATTTGATGATTTTCACTTCTCACTCATACACTCATTGGAGAGTGGTGCACTAGTGGAGGAGGAGAAGCTACTGCTAGGAGTATATCTCTTATGCTTGGGTTTTGTATCATGGCTCTATCTATCTCTGAGGAAGTTACGGGGTTTTTCACCTTCTTGTTTTTCCCCGATGAAATTCTGTGTCTCTTGTGTGCTTGCATTATTGTGTCCATGATTGATATGTTGTAGATATGCTATACATGTTGTTCTCTCAGTTAAGATCCTAGATCAGATTGAAGTAATTCTGAAAAACTAACATGGTATCATAGCTAGCCTGAAAGAAGGCATGGTATGGCATTTATGACACTTGTTGCACTTGCGAAGCTAGGGCTTGAGATAGCAAAAACCAGTCATCGTAGCACTTTCGCTATAAATTCATTTTGGTGTAGTTTCAGGATCTGAAAATCTTACAGGTCGAAGATAAGATCCCCATGTATCTTGTGTCCGAAGGAGAGCCTCTAATTCGTTGTACTTTTAGATTTATGATCTGTACAATATAGGGTTTCTGCCTCTTTCAGATCTTAGTCATAAACAAGTGACCTAGGCAAAAAGGTCACAACTTGGGCTAGGAAGCTCCAAATGAAATTTCGTAAACAGTGGCAGGTAAGACACAGACTATACTTTCACAGGTACAATTTTCAGAGGCTGAAATTGAACCAGTGACACATGGCACTCCGTACAAGTTCGCTCTCTTGTTTTATCCCATAAACAGATCATGTTGCGACACTTGGCATAACTCTCTCTCAGAGAATCCATTTGAGGTCAGACCTGTGGGGTTGGAAAGTTAACAGGTCAGGCTACCACAGGCAGAATTTTCAGACCCTGTAGATCCGCAATTTCTGAGTTACACCAAAAACAATCAAGTGCATATTTCTGTCAAAACAGAATTGGATTTTGAGCACCTTCATTCATGGCTACGGGAATTTAGGGTTTCGGAGAAAGTTGGAATTTTTGTAATCGGAGACCACGGCTGGATGCTCCTCATCAAAATCGAAATTTAGAGACCAAGATCGAATTTTTTGGTTGGGCAGAAGGCCGAACTTGATCAAACCCTAGTTCATGACTTTGATCGGAAAGGTGAAAAATTAAAGCTTCTGCAAAAATGGGAATTTTTGAAATTTGTGACCATAGCTGGAAGCTCCTTGGAAAAATTGAAGTTTAGAGCTTTGGATCAAACTATTTGGTTGGGTGAAGCTCCGAGAAACTCAAACCCTAATTCAGGGTCCTCTCGAGTGAATCCGGAAGATTGAAAAGCAAATTTGAGGAGTGAAACTTTGCAGTTTTCAAATTCTGAGTATACCAGGTTGATCAGCTCATCAAGGCACATCTTTCTATCCTTTAGAAGTTTAAAATTCAAAGTTTGAATTTTTAGGGTTTCCCTGACAAACCCTAATCCAGCTCCAGATCCAGTTTCTACAAATCAAGTGGATTGGGTTAATCCTAGAAGAGAATGGATTGGTCACCTACATAAGTGAAGAAGTTCCAGTTTTAGAGGGAGATGAGGCTAAGGCCTTACATAAGAAGATTACAAGCAAACTCGATAGGTATGACTTACGGGTATGTTTCGAAATCTGTTCATGATTAAGTTTATGATATGTTTGTCTTCATTGAGATTAGTACAATCTTGATTAATTTTAGACTTCTCGTATCACCTTAATAAAAATATGAATGCATGATAGAAGATATTCATTGATTAGGGTTTTGACACTTATGATTGTACTAATACATTGTGGTGTTGTATGAGGTTGATGTTGTCCGCTAACATGAAAGGTACATCAAGAAAGACAAATCATGTTCTAGTTCAAGAACATATGACCATGGTGACATGAAGACAAAGATTCATCCATTGTTATGGATCACATAGAAGATCTACTTACGAGGTATGTATAATTTGGTTCCACAATGGTTAACTTATGAGATATGCAGGTCACTAGCACAAGTCATTTAAGAGAACAAGAAGACATCATGTGGGTATGTTAGACATAACCAGCTAACATATTAATCCAGGTATGTTTTTCCTATATCAAGTTAGAATCCTACCTTGTGATAAGATCTCTTATATAAGTATACATGGCATGATTGATAATGATTATTTATGAATTTAGAAATTTAAGTAATCAAGGGTTTATGCATATTATGTCCCTTACCTTGATTGATGATATGACTAACCAGAAGAGTCCTATGGTCAAATAAGAATATGCATGAGGAAAAGAAGTCTTCCCTGAAACCTTGAATACTAATGCTTAGTATCTGTGTTTCAAATGATCATGACTATACATGTTTAAGATTATTTTGTTTTGCTAGTATTAAGATTATACTAATGAATGTATGATTATGTATGAGATCTCGAGGATAACACAATGACGATACTAGTAAGCATGCATAGTGATCGAGGATGGATATAAGTTCAAGGACAGGTAATCCAGGAAGCAAAGATCAAGAGGGAGCACACTCCAGGAGTTCCTGCAAGGAAGCAAATATTGAGAGGGAGTCCACCCTACAACCAAACAAAGATAAGTATTTGAATTGTCATTTCTTGCATTCTTGTTTGTTTAAATAATACTGTTCAATGATACATATACTTATGTTCCTTGATTTAGGTTGTGTATTATGCATATTAGAATAATTGCATTAATGAACAGTATACTACTAATATGCATGTGATGGGTAAGTGGCCTATGGCACTGTACAACATTCCATTGCTACTTATCTAGAATGAAACCTCTTTGCTGACATGTTGGGAGTTGTGCACACTCTTAACAATGTTCTGGTAGAGATTGGAAGGCATCTAGAAAGTTACGGGATATGGATAAATGTTGTATTGAACCATTGGCTAAAATAATTGCATGACTGTATGACATATTTCTTTATGTGTAAGAATTTGTTCTGAAAACTATGAGATGTTTCTAATCATGCAATTTAACTTGCTTTGTAGGAAAGATCGTATACCATCACCTACAAAAGAAGGACTACAACATTTGTTCCAGCAACAAAGCTATTTATTGAAGATATTGAAGTTCCCAAGATCCAAGATGAAGTAATGGAAGAATACCATGATCCGTCGATCATGAAGAAAGATGTTTGGGATGTGGTCCCAAGACCAGATGGGAAGTCTGTTGTGACTTCCAAAGATCAAGCATGCTGCAGATGGTAGCATAGAGAAATACAAAGCGAGATTTGTAGCTTGTGGCTTCTCCCAGAAAAAGGGAATAGACTATGAAGAGACTTTTGCTCCTGTAGCCAGATACACTTCCATCAGATCAATACTTGCTCTAGCTGCAATAATGAAATGGAAGATACACCAGATAGATGTCAAGACAGCTTTCTTGAATGGTGTAGTTGAGGAGGAAGTGTATGTGGAGCAGCCACTTGGTTTTGAGACACATGACAAAGAGTCATATGTGTGCGGGTTGAAGAAAGCCTTGTATGGCTTGAAGCAAGCTCCTAGGACTTGGTATGGTAGGATAGACAGCTTTCTATCCAGTTTGGGCTTTACCAAGAGTAAAGCGGATTCCAACCTTTATTACAAGGTTGAGGAAGGCAATCCTGTGATACTCTTATTGTATGTGGAGAGGATAGATTGATTGCCAACACGAACAGGAAGCTTGCTGTCGAGTTCGAGATGAAGGACTTGGGGATGATGCACTATTTTCTAGGCATGGAGGTGTGGCAGAGTGCAGATGGAATCTTCCTTAGACAAGGGAAGTATGTAGTAGAGATCCTGAAAAGGTTCGGGATGATGGACTACAAGGCCATGGCCACACCTATGGCATCGAACCTGAAGCTTCTGTGTGATGCTTCATCTGATCCGGTTGATGTCACGATGTATCATCAAATGATTGGGTCCTTGATGTACCTGACGAAGACTAGACCAGATATTTGCTTTGCGGTGAACACATTGAGCCAGTTCCTGACGGATTCTAGAGGTGTTCACCTGGTTGCTGTAAAGCATATTCTGAGGTGCCTGAAGGGTACAATTGATTATGGGCTCAAGTATGATGCGAATCAAAAGTTTAACCTGTTGGGTTATGTTGATTCGGACTGGGCAGGCAGTGCTGCAGATAGGAAGAGCACTTCTGAGTGCTGCTTCTGTTGGACACGCCGAGCACACTGAGAGGGCGGGGGTGAACAGTGTGTATAGCTTTTATTACTTTTTCAGCTTTAACAATCAGTAGCAGCTTATTCAATACATCATTCATTAATACATTATCACATTATCATTATATCATCAACATTATAAACAATTACAACTCATCATATCATCATCACATAGGAAGCATGGCAAAACACAGTACACAAGATTTTTACGTGGAAACCCAAGTCCTGGGGGAAAAACCATGGAAGCCTTTAAAATAGTAATTTACCAGCAACAACTGGAAGGAGGCAACAACCCCCTTTGTTACAAAGACTTCAATTCTCCAGCTACAACAGGAAGGAGGCTACAACCCCCTGGTTTACAGGCTACAACCTGAAGGAAGCCTTAGCTCCCTAAATTTCCTTGCCCCGTCCTTCCACCCTAATATGAAGATAGATACTGCTGAATCACAACCGCACTAATCCTGCAGACCTGCTAACCAACACCTGTACCACACTGCACAACCACTGTCACTATTCATCAACTGACCATTGCTCATCAACTATCCACTGACCACTGCACCTCAACTGTGCAACATTGTTCATCAACCTGTACAATCAATCTGTCCAATCTAGCTGTACCAATCAATCTGTCTGATCAATATGTCTGCATAAATCAATCTATTGTTCACATTATTCAATTCAATAAATCTGAGTTCAATCAACTTTATACCAAACCACCTGGGTCAAACCAACTGCTCATACAACTCAACCAATCTAAGTCAGACCAATTGCACATATAGCAACTTGTGCTTATCCTACTCAATTGAACCAACCTGTGTCAAATCAAATATGTACCTGTGTCAATCTGATCAAATGCTTGACCTAATGTGTTATGATAGTTAGTAAGGTTAGGATAGTTCATCAAAGACTCACTCACGCATCATAACCAACATCAAAACTCATCAAACGACTCAGTCAAGCAAAGCTTGACAGACAACCTTAACCAACCACTTCAAAGAGAAGATGGTCAACCAACAAACCCTAAGACATACTTGGGAAGACTTGCCAAATCAACAACTTTAGGTAATTTGTCAAACCAATTAGGTTACTTCTACTTACTCAACCCAATTACTCAAGACAAAATGAAGTCTAGTTCAACACAAGCAATTCAACTCTAAGACATAAGATTTTAATACTCCAATCAAATCAAGTCAACAACTTTTGCACTACTAGAATACCTTTAGGCAACCAAGTCAAAATCAACTCTAAACCATTACATACTTTACTCACTTGTCAAATCAATTACTAATTTGTTGTCAAAAGAATAATGACAACTTCCAGTCCAACTCAAAAGAGATAAACAGTCAGACCAAGGCTGGTCAAGAACAAGGTATAGTAAAAATATATATATATATTGTTTTAAGCAAGAAGGAATATAGCTCCAAAAGGAGGACTGTCAATCAAACTTAAGCAACTTCAAAGACTGACCATTCATAGTCAAAAATACACTATCCAGGTTATTCGATCAGTCAACTTATGAACTTACACTACTGTAGCAATTAAGAGAATGTTGACTAGGTCAGCGAAGTTAGGTTATTTCAAGAAGTGCAATATGCACAAATGCTACAACAGAGGTCAAATTTATCTCATGAAACTCAGTCTAAACTTATTACAACTTGGCCAACTTCACTCAATCAAATCTATCAATTACTTAACTTTTTCACCACTTCAGATGTCTTGAAAAATCAAGACAGACTTCAGATAAAACACTTGGGTCAATCCTAAAATGTCAACTTCAAAATTATTGACTTTTTACTGTGCATACCTGAGATAGGGGACTGTCTGAATTTTGAAATAAACAGCTTGAAATAGCAGCCCAATTTTATGTTGAAAGCAGACAACCCAAAAAAAAAAAAAATAAGCTGAAAAATTATCTTTCTGTAGCAGCCCTAAATTGCAGAAAGAAACTGTCCGAATTTCCGCAATAAAAACACAGTCCGAATTTCAGAGGGAAGAGCCACCGAGTTCAGAGCCTTAAGACCACACCTTCTCTCTGAAATGGGCGGATTAGGTCTTATTTATACACATTCAAAAGAAAAATTAATTCTGGGCCAACCTAGTAATAGGTTAAATTTGATTTTAAATTAAAGGCTGGCCGACCTTGCATTAGGGATTTGTTTTAATTATTAATTAAATTTAAATGATTGTTTCTTGACAGGCCGACTTCACAAAATACTTATTCACTCAAGATAACTTAATTCATTATTTAATGATTTAAAAGGGGATTTCTTAATCTTGCAAAAGACTCCATTAAAGGCTTCAACACTATGTACATTAGGCCACCAAAGGGAGGATAATAGATCCATCTAAATTTGTGGGTCAAGGAGCAAGATCCCCACAACTCCTTTAATATGGGATAGTCACTCATGTCCATAAGGTACCAAAGACCCCATAAGTAATGATTTCATTATTATAGCAAGGTCTTCAACAATGTCCAATGGCTCCACATTACCAAACTACATATGTGTGGGTTCAATACCCAAACGTCCAAGGGCACCAACACATAGGACTCATCATAGCAATGGCTTCAAGGACAAGAGCTTCAAAGACGTCATCATCATTGTTATAGCAAGAATGCATCACCAAGGGCATCAATATATCATGTAGGACTCCAACCAAGCCACCATGTCATTGTGCAATGGGCTTCAAGAACCGGACTTGTGGGCTTAAGGACCAACTCCATCAACATCAAGTGCAAGTGCCTAAAATTTTCAACAAAGGCATGGACGTTATCAAGTATATCGTTTTAAATGACCACATAATGGGTCATTTCTACCTATCAAGATCATGGACTTCACCATCAAGCTATGACATAAAAAATCATCAAGTGTGGGTTCAAGGACCAAGCTTCAAGTATAAGGGCACCATCATTAAGGATTATGGGCTTCTTCAAACTTATAGGCATATGACCAATTTGTGGGCTTTCATCATGATTTCCAAGGGCTTCTTCAATGGCACAAGGTCATCATAGGTGCCTTAAAAGCATATGTAATGGTTTCATTACCAAATGGGTTCATAGCCATCAAAACCCCAAGATAAGGGTACTAAGGGCTTCATGACCTCATCAACTTTAAACGACGATAACTCATCAACCGTAAGGAGTTAGGAGACACTCCACATATCAATCAAAAGGGCTTGACGATGGCTATCACCCTATGAGGATCTTGCGTGCATTGGCAGGGTCCTTCAACTTTGTTTTCTTTAATTAGTGCAGGATCTCTTCAAGGATATCATCAAAAGAAAGACTTCATCATGTAAGAGCACAAGTCAACTATGTGAGGGCTCCAAAGACCAAACTACCATAACATTCATTCAACAACCAATCAAGAGACCACAACAAGTACAAGCAGCATAGAAACCATCAACCAAAAGATAACCAAGAGCAAGGATACAACAATGGACTCAATGGGACCAAGATTACAGCTTAGGGGCACTTAACCAAGTCAAGGGTAGCCAGGGCTTTTGCCATTATCCCAAGGCCTCCAAGGGCTTCAAACTTGGGCTTGGACAAAGTCAAAAGGTCTCCTCTTGACACAAATAACCACAAACCAAAGACTAACCCTCAGGGGCTCCACAAGGGGCACCAAGACTCAATTGTTGGCATCAATGACCAGGCACTATTGGCATCAACGACAACTTAATCAACAGCTTCAGTATGGGATCAGGTGTGATCTCTTGGTTTAGCAGGAAGCAGTCCTGCGTAGCACTGAGTACAGCCGAAGCAGAGTATGTTGCAGCTTGTTCGGCTAGTTGTGAGGCAGTATGGCTTAGGAAGCTATTGTCCGAGTTATTTGATCTCCCGTTGGATGCTATTGGTATCTTTTGTGACAACCAGAGTTGTGTGAAGGTGTCTGAGAACCCGATGTTCCATAACAGGTCGAAGCACATTGAGATCAAATATCACTATATCAGGGATATGGTGCAGAGAGGAGCAGTGAAGCTCCTGTATGTTGCGACGGATGAGCAGGTTGCGGATGTGTTGACAAAACCACTAGCCAGAGTGAAGTTCGGGTACTTCCGAGACAGGCTTGGTGTTCTTCAGATTGACGACACTTTCAGGAAGAAGTGATGGACACATTTGCAGGAGCCATTCCAAGCATGGTGAAAGGAGGATCCTTCCCATGGTTGTGGATGTAAGCGCTGTGTGATGAGCATCAGGACGATGCTCCAGTTACTACTCTGTATGCATCATGTTGGATGCTTGTTATGATCAATTGGATCATGTATATGTATATGCATCATGTTGGATGCTTGTTATGATCAGTTGGATCATGTATATGCATCATGTTGGATGCCTGTTATGATCAGTTGGATCATGTATATGTATATGCATCATGTTGGATGCTTAATATGATCAGGAGGATCATGTATTTGTATATGTATCAGGTGGATACATTGTATGATCAGGTGGATCATGGATTTGTATATGTATCAAGTGGATACATTGTATGATCAGGTGGATCATGTATTTGTATATGTATCAGGTGGATACTTGTATGATCAAGTAGATCATGTATGATGATATGTATCAAGTAGATACTTTGTATGCATCAGGTGGATGCATTGTATGATCAGGATGATCATGGATGACGAGCTTCCAGATGTTGCTCCAGATGATATGCATCAGGACGATGCAATGACGATGATCAGGATGATCATGGATGATGAGTATCAAGACGATGCTCCAGATGATATGCATCAGGACGATGCAGTGACGATGATCAGGATGATCATGTGTGATGAGTATCAGGACGATGTTGTGGATGATATGCATCAGGATGATGCTATGATGATGATCAGGACAATCATGTACATCAGGATGATGTATGATGAGTATCAGGTTGATACTTCGTGGCCATGGACAAGTTGTGCAGGTAGCATAGAAACGATCCTCAAGATCCGGACAAGAAGAGCGGTGTGCTCGTAACAGCCTAGGATATAGAGATCCGGACAGCTTGAGCAATAAGCTCGTAATCAGTCCTGGGATGCTCTTTAGAGTACTTGCAGGAAGCAAGATGCTCTTTAAAGGTTTTGTGGTGTGAGGGTCACATATAATCCGTCCTGGAGATCCGATAGGTTGAGTAGTAAGCTCGTAATTAATCCTGGGATGCTCTTTAGAGTTCTTGCAGGATGCAAGACACTCTTTAAAGGTTTTGTGATAGTCAACATGTAAAAGATCCTATAGTCTGAGCTAGGTTTTGTTGACACACGTAATAAGTCCTGAGGATTCCATGGTATGGCCAATGTTGACGAAGACCTACAGGTGGTGGGCCTACATCCAGCATGAAAAAGGGATGGCTCTGTAGAACTTCCTATGATGAGTAGATTTGAGATTGATTGAGATAGCAGCAGCAGTGACGATGACGATGATTCGATGACAATGATCCAGTGACATTGATCTAGAGAAGAAGACTTGTGCTAGCAGATCTGTGTCGAGAAATAACTTCCTAGTTAAGAGGGAGTGTTGATGTATTTGTAACTTCAGAATGTATTTCATATATGTATATTGTATTCCTATAGAGATGTTATTATTTCTCTATACGGAAGTGTTTGTATTCCTATAGAGATGTTATTATTCCTCTATACGGTGGTGTCGTCATTTATATTGTAAGTGTCGTAACTTATACTTGATGGGTTATTAGACCACCGTGTTGGGGTCGGCCCTGTATAAGTCATGTGGGTTAAAGGGTTATTAGACCACCCTATTGGGGGTCAGCCCTGTCAGCATTATGTTATGTGGTTAAGTTAAGGCCGACCTAGTAAAGATTATTAGGCAAGTCAAGTCAAGTATAAATAGAGTGCGGGAGGCACTCTATTTGATCATTTTCACTTCCCACTCATACACTCATTGGAGAGTAGCGCACTAGTGGAGGAGGAGAAGCTACTACTAGGAGTATATCTCTTATGCTTGGGTTTTATATCATGGCTCTATCTATCTCTGAGGAAGTTGCGGGGTTTTTCACCTTCTTGTTTTTCCCCAGTGAAATTCTGTGTCTCTTGTGTGCTTGCATTATTGTGTCCATGATTGATATGTTGTAGATATGCTGTACATGTTGTTCTCTCAGTTAAGATCCTAGATCAAATTGAAGTTAATTCTAAAAAACTAACAGACCCCAACTTTCCTCGTATCATCATGACAGAGAATGATAAATATTGGGAGGTGCCTCTAAGTTATATCAATCGTGTTGATCTCCCTGTAGCACAGTATGGATTTAAAGAAGAGATTCAGCATGACCCTATCGAAGAGTTCCATGAAGCACCCTAAGTTGAAGATTTTGTGGAAAACCATCCTCTTGTCACCATAACTGAAAACATAGAAGATATGGAGTGTTCTCAAATCTATGAAGATGATCACATATGTATTCCTGATTTACCTAAAGATGAAGCCATTATAGAAGTTGACAAAGAAATTCATGAAGGGTCTTCAATTGAAGATTTTTCAGAAGAGCTTCCTCAATTTGCCATTGAAGATTTGGGATTTCAGGATTACTTCAGTGAAAATGGTGACGTTTGTAGTTCAGATTCTCCTCAGGAAGCAACCACTGCAAAAGCCTCTAAAGAAACTTGTGATGAAATTTGTATGGTTTATGATGACACTCCTCCTTTTTCTCCACATACTGTTGAAGTCTTGGACAACTTTATACCTTGTAATATCTTTCAAACCAAACCTTCTAAGGATGACTATTATGAACATGAGAATGGGTATAGCCAGGGATGTGGTGCCAACGATGAAGACTCTCTCATATCTGACATAGATGGGAATGATGACTGTTTGACTTCTATTGAAAATCCAATTTATGAGACTTTTGAAAATCTTGTTGAGAATCCCATCTATGATATAGCCAGTAAAGAGGGTGTTGGTTTTGAGACCCTGGGGAATTTTGATACTTCTCATGATCAATCAGAGCCATTAATGAGCATCAGTATTGAGGATTTGGATCAGCAGTCTAACGAAGAGTTGGATATGATGCAATCAGTGAAATGTCAGTTTCAGCCTTCATCAGCACATTCAGAGGTTCCTTATGATTTGGAGCAACTTGGGGCATATACTTTCACAAAAGTTTACTTTCAGAAGGGCCCTTCAGATCAATATGATGAGGTAGTTGGTCTGCCTTATCATTCCGAGTTTTTTCTCAGCTCTATCCAGTCATGGATAGAAGAGGCCTGCATGAGGACTTACCATTGGGGGAAGCACTTCAAAGATTTATCATATGCCTATGATCAACAATCCAATCCTCCAATCCAGAATTATCATGCAGGTTTGCATTTTCTAAATAAGGTATCCTTGTTTTGGCTGGTAACCAAACACAGGTTGAAAAGTTTTTATATTGATAAAATGTTAAGATGGTTGCATTGGATTTATCATTTTACTTAGCATTTTATTATATGCTTAGAGTAGGAAAATAAGCTCATCAAGTGAGCATTTACTTTCAACATTTCTTTTTCAGTACTTTCATTTTTTGTACTTACAAATTTTTAGTTAATTTTGCTTTTGAATAAAGCAACTTATGGTTCATTTGCCTCTTATAAAAACTTGCGCTACTGAAAGGTTTCTTGACAAGTTGAGATGTTTTTACAGGTCATGGAAACCAAAGACTTTGGTATTCTCATATGCTCTCCTTGCCTGAAGACTAGATCGAGCACACGTCCCATAGTTGGAGCCAGATGTTGCTAGCTAAGTTGTACTTGGTTGGATAATCAAGGGAGCGGACAAAGTTGAACATGTCAATGTTCATTTTCGATGATTTGATGTCCAGCAGGCCTTTTAAAGGGCCACTTTTTTAATTTTTTCACATGTCCATGGCCCTGCGGGGTTTGTAATAAAATGTGCTAGCATGGTGTTTTGTAAAGGACTTGGTTCCCTAGGACTTTTTGGCTAAGTCAGGTATTCCAAGGAGTTTTTTCACCTATTAATTATGTCTTGCATTAGTGCATAACATAATTTTTTGGTTTTTCTCCTGCTCCTCCAAAGCTGGAATGCCTGGGGAGGTTAACGGACCTTAGGGGATTGTTAAAGTCATGGGTCAATGTATATGAACATGCTAGACATTATTTTTGAATCATATGGACATGTGCTAAGTCCCCCTAGGTAGTTTTTTCATTTTCGGCCAAAAGTTTATTTTCCGTAAATAAACCATTTTTTAATGGTTTCATTAAAAAATATTGTAAATGGCATAAAATTATCATCTAGGGCTCTTTTTTGGCTTAGGGGTGCTCGTTTTCCAACTCAGAGCACCCCCTTAACCCCTAAACCCACTTTTTATAATGTTTGGGTCTTTAATTTTTCACTTATGATCAAAAAAGTCAAAAAAAAGTGAAAAAGTCATGAAAAAATGCAAAAAAGTCAAAAATCATAAAAAATTAACTTCCAAATTTTATGGGATTGGAAGTCAGAATTATTTCAGCTATGTTTTAGGAGTTGTAAGAGCTAATTTTGGAAAGATTCCGGGCAGCTATATTAGTGGGATTACTTCCCCACTTGAGGGGGGCGTATTTCCCAAAATTGGGCCCCTTCAATCATGGAATTTGCAGCTATGTTTATGGGCTGTCACATGGCTGATTTGGGGCTGATTTTGGCAGGCCATTACATGGGAGTGGGCAGCCCCATTTTCTCCACGAGTCATGCCACTCATTCCACCCATTCCTCCCCATCTTTGGCTATTTAAGCTTGGCTGCCCACTCCATTTCTCTCTAGTTGGAGCGTGAGCAGAAATATGTTGTAAGCTTATGCTATTTTGTTTATGAATAAAAAGACTTTGGAGGTCCATATGTGTGATACTTTTGTGAGTGGTTTCATGGTCTCTTGATGTGGAGTAATTTGTAGCAAGTTCAAGTTCTGTGCATGTAATTTCCAGCCATCAACTAGCCTTCTTGAAGGATTGGTAACGATTTTGTGGGAAGGAACAATTAATCTTGTTTGTTTTAATTTGTTCTTACATTTGTCATATTGGTTAGAGATTCAAAGTTTATATGTTTCATTTGTTTATGCTCATACTAATTTGACTTCTAACCATGTGCATTTCTAGTTTGATGGTTTTCTGTGAGTTTTGTTTGCTACAGGTTGACAGGTGTGAAGAGGAGGATAGTTTGTTTGCTCTCCATTTCTTCTTCTGTGCACATTTTGGTGGATCTCACCCTCGGTTTCCCACTTTCAAGCTTCCAAAGTCTTTGGTTTCAAGGGCCATTCTGTCTCTTCTCTCTTCCTCAGCTTATAAATTTAGAAGTTTTTCTTTGGTTAACTGGTTACTTGTGGAAATATTTCTAATTCATATGCTCATGTCCATATTTTTAATAAATCAGAAATCACTTCATGAAGGTTTGGTCTAGATTGTTATAAAGCTCATATCTTTGACTGTTAAATTTCTTCATTCATTTAGCATCATACTATTTTCAAACTTGCAAAAAATCGCTACATTTTTTAGAGTTTTGTTGAGTAATGATAGTTGTGATTTTAAAGTACATCCAGCTATTAGTAGAGCTTATAATTTGCAGCCCTTAAAAGCTTGCAAAGATCCCAAGTTAAAAAGCCCCAATGCTTGTTTTACTTGGTTAAATCTTGTATTTTTTAACTAGTTTTAACACTTAGTTTTTTCTGGGTTTTTTAGGAGGTGTTCCAAAGACACTCTTAAAGTGTTTTTGGTAATCTTATACTAATATTTGCTTGCTGGTTTTCAGCAAAAGACGAACAGAATAGGTAGGAGGAGGTGCTGCTGAAATTTCAAGGATCCAGGCAATCCGGATGACCAATACTGAAATTTTGTAAAACCGGTTAATTTTTTCCTTCAAAATTGTTAGCCACCAGGTCACTTTAAGTAGACTGGGGAATTTCTCTGTCCATTGTAAAAGATTATTAAACGAGAGCAAGTGGTCTAACTAGCGCCCACACCCCATCCCCCCAGGGGTGGCCTGTGTCGTCTCTTTTCGTGGTCTGATTTTTTTAGAGTAGTTTATTTCTTTTATTTTCGGCATTTAATAAAACTAACTAGGGTTAAAATTTACCTTGTTGGTCTGTTCCACTGGCGGACCACAAGTTCACTATGGACATAGATTTTTATCATTTTTTTTACAAACTAAAACACCCCCTCGCTTTCCCGAAGTAGGGTTTCAGGACAAGGGCTTTCCCGAGTACTGGCCTGAAAAGAGACTCTTGGAGTTTTAAAATATAAAATTTTGGTTCATAAAAAATATTTTAAAATTTCCAAAGTCTTCTCCCGTATGCTCTGTGGCCAACTTGCAGCTCAGTCTGATCATGTTGGTACACATCAGTGACTAGTAATAGGATCTAACACCACCCCAATAAACAAACCTTTTTGTGAAAATCCGGCACAACGCAAATATTTTGTTGTTGTGGGCAAACTTTTCAATGGACTTGGGACAAAACTGGGTAGTGACCTCTTGGAAACCGTTAGGATTGCCCTCGTTGGTACAGCATCTGAACACCTCCTTGAGACTCCGATCCAGCGCAAGTCCTTGTTATAATCCACACATCAAAATTCTGGACATGTTCCCCGTACCTTTGCGTATATTGGGAACCCACCAGCCCTAATAAAAAGATCACTACCACATTTAAATTAAAATAAACCAAGAACACTTGCACAACATTTACTTTTTTCAGTTCATGCATCTATTTCGACTCCATTATAAGGCACTGGTTTATATTGTTATATCTCATGTTGTTGATGAATGTTGCAAATGATGATGATAATAATGAATATTGGCAAATGATGTATTAATGAATAATGTTTTGCTTTATATAAATGTATGCTGCATTATCTTGGTTTCAAAAAATATTTCTAACTCCTAGATTAGACACCATAGTTTGTTTTCATTTTTAGGGTCCACCCCCCTTGGCTTCGCTAGGAAAGCCTAGACGGAGGAGTCGAGTTTCAGGTGACAGCACTTGACTATGACTTGCCCCCAGGCCACACCAACAGCTTGAAGACTTCTATTGCGTTTTCCCAGGTGTGGAACCAAGCAGCAACACTCGCCTCAATCAAGTGCATCTATTTATCCAATCAGAAGTTCCAAATTCCAAGTTTGAAAATTAGGGTTTTTTTGACAAACCCTAGGCTAGCTCCAAAACCAGTTTCGGCAACTTAAAGTGGTAAGACCTAAAAGCTTTTCTATTTCCATTTGAAGTTCTCATTAAAGATGTCTCACCACACCAAGCTTGAAGATAAGCACGGACGTATAGGATTACACTTGTCCTTGAAGAGAAAGAATTGGACACATATGTGAATGAAGAGGATTACACTTGTCCTTGAAGAGAATGAGTTGGACATGAGGCTAAAGCCTTACACAAGAAGAACTTGGTTAAGGCCAAGAGGATCATTCGGATTCTATTAACGATCATCTCATCCCACATGTGTCATCTTTGAAAACACCCAAAGAGATTTTTGATGCCTTGACCAAGCTGTTTGAAGGGAAGAATATAAATCGGAAGATGACCTTGAGGAACCAGTTGTAGAATGTGAAGATACAAAATGTAGAGACCATGCAGTCTTACTTTACAAGGATCTCTCAGATCAAGGAGCAACTTGAAGCTTTGGGAGAAAATGTAGAAGATGGAGAATTTGTGATGACCACCTTGAATGGTCTCCCTAGATTATGGGACTCTTTCATTTAAGGGATTTGTGCTAGAAAGAAGTTAATCACATTCAATAGGCTGTGGGAGGAATGCTCACAAGAAGAAGCTCAACTTGTAGCTCGAGAAGAGAAGATGGGAGCAAACGACAATCAAGCTCTCACTGCACACTCCAGGAGGAATAATAACAAGAGGGAGCACCATCACAGTAAGAGGGAAAAACACCACCACCAAAGTCAGAGGGATAACTTTAGAAGATCCAGAAAAGATCTATCCAACATTAGATGTTATACATGTGATGAGAAGGGACACTACTCCAGAGATTGTCCCAAAAACAGAAGTCTCTCCCACAATAAGAAGACCAACAAGAAAAGACACCATGCTCACACCGCGGAAGATGATGAACCCGCAAGGAAAAGAACAAGAGAAGAAGAAAGAGATGATTCCTCAAGTGATGAAGAATATGTATTATAACGAAGGTAACCAGTTACAAGGGTTCATTCAGAAGGTTCCACCTCATAAGGTAAAAGCTAGAGATGACTTTCAGTATTACATGAAAGGAGTAGGAAAAGCTCCTACAAAGTTGGACTCCATAAACAAATAAGGATCAATGCTCTATGGAAGAACCTCTCATCCATTTCGACATTGGTTAAGATGGAGAAGAAGGAGAACACGGAGTCTACTCCAGCAAGAGTAGAATACTTGCTCAACATTTCCGATCATAAGCAAGGAAGGCACAGGACCTCAGAATCAGACGATGAAGAAGAACACTCTGTCAGAGAGTCCAGTAGTTCCTACAAGGAAGCAAAGATCAAGAGGGAGTCCACCCAACAAACAAACAAAGATAAGTATTTGAATTGTCATTTCTTATATATCTAATTACTTAAATGATATTGTTCAGTGGTATACATACTTATGTTCCTAGATTTAGGATATGTGTTATGCATATTAGGATATTTGCATTAATGAACAGTTCACTACTAATATGAATGTGATGGGTAAGTGGACTATGGTACTTTACAACATTCCATTGCTACTTATCTAGAATGAAACCTTTTTGCTGACATGTTGGGAGTGCTGCACACTCTCAACAATGTTCTGGTAGAGATGGAAGGCATCTAGAAAGTTACGGGATATGGATGAATGTTGCATTGAAGCATTGGCTAAGATAATTGCATGACTATATGACCTATGTCTTTATGCATAAGAATTTGTTCTGAAAACTATGAAGTTTTCTAATCATGCAATTGAACTTGACTTGTAGGAAAGATCGTGTACCATCACCTACAAGAAAGACTTGTTTCAAAGAACATGCGACGAAGATCAAGAAAACTACCTATTGAAGATATTGAAGAACCTGAAAATGGAAGAAGCAGTTCCAGAAGATAACAAAGACCGCGAGATGGAAGAACCACAAGAACCTGTAGATCCACCCCGAGAGAAGAACTCCCACAAGAGGAAGCTAGCATGGGTACGAGAGGCAATACAAGATGCAGAGAGGTATGGCGCTCCAAAAGGGATGCACAGAGAAAGCAAGAGACCTAGGCCATACTCCAGCTATGTATCCCTGTTGTGCGACATCATTGACAAAGAAACTTCCAACTATGAGGAAGCTACTGAGAAGAAAGAATGGAAGGATGCCATGATCGAGGAGTACCAGTCGATCATGAAGAATGATGTCTGGGAGGTAGTTCCCAAGACCAGAAGGAAAGTCTATTCTGACTTCTAAGTGGATCTACAAGATCAAGCATGTTGCAAATGGCAGCATAGAGAAACACAAGGCGAGGTTTGTGGCATGTGGCTTCTCCCAGAAGGAAGGCATAGATTATGAGGAGACATTTGCACCTGTAGCCAGATATACTTCCATCAGATTAGTACTTGCATTGGCTACAATGATGAAATGGAAGGTACACAACATGGATGTCAAGACAGCATTCTTGAATGGTGTAGTAGAGGAGGAAGTGTACGCAGAGCAGCCACTCGGATTTGAGACACATGACAGGCAGACTCGTGTGCAAATTGAAGAAGACCCTGTACGGATTGAAACAAGCACTCGGGACGTGGTACGGCAGGATGGATAGTTTCCTAATGATCTTGGGCTTTACCAAGAGTAAAGCAGATTCCAACCTTTACTACAAGGTTGAAGTGGGAAATCCAGTGATACTTCTACTCTATGTAGATGAGTTGTTTGTAACAGGGGAGGATGGGCTCATTGTAGATACGAAGAGGAAGCTTGCAGCAGAGTTCGAGATGAAGGACCTGGGTATGATGCACTATTTCCTAGGCATCGAGGTGTGGCAAAATGCATATGGGATCTTCCTTGGACAAGGGAAGTATGCAATGGATATTCTAAAGAGGTTCGGAATGATGGACTGCAAGGCTATGACCACACCCATGGCATCGAACTTGAAGCTACTAAGTGATGCTTCATCAAAGTCAGTTGATGCCACGATGTATCGTCAGATGATTGGTTCATTGATGTACCTAACGAACACGAGACCAGACATATGCTTTGCTGTGAACACATTGAGCCAGTTCCTAACGCATCCGACACAAGTTCACTTGGTTACTGGAAAGCATATATTGAGGTACTTGAAGGCTACAGTTGATTATCGGCTCAAGTATGACGCGAATCAGAAGACTAACCTACAGGGTTATGTTGATTTGGATTGGGTAGGCAGTGCCGCAGATAGGAAGAGCACTTCGGGATGATGCTTCAATATGGGATCCGGTATGATCACCTTGTTTAGCAGGAAGCAGTCGTGCGTGGCACTGAGTACAGCCAAAGCAGAGTATGTTGCAACTTGATTGGCTAGTTGTGAGGCAGTATGTCTTAGGAAGCTACTGTCTGATTTATTTGATCTCCAATTAGATGCGACTTGTAATTTCTGTGACAACCAGAGTTGTGTGAAGTTGTCCGAGAACCCGGTGTTCCATGACAAGTCGAAGCATATTGAGATCAAGTATCACTATATCAGGGATATGGGGCAAAGAGGAGCAGTGAAGCTCCAATATGTTGCAATAGACGAGCAAATCGCCGATGTATTGACCAAGCCGCTAGCCAGGGTGAAGTTCGAGTACTTCAAAGACAAGCTTGGTGTTCTTCAGATCGAGGTTCCTTCCAAGAGGAAGTGACAAGTCCGGAAGACGCAGATGCACATGGGCCTTTCCCGAATGTTGGTAGGATAGTCCTCCCATGTCAGTTGATGTAAGTGCCAAGCCTTTCTTGAATGGTGGTGGGAAAGTCCTCCCATGTCAGTTGATGTAAGTGCTAAGCCTTTCCTGAATGGTGGTAGGAAAGCCCTCCCATGTCAGTTGATGTAAGTGTTGTGCCTTTCCCGAATGGTTGTAGGAAAGTCCTCCCATGTCGGTTGATGTAAGTGCAGTGCCTTTCCCAAATCGTGGTAGGAGTCCTACCATGTCGGTTGATGTAAGTGTTGAGCCTTTCCCGAATGGTGGTACGAAAGTCCCCCCATGTCAGTCGATGTAAGTGTTGTGTCTCACATGGTGGTAGGTTGGTCCTCCCAAGTTGGTAGACTTATTATGTGCATCTGGGCGGTGCTTCGTGTGACGATGAGATGATCTGGACGTGATGAGGCAAAAGTGGGAGACGCAAGTGTTTGCAGAGGCAATGTAATGATTGGTCCTGGGCTGTACCTACTTGATGGCTTGTTCGTAGAGATGATGAAGACCTACATGGAGGCTAGGCCTACATCTAGCATGAAAAAGGGCTGGCTCTGTAGAACTTCCTATGACGAGTATATTCGAGAGATGTCACCAATCGATGATCGACATGATGAGGATTGCAGCAGCGACGAAGATGATCCAGTGTTGACGATGATGTTCCAGCATTGAAGATGATCCAGCGACGAAGACTTGTGTCCAAATGTGTTGATGACTGTGTCAAGAGAATACCTTCCTAGTTAAGAGGGAGTGTTGATGTAATTGTAACTTCAAAAGATATTCACTTATATTTTATATTATATTTTATTGTATTTTATTTTGTACCTCCGACGGAGATGTTTATTCCTCCGGTTGGAGAAGTCATTATTGTATTTGGTCATGTAAAGTCATTGAGGTATATCCTCCATTGTAAGTAGGGGCAATAGATCCCCCAAGAGTCAGTTAGATTAGGGTTATTGAGTCCCCTAGAGAAGTCGTCCCAGTCGGGTACAACTAGGGCCGACCTAGTAAGTGAAAAGGTCAAGTGAAAGATAAAGTATAAATAGAGAGTGGAGCACACACTCACAAGTTCGCATTATTGAGAGAGAGGACAAGTTTGCATAGGAGGAAAAGAAGAGGAGCTGAAGAAGACCATCTTTGTTTTGGGGTTTTACTTTTGTGATATTGTATTGGTGACGATTCTATCTCTGAGGAAGTTGCAGGGTTTTCTCCTTTATGGTTTCCCCGAGAAAATTCTTTGTGTCTATTGTGTTATGTTGTGCATGTTATTCTTTCAGTAAGATCCTAGATATATATTGATTAAAAGTAGAAAATCTAACATTATCTCCAATATGCCAAGAAATATGTGCCAAGAGAATGAGCGTTGCACCCAATTCAATATTCCACGTCATAATGCACCCATCCAAGTGTGAACATTGTAAATTTCCTTAAAATCCACTCTAGAGTTAGAGTATGCCAGATTAATTAATTAAACCCAATTGCTACTGTTAACGACACATGGATTTCTTCACAAATAAATGCAGCGGAAAATAAACACTAAGAGAAAATACCAATCACACCATTTGAGACAACACAAATATTTTTGGGTATAAACCCCCGCACAAAACCCAAGATGGGAAAACTGGTGCAGCAGTCTGAGTTGAAATTTTATAATGAAGAAATGAAGCAAATACAAATCAGAATCTCGATTTACCCAACCTACCAAAATCGACCTCTGCAAATCATTGAGAAAACCTTGTTGGTCTGTACAGCCCTTTGCACAGTTGTACGGCCCTCTACGTCAGTTGTACGAAATCCATAGGGCCCACACATGCGGACTATTGTACGACCTGTACAGCCGAGTTGATGTACGGTTGTTGTACGAACGGCCTCTACAAACCGAAACGGCCTCCTCCTCTGCTAATCCGTACGGTCCTACTCTCTGTCTAACGCTCTATCGATCTCTAAAAGATTGCTCCTCTATCTTCTTCTCTCTAAACTTCTCTCTTTGTCTCTATCGGAATGTGTGTCCTCTCCACCAAATCAATCCTCCTTTTAACTCAATGGCCAGGCGAAAAAACCTAACATCTCATTATAGATCAATGGATGAGATCCTCCGATGAGATCAATGGCCAAGATTAGATTAGCCACCACTTAAATATTTTCCACTTGCACTTTATAAAAAAGTGTTTGATTAAGTCAATTAATAATTAGATCACTTTAATATATTTTCCAAAGTTAGACTTAGGAAAAATACATTAAATATATTTGGCTTCCTTATTTAAGTCTTCTACATGCAAGGACACATGCAATGTAGGAAGACCTTCCTTGTTGTCACTTTCTAACACTCCCTCTCAACGAGGAAGGGATTCGGTAACAACCCCAACTTGTCTCTGAACTTTACAAACTTCAGTTTGCAAAGTGCCTTGGTGAATATGTCTGCCACCTGCTCATCTATCTAAATGTACTCCAACCGAATGGTTCCTCTCTGAACACAATCTCTAAGGAAGTGATATCGGAAGTCAATGTGTTTACTCTTGTCATGGAACACTGGATTCTCAAAAAGGTTGATACCACTCTGATTATCACAGTGAACTATAGTAGTCTCCAACTCACTCTCAAACAATCCTGAGAGCAACTTCCTCAGCCACATCCGCTCACATGTTGTCATGTTGGCTGCCATGTACTCAGCCTCAGCCAAGCTCACTGCAACTGACTTCTGCTTCCTGCTGAACCAAGAGACAACCCCTGATCCAATGTTGAAGCAGCAACCTAAAGTGCTCTTCCGAACCTCTACGCATCCTGCCCAGTCAGCGTCCGTGAAACATGCCAACTGTATACTCCGACTGTGCTCGTAAAGCAAACCATACTCCACTGTGCCTCTGATGTAGCGAAGTATGTGCTTCGCAGTTGTCCAATGTATTCTTCGAGGGTTCAACATGAACTGACTCAAAGAGTTGACTGCAAAGCTAATGTTTGGTTGAGTGTTGACCAGATACGTAAGCGACCTGATAAGCTACCTATACAGTGTAGGATCAAACTCCTCTGATCTTGATACATCAATCTTCCTCCAGTTCGTAACTAGAGGTGTGGCCATAGATCTGTAGTCCTCCATCCTGGATCTCTTCAAGGTCTCCACTGCATACTTCCCATGTCCAATGAAGAAGCACCCATCTCTCTGCCAAACCTCCAGACCTAGGAAGTAATGCATATCCCCAAGGCCTTTCATCTCAAACTCCACTACAAGATTGGCCTTGCAGTCCCTGATTAGCCTCTCATCTCCTGTAAGAAAGAGATCATCTACATATAGTACCAGTATGAGAGGTACCTCACCTGACAAGAAGTATAGGTTATGGTCTGCCTCACTTCGCTGGAAACCCATCTCTCGTAGATAGTCGTTAATCCTCGAGTACCATGCTCGAGGTGCCTGCTTGAGCCCATAAAGAGCTCTCTGCAACCTGCACACATGCGACTCCCTCCTCTCCACCTCAAACCTGTCTCGCTGCTCAATATACACCTCTTCCTCAATAACTCCGTTTAGGAAGGCAATCTTGACGTCCATCTGATGAACGCGCCAACCAATCTCTGCTGCCAATGATAAGATAGTCTGAATAGAAGAATAGCTGATGACAAGGGCAAAGGTTTCCTCATAGTCAATACCTTCCTTCGACGAATACCCCTTCGCCACGAAGCGTGCCTTGTACTTCTCCACACTTCCATCTGCTGCATGCTTTACCTTGTAGATCCATCTAGATCCCACCACCTTCTTACCTTCAGGACTCGGCACAACCTCCCATACCTGATTCTTCATGATTGAGTCATACTCCTCAACCATGGCCTCTTGCCACACATCATGTTGTGTAGCGTCCTCAAAACTAGAAGGTTCAGATTCAATCAACTCTGTAATCAGTGCCATATAGCTCAGTCCATCTAGTGGTTTGCTCTGCCTCATAGAGCTCTGTGGAAGACTCACCAGACTGGAATCCTGAACAGTGGACCTATGCCACCTAGGTCGTGGCCTAGTGTCTACCTGTTGCAGCTATTGAATATCCTCCTCCTGCTGCTGCTCATCCTCCACATGAATGATAGGAGGATCTTGTCCACCTGACTCCCTCTGACTACCAGAACCTGTGCCCTATGTCTGTACCTGCAACTCCTCCAACTTGACTCCCAAGTCCTCTACTAGCTACTCCTGTGTTGGTAAGTCCATAGATCTTCTCAAGGCTCTGTCCTCATCAAACTGGACATCACTGCTCACAATTATCCTCTTGAGATCCGGGACATAAACTCTGTATGCCTTAGAAGTCTCACTGTAACCAACTAGAAGCCCCTTCTCACCAGAAGGGTCCAGCTTCTTCCTAGTGTCAACATGAATGTGACAATAGCAGATACTCCCAAATATGTGTAAATGACTCACATCTGGTCTAGTAGCTGTGAATACCTCCTCAAATGTCTTCCTCCCCAAAGTTGAGTGAGGACACCTATTTTGGACATATATTGCAGTCCGAAATGCCTCGAACCATAGGATTAGTGGTAATCCTGATCAAATAACATGGCCTTGGCTGCACTCACTAATGTCCTGTTCTTTCTCTCTACCACTCAATTCTGCTGCAGAGTGTGAGAAACAGTGTGTTCCTTCTCGATCCCCTCTGATGCACAGTACTCCAAGAACTCTTTGCCGATGTACTCACCCCCGTTGTCAGTCCTCAATATCTGAATCCTTCTCCCTATCTGGTTTTCCACAAGAATCTTAAACTCTCAGAAACACTCGAAGACCTCTGACTTGGCCTTCAGGAAATAGATCCAGGTCTTCCTGGGATAGTCATCAATGAATGTGATGCAATAACTGTAACCACTGAAAGAATGGACGCTCATCGGTCCGCATACATCCGAATGCACTAAGTCCAAGGTCCCCTTAGACTTGTGTTCAATCTATGGGAAAGGCCTCCTGATGTTCTTCCCCAAGGCACAACCCTTGTACTGAAGGAACTCCAATAACTGCTTGTCTCAGATGCCTCAGTGCTCCATGATGTAAGTGTGCCATCCTCCTATGCCATAACTCACCATCACTACTGCTGCTACTAACCAGAGCCTTTGCAAGCTCAAACTATAGTATGTAAACCTTCCCACTCCGAACCCCAATCATCCTATCCAATCTCTGATCTGACCCATGTGGCCTGATATATACTTTCCTATCCCAGAAAGTCACCAGAAAACCCTTGTCTTGCAGTGTGGAAACTGATATGAGATTCTTCGTCATCCCTGGGACATATAACACATCAACAAAGCTGATAGGCTTTCCAGACACCCTATGAAACGAAACAGAACCAACACCCTGCGCCTGATACCGCGCATCATCTCCTAACTCAATATGGAGATTTACTCCACCCTCCTACAAGCTCTTGAAGAACGATCTATGTCCTGTCATGTGACAAGATGCACCGTTGTCCACATACCATATGTTGTTGCTGATGGAGCTTTCCATGCAAGCTATCAAGCAAAAGTCCTCGTCAAAACTCTTGTTGAAGTCATCCACCTCTATTGAACCTGCCATCTGTGTGTTGTTCTTCTTTCTCTCTGGGCACTGGGAAGCAAAGTGTCCATGCTTGTGGCATATGAAGCACTTGACTTTTGACATGTCCAAGTTCTTCTTACCACCTTTCTTCTTCTTTGCCTTCCCCTTGCCTTTGCTTGCTAAGGCTAGAGCCTCTTCATCCACGATCTATGGGGCACCGCTGGATGAAGCTGAACCTTGACCCATACGGGTCTCTTCCTGTGCGAAGTCATCCCACAATCTCTGCCAGTCAGGGAGCTTCACCCTACACCACGCCTTTAACAAAGACGTCCCATGGCTTAGAAAAGCCATTGAGAGCTATACGAACTAACTCCTCATCCTCAGTCTTAGAGCCCACTGCTGCAAGCTCATCCCTGATCTGAGTGAGCCTTGTAAGATAAGGCACCACTCCTTCACCCTTGGCCATTCTGGTGCTGCGCAATCTCTCCCACAGCACCATCTTTTGGTTTTCGTTCTTGCTTTGGTAAAGACTCTCCAAAGCCTTCCACATCTCTAATGCGATCTTCTTCCCAAACAAGTGAGAGACTATGTGGTCCTTCACCCCATCCAAGATGATCAACATAGCTCTGGAATCTATCTTCTTCCACTTAGCCAACTCTGTCGGATCTGTGGGAGCAACCTTCTGGTCATCAATGTGCTCATCGGCATCACTAACATCCAGGATCCTGGTGATCCTCTCTTTCCAAGTAGGAAAGTTCTGTGCCCCCTGGAGTCTATCCTCAACTCTCAACTGTACGGCCATAATGAAGTGTACCTGTAAACCCTAGGATAGATATGCCACCGATCTATCCAACCAACCTGTTGCTTACTCTCAGTCTGCTCAGAAGAGCTCTGAAACCATGTAAATTTCCTTAAAATCCACTCTAGAGTTAGAGTATGCCAGATTAATTAATTAAACCCAATTGCTACTGTTAACCACAAATGGATTTCTTCACAAATAAATGCAGCGGAAAATAAACACTAAGAGAAAATACCAATCACACCAATAGAGACAACACAAATCTTTTTGGGTATAAACCCCCGCACAAAACCCAAGATGGGAAAACCGGTGCAGCAGTCTGAGATGAAATTTTATTATGAAGATATGAAGCAAATACAATTCAGAATCTCGATTTACCCAACCTGGAAAAATCGACCTATGTGAATCACTGAGAAAACCTTGTTGGTCTATATGGCCCTCTGCACAACTGTACGGCCCTCTGTGCAGCTGTACGGCTCTTTGCGCCAGTTGTACGGAATCCGTACAGCCCACACGTGCGGACTGTTGTACGGCCTGTACGATCGAGCTAATGTACAATTGCTGTACGGACGGCCTCTGCAAACCAAAACGGCCTCCTCCTCTGTGAATCCGTACGGTCCTGCTCTCTACCTAATGCTCTGTTGATCTCTAAAAGATTGCTCCTCTGTCTTCTTCTCCAGAAACTTCTCTCTCTGTCTCTATCAGAATGTGTGCCCTCTCCACCAGATCAATCCTCCTTTTAACTCAATGGCCAAGCGAAAACACTAACATCTCACTATAGATCAATGGATGACATCCTCCGGTGAGATCAATGGCCAAGATTAGATTAGCCACCACTTAAATATTTTTCACTTGCACTTTATAAAAAAGTGTTCCATTCAGTCAATTAATAATTAGATCACTTTAATATATTTTCCAAAGTTAGACTTAGGAAAAATACATTAAATATATTTGGCTTCCTTATTTGAGTCTTCTGCATGCAAGGACACATGCAATGCAGGAAGACCTTCCTTGTTGTCACTTTCTAACAAACATAACCCATATGAGCAAGGGCACTCATGCAAATAGCCTCCAACCAAGTCAAAATATGGTCAACCTAGTTGTTAAAAGGCTATAATCAACCTCAACCTGTGTGCACAAGGGGAGCACTCCTCTAAGGATTATAAGCACTCCTCTAAAGGGTATAATCATCATCATAATAAAATCACATTAAGTGTTAATAACCCCCAAATAACCTAGGGTGTTCACAATAGGAGCCTCCAACCATAGCATGTCAAAATAACCATTGAAATACTTGGAACCATGTCAAAAGGGGTAAGTGTGCTAAGTGATCCACAAGATAGTAATATCAACCATTCTAAGGTGTGCTCCATAGGTAATATAATAATCAAAATGCTAGGGCACTCCATTTAGGCATCATGTACCACCACAACCTTGTAAAACATATCACGCCACCTAGTCAAGTTGTTATAACCCAAGGGTGGGAATATACGGGGTTAAATGTATATGATATGATCCCAAGGGAGGCATATACGGGATTAAATGTATATGTGATGGAGTAAATTTATATATAATAGGGTTGATCTAATGAAGAAGAGCCTACATTTAGCCCCATATATGTTCCCCTTTGGGTCATAACACAAATGCACCACATAAGAAAACAGAACCATGTGGAACACCCCCTCCTAGTGGCCAACAAATGTAACACATCATGCGATGTCATCACCACAAAGCACCTTTGTTTAACCTCATGGGGGACTATAACCGTTATACATGAATTCTCTGGACATGATGAACAAGTATATCACGACAACCATGATGAGGTAGCATAACCAAAAGATCAGCCATGACCATGACAATGCACCAAGGAGAAAAGTGAATCTATTTTACCAAAACACCAAACCAATCAAATAAAGAAGCATCTCCAAGCATATGGGTGCAAGCCAAAACTGTTAGCGTATGGAAGAATCATGAAGTCCATCCACTGCTCCATATATGTTATCTTGATCATGATCCTTGTGATGAAAATCACAAATGCAAGCCTCATACAGTAAAACAGTGTAATCTCTAATTTTTATGTTTTTTCAAAACATTGATCTCCTTTTTACAACACATATATATATAGATAGATAGATAGATATAGATATATATATATATATATTAGGGTTAGGTTGCAATTCCCCAATCCCTAATTTCAAGATGGTTGTTGCACATGAATCAGAATCATCTTCTGATTCTAATCCCACTTACAATTCATGTAACTTTGCCCACAAGCTATTGAATAAAATGACCAAACAATTTTCTGTGTCATTTGAGTGTTTTAATGAATCGCAGAATGTTGGACACCCAAATCCATCAATTGTATTACATGTAATCACCAAGGAGGAACAAATGGGGCATTGTTTCTCCACCTTCACTTTCATGATTGTTTCATGCATGGTTATGATGAATCTAAGCTTTTGGACAACTCCTTGACTTTTACAAGTGAAATGATTTCTAATCCCATTGCCAATCAAGCTAGGGTTCTGAATGTGATCAATCTCTTAAAGAGCCAAGTTGAGAAGGCTTGTGGCAGATTTGTTTCCTATGTATCCATTCATGCCATTGTTGCTTGTGATACTATTAAAGAATTGGGTGGGCCTTTGTGGACAACAATGCTCGAGAGATGAGACTCAAGAACAATAACCAAAAGCAATGCCCATATTATTGGCCAAGCCTAAATTGAAGGAAGCGCCTACCCGCTCCATTTCCACTACTAAAACGGCATCAAAAGAAAAAATGTGTTTTGAAACACGTTGATATGTTTCGAACAATGTTTCACAATTGGAAACATCTTTTGAAAGGTAGTCCTGCATTTTGGGAGTGTTTCACCCAAAAGAGCACATTTTGGTCCCATAAACCCATTTAAATGATTCACTAAGAACCCTGAAAACACACCAAAAAATCCAAAAATCATTGTCCTTTTTGGAATTGTCATTAACTTTTAATCTCGACTCTTAAAGTTTATGTTGACAGACATTAACTTAAATTTTAACACTTAAAGTTAAAGAGGGAACCCCATTTTAGAAGCTTTGGCGATGGAATCAAACCCATCAGACCTCACATGAAGAACACTGGAATTAGGATTTCAACACAGTCTTTATAACATTCAACATATATTCAAAATAGGGCCTACCAATTCCTCCCACACCCCTTGAGCTAGGAATTGGGTGATTCTAAGATTGAAACCTAGAGGAGGAATACAATGTTTAATGGTGCCAACTAATTGAAACCTATATGTTACCCAACTATGCCAACTGACTTAAAAGTTTAAAACATCAAATGGAAACAACTACTAAAGCCATTCACCAAGAGAAAGAAAACTGCAGATTCTTGAACTTGATTGAGTCAAACTAACAAGCTAAAGTTTCGATGAGTAATGTACTCATTTGATTAGAGTTTGACAGTTCCTAGACTGTAGAGTCTACAGGCCATTCAAGGCCTCAATGATTATTTATTTTCAGTTAGAACTTCAATTAGATGTGTAGCAAAACCTATGTCTCGATGGCATTTTTCTATATTAATCCTTATGTGCTATACATGAGCAAACTTTGTATATATGATGTCTAATGGTTTTGATTTACATTGATGTACATAGCTAATGCACTAATTCTTTAAAAAAAATGAAGTATTTATATTTTTTGTATTTTTAGATACCACATGTTCCCATTTCCAAGTCATGTTTCCATTTCCTACCCATTTCTATGTTTCATTCAACATGAGGCCAAGCACAATGCTCCAATCCCAATAACCATTGTGTTTTATCTAGAAATTACCAATGCGTTTACACCTTCATTGTCGAGGGCAACCTACTAAAAATAGATATGGATGCATTGAATATGTTATTTTACCCCTCATATTGTATAAGGGTTACACTTGTGACTTTCATCACAATGGATGATATTTGCAACATGGTACCTATGGACTTTATTTCTTTACTTTCACCATATGCTTGGAGATGGTATCATCAATTGAATGGGTTGCTGGAGTAGAGTCATTTCTCCTCGGTGGATTTGCCATGTTTGATGGTTCCTCTAGTGGTGCTCTTAATATTTCATGCCTTTTCTTGGTATGATCACTCTTTTGCTATATGTTTGATGATTATGGAGTATGCTACCTCATCATGGTAGTGTGTTGGTATAACTTGTTCATATCTAGAGAGATCATGTAGGATGGTTCTAGCCCCCAAAGTTGTTGGACAATGGTGATATGTGGTTAGGACATGGCATCTTTCCTAGCATGGTTGGGTCATATTTTTGTTCACTAGGAAAGGGTTTTCCAGATGGTCCCCTTTTCCTATATTGTGCATGTTCTCATTTGACTAGGTGGTCTAACATTTTTTCACATGGTTTATATGTGGGTAGTGCTACATGATGCCTAGCATTTTGGGGTCTTGTTTTATCTATGGATTGCACCTTGGTCTGATTCATATCAGTGTACTGGAGAACGCCTTGCACATTAACCCCTTTCATATGGTTCCAACAACATTATTGATGTATTGAATGTGGTTTCATATGGTTGGAGGCCTCCTAGTGTAAGAACCCTTGGTGTTTTCAGTGTTCATGACACACTATTCACCTTATTATAATATGTTTCACACCCATTGATAGACCGCTCCCCTTATGCACACATGCTGAGGTTGATTTAAGTTTTTAACCCCATCCAGGGGGTAGTTTGACCATATTTTGATCATTTGAAGATTTATTGATGGAGCGCCCTAGTTCAGTGGGCTTGTTTCAACACTCTCAAGGAGTTATTTTGAAGTATACCATGGTACTTATTAAAGATCTCTCTCTCTTGGCACATATGTTGAGGGATGCATACATTTCCCTAGGGTGCACCTCCATGGATTAATAATTTAATTGTGCTCCATTATGACTTGCACATGGAGGAGTATTATTTTATTTGTTGATGAGGAGTGTAACTACATTTGCACACTTCCCTAGGTCACCCTCTCGGACTTATTGGCTTTGCAAAACAGTCGATGGCTTTGCTCATGGTTTAAAGAATATTGATTATTTATGAAGTTAACCACCTTACACGTTCTTCTAGGACGAGTTGGTTATGCCATATGTGGGGGATTTGTGAGGGTGTACACATGGATCTAACTTCCTTGGCACATTTATTGAGGGTGCTGACCTTCTTTCATGGGATTTGCTTATGACTTGGCATTGCATGCACATGGTTCTCTACCTTGGCATGAGTATAGAGGTCAACCTATTCATTGGAGGAGGTTACATGGACGTCTAGCATTTATTTCTAGACCACTATCTTGAAGAGTGGGCCATTTGAGCCTTGGCGATTATATGCCTACCGTTATGAGGTTGTTGGTTGTTGACTTGTCTTCCTTGCACATGGATTTAGAACATTCACACATGTGGGAAATCATTCTTGAATGGCGCACATGTGGAGGACAAAGAAATTCAAAAGTAATAGCCCTCATTACCCTTGCTTTGAGAACAAATCAATTCAAAAAGGGGAGGCAATGTTATATATATATAAGAGAATATGACTAATAAAACACAACTGATAAAAGCAATATTATAATGCTAAAATTAAAAGATATACCTTTTCGATGAAAAAGCACCATGACACTTCTTCAACATGTATTTATATCTCAGGTCTTTTATACATAAATCATCCATCATTTTTATTCAATATTTATATAAATTGACTTTGTCAACAATTCTAAGCTTCCACTATAGACATTATTTAAACCATCTTTTGTAAAATGCTACATTGATTGTTAGTTACACACTGTTTTGAAATGCAAAGAACTATGTTTTACTAACCTCAGACACCCACTGACCCAAAAGCCATGCCACTCTACGACGTATAATGCGTCCATTTGAACTTATATTATGAAGGTCGAGTGAAAGAGCTCCTTCAAACCTGTCACAACAATTTATAAAAATTGTTAGTTTAAAAGACGATAACTCAAGATTACATGATGCAATCCCATTCTTCCATAAAAGACATAGTGTCGCACTTTTATAGTAAAATAATTTTCAAAAACCCTAAAAAGAATAAACTTAAAAATTAATGAGATATAATTATCAATCAAGATTATTGACGCAAAGAAGATGTGCTAGACACTAACATGGATGATTTCAATAGGATTTCCTTTCCTTCTTTACTAATATTATTACTGTCAAAGGTAGTTTGAACTTTGAAGAACAATGTCCAAAAAGAGACATGCATAAACTTTGAAGAACAATGTCCAAAAAGAGACATGCATAAGTGAAACCAAAAGCAATGACATAAAAGATTTTCATCAATATGCAATAGAAAACAACAATACAATTGAATGTTGGAGAACCAAGAAAACAGTAAATCAAAGAGGTATACATTCCAAGAAGAGGTGGTGTCTAAAGATACGGTTACAACACTTAAGCACAAGTTATCATAGCTCAATATCCAATAAGAAACACAAGGAACAAAAAACTTCCACTGAAGATCAACCAATGAAACAATCTATATATAGCACCAAAGTATAACTAACTACATTGAATTGTGGAAGACGTGGTCAACTTTGATCGGCTAGACCTCATATCGAACTCCTTGAATTTTGCCTTGTCCTGCACACCAATCAATTTCTCTGGTCAACTCGAACGACCAATAGAATGCTCAGTCAACACCCTTAGTCGACTGCCAATTGCTGACTAACTGTCTCCAAAAGATCTAGAGGTGTGATGAACTTATTGATTCAACACCCCCCCATCAACACAACACAACACTCCAGATATTCAAGAGGTGAATTAACTTCTCTATACACTCCCCACCACCCCCGCAATAATTGCAGCTTCCCGACACCCAAGCATAGCCCGAAGTTTCACAAACTTAGCTTCTATTTGTTAAAATAAAACGTATTTTAAATTATGGTCAACTAGATATTAAACATAGGCATTAATAAAGTCACTTCAAACTTTACGTTATTTTACTCGTTACGCTTTATGTCACTTTTCTCGTTCTATCCCACATCCATAAACTGGATCAACTCGATCTCATTGTAACCCTATATAAGAAACATTTTTCTTTCTCATCTATGCATTCATCACAATAACTCTTTCGAGTTATTCGCGGTTTCTCTGTGTGCTCGATTTCTAAGATATCGTATCAGAGCTCAGCTAGAGCCTCAAAGACTATGAAAGCATAAAGACCTAAGGACTGCTCCTAGCAGAGATGAAACGTGGGATCACTAGAGTAGCACATCAAAGAGCCAAAAAGATTTCGCTGAAACCAGGTACTATTTCATTTTTTTTTAAGCAATGTAAAAAATATTTAGCGGAACCCCTCAAGCAAACTCAAAAAAAATGGAAGATTGTATGTCTCACTTGTATGAATCAGAAATTTTTTTATGTATGGATCCGATCATATAGTACCCTCAGCCATAGCCACACCTGAGTAGTTGTACATCAGCCACCATAGCAGTAGCCAGTCTTACATCCCAGTCACCAATTGTACAACATATGGATTCACTTCATTTTCTTTTGTGTATGGATCGTATAATATCACCCAACAAAAATTAATTGCAACTTGTAGCATCCATATGGATCAACGATTTTTGTACGGATTGAATTGAACAGATACAGATCAGTTCGTTCAACCATACAGAACATCAATTTCAGCCAAAAATCAATTTTTTAACCTGCAAACTTTGTTTTAACCATCAATTGGTGAAATTTATCTCTTATTTTTCCAATTCAGCAAATTTCAAAGCAGATTGGATCTATTCGTACAAGAATTGGTGCCCAGATTTCAAGATCTAGATGTTTTAGCTGTTGATTTCGAGTTTTTCAGAAGATTTACAGAGAAGTTTTTTTTGCTGGTTTGTATCAGATTTTATTATTTTCTAGCTGTTTGAGAGTAGATTTATCTAGATGTGCATATTCTGCAGCCATTTGAGTTCAAATTAGGGGTTTACAAGGCTGATTTTCAACAGATTTGTCAAAATCTACGTGTTTTTGAGCAGTTTGTTGGCAGATTTATCATAAATCTGTGTTGATCAATGATACACAACTGCTACAGTGATTTAGAGCCAGTATACAAAGATTTGACAAGTATTTTTCAACATTTTGCTTCGTTTCGGTATATATTAGTGCATTTGTGACTTATAATTGGAAACGAGCAAGAGGTTCTCTGGCAAGAACTACAACAACTAGAAGCAACGTATGTTGGTTCCACTATGGCATTCCCATTTTTCTTCCTGAGACTAAAATTACAACTTGTTTGAACAGTGGCATTAACAGTTGATGCCCTTGCAATGAAAATGCCAAAATCAACCCATGGATCAAAAAGGTGTTCTACTAGTAGAACCCCTTACCTTTTTCGGATTAAAATCATATGCATTTCGGAACCATGGACTTAAAAAAATATCATTTTTTTATTTTGCTTTAAAAACAGAAAAAATGAACAAATTTGACCCAAAAAAAAAAAAAATTATGGAAAAAATAATTTAAAAAATCAAAAAATAAAACACTTTTTCGAAAAGAAACATAAAACATTATGAGAAATAAAATTGAAAAAAATATGCATCGTTCCTTTACATGCAATTAAAGAAACTTAAAAATTAAAAATTAAAAAAAAAAAAAAAAAAAATGCAGTTAAAGAATTTTAAAAAAATTAAAAACAAGTAAAAATCAAAGTACATAGACCCACCCATTTACATGTTAATACATGTAAAGTATTAACATGTATTTACATGTATTAAAATGTAAAGGGGTGGGTCTATGTACTTTGATTTTTATCTGTTTTTGTTTAATTCTATTTTTTCTTAATTTTTTTTATTTCTTTAATTGCATTCCTTTCTGTTTATCTCGTTTTTTTTTTAATTGCATGTAAAGGGAGGGTGCATATTTTTTTTCCAATTTTATTCCTTTCAATGTTTTTTGGTCTCTTTTGAAAAAAATATTTTTTTAAATTATTTTTTCCATAAAAATGGTTTTCTGGATGAAATTTGTTCTTTTTTTGTGTTTTTAAAGCAATTTTAACAGAAAAAAATTAAGGCCATCATTCCAAAATGCATGTGATTTTAATCTGAAAAAGGAAAGGGGTTCTACTGGTAGAACACCCTTTCGATTCAGGGGTTCATTTTGGCATTTTCGTTGCAACGGCACCAATTATTAAGGCCATGGTTGCAAACAAGTCATAATTTTAGCCTCAGGAAGAAAAATGGAGATGCGATGGTAGAACCACTTTTCGTTTGGGGTTTTGACTTAGGGTTTTGATTGCAGAGACACCGATTGTTAAGGCCAAGGTTTCGAACAAGATGCAATTTTAACCTCAAAAAAAAATGAGGGCGATTCTAGGAGGACCATTTTTTGATTCAAGGGTCGATTTACGGTTTGGGTTGCAATGGCACCGGTCGAGGTTTCAAAAAAGTTGTAATTTTAGCCTTGGAAAAAAAAAGGTGCTATCAGTAGCACCACTTGTCCATTTGGAGGTAAAAATAGCCACTAAAAGAAGCCCATTAAAAAACGAGAACTCTGGAGGGTTCTCGTCAAGTTGTATAATGCGTTTAATGTGTTTAATAATTAATTCCTATTATCATTTATTATTATTATTATTATCATCATCATCAATTGATACTTATTTACTGTATTTACTAGCTCCTTCCACGACATGTCATATTGGATTAGTCATTACTTGCTTTTCTTGGACTCTTTTCATTCTTGGACTTCTTTATTTCTGGAGACCTTGGCCTTTGATAAGGCTCATTAGCAAGTTTTCTACTTGCTTCTTTCTTTCTTTGCTTGATTTTATTTTCTTTGACAATGTCTTCATTTTCTTTGACTTTGCAATTTCAAGGAGTCTTGGACTGAGAGCATTATTCATATGCCCTTTTTGAGGCATAGGAAGGGGAAAATACTTTCAAGCTTCAAGTCTAGGGAGGAGCATTCCTCCATGGCAACTCTCTCTCCTTGATGATAGCCAACCCCAGGGTTTTACAAGTGAATCTCATATATCGTCACAAAGATTGTTGCAACACAAACGTGCTCGAGACCCATGGATAACTGAAAGGCCTTCATGGTGAAGGAGTCCCACAAAGGAGGTCTCAGGAGTCAACTCATCAACCTTTAAACCAAAGGATGCAAACCAAAGTTTGAAGTGGAATGGATGATGGATAAATGGCCATAAGGTGGAACCAAAGAAGGGGGAAGTAAAAGTCCTTGTAAACTACCAACAATTATCTAGGTTCAATGGTACATAAGTAATCTACTACCCTTGTCAACTTGAAAGTGTGATACTACTAACTATACTCATCGGATAATCAATACATCAACTATGGCAATAGCAGCATATAGTACCTCAACATATAATACATCATCATGGCATGGCATAGCAATATAAACGTGGCATATATTTGATCATCACATTACATTACATCACATCAAAATGGCAGGCCCAAGAGCAGCAAAGATGGGCCTCAATACTCTGGAAAGCATCTTGCTCAAAAAGAAAAAATAGGTCTAAAAAATAGTATGCCTGCAGAATGTGGCATAACAGGGAGCAAGAGAAAATGTGGAAGACCCCCAAGACCCATATAATGAGCCTTCTTATATAGAGGAGGAGATTGGTTGTTACGCTATTCTTTAGAATTCCTTGGCACCTATAAAAGATGAATCCTATAAGGAAGAAGCTAATGAAGTTTGGAACATGTATATCAATGGGGCCCATTCCAGGGCATGAACTGTTGTTGGAATTGTGTTTGCTTCTCCAAAGGAAGAGGTCTTGAACTATGCTTTCAGGTTAGAATTCGATGCAACAAATAATGTAATCGAATATGAGGCATTACTGCTGGGCTTGGAAATTGCTAAGGATAATGGGATTAAAATATAAAAGATTCAAGGTGACTCAGAATTAGCAATTTTACAAGTTAAGAACAAATATGCATGCAAAAATGATAGATTGAAGAGGTATAGAAACACCATTTGGGATATTATGGAGTGTTTCACTGTTTTGATGCTTTATCTCTAGAAGAGGTGTTGAGAGAGAATAATCGCCAAGCAAATGCTCTAGCAATCTCAGCCTCAACCTCACTGCCATGTGATGAATTAAAAAAATAGGGTAAATTGTAAATTATTTTTAGACCTTCGGTTCCAGACAACTTTGGGCATATCATTGCCAAGTCTTTGATAATGATAGTCAAATCATACAGTTTATGAACAATGTTCAAGAATTTGATAGCTGTGAAGTAGATTGGAAAGATGAAGGACATAAGTATCCTAAAGAGGAAGATCCCAAGGAAAATCCCATTCCCAGGGGACTCATTCCCAAGGGAGAAGTACAGGGAGGTATCTCATTTATGTTGTTCACGGAGCAATCGATGTTGAGGGGTGTTACCATGATGCCTTGGGAAGAAAGAGAAGAAGTAAGGGATCTCCTAGTGGGTAGAGTTGCTATCCCATTAGATGGTAGACCTACTAGATTTGATTCAGGATCATTAGAGGACGGGTATGGAAGGAATTTTCCTACCCACCCTGTGGCACAGGGTAACACAGATGTTACTTTATCCAAGTGTCGAGATATTGGTGTTATCCTAATGGCAGTAAATCATCGGAGATTCACCTATCAAGACCAAGTTGTTCTGTGGAACCCGGTCTATCGATACATGTTTAAGCCACATGAGAGCTTGCGGGTAGGTCCATTTACAATGGAGCGTTTTGATGGCCATTTGTATTACTTATCCTCTGCGAATAGTTATCATTTAAGGACTCTTGTCCACGATAGTTTCTTGAGAGGGAATATCTCGAATCAAATGCAGTTGCCTCCTCCCTGTAGGAGTGTTAGTGTAGGACAAATTTTGAGCTTTGTGTTTTCATAGTTTAGTGTGATTTCCTGCATGTGTGTTTCTTTCATGCCTGTCTGTGTTTGCAGTAGTTAGTATTTTACTTTAGTTATTAGTTAGGAAACCTTGAACATTTAAATGCCAATTTGTTATTTTATTTCAATATTATTTTCGTTATATATCTATATATATTGAGTACTGACGATTGGTCTATGAGAGAGGTATAGAGTTGGTATTTTGCAAGTGCAAGTATTTGATGCATAGAGGGTAGTTGTGAACCAAAGATGCGGAGGTTCTCAAGCGCTCTCTCCCTTGGAGCACTTGTCCCAATTGGAGCCAGATGTCATCACATATCATATAGATGGAATTTACTTTTCATTTTTGTCAGAGAAGACTACATTTTTTAGCCAATCCTTACAGTGGATGCAGTATTTCATCAGATAGTATCAAAGGATTTGAGGATTATCTCACTTTTCAGCAATTGGATCAGATGCAGTGATAGAGCATCAAAGGGGATACCTTTGTCATTTTGAGCCCTCTTCATGTCATCCCCTATCATACATTTTAGACCTTGGTACAGTGGACCTTCACATTTATCTTTATACACTTGGGATCTCATTTTCCTTGGCCCTCCAAAGTTAGGACAGGTGGACACTTTGCGACTGCAATTGAAATCAGGTATATGGCAAAGGTATATTTATGGATTTCACGAGTTTTATTGTTAGGATGACTAATGTTAGACTTTGTTAGGCATAGGAAATCATACAATCTTCTTGGTTGATTGTCTGTAGGACTTGTGCTTAGTGTGGTGTAGGTGCATTAGTGATAGTTTCATGCACACATTTTTGTTGAGATTGATTGCCTGTGGAATGTATAGATCACCACCCCTCTCTTGGTTCCATATATATGGTCTTTTTGCACTTATCAATTTCATCCATTTGTTGCAAAACTCCTTTCACTTAGAAATGACTAATGAACTTGAGGACCTCCCCCACTGTGACCTCTTTGTTAGGATGGCCTCCATGTTTTCCCTGGTGTATTGGCTCTATTGTCTGTGCCAAAAGCTTGCTTACCCCATTGATCTCTTTCTACTTGTAGATCCAGGTGGAATGAGTGTGGGCAACGTATGCCTACTTATCAGAAGAGTACCCCCTAGACATGAAACAAGTGCTCCCCATCCTTGAAATTGGTTAGTGGCTGGGAGGGTGTTACCACCTAAGTTGCACTTAGTTGGTTGCCAAGTAAACCAACGAAGATTGGAGCAATGTACTTATTCATTGCCAGCATTCAAAAGTTCAGCCGGCCAGTCTTGGCCTGTTTTTAAAAAACTGCATGTCAATGGCCCTTGGAGTTATTCATATTGTACTAAGTTGGTCTAGCATGGTTCTTTTTGTAACAGGCTTGGCTTACCTTAGGTTTATCTATCAATGCGGTACTCTAAAGTGTTTTTTCCTTATAAATTATGCGTTGCGCTTCAATGGCGTATAATTCCTGAGTTCTTCACTCATACCTCCAAAGCTAGAGTATTTACCTTGGTGGTCAAACCTTGGGAGGTTATTAAAGCCTAAGTGTCTATGTATTTTTACATGCTAGCCATCAATATTGAGTCATATGGACATGTGTTAGGTTCCATAGGATTTTTTTTAATTTTCGAGACAATAATTTTTCCCGTAAAATTAGACCATTTTTTAATTGTTTAAATAAAAAAATTTAAAATGTAATAAAAGTATGGTTTGTGGGTTAAATTTGACAAGAGAATGTTCATTTTCTAAGCCAAAACACCCATTTAACCCATAAACCCACTTTTCCTAAGTTTCGAGTCAGCATTTATCTCCAAAATTAATATTTACTCGAAAAGGGCCAAAAAGACCAAATAAATGGCCAAATAAGACATAATAAAGTCAAAATTGAGATCCCACTGATTAAGGAAGTTTGTTGGATTCATATCTCTGATGATTGGCAATCAAATCCAAGACAATTTTGGAGCATCTCTTCACCGGTTTGATTGAAGATTGGATCTCATCAAAAGGGGGACGAATTTGTGATTGGAGAGGTGTCAAGGGGAGGTTGAAAAGTGTCAAATGGTTGGAGAAAGGTGTCATTAACCTCCCCAAACCTCTCACATGTGTCAACAAGCCTTTTCCAAGTGTATCAACTCATTTCTCCAAGTGTCAAAGAGGATCTCTCTTGGGAAGTGCACCTCCCCCTCTCTCATTTGGCTATAAAAGCAAGGTATTTCCTCACTCTTCCTCATAGAGCATAGAACCTCTTCTCTAGTACTATTTGGCATTTGATGCTTTATGTTTTGTTACCACCTAAAATTGCACTTCAGGTGGACTTCAGTGAGCCGCCAGTATTGCACAATACTTGTGCTCTTTCAGGGTTCAGAAGTTCCAAGTTTGGTCTTTTCAGAGCCACTTTTTAATTTTTTGTAGTGCATGACCATGCCCCACGGGGTTTGTAATAAGTGAGCTAGCATGGTGATCTTTGAGTGACTCGGTTCCCTAGGACTTGACAATCAAAGAACGTATTTCAAGGAGTTTTTTCCCTTGCCGATTATGCTTTGCCTTTAGCCGAGTATAATCGATGAGTTTTTCTCCTACACCTCCAAAGCTGGAATGCCCAAAGTGGTGGTTAGGCCTTAGGGGGTTATTAGAGTCCATTTTGTAACATGTATAAACATGCTAGACGCTAAAATTTTATCGTTTGGTCATGTACTAGGTCCCCCAGAAGTTTCAGTCAATTCTGAGAAAAATAATTTTTTCGCATTTTTAAGCCATTTTTGAATGGTTTAAATGAAAAAATTCAAATGGTGATAAAAGTGTCATCCGGAGTCGGAATTTGGCGCGGGGATGCTCGTTTTCAAGCTCAGAGCATCCTCTTTATTCTGGTTCATGGCCTTCCAATGTTTCGGGCGATCAAAACGTCCCGTGGAGCAGTTTTTCCTATCAGAGGTACAAATTAGCATTTTAATGCTAAAGGTGCTACAAATTGCACCATACCCAAAAATTAAAATATAAAAAAAGAGGTATTTGGCACATGCCAAATGACATGGCATAAGTCACATGAGGTGGGCAACTACATCTAAGGTTTAAAGCATATGTTAAATGTTGGTTTAAAAGTCAAAATTGGAATATTTCAAGCTCATGCTATGCCCTCCATACTTCACATGGGTAGACTGCTCCACATAACCGCGTACAGATTTGTTTAAAGGTAAGTTTTATGGTGGGGGCAGCTACCTCAAATGACATGGCACCACACTCGTGGAAAGGCTTCCAACTAGAGCGACCAACCCACCATTCAAACGTAGCTTGGAAACATCAAGGTTCGCTCAAACCTTCACGTGGGCCGCGTACGGATTTGAAGTGGTAGTAAACCTTTGGGTGGGCGCCTACCTCTTGTGAGGTGGCACCACCCACACGGTTTAGTTGCTAATTAATTCAACCAATCGAAACTCTTCAACGTAAAGCCATCAAAGCGTGGAAACATCAAGTCGCCATCCTCGTCCACACATGAGCTCCTTCATCAACTCGGCATCTTCCACGATTGAAGTGATTTTTTCCAAGTAAGGTAATGCATCTCCATTGGCTATGAGCTTGCCTTGCTCTACAGTCAAGGTCCTTAGGGTTTTGCGCCCTAGCTGCTTGCCTTGTGCTATTTATTGAGGAGCTGAGGTCCATTGAAAGGATCAGAAAGTGGAACCTCTACTCGTACTGTATTGCAATATTTTTCTGAGATTAATAAAGAAGGCTTTGGAGGCTAGTCTGGTGATTGTCTTTGGTTGGATCTTCATGCTTGTTACATTTGAGGTAAACTGTATTATGTTTCATAACTAGTATTGTTGGGATTGTATGTCCTGTAAAGGGAAGCTATCTTCTTAAAGATTTGTAAGTAATACTTTATAGTTTGCTTACTCATGTTGATAATACTATGATGCTAAGAGTAGTGTGATTTCTTGTTTGAATTCATTACTTCGTTGCTTTTTGTTCATTATTTACACATATGCTCTTATCCCCTTTCTAGTTCTTTGCAGTTGTTTACAGATAGCCTACGTTGAAGAAGTCCACGAACATGTTAGTTCGTATCTTCATTCAGTAAATTCGAACAAAGTCTTGATCCTACCAGTGCATCAGGGAGCTTGACTCCATTGCTCTTTCTTCAAAACACTCAACCCCCATGGGTTCAAACTTCTAGATCCCTTTTTCTTCTTGCTATCTCAGTCACTGTCCCATTTAAATCTAAATCTTGTTTCAAAGTTCATTTGATTAATAGATCTAAGCAAGTAGCAATCTAAAAAACCTAATAGCTTCATTTTTATTTAGATCTAGGTTGCTAAGTTTTTCCTTTGCTAGAGTTTAAAGTAGATCTAAAGGAAGCAAAGATAGATTAGCTTTTTCAAGTTCTTTCAAAGTTATATCAAGCAAATAGTGCTTTGATTTGCTTGTCATCTCTTAAAGAGGCAGGCAAAGATCCTAAGAAGCCAAGCTTTCTAGCTTGCCTTACTTAGTTCTTTTTCTTTCATTGTGTGCTAGTTAAGTTGGATTTTTTTTACCTTTTCTTGTTTGTGTACCGAACATACTTTTAAAGTGTGTTTCGATGGATTCCAGTAAACTTTTAGTTCGCTGGAATTTTATGCATGCATATCAGATTTGAATTAAAAAATTTATTTAAAAGTCATTTAGAAATACAAAATTCCATCCATAAACTAGTTTTGTGCATACTAGTTTAGCTAGCTTTATTTCTACAAGCTTGTAGTATTATCAGAACACTCTTAAAGTGTTATGATTCGCTTTTTCTAATCCATATACTTCGCTTGCCTGTTTTGTTTGTCAAACGGGTTGGAGTAAGAAAACACATAAAAACTTGCATTTGGAACTTCAAGAACCTCTCGCAGAACCCTCGCTTAAACACCTTCATTTGTTATCATATTGTAAATTGTCTTGTTCCCTAAGCATAAAGGGCAAGCAGTGTTTCATCTCACGTTTCATTTTGTAACTCCAAAGAATAAAAAGAGCATAGCATGCAATTCTAGCGCCTAACCCCAATTCCCCCAGGGGGGATTCGCACTTTTTTCATTTTTTTATTTTTCACAACTTTTTCTAATTTTCCGATTTAGATTAGCTTTATTTGAGCAGTAGTAATTAAACAGCTCACTCAAGCTCACAACATCCTCTGATGACTCATTTATCATTTTGTTATATGCTTATGTGTTTTATTCAATCATACAACTGTTCTTAAAATCTGATTCTAAAATTAACCACTTGCTCTATCGAAGTACTCCATCACTTTGTGGTGCCAGGAAAAGATATTCTTGGGTTGTGTTGTCCGCCAAACTGCACACCAGCAGCAGAAACCTTTTGAAAGCTGTCTCCCTCACTGGAAAGTGGGGAGAGGTGTGGCCTTGGGGGCAAGCAATGAGCCAGGTGCTGTCACCTGAATCCCAGCTCCTCTGTTTAGGCAAAACTCCTAACGAAGCCAAGGGGTGTAGTCCCTATTAAAGAGTTGTCTAAGGCTCTTTGTGTGTTTTAAATGTGTTTTGGTGTAGTGATGCGGATGGGTGTTGTTTAGGAGTTTTTTGAATAATGACTAGAACAGAATTAAACACGCAATCCACGTTGCAAAATTCGCAAGATACAAATCAAAAAAAGACAATATACTTTGACTTAGAAATTGAAGTAAAGCATCCACAAGATAGATATTAAGCAAATGACAAGGACATATGGTCCAGATTTCAAAGATGTATAAATATTAAAGACCAGTGCCAAATGGAGTCAAATAAAACTTGTGATGCTAAAATAAGTCGAAAGTAACTGTTTGTGAGGACGTTTTGCAATTGTTCTTGGTAAATTTTAAGTGTTTTAGATGTTCTTGATTATTAGGCTAAGACCAAAGGTATCAAAAGATGGTGGAACCTTACCCAAGGAAAATACTGGCAACCCTAGGTGATCTGTCGGAGCACCCAGATTCAAAAGGATAGGTGTCCAATGTTTGAACCGCCCTTGAGTCTGACAGTGGATTCCCGGCACCACCTCTCGTGGGAAGAACAGTAATTTGCCTTGGTTGAGGTTTTGGGTAAAAATTTTAATTAAGTTATCGATCGTAAATTATCAAGTCTTCCACCTTTCTGAGTACTAGCCCAACCGTTTCCGGTTGGCAGAGCATACGGGTGTAGGACAAAACCAAGATAAATTAATTAAGGGGTGTATGAGTGGAAATTTTTATTATTAGAAAACCTTGTTCAACTCTCCGACAGAGAGCGCTCTTGACTCGGTCTTATGACCACAGTTCAAGAGACTTGCTAAACTTAAAATGCCTAATGCAGGGATGATGCAAAAAACTAAGATGCCCTCCGACAGAGGGTGCTCTTGACTTGGATTATGGCCAAGTTCAAGAGACTTTGGTTTATTTTAAAGAAGCAGAAAAAAATGTAGTAGCAGTATATCTTAGATTGAAAGTAGATCTAAACAATAAGATTGATCGACAAGATATGAATTACCACTAACAATAATGCTTGCAAGATAAATAAATCTAGTGTTCTACCACACAAACTTTAATCTACTAGGTGGGATTGATCTCCGAACAAGATCAACCACTAGAAACGCCTGCACTTGAGAACTTCCAGCTAGCTGAAAGCTCTGCCAAGGAAACCGACTGGGAAGGAAGAGTAACCACAAATTATGTGGTCCTGCCCTTGAGACGAAGTCTCAAGGATACAACTTCCGGCTGAAGCCTTTGGAAGAGAAGCACGATAAAAATAAACGAGAAATAAAGCTAAACTACCCAAGAATCTCTTTCAGGTCCAAGACCCTACTCGGGAGAGCATGGGGGTAAGTAAATATGAATATAAACAAAATGACTTATTGAAGTAAATTTTAAACTAGGAGCATGAAACCGTAAATCTAAACTAAATCAAACCACAAGACCCAACACCCTTCCCCAAATGGGGAAGAAGACCAAAAAGTGGAGGCCTCCTCCACTTAAAATTTTTATTAAACAATTACAAATGCCTTGGGTTTATAACCTTGCAAGGTCTTTTGAGATGATAAGACTTGGAAAACAAAGCTAACTCCTATAAGCTATTACAAAGGATAATTCAAGCTAATGTCACGTTTAGATCATCCTTATGGTTTGTTTAAGCCTTGCTTTGTTTGGACCTCTTCACTTCGAGATTCTCTCAAGCCCTTTTCTTTTTCAAAAGCACCTACAACAACATTCAACTCAAAACACCCTTTTGCATTAAATAAATAATCAAACTTTGAAACTAATCCTAGAATGCAAGAGATCAATACTTTTTTGGATCCGAACTTTTCACTTTTTAAAAGAGATCTAGATAATCAATAAACTAGATACAGAAATAACAAAACTTAGAAGTTTAACTAGGATCTAAGGTATTAAAACAAATGCTCGCTTTTTGTTTCTTTTGTAATGAGAAATCTAAATGCCAAGATATGAAGATGAACTATAAAATTGACAAACAATGCAAGTCTAAACTCAAAAAATGAGATCTACAATGTAATTGAAAGTAACAATAAGATGCAAACAAGACTAGATCCTAACTATGCAAAAGCAATATGAAGATCTAAATACTAAAATGCCTAAAGACTAACCCTAACCTTTAACAAGCTTATGCAAAAGACTAATGCTAATGTTTAACAATTTTTTGTGTGTTTTTTGTGGGTTTTAGGGCCTTAAGGAGATGGACGAAAAGATGAAGAGAGGATCCACTAGGATATGGACGAGAAGAGGGAAAAGAAGACAAACAAGAGGAGAAACGAGAGCAAGATGGGAAGACCAAAACAAGAGGGAGGAGGAAGAAAGGCTAGCAAACTAGGGCAAAAACAAAAGGGTGAAAGAGTGAAGAAAAGCCAAAAACGAAGGGAAAGAGAGGGGGAAGAATAGGGTGGACGAAAGCTATGGAAGATGGGCAAAATGAGAGGTAATGAGGAACTAAGGAAGTGATGGCTAGGAGAAAGTGGACTAGCAAGTCAAAGAGAAATCTTTCAAAGAGAAAAAGAGAGCTAGAAGATAGAAGCTCATGAACCACGGTTTCCAATAAGTTGAATGAAGATTTTGTTGGAGAAGGCAAGAGGTACTTTGGAGAAGCTCACAACCCTGCAAACAAATTATTAAGATAAATGGAACACTCGATCGGTGAAGGTATTAGATGCCAATAGCTCTCAATGATTGAATTCCCTAAAGACACAAAAACTCAAAGCAATAGATTAGAAGCCTAAGTACTAGATTGTTAGTCCTCAATAAGCATCATAATCAAATTTGCATAATAAGAATAGGGTGAAAGAGATATTACTTCACATGAGATGAAGACACAATGCCAAGAGCCCAATCAAGTGACCTCCAAAGTCTCAAAATATTTTATTAAACAAGAGCTTACAATTTTCACCAGAGTTTCTTTGCACAAAAATCCTTGAGATAATAACCCAAAATGGGCCTCTCTTTATAGTAAAACACACTAGGAACCTAAGCCTAAACCCTAGGTCGAATTGACAATGGGAGATAGGTCGAATTCCAATCACATGAGGGCTTGGAGAGAATAGACATGACCAAAGTCGAGTTCATGGTTGGTGAGATTGGCATGAGGTGGCAAGGACTCGACTTTGGGAGGAAGAAACAACGAATAGGCATGCTACAACAAGGAAGTGCGAGCTAGGGTATGAAAGGCGTGATCTTTTTGGGAGATGCGAGCTAGATGTGGTAGGTTGAGTGTTAGTTTATTGGATGACAAGTGGAAAGGTAGGTACTAACTCGAGTTTTGAGTGGGAGCCAAACTAATCAACGAAAATACCAACCAATAACGAGTTCAATCAAGGGAATGGCGTGAATCTAATGGAGATTGACGTGAGGACTAGGATAATGCGAGTGGGTTGTGAGGATACACGTGTAGATTGGTAGGTATAACTCGAGTCATGAAGGGAGCCAATCTATGGTGGGTGTGGTGAGTCATGAGGGCACCCACCTTATCATTAATACAAAACCACCAACCCAAACACCAAGTGACACATCAACAAATCGATTTTTGCATGGAGAGGGCGAATTGCTTTGAAAGGATAATGATTTGGTGACTGGATGGATGACTGGATGGGCTTGGGGTTGATTGGAATCTTCCTAAATGCTCATTGCCATGTCATTTAGCCCTTTATTTCAATCCAATTGATTAATTTTGGAGAGATTTGGATTATCTCCAAAATAATCAATTTTATTATTTTAATTAATAATTTCTCTGTAAATGACTTTTCAGAGAAAATATTAATTACGGGGCTGAATTGACATCCGAAAGTTGGGTTTAGCTGCTCCATGGGTCATGTGTGATTTTTGGCTTATGAAACGAGCCATCAAACACTAAGTTCGGACCCCGAATGACTGACATATTACAAATTATTATTTCTCTATTTAAACTATAGAGAAATTTATTAAATTTAAAAAATAACTAAAACCCAAATTTCGACGGACCCAATAAAATTTTTTCGAAATTTTTTCTAAGGGTTTTATGGACCTAGGACATGACCGACACCTATTCTAACAGTGTCTAGTAGGCTTATATACATTAGTTGGCCTCTAATAACCCCCCATGGCCAAATTTTCAAAATCGGGCATTCCAGCTTTGGAGGAGCGGGAGAAAACCTCATCGATTATACCTCGCCTTAAGCAAAGCATAATTGACAAGGGAAAAAACTCCTTGGAATACCTTAGTTGCTTAATCCAGTCATGAGAAACCAAGGCACTCAGATCCTACTAGCACACTTTATTACAAACCCCCATGGGGCCATGGTCATGTCGACTCAAAAAACAAAACAAGCTAACCACAACTGGCTAGCTACAAAATGCTGGATCATCTGATACACTGGAATCAAACATTCATCATGTTTGTAAAATGGCGGCTCTCCAGAAAATCCAACTATGGTACAAAAAGTTGGTAACAGGTTGTAGCTTAGTTAATCATCCATTCACACTTTTTTAATAAAACGAACCACCCCCCAAGCCTGAAGTATGCTCTTGGTCGTTGCAGCTTAGTCGGAACAGTTGGACCAATCAGAAACGGGTGTAAGGTACATAGTTTTAATAGGACAATCCAATCTCATCTTTCTTGGTGGGTTCGGGAGGTTGCATGGGTGTATAGCATAGAGTAAGCAAGCTACTTTAAGAAGGTTCATCCTCACCTGCTTGGACACTCGGTTAATCCACTAAAGCACTCAGTCCAAAGAGCTAGATCTGGTTGTGCCAAACCAACAATTTTACCCATTCCCTAATCCACTCATTTAATAATCTTAAAATTTATCAACCAAGACACTGCAATACTTTCACCGAGACCACAGAAGCAACCCTCGCAAGCACTCCATTTTCATCGGCACTAATCTTTAATATTTCTTGTTTAAGTTAATTTTACCAATGTCATGATATGTGTTGTATCTTCAAAGTTGTGGGTTTTAATTTCATATTGCAGTGATTTATGGTTTATTTTTAAGTTATTTCATCATAACTCCTAGAATAGACTTTTACTTTTCTTATAGATTAAAAGCCTTAGTTTAACTTTCATAGGGACCACCCCCCTTGGTTTCACTAGGAGTAAGCCTAGACAGAGGAGTCGAGTAATCAGGTGACAGCACTTGACTCTCACTTGCCCCCAAGGACACACCGAGCGGCTTGAAGGTTTCCTGCCGCATTTCCCCCAGGTGTGTATTAGGCGGCAACATGTTCTACCTTTCAAGATTTTAGGAGTAATATGTTGTATTAGGTTATACTAATATTCTCCTTGTCTTTATTGATGAATGTATTTGATTTATCCATTTGTATACAAGAAGTTATGAGTTGATGCAGGTATCTAGCTCGAATGTTTGGTGGATCTGGTTTGACTCCTCCAATCTTCGGATAATTTTCGCATAGTCCCTCCGCCTTCCACTTGCAGGCTCCACAACTCAAATATCCCCAAGCTTATGGCTTTTCTGCTATCTCTCTCTCATTCACTTTAATTTAAACTTTCTCTTTGGTTATGATTACTCTTATGCTTAAATAAATCAATTTGTCTTTTAAAAGAATACCTGAAGAGATGATTTATTGAAGTATATTACTAGATCTAAGATTCAAAGCTTATTTTTTAGTAGATCTAGGTTGTTTAAGCACTTGTGCATATTTCCTATTTTTCAGTACTTAAAATTTTCATGCTTTTAACATTTATTTGGACACATTTGGTGTATTTCAGGTGGGTGGTTTAACATTTTTATCGTCATAACAAGAGGAAGTGTTGCCGGAAAATCGAAGATCTAAAGCCATCCAAGGCTTCCCGAAGCAATACTCTTCCATCTTGTATCATTTCTAAAACCTTGTACTCCTTTGGATCTGGATTCATAAGGACCAAAGGCATCCACCTTCAAAAGTTTGTAAATTGTAATTAATAAAAGCATGTGGGCTACCCAACGCCCACAGAACCCCCTAGCGGGTCCGTGTCAGTTTTTTTTGTGTTTGATTTTTAGCTTAGTTCATTTTTCCTAGTTGTGTTAAAGTACATTAATCGCTTCATTTCTATCTTTTTCTTTACTTTCTTAAATCAACACATGCACACAATCCACCCCAATAGGGCTATATAGTTAGTTCTATTTTTTACTGCTACAATCTTGCTTTCACAATTTTGTACTTTATTTTGAAGTTAACAACATCAAAAACTAAATTTGGCTCTGCATTCCCGAAGTACCAAAAGGGAAAAGAGATTCTCAGCCACATAATAAAACTTTATTTTTGCTTAATAAAATCTACCAAGGCTTAAAGTTCCAAGTATGCTCTTCGCTGCTGCAGCTCAGTCTGATTAGTTGGTTAATCAGAAAGGGACTTGAATGACTAGTTTAATACAGCAATCCAACGAAAACTTTAGCTCTAGAACTCGAGATGTCACATGAAACTAACTACAGAGTCAGTGGGCTACTTTAAGCAGGTTATGCCTCACCCAGTTGGACCCTTGGTTTAGTTGTCACTACGCTCAGTTCGAAGGATCAAGTTGGAATTGGGCCAAACCAATAACTAACCCATTCCTTAATTCACACATCATAATAAAACATTCAAAACTGACCAACAAGACTTGCAACACTTTTCACGACACAGCAGCAGTTTAATAATTTAATGTGACTCCATTCGACACTGGTCTAATCTACAATACTCAAACATTTTAAGTGAATCAATGTGTTAGATGGATTTACCTTTACCATGTTGTTGTTTTAATTCATAGTTGCTTTCTCTAGTTCAGTATTTACTTGTATTTCAAACTCCTAGATTAATTTCATTCTCTAACATAACTTAAAGGCCATAGTTTTCTTTTCTTAAGGACCACCCCCCTTGGCTTCTCCAGGAGTTGGCCGAGACGGGGGAGTCGAGTGTTGAGTGACAGTATCTCGACTCTTTGTTTGCCCCCAAGGACACACCCAGTGGCTTGAAAATTTCTACCATGCTAACCCCTTTTCCCCTGAGGTGTGTATCTGACGGCAACACTTTTGGCGCCGTTGCCGGGAATAAATCATTTTATTCCCGGAATTCGACTTTTTGTTTTCTCATTTCTTGTTCTTGCTTTGTTTAATGAATGTTTAGAGTAGATCTGTAATTTTCACTGGCAACTCCACTAACTTTTTCCTTTTTTTATAATTTTTCAAAGAAAAGCAAAAAATACAAATTTTTGTGAGTATTTTAAAAAGTATCATTTTTATTCTCACATGGCGACTTCATTGAAGGGGTAAAACCCTTGTATCTCATATATTGTTGAGACTTCTTGTGTAGATGAGCCCATACAAGTACAAAAAAATTTAAAGGCTCATGGTTGAACCGATGTCATTGATTTGTTTCGATATGGATATTAGGAGAAGAGAAACTGCTACCCGGCTCTCCCTTGTATGTCCACCCATTGATTACTTCAAAATTCATGGTTTTCCTAATCAATTTGAGGGTGAAAAAACATCTTATTCCCTTCCTATTTATTATGGTCTTGATGGGGAACACTCGGCAAGATTCCATGTTCTGATGTTCCTTTCACAAATGAGCGAATTTAACATACACCATGAAGATCATATGATGCATATGTTTGCTTTTTCCTTGCAAGGGGATGCCTCAAGTTGGTTTTATGAGGGCCTTCCTAATAAATCTATTACTTCGCTCATTTGCTTCTTTAAGATATTTACGAGGCAGTGGCATCATGGTGGAGATCATATTGAATCATTCATTAGAAGAACTCTTGCTCACTTCTTTCCTTCAAAAGAATTTCATATGGAAGAGCCTGAGCTATCCAATGTCAATATGATGTATGACATGCCATATTCAGAGATTCATGTTGATTCCATTGAATATAAGCATGAGGAACCCTGCATTGAAGATATTATTGAAGACCCCCCTCATGTTACTGTTATCACACCATAGTAGCAGGGCTACTATTCTTGCTTAGCAGATATCTGCACATTCCAGAGCTTCCATTATTCAGAGCTTGGCTATGATGATTGTATATTTTGAGATCACTCATGATCAGAGCAGTGTATTATTAAGACTTATGTTAGACCTTGTGTCAAGGCTGAGCCTTGAGAGTTCAGATTTGATGACCGATGTGACCCTTTATCCCATACAGTTTCAGTTCAGTGATCAGAGATGTATTGCAGCAGTGTTTCAGATGATATATGATGATTATTATTGTGATGATGTTATATGACCTATGGATATTTTATCATTGACTGTGGATTATTATCTTGTTAATTTAGTCATAATCACAACATCTGCTTGGTATATTATTCCTGATGTGGCAAACTGTTTAAAATGAACTGTAAATTATAAAATGGACATTTACTTGCAAATTTAGGTTGTTTGACAAAACCCACTGGTTTACCTCCTTACATAGATATGGTCTTTCTTGACACCAGTTGTCTGCTAGTTTAGGCTCCATATTCACTTGACTCCATCCATACATGACTTTCCTTATTTGACTTTAAACCTTGACCTATCTTATTTGACTTTCTGATACTGAGGACTTCCCCATTTTCTGAGACTCCCTAAGTGGAGTCGGCCCAATCAGTTAGGAGAACTTGGCCCAGTTAGGGTAAAAAGTCACCCAACTGAAGAATATAAATAGAGGAGTCAAATTCCTTATTTGGATCACACTCATTCACTCACTCTCAAGTTAGCAAGAGAGAGAGAGAAGAAGTTCGTTGGAGAAGAGAAGTTGTTATTTTGCCTTGGGGTTTTACTTTGTCTTGGTGAATTCTATATTGAAGAAGTTTTGCGGGGTTTTCTCCCTTGTGGTTTCCTCGAGGAAAATCATGTGTTTTGTGTGTTGTTGTGCTTGTCTTTCTTTCAGTGATCCTATTGTTGCAAATGATTTAAAGTTGTCATGCTGATCAATTAAAAACTTAACAACCTAGTTGTTGAAATTTCATCAAGTTAGGGTTATGTACAGAAAAATAACAATTCATCATACTTTAATGCACAAAGTAGATAAACAAATACTGAAATTAAATATGAAATAGTACAACAGTAACTTCTAACATAATTTTCATCTCTTTCAACTTCACACCTTTAGCACTCTCAGGTCAGTCACTGTGTTAAAGTACTTTTAACACTACCAGTTAGGTCACTGTGCTAAATTAATCTTCAGCAATAAATAATTTAACAACATAATAATAAAAGAGAAGATACTTACTTGTGTGTGGGACCCTTCCTATAAAAAAATACTCAGAAGAGTTACTTACTTTCAGTAAACACTATGCCTCGGAGAGGCTAGTCAAATCTGGAAACTATAAGACCCTACAAGAGGGTAGTACAAACCAGAGAGAGAGAGATGACTGGGCTGAGATATAACCAAATAGTCAATGACAGTCAGAAGCACAATGACAATCAAAGGAAGACTCAGCACATAAATTTAAACCACAAATACAACTCAGTGCCCAGGTTTGATCCTCAATAATATAAGTCTGGTCAAGGACAAAGACTCAGAATAGATGTATCAAAACCAAAATATAAACTCAATACCATGGACTAGTCATTAGCATAAAAGTTCAAGTCTTTAGACAAACTGACCACAAACAAATTCTCAAAAATCAAATCTGTCAGATGATAGCAAAATAGCTCTCAGCAAACACTCAGTATGCTTATAACTCAGAAAATAAACTTGTAGCAGACAGAGAGAACCCTTAATAGTATCGCAGCTTAATCAACAAGGTGTCAGCAGGGTCGGCCTTCTCAAGACAAACCCCAAACAGGTCACGGCTGTCAAATCTGGGCTGTACTAGTTTACGACTACTTAGGATAAACCCCAATCAGGCTCCACACAAGCAGTTCGAACCTCTCCTCAGCCCAATCGGATTCCACATCAGCAGATCAGACTCTTCTCAACCCTATCGGACCTCTCAGCAGTGAAATAGACCTCAGTAAACCAACAACAATCAGATCAGATCTCAAACAGGTGTAGATCGGGTTGAGTCTTAGTCAATAACATCAAATCGGGCCTCTCCAAAGTTACAGCAGACATTAGCAAACCCAAACATAAACTCTTGCTTCTGTTTGGGTTTGCTAATGTCTGTTGTAACTTTGGAGAGGCCCGATTTGATGTTATTGACTAAGACTCAACCCGATCTACACCTGTTTGAGATCTGATCTGATTGTTGTTGGTTTACTGAGGTCTATTTCACTGCTGAGAGGTCCGATAGGGTTGAGAAGAGTCCGATCTGCTGATGTGGAATCCGATTGGGCTGAGGAAAGGTTCGATCTGCTTGTGTGGAGCCTGATTGGGGTTTATCCTAAGTAGTCGTAAACTAGTATAGCCCAGATTTGACAGCCGTGACCTGTTTGGGGTTTGTCCTGAGAAGGCCGACCCTGCTGACACCTTGTTGATTAAGCTGTGATACTATTAAGGGTTCTCTCTGTCTGCTGCAAATTTATTTTTTGAGTTATAGGCATACTGAGTGTTTGCTAAGATCTATTTTGCTATCATCTGACAGATCTGATTTTTGAGAATTTGTTTGTGGTCAGTTTGTCTAAAGACTTGAACTTTTATGCTAATGACTAGTCCATGGTATTGAGTTTATATTTTGGTTTTGATACATCTATTCTGAGTCTTTATCCTTGACCAGACTTATATTATTGAGGATCAAACCTGGGCACTGAGTTGTATCTGTGGTTTAAATTTATGTGCTGAGTCTTCCTTTGATTGTCATTGTGCTTCTAACTATCATTGACTATTTGGTTATATCTCAGCCCAGTCATCTCTCTCTCTCTGGTTTGTACTACCCTCTTGTAGGGTCTTATAGTTTCCAGATTTGACTGGCCTCTCTGAGGCACAGTGTTTACTGAAAGTAAGTAACTCTTCTGAGTATTTTTTTATAGGGAGGGTCCCACACACAAGTAAGTATCTTCTCTTTTATTATTATGTGGTTAAATTATTTATTGCTAAAGATTAATTTAGCACAGTGACCTAACTGGTAGTGTTAAAATTACTTTAACACAGTGACCGACCTGAGAGTGCTACAGGTGTGAAGTTGAAAAAGATGAAAATTATGTTAGAAGTTACTGTTGTACTATTTCATATTTAATTTCAGTATTTGTTTATCTACTTTGTGCATTAAAGTATGATGAATTGTTATTTTTCTGTACATAACCCTAACTTGATGAAATTTCAACATGGTATCAGAGCTTAGGGCTTGTATCTAACTCTGTTTTGCAGGCTAACAGAGTCTACATAGATCCTAAGATAGGGGTTTTGAATTCTAAACAACTTTTCAAGTTGGAAAGAAGGGTTTGAATATTAAAAATCAGAAAATCAGAATTGAATGAACACATAGAAGTACTATTGGCTGGAAATGAAGATGTGGCAGTAAAGTTGCTAATCCATATGACAGCAGAAAATAAATGATAAATTTAGCAGGTTGTGAACTTCCTTCTCTAAAAAGAAGTATGTCAAGTATTACTAGCATTACTACAAGGTTTATCTCAGGTATGTATCTCTGAGGTGAGTAAGGAGCCAGCCTAAATCTTTATATGACCTGATCTTTAGTAATCAAGGGCTTACATGAACATAGTACTTTCTAGGAATCTTATGATTCATTGTGATCTGAATATGTAAGTGTAAAAAATTTTAGTATCCATCCATGCATGCAATTATCATGATCTGATTTCTTAAGTCTAGGACTGTGATCTAACCTAGATTGTGCTAATGAATGATATTATGATGTCATTACACACTTGATAACAAGATCAAGATGCACATTGTGAGTTATGCATGCGGGCAGATATAAAGAAGGTAGAATTTTCTATCCCAACTAATTTTGATTCTTTAAATTGTCATGATGAAACATATGACATGTTATATGATCTTGATTGATTCTAGATAGTTATCCAATATATGAATGGATGCTAATTCAATATTGATTATTGCTGACTATGAAGTTGAATATTGAGGTGACTTGCTCTAATAGTAAAGTTTACAGATCCTGCTTATGCACAAGTTAAGTGCACAGCTACACAAGGAGCTAAGTGCTCAATTACAGAGAGAGTAAGAGACTCCACAATTTGCAAGATCAAATATTTATGTGTTAGCAAAAGAGAATCTAACATGTAGTTGTTTGTGAAACAACTCGGAAGATCAGAGATCAAGAGGGAGCCATCTGTGCTCTTCAATCCCCATCAGATTGGGATTGCAGAAAAGAGGTAAGAGATGTGACCTCTCAGTGGTATAGATATGAAAGTGCAAGAAGCACCGGTCCATGAGACATCTCATTCAGAGAAACAGAGGGAGAAGGCCAAGAAGCCTTCAGTTGATCTCATTAAGAAGCCTATTGAGAGGCTTCAAGGGTGCTCTAGTAAGAGCCATGTCACTGATTCAGGATCATTCACTTATGTGAAGGCAGCCAAACATAAAGTTTGGAAAGATGCTATGATAACGGACATCCTGTTGACATTGGATAATGATGTGTGGAAAGTGATTCTCAGACAGCAAGGGAAGCCAGTTGTAACTTCCAAATGGATCTATAAGATTTGTTGTGCTTGTCTTTCTTTCAGTGATCCTATTGTTGCAAATGATTTAAAGTTATCATGCTAATCAATTAAAAACTTAACAACCTAGTGACCAGAAGTGTATCCCTAAGGTTTGAAACAAGTTTCCTCATCCTTAAAATTGGTTAGTGGCTAGAAGTGTAAATACTCCTTGAATTAAGAGGTACTGCCTATTTGCTCTAAAAGAGCATTATCGTGGCAACTTTGTCGCACCTATGGACGGTGGTTGGCAGTGGAACTAAGGCCGTGTCATAACTAGTGCCCAGAAGGCAATTCAGGGCCAGTACCTTTCAATCATTAGCTAACTAAAGGATTGCAAATAAAGAAAGTGCTTCAAAGAAATATCCAAAGAAAGAAAATGCATCAAAAAGAAAAATGAAAATGAAAGGCAAAATGTGAAAGTGAAATACAAGGGAGGCTTGCTAAAGTCAAAGGCATACCTTCTAGCATATCATCCATCTGTGAGACACCATGTTCCCTAGTGTTTTCTAAACTAGCAAATTTCATAGAGAATTTCCCCGTCCCTTGTCTCCAAGAGTTACTCAAGCCTTCCAATGATCAATCCTCTACCTGACTAGCCCATTAATTATTAACCATCCATTTCACCCAAGAACGGAGGATGATCGATGCAATACACTGTGATGGTTAAACTAGAGATGGGCATGTATATAAGACTTTTTGACTTCTACTCATTACTTTGTTAATGCACTTTTGCTATATGTGTTTTCTATACTAAATGTCAAATGGTGATCACTTGTGTATGATAGGCCCTTATATTTAGTTGCTTGTCAATATTTGTCATGATTAAGTGTTTTTCATCCTCTAGAGGCTTAGTATATGGTCCATACATCAATTTGCATTTTGGTCAAATTTTGACGAAGTTTGACTATTTGACTTGGTCAAACCTAAGTTTGACCTGGTCAAAGGGACCAACCAGCAGCATGGGACATTCACTCAGTCATCATTGATCAGGTTTCAATCTTTAGAAGCCAATTGGATCCCTCGAAATCGCATTTGCAACATTATTTGATTAATTGGCTACATATGGAATTATTTTCCTAAGTTCTAAATTTTAACCTAAATCTAATTTAATTATTTGGAGCTGATTTAAAAAGACACATTGCAGATTGGATTTTGGCACGAAGATGACTCACACTATGGTTTTGACTTTTGAGGGTCAAAGAATTCATCTATGGCATTAGAATTGCATTTTGAGCAAATGAAGACAAGGATCTAATTAACGGTGAATTATTTAATTTTATCATAAAGTCCAATTTAAAAAATGACTAAGGTTCATTATGGATAGCAGCAGGATTCCAGATTTGCAAAGTGTTGGCTTTGGTAACCTTGAATTATGTTCCTAGACACATTTCTATCATTTCCTTGGCACAACAACATGTTCTTGCTTGATTTTTAGCATGGCTTACCAAGGGGAGGGGGCATTTCTCTTCCTTGGGGCGAGCTCAGCCAAAATAAAAGCAAAAAAATATGTAAGGGGGGAGCCCCTAATGATTCCCCCCATGTCTCCTAGACATCTAACTTGCCAAAAAGATGTATTTTCATGCTGTAAAAATGGGTTGGGCAATTCACCCCCCTCTATTTTCAGCTTGTCAGAAATTGCAAAATGAGAAATAATCTCATCCGTTGATCTCTTATGGCTATGTTTTTATCCCAGCCCTCCATCCTTATGGGCTAGGGATCTTTCTCACCTCTCATCTATAAGAGAGAGTGAGCTCTCACTTGTAAACTTGTAAATGACTCTTGGTTCATTTCAGCAGAAAACCACAATCAGAATTTTGTAGTTCTGAAATCTCTTTGTTTCCGGGTTGTGTTGATGAATATGTTCTCTTGCCAATCCCTGTTAAGTGTTAGATCTTGATTGCATCTCGTTTTGGGTGTTTGTAGGAGAAACAGAGCCAAATTCGCCCCAGCGCCATGGTTGTCTCAATGAAGGGGGTTCTCTACCTATTGAAAGCGATTTGCTCTAAGCTTTCCCTTTTTTGCCATTCCTCTAGCTGATTTGCATGTCTTCTTATCTTGTCATACAAAGTTTGATTTGGTCCAGTGATTTGCTTACTAATTTGTTCTTTGCATGGCAAGTTAAGGAGGAAAAGCTTTCAAAAGTTGAGTCTAAGATCTATTCAAAAGCAATTGGGGAGGAGAGAAGACTCCATCAACTGTCTGGAACTAGGTGAGTACCCCAAGACTTCTGGTTGAAAAACTCTGAAATCCATTTGTCATCCACTATTTCACTGTTTACCTTGTGTATGTGTTTGCATGTGGGAAGATTTGAACAACATTTGTTTGGCTGTAGCTTTCATGCACTCTTAGGGGGTTTATTTTCATGTTAAAATTGTGTGCTTTAAAACTCCATGGTGCACCATTAATAGGCACTGGTCTTGGGACGAAATTCAACTACTTGGGTGTCGTCCTTTTTCCCTCACATGCATGTTTGACCTCGTTGTTCTCAGTATTTCAGATCTGTTCTAGTTGTTACAGCGAGTATATTTTGGTATTAGAGTGCCTATTAAGTCAATCTCAGCTCTCCTATTTTGCCCAAACACTTGTCTTGTGCAAGTATTAAGTCTAAAATTGATCACCCACTAAATTAGATTGAGAGCTAATTTTGTTCACCTCTATTACTGGGTCGTTTTGGTCCCCCTTTTATACTCTGTTAGACTTTATCTACAAGCTGGTATGTTTGTTTTCAATAGCTAAAATCTAGGACAGCCATCTTCATATTTAAGTCTAGCCATCTTTCATGCCAAAAGGGTTCATTTGAATTTCAAGTAGCTTGTGCATTTATTCCTCTATATGTTTGATGCTTGTCTCAGTCATTGTAGGGGTTATCTTATCCATTGTCCACATCTATCTTTCCCCTTAGATAGAGTTTTTCCCAGTACCCATTTACCAAATTCACTTAAGCTCCCAGAGTACCCTGTTTCCATCCCAAAAGCGGTTCTGTAATTACTTAAAGAAAGCTGATTATATCGGCAAGTACTTAGGAAAGCAGGACTGGGGACACCTCCCATGGATAGCCTGGGTTTGTTATCTGCAGATCCGGGAATCCTGAAAAGAGAGGATTTTGCCCGGCATGACACTTTGGGGCAGAGTCATGAGGTTTCACAGGTCTAGCAGTCATTACTCTCTACCAATACAGAGACCACCACATTTTGTGACAACAACCCTATACAAAAAAAGGGGCTAACACATAGTTCCCACATGTATGACACGCATGGGATACATGTCTTGTGCAGTCACATATCCCATGTGTGTCAAACATGTAGAACCTACATGTCCGTGCAAGTCTGACACATAGAGCATTAAAACAACACACCAAGACAAAATTTTAGGGTTTGCAATGTGTTATAAAGGCATGTTTGATCTGGTAAATCATTCAGCATTTGATCACTTGAAGTAGTTCTATTTTCTAAATGTTCAAAAAAGTTACATCTTTGTCTTATATTTATTTATATATTTTTTTTAATTATATAAGTTTATATACTATATTATTTACATATCTTGCATATCTTGTTTCGTGGGATCTATGTACCACACATCAGATATGTGTATCTCGTATCCCTGTGTCATGTGATTTAGCTCATTAGTGAATACGTAAGTTGATACCTCTCACCGTATGTCTTCACTGGCAAGATTTACATACACTTTACAGAATGTTTTGTATCCTTTATGTGATAAGTATTTATCTTTATTTTAAAGATTTTCTTAGCATTTCTTAGAAAGGAAACTTCTTTTCAAAATACAAGCTCAAAAAAAATTCATATTTCTAGCATTTATGACATTAACTACAAAGTACTTTTAATGTAGAAGGAGCATCACAATCTGAATGAAGATGGCATGCTTGCTCGCTCCTGCCTATTCATAGAGCCATGAGAATGTGTTGAGTTGTACAAGTTTTCACCATGATCAGAAAAAAAATATATCAGAAAATTCACCATGCTTTAAAGCTTAAATAATTGGACAGCTCGTAATGAGAGAATCCAACAGCAGCATACACAGCATCCTTGAGCAGAATATCTGACATAACACAAGCTTCCATTGGCAGAGAAATAGCAGTCACTTGCTTAAGGATCTCAACAATAAGAGGAGCCATGACCTGCATAAAAATCCACATAGTGAAGATGTAGTACACTTGCAGCTATTTCAGGTTCAATATAAACCATTAGCACAAAGACAGTGTAAATGTTAAAATGTGATCAAGCCAGTTAGGAATGGGGAAAAAAATCTTGCTAATAGGAGAGGATTGTAGACTGTTGTTTGCTATCCGCCATGGAGAGAGATCCTCTTGTATATTGGGTGTAAACATGAGAGCAAAGAAACTGTTTACAAATAATTTAAGAGGCGAGACCTACAAAATACCTGGCGATACTTCTCGAACATAGTCAAGTATACAGCCTCAGCACATGGGCGAAGCTTTTCATTCCATTGAACCAAGTTCTCCTCGTGATAGAAGCTTTCTGGATCATGATCCCACTGATCCAAATCTTTTGATGTTAAAATAAAATATCTGAAAAGAATAACAAAGGACTCAGGAAACAAAATTATGCTAGCGAAAGCAAGCTGGAAAAAGTACTTTACATGAAAAGGAACCTGATTACCAGAAGTATTTTAAATTGTTTAGTACATCCACCTGTTTAAGTTTGAAAACAATGCACATGATATGTATGGCATGAAAAGATAGTCCATGTGATCTAGATGCTAAATCAAACCAAAAGCACTAGGGAACTCCACAAGAACATGATCAAATGCGTCATAAACAAGTGATATATGAGTGAAATGCAACATTATCGCCAAGAGAAGGCTAATCAGCTTGTTGTCCGCCGAGATGCACACCAGCAGCAGAAATCTTCTGAAAGCTGTTCCCTCACTACAAGTGGGGAAGGTGTGGCCTTGGGGGGCAAGCAATGAGCCAAGTACTGTCACCTGAATCCCAGCTCCTCCGTTTAGGCTAACTCCTAACGAAGCCAAGGGGGGTAGTCCCTACAAACAGTTTAACTATGGCTCAATGTGTTTTTTAAATGTGTTCAAGTGTGTGGTGATGCGGATGGGTGTTATTTAGGAGTTTTTTGAATAATGAAAGACACAATGATACTTTAAATGAGAAACAAGACAAAATAGCAATCCACGTTGCAATTTAAGATAAAAGATACACTGATTCACAACCACTTTAAGAGATCTTTATACAAGTCACTCATATACGGAAATTAATCATAAGTACTCCAGATAGATAATAAGCAAATGAAATATATGCGATTAAGGACTAGTGCCTTATGGAGTCAAAAAATGCTTGAGTGCTTGGGTTGCTTGATACAAGTGTTCGAGAGATATGTTTGTGAGATCGTTTTGCAATTTATCTCGGTAAATTCAAAGTTTTAATGGTCTTGATTATTAGGATAAGAACACAAGGTAAGCAAAGAGACCGGAAATACTTCAGTGGCTAGTCATGGTGATCAGACGGACAGTCCAGTTATCAAGAGGATAAGTGTCCAATGTTTAAACCACCCTTGAAGTCTGAACAACGGCAACCCGGCTCCACCTCCCAGAATAGCACTTTAAGTATTGTATCGAAAAGGCAACGCCGGTTCGTTGGTTGTGGGGGTAAAATTTTATTATGTTGTAGAAGTTAATCAGATCTAACACCTTTCTAAATACTAGCCCAACCCTTTCAGGTTGGCAGAGCATACGAGTGTTAGATAGCAACCAAAGTAAATTATTATGGGAGTGTGAGTTGGAATATTTTATTTTGTTGTTTAAGCACACAGTTCAGCTCTTCGATAAAGAGTGCTCTTGACTTTGTCTTATGACAAGGTTCAAGAGACTTATTTAATCTAGTATGCCTAATGCAAGGGGAAAATATGCAAACTAAAAAAATGCTCTCCGACAGAGAATGCTCTTGACTTGGATTACTGCAAATTCAAGAGACTTTGTTTGATTATTAGAATAGAGGCAGTTTGCATAATGAAAAGTGCACTTTCAGAAGTAAAACAGTTGAATAATATGATAACTGTTGAAAATGCAGGTTATGTACATTTTATCGCATATATAAAAACTTGATACAAGAAAATATAAACAATTGCAATACTTAATTTACTTTAAGCTGAATTTAAAACAGAAGTAATATAATTTTCATCTCTTTCAACTTAATGCTCCATTTGGTCACTGCATTAGAGTTGGTCCTCGAGAATCATCAAATGCACACTATATAAAATAAATTTCAAGTGACATGAATCGTAAACTTAATTTCAAATGTCATGTACATGAGAAGTAGCATTAACGAATTATAACCAATATTTGGATCAGCCTTATACTCAGATAGTTTTGATCTTGTCACTGAAAGGACAAGTCAAACTAAATAAACCATATGCGTACCTTAAGAGAGAGCAGGTTCAGGTAGAATAAAATAGACCTCAAGTTCTTCAATCAAAATGACAGTAGTAAGAAAGACACACAAGTGCTGCAGACTACAAAGGTCAAGCACTTAGGCAAACACTCACTTAGAGTTCAATTAGTGATGACTGCTGAATGCTACTATGAGACTGCTGAATGCTGTGAGTCAATCAAATGCTTCAGCCAAAATACATAAACCATGAGACAGTCACATGCTACAGCCAAAATAAATAAACCATGAGATAGTCACATGCTACAGTCAGAATAGACAATCAAATGCTACAGCCATGTGAAGGAGAGATAGCCGTGAAGTGAAACCCCCGTGGAGATATAGCTGTGAAGGATAACGTCGTGAAGACAGTCAAGAAATTTAAATGGGAGCAGACTTTACAAGCTACGGCCGGAGTAGAAATGTTATATAAAAAAAAAGAAAATCCAAGAGAGCAACAGCCGTGAGAGCAACAGTCGTGGGAGCAACCAGATAAACCCGTGACAGGGGTGAAGGTAAGCCGTGAAGAAAAACCCGTGGGGGAAAACTCGAGACAGAGATTCTGTGAAGAGAAACCGAAGGAAACTCGTGAAGGTAAGCCGTGAAGCATAAACCCGTGACAGGGAAGCTGTGAAGAAAACCCGTGTGGGAGATATCGTGAAGAGATTGCAGCCGTGACAGAGAAGAGATTGCAGCCGTGAAGGATATCTCCCTGATAGAGATACCGTGAAAAAATTACAGCAAAGATTACAGCCGAGAAGATAAAATTACCGCCAACCCGTGACAGAGATAATTACAGCCGAGAAGATAAACTCGTGACAAAGAAGATTACAGCCAACCCGTGACAGAGATAATTACAGCCGGGAAGAGAGAGACAATCGTAAAACCCAATTAGGAGCAGACCCGAAAGTATTGCCGAGAGAAACAAAACGATAAGTCAAGTGTAAGCTCACGTGTATATATGAACATAAGATTTGAAAGGTTTATATAGAATGAAGGTTAACAACCTTACGTTAAAATAGGAATAAAATAAAATTAAATAAAATAATAAGAAAAGAAAAGTCAAGGGATAAAGTACCAAAGGTATGATGAATTTAGGATAAGAAATTAAATGGTCCAATAATAATAATAAAATAATAAAACAATAAAACTTTATTAATAAAATCATAAAGTCTTTATTAATAAAATCATAAAGATTTTATTAATAAGACTAAAATAAATAATTAAAGAATTTATCATAAAGTGAAAAACCAAAGGTCCAATGAAAAGTAAATAGTCCAAAAACATAAGTGGGACAAGGTCCTATATCAAAGAACTTAATAAATCAAATAGATAAATACACTCCATAAAGTAGGAGTCATCAGGGTCAAATGTGCACACAAGTAAGAGTGCTAGGACCATAGGACCATGAGTCAACAACCACAAAATCAAGGTGGACAAGCAATCAAATAGGACCAACAGGACCAAAGGCTTTTCTCTCTCTTAAGATACATAGTTTATATATTTTTGTCATCACTGTATAAGGGAGAAGAATCAAACGGATGGTGCAATCCTTTTGTCCTTAACGCTGCTCCTAAGGGTTAGATACTAGGGACATCGTCAAGGGGTGGCCAGTCCCTTGAGAAGCAACCTAGCAATAACCGATTAGGAGAGGGGACAGCAAAATCTTCCATTCTCAATGAATGGCTTTCAGCTCAAGGCTGAACCTCAGTCCTAGACTGGGACATGTTGATCAACCATCTGGTCCATGACCAGGATCTCCATTCTCCCAGAGAATGGTCCTCAGCCTCAAGCTGAACATTCAGTCCTAGGCTGAATGTTGATCAACCATCTGCAGGACCTAGGAAGTCTCTGTCTCAACCTGCAGGATCTGCTTGGTCATCATGACCAAGAAACCGTCTGGTTCTAGACCAGAATACCCTAGAGACAAATAGGGGCCCTAACCACATGCTAGGGACTTTGCCATGGCATCAAACTGCTTGGTCCTAGACCAAGAACCCCAGGAGACAGCTGGGGGCCCTAGGGTACCTTCTAGGGTCTTACTCATACTCTGCCTGGTTAACTTGACCAGGAACCCTAGTCAAATGACTAGGGTACCATTCTCTCTGAGAATGGGTCTCGCAGCTGCACTAAAAATCAACACTCCCTCTCAGCAAGAGAGGCATTCTCAGCAACGCTAAGCTTGTCAAGGACAGAGGCTTAGTCCACATAACTGACAACTGCACCATGTCCATGTCATGGTGAAACAACCTGTCATAGAATACAGGAAATTCTGAGAGCTTCAAAGAACTCTGAATGTCAGCAAACACTTTGATCTTAAAGATCCAAATGGAAGTTATACTTGACTTCCCTTGTTGTCTGAGAATCACTTTCCATATATCATTATCCAATTTCAACTGAAAAACATTGTTCCAAACTTGAAGTTTGGCTAACTCCACATTTGTGGTTGAACTTGAATCAGTGACATGGCTCCCACTGGAGCAACCTTGAAACCCCACAGAAGGTTCCTTAGTGAGATCAACTGAAGGCTTCTTGGCCTTCTCCCTCTGTTTCTCTGAATGAGAAGTCTCATGGACTTCTATGACTGAGTCAATGTAAGACTCCCTCTTGATCTCTGAAACTTGACAAGGGTTATTCAATAGAGCTTTAACAACATGTCCTGAAACCTTGTAAAGGTCTCCTTCACGGACACCAAATTCAAAAGCTGAGCTCATATTTTCACCTTTAGTCCATACTAAAGCTTTTCCTTCTGAGAAGGCTAAAGAGAACCCCTTGTCTTCTAAAATTGCCACTGAAAGAACATTCCTCTTTAAACCAGGGACATATAAAATTTCTTCAACATGAATTAACGTACCTGAATCGAGTTTTAAGGCTGTTGAACCAACTCCTTTTATTTCAAGGGTACTTCTGTTTCCCATCTCCACTTTTGCATTAAACTTCTTGTCCTTGTAACCTACAAGTGCCTGTTTGTATCCAGTCATATGCTTGGTGGCCCCACTGTCGATCCACCATGAGTCTGATGAGTTGGAGATGGAACTTGAGAGCGCTGAAATAAGGTAGTACTCTTTTTGATCTTTTTCTTTGGTCTCAACTTTGGATTTCTTTTGTTGAGGCTCTTCTTCTTCTATAGCAGTTGAAGCATGGTGCTTTCCTTTATGCCAATTCTTCTTAGGAGGATTTCTACAAACGTTGGCATAATGACCGAGCTTGTTACATTTAAAACATCTTACTTTTGACTTATAAGAGTGATTACCTTGAGGTCTCTTACCTTTGTTCTGGTGCTGAGGGAAACTTCTTTCTCTCCTTGTCTTGGCAGTAAGAGCAAGGTTCTTTTCAATTTGAGGTCCAGATCTACTCTGAATTCTGCCTTCTTCTTCTAGGCAATCATGCCATAATCTATCAAAGCTTGGTTGAGTTTCTCTTCCATTCACTGCTGAAAGGAATGTCTCCCAAGATGTAGGGAGGCCATCTACAGCTGTTTGCACAAGATCATCATCATCTACTTCAACTCCAATTGCCATGAGTTGATCTTTTAACTGAGCAATCTTTGAGAAGAAGGAGGCAACTATTTCTTTGTCCTCCATCTTTAATGAACGAAGTTGCTTTTTCAAGGCCCTCTTTTGAGTGGGTGCCTTCTTCTCATAGAGATTAGCTAGGGCATCAAAGCATTCCTTGGCTGTCCTTAGAGGAGCTATTATAGGCATCAAATTATCTTTGACTGAGTCAAAAATTACCCTCTTTGTTTTAGCTTGCTTCTTCTTAAATGCTGCTCTCCCTTGAGTTGTTGTGGGTTCTTCCACAACATTAGTGACCAATTCATCCAAATCAATTTCCTCCAAAATATTTAAGACCCTGGCCTTCCATGCATTAAAGTTTGAGGCTCCTTCAAGCCTATCTTCTGCCTTTACAGAGTTAGAAGCCATTTTAACCCCTTTCAGTCAACTTGCCAAGTAAGCTTCTGTGAAGTAAAGATCTTGTCTTAGGATCGATGTAGTTTCTGTTGGCTGCAAAACAGAATTAGCTACACCCTAAAGCTCTGATACCATGTTGAAAATGCAGGTTATGTACATTTTATCGCATATATAAAAACTTGATACAAGAAAATATAAACAATTGCAATACTTAATTTACTTTAAGCTGAATTTAAAACAGAAGTAATATAATTTTCATCTCTTTCAACTTAATGCTCCATTTGGTCACTGCATTAGAGTTGGTCCTCGAGAATCATCAAATGCACACTATATAAAATAAATTTCAAGTGACATGAATCGTAAACTTAATTTCAAATGTCATGTACATGAGAAGTAGCATTAACGAATTATAACCAATATTTGGATCAGCCTTATACTCAGATAGTTTTGATCTTGTCACTGAAAGGACAAGTCAAACTAAATAAACCATATGCGTACCTTAAGAGAGAGCAGGTTCAGGTAGAATAAAATAGACCTCAAGTTCTTCAATCAAAATGACAGTAGTAAGAAAGACACACAAGTGCTGCAGACTACAAAGGTCAAGCACTTAGGCAAACACTCACTTAGAGTTCAATTAGTGATGACTGCTGAATGCTACTGTGAGACTGCTGAATGCTGTGAGTCAATCAAATGCTTCAGCCAAAATACATAAACCATGAGACAGTCACATGCTACAGCCAAAATAAATAAACCATGAGATAGTCACATGCTACAGTCAGAATAGACAATCAAATGCTACAGCCATGTGAAGGAGAGATAGCCGTGAAGTGAAACCCCCGTGGAGATATAGCTGTGAAGGATAACGTCGTGAAGACAGTCAAGAAATTTAAATGGGAGCAGACTTTACAAGCTACGGCCGGAGTAGAAATGTTATATAAAAAAAAAAAAAAAAGCCAAGAGAGCAACAGCCGTGAGAGCAACAGTCGTGGGAGCAACCAGATAAACCTGTGACAGGGGTGAAGGTAAGCCGTGAAGAAAAACCCGTGGGGGCAAACTCGAGACAGAGATTCCGTGAAGAGAAACCGAAGGAAACTCGTGAAGGTAAGCCGTGAAGCATAAACCCGTGACAGGGAAGCTGTGAAGAAAACCCGTGTGGGAGATATCGTGAAGAGATTGCAGCCGTGACAGAGAAGAGATTGCAGCCGTGAAGGATATCTCCCTGACAGAGATACCGTGAAAAAAAATTACAGCAAAGATTACAGCTGAGAAGATAAAATTACCGCCAACCCGTGACAGAGATAATTACAGCCGAGAAGATAAACTCGTGACAAAGAAGATTACAGCCAACCCGTGACAGAGATAATTACAGCCGGGAAGAGAGAGACAATCGTAAAACCCAATTAGGAGCAGACCCGAAAGTATTGCCGAGAGAAACAAAACGATAAGTCAAGTGTAAGCTCACGTGTATATATGAACATAAGATTTGAAAGGTTTATATAGAATGAAGGTTAACAACCTTACGTTAAAATAGGAATAAAATAAAATTAAATAAAATAATAAGAAAAGAAAAGTCAAGGGATAAAGTACCAAAGGTATGATGAATTTAGGATAAGAAATTAAATGGTCCAATAATAATAATAAAATAATAAAACAATAAAACTTTATTAATAAAATCATAAAGTCTTTATTAATAAAATCATAAAGATTTTATTAATAAGACTAAAATAAATAATTAAAGAATTTATCATAAAGTGAAAAACCAAAGGTCCAATGAAAAGTAAATAGTCCAAAAACATAAGTGGGACAAGGTCCTATATCAAAGAACTTAATAAATCAAATAGATAAATACACTCCATAAAGTAGGAGTCATCAGGGTCAAATGTGCACACAAGTAAGAGTGCTAGGACCATAGGACCATGAGTCAACAACCACAAAATCAAGGTGGACAAGCAATCAAATAGGACCAACAGGACCAAAGGCTTTTCTCTCTCTTAAGATACATAGTTTATATATTTTTGTCATCACTGTATAAGGGAGAAGAATCAAACGGATGGTGCAATCCTTTTGTCCTTAACGCTGCTCCTAAGGGTTAGATACTAGGGACATCGTCAAGGGGTGGCCAGTCCCTTGAGAAGCAACCTAGCAATAACCGATTAGGAGAGGGGACAGCAAAATCTTCCATTCTCAATGAATGGCTTTCAGCTCAAGGCTGAACCTCAGTCCTAGACTGGGACATGTTGATCAACCATCTGGTCCATGACCAGGATCTCCATTCTCCCAGAGAATGGTCCTCAGCCTCAAGCTGAACATTCAGTCCTAGGCTGAATGTTGATCAACCATCTGCAGGACCTAGGAAGTCTCTGTCTCAACCTGCAGGATCTGCTTGGTCATCATGACCAAGAAACCGTCTGGTTCTAGACCAGAATACCCTAGAGACAAATAGGGGCCCTAACCACATGCTAGGGACTTTGCCATGGCATCAAACTGCTTGGTCCTAGACCAAGAACCCCAGGAGACAGCTGGGGGCCCTAGGGTACCTTCTAGGGTCTTACTCATACTCTGCCTGGTTAACTTGACCAGGAACCCTAGTCAAATGACTAGGGTACCATTCTCTCTGAGAATGGGTCTCGCAGCTGCACTAAAAATCAACAATAACAAAAGTACGCTTTTTGAGGCCAAGATTAACCACTAATCTAAGAAATAAACAACAAGTGGGGTCAACCTCCGAACAAGGTGACCACTAGAACCGCTAGTCCCGAAAACCTTCCAGCTAGCTGGATGTCTGCAAGGATGCTAACGAGGAAAGAGGAGCTGCCACAAAATAATGAGGCCTTTGGGATGAAATCCCAAAGTTGCTATCTCAAGCCAAAACTTGGAAGAGAGTATGATCTAAGTACAGGAATTAAATTTTAATCTAAAAGACTTGAAGTAAAACTAACTAATCTTGCATGAACAAACTTCCCCAAATGGGGAAGGGGAAACAATGTGTGGGAGGCCTTATCCCACCTAGCCCTTTTACTAATCAGTTTAGAATTGCCTTTGGGAATTAAACCCTTGAAAGGTCTTTTCAAAGAAATAAACAATTATGGAATCAAAATTTGGAGGCCCTCAATGGCTTATACAAAAAGGAGAGTGGTTCTATAATTCTTTTGTTTTGTCTTCTCCTTGGTTTTGCACTTCTTCAAGCTTTTTGCCTTGTCTTTTATGGATCTCTTCTTTAGGCACCTAAAAGACAACAAAGCTCAAATACCCATCATTGTTAATCAAATCAAAAGATAAATTTGAAAATAAACTAACTAATGCAAGTCTTAGATCCAAGATGCCAACTAGAATGCTAACTTCTATGAGATCTAATGCAAAACTCAAAATTGTAACTACGTGCAAACTACAAAGATGCACTAAGATTTAAGTATAAGATCTAAAACAAAACTAGCAAAGTGAACTAAACTAAGATCTAACAATGCAACCTACAAACAAATAACAACTAACTACTAACTAACAATTTTATTGATTGTTTTTTATGTGATTTTTAGGGCTTTAATGGAGGTGGACGAGAAGGGACTTGGGGCAAAACCCAATGGGAAACGAGAGGGAAGCTTTGAAGAAAGCAAAGAGAAAAACGAAAGGTGGAAAGAGCCCTAAGTGGAGATGGACGAGAGGAAGGAGGAGAGGAAGATGATGGGGGACGAAAGGAATAAAGGAGGGAAGGACGAATGGGAGAAAGAAGGAAGGGAGGAGAAATGGCAAGGAGAAGAGGGAAGGACGAGAGCAAGGGATGAAGGCAAAGACGAGAGCAAAGAGAGATGAAGGCAAAGACGAGAGCAAAGAGAGATCTAGGGTGAGAGGAAAATGGGCTAGCACAACAAGGCAAACGAATCAAGGAGAAAGTGGAAGGTTCGAAGAAGTAAACCCTTAGGATATAGTAACCAAAAATTGATAAAGTGTTTTGATGTATGGACTTTAGAACAGCTTCTCAAGGTCAAGCTTGAATCACTAATTTAATTTTTGGAGAGCCCTGAAATGCAAAACATGTTAGAAAAATGTTTGTGAAGGAGAGAAAGATGCATCCAAGCTCAAGCTCCACTTCACTTCTATAGATCTGCACAATACATATAACTCACAAGAAAACTTGGTCAAACTTAGTATGTCAAATAGGATGGGATAAGAAGATGCATAAATATTGCCAACTACAGTCTACACTTCTAAATCACATGAAATACGACATAAATGAACAACTTGTACCTTCAAATGTTCATTCTATGGTCTTAAAAAAGACTTCTAAGCAAAAGAATGACCAAATACAACAAATATGAGCAAATATAATAGCACAATGTCACCTTATCATGTGTAGACAATCCTCATGAACAAGTAAAGCACTCCATGTAGACCTCCAAAGTCGTTATTTTATTTCAAGACAGCAATTGCTATGAGCTAATACAAAATTGCCAGAGTAATGATGCACAAAAATTCCATGGGAAGAGAGCTCAAAAGGCCTCTCTTTATAACAAACTAGACACATCTAAACCATAAGTCGAATTGGCATGAAGAAGAGCCAATGGTAGTAGTCACAAATTCGAACTCCACCATAAATCCAATCAAAATCCATGTTTAAGCCAAGCTTGGAGTCAATCCCACCATACCACTCGAGTTGGAAGCTTATGTGGATGGGGAGGTGGCCTCCACCTTGGCAAGGCGGCCCCCATCTCAACTTTGGAACCATCACCATCGAATAGATTATTGCCATGTGTAAAAACGAGCTCCAAAAGGGAATATACGTGAGGGTAAGGAAGTAATGCGTGAGCCCTTCAAGGAGTTGGTGTGAGTGGATGTAGGAGTGAGTGTTGAGTTGTATAAGGAACCAAGCCACTTGATTGCACATATCTAGGAAGGCGCCTACCATAGGCTTTAATGCCATCCAACCAACCCATTAATCACTTGACACATCACAAACTCGAGTTCTTGGTGAAGGAGGGCGAATTTGCTTGGAGAGATCCACTTGTGCTGACTGTATACTGAACTGAAGTTGATTGGAGATGACTGGAATTTTCATTAATGCCCAGTGCCATGTCAATTAGCCTTTTATTTTAATCCATTTGGATTGTCTCCAAATATTCAATTTTTAATTTTTTAATTAATAATTTCTCTGTAAATGGCTTTTTTTGAGAAATTATTAATTATGAGGCTGAATTGACATCCGAAACTTAGGATAAACTGGTCCAGGTGTTGTCCGCCGAGATGCACACCAGTAGCGGAAATCTTTCGAAAGTTGTCTCCTCACTACAAGTGGGAGAGGTGTGACCTTGGGGGCAAGCAATGAGCTAGGTACTGTCACCTAAATCCCAGCTCCTCCATTTAGGCTAACTCCTAATGAAGCCAAGGGGGGTAGTCCCTACAAAGAGTTTCACTAAGGCTCTTATGTTTTGTAATGTTTTTTGATGAAGTGATACGGATGGGTGTTGTTTAGGAGTTTTTGTGATGAGACCAAATTATAAATAAGATAACAAGATAAGATGCAATCCACGTTGCTAAATAAGATATCGAAAAATGACAGTACTTTTCAAGAATTAAAGTTTAAATAATGCATCCGCAAGATAAAGTAAAACCACAGGGACAAATGGTCCTGATCAAGATATAAAAATAACCAGTGCCTTATGGAGTCAAAGAATAACAAGTATGTGATGCTGAATGTGTGGGTCTTGAAAGGTAGTTGTTCGTGAGATCGTTGTGCAAATTATCTTGGTAAATTATAATTTTTTAGTGGTCTTGATTATTAGGCTAAGAACAAGGATATCAAAAGTCCAGAAATAGTACTGGTAACCTCTTAGATGATAGGTCGAAGCCACCCAGATTTCAAGGGGGTAAGTGTTCAATTGGCTTAACCACCCTCGAGTCTGACAGTGGGATTTCGGCACCACCTGTTTCAGGAAACAAGCTCAGTAATTCTCGAAAGCAACGCCGGTTCATTGGTTGGGGTAAAGTTTTATTAGGTTATCACTTGTGAGATTAGCAAATCCAACACCTTTCTGAGTACTAGCCCAACCCTCTCAGGTTGGCAGAGCATACGGGTGTCAAATAACGACCAAGATAAATTAATTATGAAGGGGTGTGAGTTGGAATGTTTTTAGAAATTATTAAGAGCAAACTTGTTCAACTCTCTGATAGAGAGCGCTCTTGACTTAGTCTTAAGACCAAAGTTCAAGAGACTTTAATTAATCTAAATGCCTAATGCAAGGGAAATGCAACAACTAAATGCTCTCCGACAGAGAGTGCTCTTGATTTGGATTTGGCCAAGTTCAAGAGACTTTAGTTCTTTTTATGAAATAGAAGCAGTTGTAACTTGAAGAACAAAAATGAAGTTTTAAAAAAAAAGACTGAAAATAAAATGACAATAATGAGATATAACAAGATGCTTGAAACAAACAAAAAGTGGGATCTACCTCCGAACAAGGTTGATCACTAGAACCACTAGTCCTTGAGACTTTCCAGCTAGCTAAAACTTCGACAAGGAGGCTAATGGGGAACGAAAAGCTACCACAAAGCTATGTGGCCTTTGGGATGCAATCCCAAAGTTTGCTTACTCTAGTCAAAACTTGGAAATGGAGTATAATGAAAATAAAGAAGTTAATCTAAAGCATGAAACAAGAGAGATCTAAACTAGCAAAACACAACACTCTTCCCCAAATGGGGAAGAAAACCCAAAAAGTGGAGGACTCCTCCACTTAGCCTTTTATTAAACGATTACAAATGCCTTGGGTTTTAACCCTTGAAGGACTTTAGAGAGAAAAATAATACTTGGTAAATAAAATGAAGCAAGCCCTTGGTTGCTTTTACAAAGGATAAAAGTATTTCAAGTTTGAATCATCCTCATGGTCTCTTCACTTTGGCTTTGTTTTTTGGATCTTGCTTTTAAAGTTTTTTCAAGTCTCTTCTTCTTAAAGCATCTACACAAATCTCAAAAAAGTCTCAACCAAGGCACTCATTAATCATTAGAAAAAGACAAAACAATGAAACTATTTAGACTAAAATCTATAAAAGACTTTAAAAACACTAGATTTATGAGATTTTATTTCGAAATATGCATAAATGTAAAACAGACCAACAAACAACACATGCCTAAAAGATGATGGGAAAGAGATCTAAAACATAAAAAATTTGAAATATTTTTTGTATATAAACTCTATCTTTTAAGTGAGAAAAGAAATGCAAACAAGTGCAAGCTAAATGCAAAATTTTCACTACCCTATATGCTCAACAAACTTTTCGAAAATGCAAGATTTAAACTTCTAGTATGAGATCTAACTATTTCAAAAGAAACTAAATGCAAATAACATGAACTAGATCCTAGAAATGGATGCAAGCTATGAGATCTAAAATGCCTAAATACTAACTTTTAACAAGCTTAAAAGAACTAACTAATACTAACACCTAACAATACTATGATTTGTTTCTTGTTTGTAATGTTTTTAGGGCTCTTTTTTGGAGAAGGACGAATGGGAGAGATGGGCAAAAACGAATGGCAATGGGGAGAGGAGAATGAAAGGAAGAGTGAATGAGGGAAAGATGAGTGAGGCTTTAGGAAGCAAAAAACGAATGGGTGGATGAGGCAAAGGAAAGAGAGCTTGAGGAGAGTTTCAAAGGGGAAGAAACTGAATGGGTGAAGGGAACTAACAATGGAGAGGGGCTTGAGGAGATAAGCCTTAGGACCAAGTAACCGAGTTTGAAGAATATAACTTTTGTTGATGGAAGAAGCAAACTTTTCCACTTTGATGCAATCTTCAGATCTTGCCTTTGGGAGGTTTCCTGAAAACAAACTGTTAGAACAAGTTCTTTGATGGTGGAGAAGAGGGAGAGACAACCGAGTTCATCTCATCTCAACCTTTTGAGAATCTGCAAGCATACAACACTTATACAAACAAAACTTGGTTAAATTTAGAGTGTTAGACAAGAATGAAAAAAGAGACAAGGTAGTAAGACCGATTACAAATTGTACTCTCAAGACTATTCAAGCCTAAAACTAACAAACAACTTGTACCATCAAATGTTTGTTCTATGCTCTTAATAAAGAGATCTAAGCATAAATTATAACCAAGATTGAAATTGCATAATGAAATAACCACAGATATTACCTCAACAATGAAGATTATTTACTCATGAACCAAAAGAAATGCACATCATTTGCCTTCAAAGCCAACTTTATTTCCACAAGGTAGCAATAGCTACAAGCTCCTTACAAATATGAGCAGAGTAAGTTTACAACAATTATCCATGAAGAAGAGAGCTCAAAGGCCTCTCTTATATAGCAAAACACAAAGCTAAAACCCTAATTCGAATTGGCTTAGAAGAGAGCCAATGGCACACAGTCACCAAATCGAATTTCAATCTAATCTCAATCAACAGGCTTGGAGTGGTAGTCTAAGTGGCAAATTCGAATTTGGGATGGCATGGGAAGCTTCACCCATCCAATGGGCATGCTCAACAAGGATCCACGTGAGCAACAAGGAGATCAGCGTGAGCTTGAAGGAGGGATGCGTGAGTGTAAGGTGAGGCAAGTGTGAGTGATGGTAGGGATCTCACTGAGTTAGCAAAAGGAGCCAAGCAAGTGATCACACAAATCAAGGGGAGGCGCCTACCATAGGCTTTAATGCCATCAACCAACCCATTCAATGCTTGACACATCACAAAATCAACTTCTTGAGGGAGAATGGCAAATTGGTTTGAAGGAGTCTCTTGCTAGTGACTGGATAGTGGTCTGGTTGATGACTAAGATGATTGGAATCCTCTTTAATGCCCAGTGCCATGTCAATTAGCCTTTTATTTTATTCTTTTCTGATTATTTTGGAGATATTTGGAAATCTCCAAAATATTGATTTTTATTATTTTAATTAATAATTTCTCTGTAAATGGCTTTTTAGAGAGAATATTAATTATGAGGCTGAATTGACATCCGAAAGTTGGGTTTAGCTGGTCCACGGGTCGTGTGATTTTTGGCTTATGAATCGAGCCATCAATCATTGAATTCGGACCCCGGACAATTGACATATTACAAATTGAAATTTCTCCATTTAAACTATAGAGAAATTTATTAAAATTTAAAAAATAATTAAAACCCAAAACCGGAGGACCCGGTAAAAAAATTTCGAAATTTTTTCCTGAGGGTCTTAGAGACTTGGGACATGACCAAAACCTATTCTAATAGTGTCTAGTAGGCTTATATACATTAGTTGGACTCTAATAACCCCCCATGGCTCAGATTTTAAAAATCGGGCATTCCAGCTTTGGAGGAAGCGGGAGAAAACCTCATCGATTATAGCTCGACTATAGGCAAAGTATAATTAACAAGGCAAAAAACTCCCTGGAATACCTTAGTTGCTTAATCAAGTCATGGGGAACCGAGACACTCAGAATCCTACTAGCACAATTTATTACAAACCCCATGGGGCCATGGTCATGTCAACTAAAAACAAAAACTAACTAGCCAAAATTGGCTAGGCACAAATGCTGGATCATCTGATACACTGGAGTACAAACATTCATCATGTTCGTCAAATGGCGGCTCTTCAGATAATCCAACTATGGTTCAAAAAAGTTGGTAACACCGGGGATCATGAATGATTTTTGGCTTAAGGTTGAAGCCTTCAATCACTGAATTCGGATCCCGGATGACTGACATATTACAAATTGAAATTTTTCCATTTAACTATGGAAAAATTTATTAAAATTTAAAAAATAATTAAAAACCCAAAACTGGAGGACCCGGTAAAAAAATTTCGAAATTTTTTCTGAGGGTTCTAAGGACCTAGGACATGACCAAAACCTATTCTAATAGTGTCTAGTAGGCTTATATACATCAGTTGGACTCTAATAACCCCCCATGGCTAAAATTTTCAAAATCGGGAATTCTAGTTTTGGAAGAAGTGGGAGAAAACCTCATCGATTATAGCTTGGCTATAGGCAAAGTATAATTGACAAGGGAAAAAACTCCCTAGAATACCTTAGTTGTTTAATCAAGTCATGGGGAACCAAGCCACTCAAAATCCTACTAGCACACTTTATTACAAACCCCGTGGGGCCATGGTCATGTTGACTGAAAAACAAAACTGACTAGCCAAAATTGGCTAGGCACAAATGCTGAATCATCTGATACACTGGAGTACAAACATTCATCATGTTTGTCAAATGGCGGCTCTTCAGATAATCCAACTATGGTACAAAAAGTTGGTAACACAGCTCATTGGCAATACTTTATCAAAGAGCACTTGTTAACACCTTTTCTAAAAATTAGGGAGACCTTAAGTTTATGGGTTCCCATTCTATGAAACCAATAAGTATTAGACAAATGCTAAGCAAGATATTTGAAGTACGCCAATATCATCATTAGGTGATCACATCAACATCAGACATCGATGGAGATATCCCCAGCATGACCTCAGCATCAGGCATAAATCATCTTCATCAACCTGTCAATCAAGCTTTGTGATGAAAAATCACGATTCACAAGTGTGGGACCTCATACAACATATGGGGTAACATGCATCAAACTCTAAAATCCTTTAGTCCAAGACCAAAGAAAAAATCCAGTAATGAGCAGGATAAAATATTTAGAGCTGTCCTTGACTATTGCGGGAGTAATTTCAATAAATTTGTTCTTATTAAAAAGAAAAGTAAAATTCTGTTTAAAACATTATTTTGGGAAGATTAAGGAGTAGAAACATGCCTACAGGAGAATGATATGTATGTTGCATAGACATGCATGCATACTAACACACATACAAACTTCAATATGCATTTATCAACATATAAACACATAAACAAATGGATGCTTCAGATGTTCTATTTCCTTTGTTCTATGTAGAACATGGAAAATATTGTAAAATGGATGTAAGAAACAGCATCAAAAGAAGCCAAATATTGCATCCCAAAATTCCTTCATGCGAACAATGAAGAGTCACAGCATCGCCCTCTAATGCAGTGTATTGACAGTTGAAAATAGGAAATAAGAAAATAATCAATTGAAAAAGTAGGTTATTAAATCGTACCTCTGAACAAGTGATTTACAAAGCAACTCTATCCGTTCACTGTTCATAAAGTTTTCCAGATTGCTTTGTGCTTGTTGGCTAAAGCTGATCTTCAATTCCTCCATTCTTGTAATAGCACCACCTCGAAGTTCATGGTTGCTTAATCTGTACTCTGTGCATTGAAGCACGGACTTGACAAAGATCATACAGTGGATCAAGAAGCGATCAAAAGAACAAACATATGCATCTGGATCTGTGATTGCCTTGTAACAGAAGTCCAAAACAGGGGCGAGAATAGTTTGATCGCTGAATGAGAATGGATGTGTATTCTGAATGGAAACTAAAACCTTCATTAACTTCAAGCATGCCTTCTCAGCAAATCCACAAAGTTCATCATGGACATGCTCAAAAACAGAGCCTGCATCACAACACCAAAGAAGAACAAGTAAGGACATATGACCAGGCAGTCAAATCCTACATAAAAAATTCCTCATTGGATGCCATATTGACCAGAACCTAAATTAATTTTGCCTCTTGTATTCATCTGTAGACAGATGCAAACAATTTATGATAAACATTTTGATCTTCAGGGAATTGAATGCCTCGTCCTCAATCTGGAAACTTAGGTGTATGTCTATTTTACTTTTTACCAATCAGGTCAGTTTTGTCTCTTCCTTTAGTGGTCTCTGGCGTGGAGAGGTATCAGTTATGTACCCAAAGGTTATCTCCTCATTAAGGACACTAAAAAATCAGATGCTTTAGCTTATTCAATTTTTATTTCTGTTCTAGTAGTATTCAGGAAGAGGATATAGCATCCCCATTGTATATACCCTTCCATCTTTTGCCTTCTTTTGTATATATTTTTCTTGAAATATAACAAGTATTTTGCAATAAAAAAAATTAAGGTATCAGAGCCAAGACCTACAAAGCTTACTTGAAAGCTACACGTACAAAAAGGCCCTAACTTCAAACTTCATCGCTGCTTCCACACTTACATGCACTTCAAGGACAGCCTCATATGTACTACAGGACATCATATTCAGTTACAGTGTAGCTCAAGAATCTGTCTAACCCAGCTTTGGGTTTGATCCCCTCATTTATGCATAGAGACAAATCATCATCTTCAAAGGGGGCATTGCAACTATATAGACTATGCATGTGGAAACCAGAGTCAGAAGACCATTTTATCTCCAGATACCTTATTTATGATGAAATTTGTCACCATTATCATTGCTTGTCCAGAGACTCATGGCTATTTGAGAATTTTCACCATTATCAGGACCAAAGATGCATTGCCTCAGTCCTTTATGGGATGCTTCGCCTCCGGTACAATACACTCAGAGATAGATACTCCTGCATTGTTGACTTTAGGCTCATCACCTTTTAGTTCCAGCCCCTAGAAGCATGGATCCCAAGAGGCAACATGAGAAAATCTCCAATACTAGGGAAATCAAGCAATGCAGACTCCTGGCCATATAACCAGTGGACCACAGGAATTTCATCACCCACTTCTCAGCATTGGATATTAGGAGAGCTGAGGGTTGACAGCTTCGTTGATTTAAGGCTTCCTCTTAAATGCCCTTCCTACCATTGCTAATTTTCCTCTGGGTTTTCTAGTGTTCGATATGTATCTCTTTTCGCATTTATTATGTACTACATTTGTTTTGTAGTTCTCACAGAGATGCTCTAACACTCCCAATGTCGACTCGTCTTTGTTCTTTTTATAGTTCCATAGACCATTTTTTTCCACTAGTGAATTTACAAATCAAATTAATTATAAAACTAAATATATTTGCAATGGTTCAAATTTATAACACAAAAATTATGACAAATTTGGAGACTGGGGATGAAAAGAAATCTCTAGCTTTTCATTGATCGAGCTGAACATGTGAAAACTACATACACAAATATAGAAGCTATGAATAGACAAAAAAGCACCTTTAGTGCTCATCACTGACAAAGAATTAATCTTCCACCTTATCCACAGATATTGTTGTTTGAATAGTTCGGTCAACAGAAGTCATCGAAAATTTTAGAAAACCACTCTGCTAGATTTGAATTGCCAAACTTGACATTTTCTCAGTACATTTGGACCCTTATAAATGTCATACCCAAGATATTTTTCTTCTTAATTTTTTATGATTATTCCCCTTTATCCATTTAAAGAGTCTCTCACAATCAATATATACAGCTTTGCAACCATGCAGGAAAGCAGTAGTCCTTAAGCTAGAGAGGTGTGCATCCTTCTGTCGATGTCTAAAGCAATTGTAACACTTAAAAAATTTCAAACCAATCAATGCCACTTCAAATCTAATAACTATGGTCACAACAGATGCAACAAACAGTCAACTTACGGTATTGAAGCATCGATTGGACTGCTTGCAGAAGTAATGGACATACATTCTTAACTTGTTGGACCATCTGCAAAGAAGTTGGATATAAATAAAAAAAGTTGCTTTAGTTTTTCTTATAGCACTGCCATATAAATTCTTGAACTTCTGTCTAATTTAAATTGACAGACAACAACAATACTACTTTAAGGCAATAGAATAAGAAGAAAAGAACTTCAGTAAGAGTTTTGAGAAATTAGTCATCAACTATGCAAATGCATTGAATTTAAAATGTGGGAGCATACTCTAATAGACTTGGCATCGGTTGGGACACCAAAAATAAGCATCCGCCTCATTGCTTTCAAACACAGAAACCAGCGATCACATGTTAACTGCAGCCTTTCCTTCCATTCTGATGATAATACATTTTGCTCGGAGGATTGCACTAAAGAAAATTCATGCAAAATACTTTGGGTATCACTGCACCACTGATGCCAAGTATAATCAAAAAGCTGGGTAGTAATCTGCAAGCATTCGTTAAGAATTTGATTAGAGATATAATTCAATGAAAGAATAACGAAAACAAGTCACCAGGGGTTGATCAATGTGATAAGGCAAGTTGTCATCTTAGCTGATAGGAAGGATCAGTCCCCAGTGACTAATAAGTTGATAACATGATTATAGTCTATACATAGCATGACTGTCTATAACAGCACAAAGCCAAAAAAAATAGAAGCAGTGAAAAAAAAAGTAGAAGCAACCTGCCAAGAGTAAAAGAAGAAATTATATAATTTGCCTTAAAATACACAAGGCTTTGGCAAAATGTCATTCAACACAAATATATATGGATTCTAGAATACCAACTAAACACTCCCTTTAGGGCTGCATTTAATCCCCATCTAGGCTGTACCCTTAGGGCTATAGCATGCACTTCTAGATCTGATTTTTAGGGCAGTTTTAGAGCTGTCCTGCTTGCTGGTTATACACGGAAAATTAAAATGAATTTAATTTTAAGATTGCATCTGAAAATTAGCCCTTCTTGTGTTATTTTCATCTATTAATAGCTGGGTTAAATTTCTGGGTTGTTTAATAGTGTTTTGCTGGTCAAAAATACATCATAAAATCACTTTATTAACGGTCTCTCATTTAGGTTTAGATCCCGTATAAATTTCTGAGTTAATGGCAGGCTATTTGAACTTGAAGTGCTAAAATTTCATTTCTCTTGCATCATTGACTGTCCATTATAGATCTGCAATCTATCATCACTGTCAACTTTACTAATATCATAAAATCTATCATGTTGATGGTAAAAACAAGTAACTAACTGATCATTTAAATCTTCAGACTTATACATCTGGTTGCTTGTCCTTTCTAGCCTAAACTTGCACTTTCTTTCAATATTTCAAAGGCTGGAATGTCTGCTGTTCAATGCATTCACTGCTGGTTTAAACCTGCATTTTATAGCAGCAAGATAATCTCATAGTAATCTAAAACAGAGGGTAACAATTGACATGTCAAAGATAAGAATTATAACCCTAAATCAACATTGCCTAAACCATAATTCAGATCCAAAATTGTTCCAACATGGTTTCACGATGAAACACCATCCTTTGAAACTTAGTTGTGCTTAGCGAATCCCCCCTAATGCTAGATTTTTGTCTTATGCACTGAAGTGAAGAGAAGTTCTTGTCAAGGTTACAGTGGCAACACTCCTAGGAGTTGCTCTCAACTATACCCTAGTGAGAAACTTGCACTTTAGGGGTGCTTGTTTGTGTGGAAACACTCCCGAACCTACACTCAAAGTGGTAAAGCCCTAAACCAAGAGTACAACCCCAAAGGAGCTCACGAAGGTTGCCCACTGTCATCCCAGCAGCTCTTCATGTAGCTTCAAGCCATCTCTCCTTCGACACAAGGGGAGCTTCCCTAAAATAGGATTACTAAAGCTATGACGAGAAGGCTCAAGGTGATATGAAGAGTTAGCTTTAGCAAAACATAAGTTATTGGATAATAAAATAAGGTAATGGAGGACCAGGACTAGTGCTTATCCAACATAGGGCAAATGGAGTAAAGAGGACAATCTAAGAGAGCAATTTTATGAATGCTCAAGACAAATAGAGTTGCAAACAGCATGCTACAATAAGCAATAACATGCTGTTAAAAAATGTAGAAATATCCTTGGAGGGCCATAAAGGTGCAACTTCCAAACCATGTTATGAGGGTATTGTTATAACATTCATAGTAGCCGGGGCCACCATGTCTTCAGACCAAATTCCAATACTTTTCTGAGCCAGTCCTTTACTATGACATGCCTGAGATCGACAATTGGTGAGCATTTATTCTAGGATCACTCATGTTTTCAGCAGACCCAGAGCAGACATTACTGCCTTATGCCATGACTGAGCCTCCTGACCTCAGATTTGATGACTAAGGTGGCCATTTCCTTCCATACAGAGCAGTGTGATAGTGCCCAGAGTTGTACAGCCGCAGTGTTCCAGTGACAATGGATAGTTCAGATGATGGATACAGGTATATGACCCAGCAGGTATATGGTTGTGCATTGGATACTTTTATTGTGCTCTTTTACTTATCTTAGTAGCTTGACTAGGTATCTAGTAGTCATGATCTAGCGATATTATATATATAAATATGGCTATTGGTTGACGGCTTCGAATTAAAGTGGTCTAATTACTTGGAATAAGAATTTCTTGTGTATACTCGTTGGTCTTACCCTCTTAAGTACTATGGACTTGGTCATTCCCACCATTTATGGCTTGCTAGTTATGGCATCACCTATCACCTTTCCCCATCCATCCATTCTCTTCCGTATTTGGTTTTATCCTGACTTACACTTCAGCCTGTGGTATGGAGGACTTCCCCACTTATGTTTCTATGTTGGATAAACTCCCTGTTGTTTTGTGTCTCGGCTCTGAGTTGTGCAACAAAACTTACCGAAGCCTTGATCTTTCTAGGCCAGGAGAACCCGCTGGTGTTGGTTCCTGAGCTTAGGTGAGTTGGATTTGAAGCCTTGACCTCTCTGGTCGGTTGCCCCCGATGTTTGGTCCTGATTGTGGATCATCCCCCTAGTTGCTTGAGTTGTGTCAGCTAGACTTGAAGCAAATTGCACTACCATCATTACATGCAATGTGACTCATTGTTATATCTTCTATGCAAGCCCATGATTATAAATTAAAACTGTGCTTTTAAGCACAATGAAAGAGGGCTATGAAATTAAATGTAAAGCACCCTGGATAAAAGCTGCAATTAGTTGTGCTTCTAAGCACATGTAAAATCCTAATGGTCATAAGGCCTAAAAAGCAGTGGTTAAATATATGCTAAATCTAAAGACTGCTGGCCATGATTGAAATGTAATGATTAATTCCTCACGGAGCCTACGAGATGGGATGTGAGATGGAGTAGGGGAAAGATAATTCTAAGTGTCCCCTAGAATCTCAAGTTACGGTTAGCTGTGCACCTAGTCACGGTGGTTCTAGAAAAGATCCTCACAAAGTTGGTTCAAGCTTGGATGTGAGCTATAGACATTTGCTAAAGTTGAATTGGCACTCCTCAAATCAACTTATTCCATTTGTGAGACACCACCATTCCTTGTGTGTTTTTTGTCCAACATATGCTTAGGTGATTTTCCCTTTTCCCCTTATCCAAAGTGTCACAGTGTTGAAGATTGTAAAGTCACTCCCTTGTACTAGCCTTGTCTTTTTCACCTTCACCGATTTCTAGCAAAATGGTCACGTCCATGAAATGAGTATACACTTGAGGGTCGTTCTATAGTAATTAGTTGCTTTAATCTAGACTTATATTTGATGTATTGTTCCTTAATCGCCAGTGAAATGCTACTTATACTTTAGTCTTGCTATTGAAATAACTAAAGGAGCATATCTTATCCATTTGCACTTGCAGCATCAGTCAGTTTCAGCCTGGGTCATTATTTTTATCAGTTTCGACCTGGTCAACCCAGTTTGACCAAGTCAACCACAGGATCCGGGATGAGTTGGACCGATGATGTTCGAGATTGATTATTTGTGGTCCTATGGTGCCCATTTGATGGTTCCATGCATCAAACACGAGTTTCATGTGACGGTTTGATGGATTTTTATTATTAGTATTATTATTTACGGACCATTATTTTTATCGTCCGAGCATGGTGGAGCTTACAGATGATTATCTAGGTGGTCACATGATGTATGAGTACTCATCTCTACTACATTTGGACCTTTTCAGTCCATTGGTACACTCAGATGACAATTTCAGGCACATTCAGATGAATTTATGGTTAGATTATCACTTTATTGCATATTAGCTATATAAAATGGCCTGTCAGAACATTTTGAGATTATTATACGTGACTGAAGTGCAACGCATAATTCCTAAGGAAAAAATACTCTAGAGTATCCCCTTGATAGCCAAACCTAAGGTAGGCCAAGCCTTTTACAAAATGACTAAGTTGCCAAGAAACTTGGGTACGGGTACGGGGACGGGGACGAGGACGCCACTTTTTGAAACAGGGTACTTGGGTACGTCGGGGGTACTGTATATATAAATTATAAAAATAATATATATATATATTATAAAAATAATATTATATATATGTATATATATACATATATATAATATTATTTTTATAATATATATATATATATATATATATATATATATAAAACATGTCATAGTCACAATATACATGCATGTTTCAGATTTCTTCATAAATTATGAATCATGATTCATAATTCTAAATTCAATGATTCATTGAACAATGAACATTCACATTGAAAATTTGAAAAATCATAGACTCATAGTAGATATCAAGTGGAAGACTGGAAGTTACATAAAATTTGATAAATAACTGTACCAGGTAGTTGTAACAAATAGTCAAATTGTAATCTGAAGGTACTTGAAATATGATTTTAAACACCTATTTGTACTGCTATTATAGGCGATAAAAAGTTGCAAATGTAACACTGGGTTGATGTGAGTGTATTTCTTAGTATTAAATATATATGGATATTTTTTATGTGCACATTTGGTAGTCAAATTATGTTCCATGAGTGTTGAACGCAAAACCATAAAAACATTCCTTGTAATTCAATGCAAAATCAGTCTACCAGATTTGGACAATATTCAGTGGAATTTGAACAGTGTGGCAAAGTGCTTGACATAAGTCTTGAACTAGACTCCATACACAATTAGCAAAAATTTAGTTCAAATTTGGTTGGGGGTCATTATATTTTCCCTAGTGGAATTGCATTTCGCTGAGTTGGACGTACCCTGGAGTACCCAAACACAGGGTACGGAGTACCCAAACACGGGGTACGTCGTACCATTTATCCTATAAGCACCCCTTTTTTTATAACGGTGTCTTTGGTACATGGAGCTAGTATGGGGTACGACAGGGTACGGCAGGAGACGTACCTTACGTGTACCCAAGTACCCCATACGCGTACCCTACCCCCAGGTACAGGTACCCATGCTACATAGCAAAATGACCATGCTTAGACCAACTTATTGCAATTCCCCCATTGGGGTCTAGACATGCAATTATTACAAAGGGGCCAAAATTGGCCCTCAAAAAGTCTTCTGAACACTGATCATGAACACTTGATATGTTCATAAAACTGGCGACTCACAAGAAGTCCAACTATGGTACAAAATAGTTGGTAACACTCGAGAGGTCGAGTGAGGCTAACTATAGAGTCAACAGGCTGTCGTAAGCAAGTTCATCCTCGCCTAGTTGGACACTTGGTATAGCCTTCACAATGCCCAGTTCGAAGAAGCAATTCTGAGTTGGGCCAAACCAACAATCAACCCACTCCTTTAATACTCATTAATAATTTAAAATTTACAACAAGACTTTGCAAAACTTTCACGACACAACCCAGCAGCAATCGCACTTACAATCTCGGCACTGGTCATCACATATTATCTTTGTTCAAGTTAAATCTATAAAATGTCGTGAATATATTTCATATCATGTGATGTTATACTTAACTAAATTGCAATTGGTTTCTTTGTTGTAATATTTTCATCATCCATCATTAACTCCTAGAATTTGTTTTCTTCATTTTATAGTGTAGAAACCTTAGATTTATTTTCAATAGGGACCACCTCCCTTGGCTTCGCTAGGAGTAGCCTAGACGGAGGAGCCGAGTAATCAGGTGACAACACTTGACTCTGACTTGTCCCCAAGGACACACCGACCAGCTTGAAGGTTTCCTGCCGCGTTCCCCCCAGGTGTGTATTAGGCGGCAACACTAACCATGCTAAGATGTAATCTGCATTGAAATAATCCCAAAGTGTTAGGGTGCTCATCCACTAGGCCTTTGTATCATCAAACCGCATCCTAACCTAGTTCATGTGATGGTTAGAACAACATATAAATAGGGGCATACATGAGGAGCGCTTCTTAAATTTTCTAAACCCCAGATCTAGATAAACACATTCCTAATGATTTCCTTGCTGGAAAATTAAAAGTGCAGCTCACTAATTTATTTATTGATTTATTTACACTATTTGGATTAATTAACAGAATTAAATAGCAGTAGCAATACCAATGGAAAACAAATCTACTCAATAAAAACACATAGAATTTATGCCCTGCAAATCAGCTTCACATTCAAATAATATCCAAGCTTACAAGGGCTCCCTTACATGGAAAATGGTCCTGAGAAAATACACTAATGCAAACCCGGCAAAATGCCCTCTTCAGAAAAATGTCAACTGACCGCAAACTGCCCCTAAAAAACTTTTGCAACCTACCCATTGCCCTGCTTCCCTGTACGGCTATACGACCAACACTGTACAGCCTGTACATCAGCGTTGTACAATCACGTTGTACAGCTCATACGAATGTACGTCCGTGGTTGTATGACTGTGCATACCGATCTATACAGTCTGTCGTCTAGTACAACCCTGCATTGTATGGCTTGTTGTTGCACGGCCTGCCCCCTGCAAGAAATCTCCTACCCAACTATACAGCCCCCTGCAAAAGATTCTTTGAATGTTGCTTCTCTCTGCCAAATCTGAAAATAGAAAGTCCTCTCTATAGAAAATCACCATAATAATCCTTGAGTTTCTCTCTTATGTCTTTCTCCTCTCACCTTGGTTGCCTTTTATCTTGTTGAGATGAACCAAACCCTATCTTCAATGGTTGAGATTAGATCTTACTCACTTGTGATCAATGGCTAAGATTCACTTATATAACTTAATTCACTAGTGCCAAAAACTTAGGCACTTTATCAAACTAATCCTTAATTAATCTAAAAATAGATTGACATTAATAATTAACTTTAATAAAATGAATTCCCAAACTTACTGAGAAGTATTAGTGATGATCTCCATATGTTAGACACAAACCCATGTGGAGATGCCTGCTCGAGCTACAAACTTCAACTCTCCCTCTTAGCAAGGAAGGTATTCTCCACCACTCCTAGTTTATCTCTAAAGAAGACAAACTTCCCTTTCACCAAGGGCTTGGTGAGAATCTCCACAACCCGCTCATCTGTGGAAATATACTGGAGCTTGATTGCTACCTTCTGAACCCTGCCTCGCATGAAGTGATATCTGATCTAAATATACTTGGACCTATCATGGAATACTGGATTCTTCGAGAGTTTAATACAACTCTGATTATCATAGTGAATCACTAAAGGCTCCAACTACTGATCATATAATCCTGTAAGCAATTTGCGAAGCCAAAGAGCTTCACAACTCGCCATACTAGCTACCATGTACTCCGCCTCTGCTGAACTGAGTGCTACGAATGTCTACTTCCTATTGAGCCAAGAAATCATTGTTGAGCCCAAGCTAAAGCAGCACCCTAAGGTGCTCTTCCGATCTGATGCACTCCCTGCCCAAACTAAGTCTGAATAACCCTGCAGTCTCACTCCATCACCTCCAAGATACTTCAATCCATACTCCACCGTGCCCCTCAAATATCTAAGCACATGCTTTGCTGCTACCCAATGCACATGCCTCGGCTCCACCATGAACTGACTCAAGGTGTTCACAACAAAAACTATATATGGCCTAGTGTTGACCAAATACATCAAGGATCCTATCAGTTGTCTATATAATCTAGAATCCACCAACTCTAAATCTGAAGAGTCAACCTTCTTCAGGTTGGTAACCATAAGTGTGGCCATCGATCTATAGTCCTACATCCTAAATCTCTTTAGGATCTCCACTATGTAAATCCACTGACCAAGGAAGATCTCACTTGATCTATGGCATACCTCTAACCCCAAGAAGTAATGCATCAAGCCGATATCCTTCATCTCAAACTCTATAGCCAACTCTAACTTGCACCCTGATATAAGCTACTCTGCACCTGTGAGAAATAAATCATCCACGTACAGCACCAAGATGAGTGGCTCGGATCCAACGAGTATGAAGTAGAAGTTGGGATCCGCCTCACTCTTGGTGAAGCCCATGCTCTGCAAGTTTCCATCAATCCTGGAATACCATGCCCTAGGTGCCTGTTTGAGTCTGTACAAAGCTTTCTTAAGCTTGCAAACATGAGATTCCCTCCCATGTAAATCAAAGCCTTGAGGTTGCTCTATATATACTCCCTCAATGATCCCAATGAGGAAGGTTGTGTTCATGTCCATCTGGTGAATCCTCCACGTCATCACTAAGGCAATAGATTTCATAGCCTGAATGGAAGCATATATGGTGGTTGAAGCAAATGTCTCCTCATAGTCCACTCCCTCTCTCTAAGAGAATCCACTCACCATGAACCTCACCTTAAACTTCTCGATGCCACCATCTAAAACATGCTTGATCTTGAAGAGCCACCTGGAAGTCACCACAAACTTCCCCTTTGATCTAGCCACAATATCCCAAACATCATTCTTCATGATAGAGGTTACTCCTCCACCATGGAATCCCTCCAAACCTGCTAGTAGGCTACTTCCTCAAAACTGGAAGGCTTGAAATCAATGATGCTACTCATCAATGCCATATAGTTCAAAAACTTCCTCGGAGGCCTACTCTCTTTGAATGAGATCCTGGGAGCCTCAACATGCTCCCAAGCATCACCCAATGTCAGCTCAAACCATCTAGGTCTCCTAACAATACTAGAAGGAGCTGACTCCTCTGCCTCACCTAAAGGCTGACTCCCTAAACTAGAGGATAGATCAAAGAGTTTTGTATATACTATCGATAAATGTCCTCCAAGGCAATCCTAATAATTTCCCCTTGGATATCCTGAATCTCAAGCTCTTGAAGAGAGAAATGTCAATAAATCCTATCTTCCCAAGAGATATGGCAGTCTCACTAAATACAGAGATGGCGAGCGCACAACCTCAACTATCCCAAAGAGAACTAAAGACCATGAGACCACTATCAATGTGAATAATCGGGTCAAATTAGAAGACCATCAACAATCTAGAAGAAATGATTTCATAGAAGGTCGAAGTTTTAAACTTAGGCTAAGAGGTTAAGGATAGATCAAAGAGTTTTGTATGTACCATAGTTGATCAAATCAGCGAAAAATCAGTGATGTCCCCAAATTTCACAATTTTTTTGGGCTGCCGATTTTTTCGGCTGAAAAAATCTCGACTATTACCAAAAATCGCATCAAGTGAGGTTTCGAAAAAATGGTGCCATGACAGAAAAAATCACCTGGGTCGTGGGGTTTTAAGGGCAAGTTTGAAAACTTTTGGGTCATTTTCATAGTTTTAAAACATAGATTTCTAAAAAAAATTGATTACTTTGTACAGGTGATATTGAACAATGTTGCAAACATCGTCTCGGCGAAAAAATCGACAGGGTCCAGAAAACAACGTTTCAAAATATCTCGGGAACACATTGGCAAACATCGGCAATATATCGGCAAACTTAAAAAAATACAAAATTATTCATTTTTTACAATTGTTTAAACATCTAAAGCAATAATAACATCAAATAAACACATTGCCACATGAATATGGAAAGAAAATTGATAGATAAGATATATAAGATGTCTAGTGATACATCACACATCAAAAATGAATCGTGTCCTAAATCCTGAGTCATCGAAAATATAAAAATGTATCTCATGAGTCATCTACAATGAAATCAAGTAAATAAACCATTGATTCCCTCTATCTCTTTTACAAGTAAAGGTAATCACTGTGGAAATGGCACGTCCTCTAGAACTACAAGTAGGTTCCCTTGAGGCTCGTGGGCCTCGTACTGGACTGTGACATCCTCTAGAAGACCCTGCAAAATGATGTCCTCTAGAAACTGAAGAAGGCGGCAGAAACTGATGTCCTGTAGAAGAAGAAGGTAGAGAAGGTACTCCTCTACCACTACCAATGCTACCACCGGGTCTATCTCCCTCTAACTCTGACTGTGGCTCTGATGGTGGCACACTCCCAGACTCGGTGTGAAACTGAAAATCCTTTGGAACATCCTCATCCAGAACCTCTATATCATGATCACTATCATGATCATCCTCTAGCCAATCAGGGGCTACCTCCAAAACAAGCTCCTCACACTCCACCCTCCACGCAGCAGTGGTGTCAATCCCATCCAATGAAATTGCCTTCACATTAACTTTTTTCTCAATTTGCTTATCTCTTGTGGCATTGTGATCTATGCTATCTTTCTGTTACTTCTCTTGTGGCATTAGTCTTATCTCTTGATTACATCAAATCTGATATTGTTGACGTTTGTTGTGCAGGAGAGAGGGCGCATTAGCTTCTTGGACTAAATCGATTGCATAGAAAACTACCTCAAAGCTTCTCAAATTGATCGGGTTTGCATAGATCATCATCATCAAGGCATCTACAAGGTTACCCAGGTAAGATCCACAGGTTTTTTTCTCTTATCTTGATCCAATCCATTGACCTAACTCATAAATTGATAAAACCCTTATTTCTTCAAACCCTCATTTTTACATTTTTTCAGATCTACTAAGATTTAGTGGCTTCTTGGGTAAGATATTTAAAACCCACCTCTATAGTATCCACGGCATCCCGGATCTATAGTTTGGTGAGGATTGGCCTCCATTTGACCCTCTTCCCAAGGCATTTAGCCTCTCCAAGCAAGGGCGCACTTCCTAGTTTGGTGGGTTGACCTAGATCTAGTATGTGGGTAGTTGAGATCCCGCTTGATTCATGATCTACACATCCAATAACCTACCCCCAGATTGTCACTTTTCTGATTTCTACCTTGTGGACCCTATTCCACATTTTAAGGGATTTAACCCCCATTTTGGGCCACTTGGTATCTTCAAACTCAGATCTAGTAAGATCTAGCCATTGGATTGCCTTGAAATTGTAGATCCATACTCTCACTTGCTTAAACCACTTGGATCTAAAGTTTGGATGCCATCGGACTTGTCTTGACCCCACTTATCCCACTTTTTAGCCTCCTTGGGTAAAGTCGCACCACCTTGGAGAAGTGAGTTTACCCACTTCTAGGACATGGGTACATGAGATTTTTGTGGATTTGGAACGGGAGTAATTCAAAACCTAGGTCTAGTAGGTCACCTTGTCAAATCTTGCCTTGGGGATAGCATTCCTTGTTTTAAGGGATTGTGGTCCACTTAGGTCAAACCTAGATCTAGACCTATTCATCCATCAAGACTTTAATTGCCCACTTGTCTCATGCAGTAGGAGTCCTTAACCATGAGTTAACTTTACTTTGACTCCATTATCCCAATTCCCAAGGCACTGGTCTCTCTCCAAGTCAATTCGACTTTCCTAGATTGTTGGATTAACTTGTGGTTTGACCCTTGTATGGTGAGCTAAACCCTTTGATGCCATCATACTTCATGATCAAGCCTGTCACTTGTACTAGTTAGCCCCAATTCAACCCCTAAACTACCCTGCATTGGACACGGTTCCCAAGGCAGTGGATTTTCTCACATTGAACTAGTACTTTAATCCTGGATCCTATTTCACAAATCATAAGTCACTTTCACATCAATAATGAACCAAAGCTATACTCATTGAACCCCTCACTTGTCTTGTGACTTCATCCTAAGGTCTAGGATAAACCATACACCTTACTTCACTTAGAATTAACTTGATTTGGTGTCTTGGTTTTGATCTCTCCTGTCGGGAGTAGATCAGGTCTCCCCCTTTGTTGTCTGGGCTAGATAACATAAAGTGAAGGTTGCCTCGACTGGCGTGACAACCATATATTGGAGGTCGAGGTGATCGTGGTTGCACCTTTTGAGTTGCCCTTCCCTATTGCCATCCATGAGTGGATACATCCATAGGGGTAACTACAGTTTAGGTGATAACAGATACCATTGATTTAGCACGGAGCATCACAAAATTCATATACAATCACGCAGCGGTGCTTAGCTTGATGAGAACTTTCACAGGTGACAGAGAGTTGGTGCGTCCTGCCATCACACGCTTTGCCACTAGCTTTATTTCTCTCCAGTCCCTCTTGGGTTCTATGTGGGAGTTGCAGCAGATGTTCCTTTCACCTGAGTGCCGTGCTTTATCATTTAGCACTAGACCAGAGGGGCAAGCCATATGCAGGCTAGTAAATTTCCATCAGACCTTTTGGGATGACGTGAGGGAGGTTTGTGCCGTCACTGAACCTTTGGTAAGGGTTCTTCGCTTGGTTGATGGAGATAAGCCTACAATGGGCTACCTGTATGAGGCCATGGATAGGGCCAAAGAGTCCATTCGTGCCTATTACGCGGACAAGGGAGATCGGGGGCAGGAGAGACAACAAATTATATGGGGGATGATTGATGCGCGATGGAACAACACACTCCATCGCCCCATTCATGCTGCAGGGTTATACCTCAACCCTGCATTTGGTTACTCCTGTGGCTTTAGATTTGATGGAGAGGTTATGGCTGGATTCTACGAGTGTGTCCATAGGATGGTGCCGTCTGCAGATGATCGTGCAGAGCTTTCCCAAGAGCTGGAAGTGTATAAGAGAGCCGCAGGATTACTTGGGTTTCATTTGACAGTACATGACAGGGGCAACCTGATGCCAAGTAAGCTTCACCTTGTTTCAAAGTTCGTTTTCTTTTTCTAATTATTTTTTTTAAATTCAATTGTTTTCTCTTATGTTTCTTTAATTCGTTGTAGATATCTGGTGAGAAAACTATGGTGGTTCCATACCTATTCTATAGAAGCTTGCCGTTCGAGTGCTCAACCAAACATGTAGCTATTCCGGTTGCGAGCGCAACTGGAGTGTATTTGAAAAAGTACACTCCAAAAAGCGCAACAGGTTAGAGAATTTTCAAATTCATTAGAAAATATAAATTATTGAATTCTAGTTTATAATTTTATCATTTATTATTATACCCCTTTGCCTTCTAATTTATGCATTACAAATTGAAATTATTAACTTTATAATTTAATATCTAATTCTATGATCCTCCTGCAGGTTGGATACTCCGCGCCTTAATGATTTGGTCTACGTCCACTACAATCTCAGGTTGTGGGTGAAGCAATATCAGAGAAAAGTTGATGCAAAGGCCATTTCATTAGATGAGATCGACACCACTGCAGCTTGGAGGACGGAGTGTGAGGAGCCTACTATGGAGGTAGCCCCTGATTGGCTAGCGGATGATCATGATCGTGATCATGATGATGTTACAGAGGCTCCATATGAGGGTGATCCAGTTCCAGAGGAGTTTCACACTGAGTTTGGGAGTGTGCCACAGTTAGATCCAGAGCCACAGGCAGGGTTAGAGGGAGATAGACCCGATAGTAGCACTGCTACTAGTAGAGGAGTAGCTGTAGGACTACCTCCTCGAGCTCCTTCTTCTTCTTCAGGACACCAGTTTCAGCCACCTTCACGTTCTAGAGGACATCATTTTGCAGGGTCTTCTAGTTCTTCTAGAGGACGTCAGATACCAATACGAGGCCGACAAGCCTCGAGGGCACCTAGTCCTAGAGGAAGGGCAAGGGCCGTTTCCACAGCGATTACCTTTTCCCGTAAAAGGGATAGAGGGAATCGATAGTTTATTTACTTTATTTCACTGTAGATGACTCATGAGTCATGATGATGATCATGAGATACATTTGTTATAAGTTGTAACTTATATTTTTGATGATTCAGACATTCAATATTCACTATTCAGGAGTAGGACTGGGACACGATCCATTTTGATGTGTGATGTATCTCTAGACATCTTATATATCTTATATATCAGTTTTCTTTTCATATTCATGTGGCAATGTGTTTATTTGATATTATTGTTGCTTTAGATGTTTAAAAAATTGAAAAAAAATGAATATTTTTGTGTTTTTTAAGTTTGCCGATTTTTGCCGATGTTCTGTCGAGATATCCCAAGACGATGTTTCCTGGACCCTGCCGATTTCCGCACCGTGCCGATATTTGTAACATTGGTATTCAGGACCCTTGCCGATTGTTTTCCGATGTCAATTTTTTCAACTATGGTATGTACTATCAATAAATGCCCTCCAAGGCAATTCTGATCATTTCCCCTTTCAAGAAGAAAAGGGACTAAGATAATTTGGAATTATTATTTTCTCCTCTTTACAAAAAGGTAGATGATCTTCTCGATAATTACTCAAATTCTATGTTACTTACAAAAAGAACATCCCTATGTGGCCGTGTCTAAAAAGTTTGTCAAATGAGCAAGAAAAGGTCTTCTTACTAGCCATGCCAAGATGAGCCATTTATTAGTTCCATAATTTGACAATCTTAGATTACACCTATAACATTGGTCTTAAAATAGGACAAGAAATTAAATATGTCATATGAATAACCTCCCACTCAAAAAGTGAAATACTTAACTGAAGCTAGTGTATACCTCCTCGAAGTTACGGTGACCTATTGCTAGACGTTTAGTTGATAGCTCCTTCAAAATTTGTTGTAACATCATAGAAGCCCTCTGAGAAGTAAGAATGTCAGAAGACAAGAACTGCTCTGTAAGATTCAAAAACAACTCCTGCCTGCAAAAGAAAACATAGAAATGAACTTAAAACTGCCATGTAGATAATGCATAAGAGAAACCATTACTAAAAGTCCAATCTCATTATTACTAAAACCCAACTAGAATTTTCAGGTAGTTGATTGTTTATAACAAAATCAATAGACCACTTTCTTCATTCTAAAATGTTTCCTAATAAATACCTGAGAACATGGCCTTCGATTGATAGAAAATAGATTATATGCACACTGAAATTACATAAAAAACAAATTGCCTGACAAAGATCTGGAAAATAAGCTTTGGCTAGAACAATTTTGGTCATGCCTTTTGAAACAAAACTTTATGAAGGTTGTATGCATGCATGTATGAACGGTTCAATGATGAGACTTATATATATTCATGGCAAGCCATCTAAATGTCATGAAGTAGAAATGTATCCATAATGGTCTGCAATTGCAGAAAATCTCACGTATGAATATGAAAATCAAACTCTTTGTTTTACATTAGAGAAGGTTTTATGAAAAAACCAAAAAGATACTATGTACGCTCATTTATAGATGGTAATGAAATCTGTTCAATAAGAGTAGATATGTTGGAGAGGTCTTTATTTTCTTGTGGGAAGGAAGAAACTACTAAAATTAGATGAATTAATTCATGGGAGTTGAAGGCTCATCTTTAGTTGAAGGCTCATCTTTAGTAAGTTAGAAATGAATTAAAGGTTGCAACTTACACTAAGAAAAACATTCTATTTGTATCATCTTCATCAAATTGACCAATACTGATTAGTGGGAATCAACAAAATCGATTCGAGAATTTGAACTTCCAAGCTTCTTGCTTATTATTACTTACTTTCAAATTTTCTCATGTAGTTGGCCATGTAGAACTATTTGAGTTGCATCATTCCTCATTAAAACCTTAACTATTTTGTTTTCCAACATACATTATTGTGCATAACAAGAATTGGTGATATAGGATTAAGCAATTAATGTAGTAATTATGAATTTTAAAGAGGGCTTAGATGCCAAATAAAGAAGACATATTAACATAGGAAGGTGCCCTCACATAGGCATGTCAAATGTTGTTGTTATCAATCTACCAATCCCTGAAATGCCCACTCTCAAACATAATAATTCAGGGTTAGGATGTAAATGCACCTGCTCGGTCACTACAATGATAGCTATGATTATCCATCTTACTACACCCACCAAGTGATGAACAAATTCCCATGTGGGCAAAACTCACATGGCCAGTGCAACCTGACATCTAGCTTTTGCCAGGGTTTAGGAATGAGGGTAAAGGCATGGCTGGGAGACAAGTTTTGAGGATGTCTGGAAAGCCTCCTAAATTTGAGGGTATGGCAATAGGGAAATGACATAAGGGCTCTAAGTATAATCAAAAACATAAGCCTAACAGCGTGAAAATTATAATCCAACAAATAGTAATATTAATCATTAATATTCATAGTGTCTCGTTAGACAATATTTGAATCTTAAAATAGATGAATCCTTACTTTTCTCATTAGAGATCAAAAAATAAAATACATTGAGACATCAATGCACCGCCATAAAGAACTAAATCATAATTTGTAGTATATGGATATTGTTATCACATCCATAGTAGTTGGGATACCAAGATGTTGCAAAGCAGTTTTGTCCCAGCCTTGAGTTAATCCTACGCTGAGATGAGCCTATATTTTTTAGCATAGTGATGATCAGTGGAAGAGTACCTTCAAAGACAGCCAAAGTGTTACAGCAATGTCACCAGTGTGCCCGTGTCATTTTTGAGGTGCATGATCCCAGAGAGAGACTTGTTAGGCCATGGTCACTTTAGCAGTGCAACAGAGCAAACAACTGATATGCATCTCCCTTGCCCCCAGACTGTCAGAGGCAGTTCAGACCCAGATGCAGAGATGACTGAGCAAGTATATGGCATGAGGTTTGCACATATTGTTGTCTTCCTGATTATCTTGGTAGGTGTGACTGGTCATATGTGGTAGCAGTTTGGTGATTTATCTATTGTTTGCTTTTGGACTAACAATTGAATGGTTAAACAGCATGATGTTAAGACTTAGGCATATGCTCAATAGTAGGGTTACCCCTTTGTACAACTTATCCAATTCCCCACTTCTCTTTATAGTTCCACTTTGTTTACTTGTCTTCCATCCATCTATTTGTCCGCTATGCATTCTCTTTACCCTGACTTGGATAAGACGTGATATCACAGACTTTCCCCACCTTGACCTTTGTATCGGTATTGCTTCCATGTTGTTATGTGTCTTGGCTCTGAGTTGTGCAACAGAACTTGTCAAAGCCTTGACCCTTCTGGCCGAAGGAACCCGTGGGTGTTCGGTCCTGAGCTTAGGTGAGTTGGGTTTCTGAAGCCTTGACCTTTCTGATCAGTTAACCCCGATGTTTGGTCTTGATTGTGTAGGATTCCCGCCAGTTGACTCCATGATTCACTTCTGGGCCAGGAGTACCCGCTGGTGTTGTGACATGAGCTAAGGCTGGTTAGATTCCCGGGGGGTATTAGCTAGACTCGAAGCAAGATGCCCTCATATGAAATAAAATTATCCTGGATGAAAGCTGCAGTTAGTTGTGCTCCTTAGCATGTAGCATGTGTAAAATCCGAAGAGTCGTCAAATAAAAAGGTCATATAAATGCATCGGAGCTTAATGTTATAGTCTAAAAGGATGCAAGCCTAAATGAAAGTCAAAGACCTGCAAAAAGCAAGTAGAAATGAAATGCAATCGAGGCACCTGTTAGAGTTGAATGAATGGCTCCCACTCAACTTATTCCATTTGTGAGACAACCATTCCCTAATGTTTGCCTACCCAGTACATGTCATTATGTTCCTGTTTTCCCTTGTACTCTGAGAGATCACTGATTCACTAGTCTTGTCCACATAAGTCAAACTTCACTTGGCTTAGCCTTTCACTGCTCCCACCTCACCCAGGGAAAATGAGGGATGGTCTAACTTGTACATGGGAGTGAATGTGAACCTAAGCACATGTCTAGGACTTCATTATTGCTAAGAAACTGTCAATTACTTGGTCCATGTTGTGTATTGTTCATTAGGATCACCACTACTATAGGCCACTTATGATTCATGTCCACTACTAATATAATTTGGAAAGTACTTCTAACACCTTGTGCATGCAGAGATACAGGGTTTTGGATCAGTCATCAATTTTGGCTAGTTTGACCAAGTTTGACCAATTTTGACTTGCTCAACCCTTGACTTGGTCACTCGGAGGGGCGCAGGAGCGGGTGTGACTACGGATACTCATTTTATGTACATTGATGCCTATGGATATCTGTTTGACCATCCCATGCTTCACACAGTGGATTATGGCCCTGTTACAGATTTATTATTATTAAAAAGGCTATACATTTTAATTATTTGGCATGGATTTCCCTCCACAGATGGATATATGGTGTATGAGTAATCATTTCCTATGGATTTCATGCATCTTATTTCATTTATGCATTCATATCAGAGTTTCAGGCAAAGGAAGAGCAGATTTAGGGCATTTTTTATCAATTACAGGCATTATCAGCATTTTAATTAAATTAATTAAGTGGCCACGGTTTATAAATTTTGTCAAAGGGTGAAATGTCGGTATCAAAGTGACATTGGATGACTGTATTATTGTTTGGGGGCACATTGGACATCATCTCTTATGTTTATATCACATTTTGGGCCCCACTTCATATTTTGAGCTCTCTTGGGCAAATCTCACCATGGAAAGAGGGCGCACTTGTTGGGGCAGCGAGTTGATATGTCTACTTTGCTATTGTTTGGGATGCCATGTTATGTTCCTAGGGGGGATAAAGCAGCCCCTAGACACCCCCTTTCTATGTATTATCTTATTATTGTGTTACCTAGTTAATGAAATAAGCTGACTTTTGAAATGAGATTACCTCAATGATTCCAAGCAAATAGTACTCCTTAGTGATTCTAAGTTGCACTAAAACGGATACAGATACAGGAACGGAAACAGATACAACAAATTTTAAAAAATGTCGGATACGATATGACAAGGAAACGACATATAGATATATATATATATATATATATATATATCGGATACGATACGGCAAGGAAACGACATCATATATATATATAGTAGACCATGAGACATACATAATTCAGATTGCCATTCATCAATTAGATTTAAATGTAGTTATGTCATTTATAACAATTGAAATTAGCAAACTCAAATATTGTCATAAACAATATTCTTCTATCTTGGGTGCCATATATAAGCCACCCCCTATATATATATAAGCCACCCCATATATATATATATATATATATATATATATATATATATATATATATATATATATATCGGATACGATACTGCAAGGAAACGACATCATATATATATATATAGTAGACCATGAGACATACATAATTCAGATTGCCATTCATCAATTAGATTTAAATGTAGTCATGTCATTTATAACAATTGAAATTAGCAAACTCAAATATTGTCATAAACAATATTCTTCTATCTTGGGTGCCATATATAAGCCAACCCCTGTCAAGCATTTAAACAAGAACATGTCAACTACTTCTAAACATCGATTTCAAACCCTAAAATTACTTGAAGGATGAAGCCAATTGTTAGCATCTAACAAAAGAATACGCCGATTGCACCTCTAGAAAAGTGTTGGAATTTGTGATTAAATTCACAATTTTGGATGTAAGTCAGTGACTCAACCAAGTATTTGGGTTGGTTCACTCACTGACGAGACAATCAACTAGGCAAGTGAGAGTTGATTGACTAACCACTTGGCTCATAAACGACCTAAATTCACAGGATTGACTTGGATATTCAAATTTGACATAATCAGCCATGTTTTAAAAGGGGATTAGTTAAGCACTCAAGTATAAATAGGTGATCTCATGTTTCAGTGCAACTTAGATTTGATGACATGCAATATTGCACTCTATGCCATAAAACTATCTCTAGACACCACTTAGTTCCCTTGGATATGTTGTTTACATTTTATGGTTTATATTAATAAAAATGCTTGAAATAAGATTAACATATCACATGCATATCATATGGAGAATTTGCTAAACAAAACACCCTCATAATTTGCACCACAACACAAGGATAGGGGAATGAGAGTGTACTAGCAAAGGATTAAATAAGGCCATAGGTTAAGGGTCCATACTAATTCAAAAAGGAAAAGAAGAAAACTGAAGCCTGTTGGAAGATTATTGGAAATAAGTGCTTGTTCATGTAACCCTTCATAAATGCAGTATGATATTTTGTATGGCTAAAACTGCCATTGTATCTATTTTGATATGCAAGTTTTTTTATCACATATATAAATCATTGGGGTTTATTTGCAACGAAGCCGTGAGGAATTGGCAAAACAGCTGGAAAAAAATTTAAAAGCAATAAAAAAATCATTGTACTTCTACACTAGGCTGTGAAACTAGCACTATAGTAGACAAGCATTTGATACAATAAAGTGTCCACGGTTCAATGATCTTTTTAACCAAAAGTCAGCCTCTATCATTTTTGGAAAAATACAGTGAGACAAAAACCATGAGACATAAAAAATCAGATTACCATTCACTAATTTAGGATTAGGGCTTAGCTCTTGATTTATAAGCTTTGAGCCTTTATATCTAATTTCTGAGGCTCAATTTAGGATTAGGGTTTTATGGTTTGCCTTTTGGGTTATTTATTTGTTTTTTTTCATGTCAAAAAATCACCATTTCTAGTCGGAAACTTGCCTTGTAGTAGCTGAAATGTTTCAAAAAACCAGGAAACGACTGGAAACGTTTCAAGAAACTGTTGGAAACGTTTCAGGAAAAGGCTGGAAACTGATGGAAATGTTTCAAGAAACAACCTGGAAATGTTTCTGATTTTTGGATATGGCTTGGAAACGTTTCAATGTCGTTTCTAAGTCGTATCCCCTCTGTTTCATTTTTTGAAACGAATAAAGGCATATCCCCTCCTCTTCCTAGAGGTTTTCGGTAACTTAGAAGTTAGTAGTGATTAGATCCACAAATAAGCATAATAACCTTGCACTCTTACTTATCTCTATAAATGATTCACTACTCTAGCATAAAAGAAATTATAAACACAAGTGAGACAAGAGCAATTTTATTCTTCACAAGTTCTAGCAAAAGATACAATGAGGTGAGTCTCTCTTATATAGAAGAGAGAGTTGCTAAATCCTCAAGAGATAAGATCAAAAATAGCAACCCTATACTCCAAAACTCTAACTCAACTTCCTAACCAACTTGACAAGTCAAAATATAAATAAAATAATACATGTGAGGCCCTAATAATCTCCAAGAGAGGTGCACCCTCGTAGAGATGGTCAAAATAATGAATGAATGAACCAAAACGCAACTAACAAGATCCAATAACCTTATCCATATCTTTGATAAGTCCAACGTAACAACTTGTCCTCATTAATACAATAGCCTAAAGGTCAAAACAGTAAAAAACGGACAAGTGTGCCCTTCTAGAATGAAGGAATCTTCAACTAACTTGGCACGTGTGACAAGGAAAGATCCAAAAATGATGAATGCTCCCTCCTAGAATGGTCCAAGCATGTTGAATGAAACCTCAAATGGTGGATTGCCCCTCTAACCAACTCCTTGGACTCTCTGCAATGGTCCAAATGTGAGGATAATGGTTCAAATGTCATCAAGAAAGTGGTCAAAGCTCATGACAGCTCATCCAAATGGTCCAAGACAGTTGGCCTTCTCTAATGATGATGGAATATACCACATGAAACCCCACATGTGCATGGAGAAGGGGCGCACCACCTTGGAGAAGACAACATGTAAGTAGTAAAATCAACCAAGCGTTGGACATCATAAAGTATAACTTAGGAAAACACTTAATTAAATGCAAACATTAACGTAAAAGGCTATAATGTGCACTTTTCTAATAACTCATTTAATTAATTGCTCAAATAACCTTAAAACTACCATGGTGCAACTGTAATTGATCCAGATTTCATATTACACCATAAGACTAAGTAAACTTCCTAAGTTTCTAAGCAAGGTGAAGGTAATTGAATGAATGTAATGTAATGAAGGGGAATTAACTATAAAGGTAGGTAAGGGGTTCATGAATTAACTATCATGAGAGAGAGAGAGAGTCTAAGTTCCAAGTCTTCTCTTTAGCTTTCAAGAGCTAGGGGTTAATGATTTTTTGTCCATATGTGTGACTTGGAAGGTAATTATTTCTTCATGAGTTACCCTTTCCTTGCACCAATTTTAGAATCCTTTTTTTAAATATTAGTCCCTTTCCTTTGATTTAGCTTTAATAAGCTAGGACATAGGATCATGGCTTTTTTGCAAGGGGACATAGCTCATACTCATCATTTAATTTCATCTCCCTTAGAGTACTTTGACTCTTTCGACTTTAATTTAGGCATTACACATAGGAATAATATGTAGAAACTTTAGAACATGACACATAATTAGTTAATTACAAAAATGGAACATGATGGAAATGCATGATGTGGCTAGTGGAATGGCATGATATAAAAAATGGCTAGGTAAAATGTTGTAAATGATATGAAATAAGGGTCATGCTTGCTTATATCCCTAGGAGCACACCTAATCCCATAACGTCATACACTTAATTTGATTGAGGAAACAAGAATTATAACCACACCATGATACCCCTAAGCTACTAAAACAATATGAGTGTGCATGAGCCATTATAGAGTAGCACTTTTGACCTCCTAATGTTATGTCCACACATAAGAAAGCATTTTACCATATGTGATATAGAGACAATATGTCATAATACAAGTACCAACTGGATGTCCCGATCTGTCTCTGTCAAGTGGTAAGGTAAGCTGAGTAGACTAGAAGTATCTCTGAGCTAGTTGAAAGTGTCTCTATCAAGTATCTATGGGAAAACCATAGATCCCATCTGTGGAATTGCTGGATGTGATGGAAAATCACATAGAAAATGATGATCAAATCACCCCATACATGTCAAGGGATAACAAGGTTCAAGGTGGGGGTACCCATATGAATGAAGTACAAAGATTGAAAAAGCTAGAGGAAAGTGGCACAAGGAAATGAAAGTATCCCTAGAGAGAGGTATTCTCTATAACTCCAATCCATTTGTACTTAGAAAGTTCCTATAATGCAACCATTGAAACCCTGGCCTAGAGCGATTCACGCATAAGGAAGACAATACCCCCTAATTCTTGAACACTATCAGAATGACAAGTCTCCTATCTAAAATTCAAGACCCAATGATATCCTATAATGTGAGGAACAATCTCTCAAGACTTTTGTCGGTCTCGATGAGAAAGGAGTGGTCTTGAGATGCAAGTACATCCTAAAAGGTGCTTGGAGACAACCAAACCAAGCCATTACAATTCCAACAAGCAATGGAGATGGAGGAAGACCCAACCTTGCCCTGACGGACATATCATTTGGCTAGCCAAGGCCGAGATCAATCAGAGGGGGAATCCCAAATCATTTCTTTGGGATTACGACTAACAACCCATTTGCTCTCTTTCCTAGTTGCCACAACCTACTCTCTAGCTTTCCTAAGCTTGTCTACATGCAACCTTATAATATCCACATCTAGATATATCTTGTGTGCAAGGAAGAAAAGCCTTCACTTGGCTCAAAACACCCGAATCTGGTCCACTAATGATCAGAATCATATAACAATGGTCAAGTTACTTGTATTCGAAAATTTGTCCAGGCCAACGTATTCAAATCAAGGGTATCATGAATGAAGGTTAAATGTGTCTGCAAAGGCTTCAAAGAGGAGGAGGAGGAAAGTCCACGAACCCTAAGATTCAACACCTATATCAAAAACATGGAGTATGACCAAAAGCCTTTACCATGATGAGAACCTAAATAGACTATACAAGCTAACCAAGATAGTGGTTCAATACCTAAGAAGTTTATGTTCACTCTATCTATGACATTTTGGGATTCACTAAGTTGTAAAATGATATCGACAATAAGCTTCAGCTTCTAGAAACTGAAAACTTTAGGAATTCAATATTGCAATAATATTCTTTCCCTGTCTATGATTCTGCTTAACCATAATATGTGAAAAAACAAATGGTAGGAGATATTCCAAGTTAAGTTAATAAATGGGACTTCGGATATTCTTACCAAATATAAAGGAACCAAATAAGTTTTGGATATTCAGTTTGACGTTGTGATTTTGAAATTTATAATAAATTAAATGTTTCTCTCATTTCTTCATGAGTGATGTCAAACATTTCTTCTGCTTATCCATATTTTAAATTTGGAAACACAATCAAAATTATGACCATTCAGAGCATCATCTTCTGCTAAATGTCATCCTTCAAGTTCAGTATGATATCCTTGACTTCCCACATGCAGAATTACGATGACCTTTACATTGATGTATAAAGTTAAACGGTTTGGTAACAAAATTGCATGCTCCATTATCATAAGCCTTCAGTGGACCATAAGTAAAATGAAAGTTTAAAGACACATCATTAAACAAAGCAAGTACCATTCTTTAGGATAGTCAATGCGCGCTATTTTTGATACAATAGTGGCAAGTTGGTTTGCAACCTGCACAACACAAACAAAACATGATTTACACTAGAATAAGAAAACTCACAAAAATCATTAGACATGTGGAAACAAAAAAAATCTCCTTTCATCAAGAATTTCCTCTTCCTTGTGTTTTTTTGGCATAAAATATATTGTTGAAACTTAAATTCATGATTTGCAGATCTGAGTTTAAAGGTGTAACCTAAATCTGAAACTGAAAAAATTCTGAAACACCAATCAAAATTCCGTCTTTCAAACAAAACTATTGTAGAAACATAGATCAGGGAAAGAGACACAGCATATCTAAATTTTGGATCAATCCACCAAGTATTGGGGGTTAGATCTGAGAAATACACCTGGCAAAAATCAAAACCAGCAAACTGAAAACTGCAGTAACAATCACATAACCTCTCATTAACCTTAAAAGAAGGGTTAGAATGTGCTAATACAAGAGAGAGACACATTAGGAAAGTAGGCACTCCACTTGCTTTACTCAACTCAAGTCAACTCGTCCTCTAACTCGCCACATTCTCATCTCAAGCATCCATGTGGCAGGAGGACAATAATAGATAAGGAAGATGCCAAACTCACTCTTAACTTTTCTTAAGTTTTAACTGACAAGACAGACTATTCTTAGTGAGGTGCCCTACTTGAGAGACCAAAATACTAAAAATTCATTGACATTCCAAGCAATATCAAGTACATCTGAGATTCTCTCTACATGTGGGGCACACCATGCATGAGGAATGAGATTGAGCACTAAGAGAGAAGTCAAATTCTAAACAAAATGCCAACATTCATTATCAACGCAAACTCAAAATTGAAGACTAATTACTAGTCAAACAGTGAACTACAGTCCAAAAATAGAAAACTATAAATAGATAATCCAAAAAATAGAAAAAACTAAAAAATAGGAAATGAAAGAAACACTAGTACACGAACACTCTAAAGATACAAGATTAGCAAAAAAATGACCACATATACAATGAACGAAAAACTAACATGCCCTCTCTCCGAGGAATGTGTTCTCCACGGACCCAAGCTCATCTCTCAACAACACAAACTTCCCCTTTGCCAAGGTCTTCATCAGAATGTAGACCACTTGTGAATTTGTAGGAATGTATTCCAAAACCACTATTCCGCCTATACTCTATCTCTTACAAATAACATTGGGCTCTAGCACATCACCAATCTACTCAACTACCAACTTGCAAAGCCAAATTGTCTCACAACTAGCTAAGGAAGCTACCATGTATTATGGTCCAGCTAAAATAAGGGCAGCCGCTCGTTGTTTCATACTAAACAATGAAATCATAACTGTAACCAAACTAAAACAGTGATGAAGTGTTCAGCAGGTTTTAGGAGTTCAAGGCTCTTGTTGAGAACTAGACAGGGAAGAAGATCAAAATTTTGATATCGAACAATGAGGTTGAGTATACCTTCAATGATTTCAGGGATTTCTACAAGGATGTAGGTATCAACAGGGAGTTCATTGTTCCGTACAACCCACAGCAGTACGGGGTTGCAGAGCGGAAGAACCGATCCATCATAGGGGCTGCTATGGCCATGATACATGACCAGGATTTGTGGATGTTTCTATGGGCATTAGCATTCAATACAACGAGACACCAGAGGAGGTATTCACTGGTGTAAAGTCGGAGGTGACTCATTTCTGCATCTTTGGTTGTCTAGTTTACATCCATATATCAATGGAGAAGAGGACAAAGTTGGAGCCCTCCAACAGGAAGGGTTTGTTTGTTGGCTACAGTGAGAATTCAAAGGCTTACAAAATCTATATTCCAAGGGAGAGAAAGACAATTGTAAGCAAGGATGTAAAGTTCAAGGAAGACTTTGCATCCAAAAAGTCTCATGAGCCATTACCAATGACAGAGGATGAGGAGCAGCAAGCTCCAAAGGTTGAGCCAGGGTCACCAACACCTTTCGGTTCAGGGCAGCAACCTTCATATGCAGAGGAGGAGCCAGTAGCTCCTACCAGTTTTGTCAGGAGACCTCGATGGTTCACAAAGACATTGAGGGATGCTCAAGAGCATGTTGAGGCTCCTAGGAGCTCATTCAAGGAGAGCAGATCTAGAAAGAAGTTTCCTAACTACATGGCGTTGATGTGCAGCATCATAGATTGCAAGCCTTCCAATTTTCAGGAGGCTGTTGACCAACAGGTTTGGAGGGATGCCATGGAGGACTACACCTCCATCGTGAAGACTGATGCTTGGTACATTTTGCCTAGACCGAAGGGGAAGTCAGTGGTGACTTCCAGATGGCACTACAAGATCAAGCATGCGGCAGATGGCAACGTAGAAAAGTACAAAGTGAGGTTTGTGGCTAGAGGATTCTCCCAAAAAAAGGGAGTGGATTACGAGGAGACGTTTGTTCCAGCCGCCAAGTACACTTCTATTAGAGTAGTGATGTCTTTCGTCTCCATTATGGGATGGAGGATACATCAAATGGATGTGAAGACAACAGTCCTCAATGGGATAGTTGAGGAAGAAGTGTACAACAAGCAGCCTCAGGGCTTTAAGGTCAATGGCAAGAAGTCCCATGTGTGCAGGCTGAAAAAGGATAATAGTGTTCATTTTAGTGCCTTTGGAGGCCAATTAGACAACTCTATGCATCGGATTGCAAAAAAATGGCTTGATTCATCATTTTTATAACGTCACGGAAAACAATTATGCCATTTTTTAATTAAAATTTGGAGATTTGTTCACAGTGACGATGATAGATTGGCCGAGGGTGTATGAGTAGTGGATCCTAGTATTTTTAATATTTCCAAATCCATTCATGTAGTCAGATCATCATTCCGGGCAAAGGAAGAGTCAGATATAGGCAGATTCAAGATTTACAGAGATTTTCAACTAAAAAATTAATTAATAAAATGACCAAGATATGGAATGTGTGGCATGGGATAAATGAATAGCAAGATGTGACTTGGGTTATGTTGGTATGACCCCCAAGAGTTTTATTGGACACTTTTCATGGCATTTCATCATGTTATTTCATCACAAGCTTCATTTCATCCTTGGTAGCATTTTTCTCCTTAGGAGGGTGACTTCCTCTTTTGGTGACTTATGTATCAAAGCAAATGTCAATGTAAAGTTGTAAAATTATTCCCTAGTGGTGAATTGAGCCCTATAGGAAGACACATGATGTATTATTGTTATATCTTAAGATTTGTATGTTGGGTATGTGAGGCAATTCACCCCCCTCACTAGATTAGACTTATTCCAGATTGATCCATGTATTAGTGAGAGATTAAATCTCCACCATTGATCTTTTATTTTTATGTTTTAATCTCAATTGTGTTAGATTTTATACAATTATAGCAGTATAATTTAATTGCAAATAAATAATAAGATCACTAGAAGAATAACCAAGCACAGAAACAATAACACAAGAATTTTATCCTGGGAAACCCAACAGGGAGAAAACCCAGGAACCTTCGTATAGAGATAATCAATCTCGAGAACAAAGTACAGGTACAGGAGAGAGAAATGAAAATTTCTCTAAGTGAAACGCCCAAAACTCTCTTCTCCTTACTGCAAATGCGAACTTCTCTCTTACTAGTGCGAACTTGCTTGACTGAAGTGGATGACCAAATGAGGCAAATGTCCTCTCTATTTATACACATGAAAACTGACCTTTTTCCCTAACTGGGTCGACTTGTCTAACTGACAAGGCCGACTTGTCTTGGGGGAAAATAAAATTAATGTTTAATAAATCTTTTCTTTATTTATTTTCACCCCAAGGTTTACATTGATTCTTTCAAGGGTTTACATGATCAATTACATCAATATCTTCTCCCGTAGGAGGTACAACAATAATGTAATAAAATAAATAAGAATAACTTCCAAAGTTGCACTATTTCCAACACTCCCTCTCAACAAGGAAGGTGTTCTTCGAACACGGTCATCATCAGCATCACGATCATCTGGATCTCAGCTGTACATCACATTTGTCTCGATCATCTCTATACATACTGAAGGTTGTCAACACAGTCTCAGTCCATCGAGAAGTGTCATCATGCATCTGCTCCACACAGTCCATCGGTGGATCCATACATCAGCTCAGCAACTCTACACAGTCCTTCGAAGAGTCTAACATGCATCATCTCAACCTAGTCCATCAGGGATCATGTATCAATAAAATGTGCCTTCGGCTCAACCCAGTCCATCGAGGAACATGCACAAGGACAGCGTGCCTCAGCTCAACCCAGTCCTTCAGGGAACATGCACAAGGACAACGTTCCTCAGCTCAACCCAGTCCTTTGGGGAACATGCACCAACTCAACCAGTCCTTCAGTGAGTCCAAGAGTACCAGTGTGCACCAATGTGCACTAGTCTCTCCATCTCGTCCCAAGATGTCTAAGAGATCTCCTCACTCTTTTCGAAGTGATCTAGAGAATGCACTAAATCTCTCCATCATGTCCCATAATGTCCGAGAGATCTCCCCACTCTATTGAGTGTCCGGGAGTGTGCGCTAGCCTCTCCATCCTATCAAGATGTCCGATAGATCTCCTCATTCTATCCCAAAGTGATCCGGAGAATGCAGTGGCCTCTTCATCCTATCTGAATGTCCGAAAGATCTCCTCACTCTATCCCAGAGTGATCCGAAGAATGTAGTGGCCTCTCCATCCTATCTAGATGCCCGAGAGATCTCCTCACTCTATCCTAGAGTGATCCGGAGAATATAATGACCTCTCCATCCTATCTGGATGTCCAAGAGATCTCCTCATTCTATCCTAGAGTGATCTAGAGAATGCAGTGACCTCTCCATCCTATCTGGATGTCCGAGAGATCTCCTCACTCTATCCTAGAGTGATCCGGAGAATGCTTGGTCTCTATATCATCTCTCCCTCTCAAGAAGGGACACGTTCTCTTCCACCCCAAGTCTTCCACGAAAGTATGCAAACTTTATCTTGGGAAGAGGCTTGGTAAGAACATCTGCAGTCTGGTCATCTGTCAGAACATACTGTAGCTCGACCACACCTTTCTGCACCATATCACGAATGTAGTGATACTGAATCTCTATATGCTTCAACTTATCGTGGAATACGAGATTCACTGACATCTGCACACAACTCTGGTTATCACAATGAATCACAGTTGGCTCTGGAATCTAGCCAAACAATCCTGCAAGGAGTTTTCGAAGCCACACAGCTTCCTGAGCTACAGTACTAGCAGCCATGTACTCGGCCTCTGCAGTACCAAGTGCTACTAAGGTCTACTTCCTGCTGCACCATGAAATCACTGCAAAACCCAAGCTGAAGCAACACCCGAAGGTGCTCTTCCTATCTGCAACACATCCAGCCCAATCTGGATCTAAAAATCCTTGCAATCTAAGGTCACATTCTGAAGCATATCTCAGGCCATATCCCACAGTGCTACGCAAGTACCTCAGCACATGTTTTGCAGCAACCCAGTGAATCTATCTCGGCTCGCACATGAACTGGCTGAGAGCATTCACAGCAAAACATATATTTCGTCTGGTGTTCATCAGGTACATCAAGGATCCAATCAGCTAGCGATACATAATGGGATCAATCAAATTTGAATCTGAAGCAAAGTCTTTTAGCTTCTTCAGATTTGCATCCATCATAGTGGCCATGGAAGTGCACTCCAACATTCTAAATCTCTTCAGTATATCAATGGTGTATTTTCCTTGACTAAGGAAAATCTCCTTTTGCCTCTGCCATACTTCTAGTCCCAAGAAGTAATGCATCAATCCAAGATCCTTCATTTCAAATTCAGAGGCAAGCTTTTCCTTACACCATACAATGAGTTTCTCATTCCTAGTGAAAAATAGATCATCAACATAGAGTACCAAAATCAGTGGCTCATCATCCACAACCTTGTAGTAAAGGTTGGGTTCTGCATCACTCTTGGTCAATCCCAAGCTCACCAAGTATCCATCTATCCGTCCATACCAAGCACATGGTACTTGCTTGAGTCCATATAGGGTCTTTTTCAGCCTGCATACGTAGGACTCCTTTCCATGGACAACAAAATATATACTTCTTCCTCGATAACACCATTGAGGAAGGTGGTTTTGACATCCATTTGATGCAACTTCCATCCCATAGTTGAAGCAATAGCAATGATAGTCCTGATGGAAGTATATCGAGCCACAGGAGCAAATGTTTCACCATAATCAACTCCCTCTTTCTGAGAGAATCCTCTAGCAACAAATCTAGCCTTGTATTTTTCAACACTACCATCTACTCCATGCTTGATTTTGTAAAGCCACTTGGAAGTCACTACTGACTTCCCCTCAGGTCTCGGTACAACCTCCCACACATCATTCTTCATGATGGATTGGTATTCTTCCATCATGGCATCCCTCCATACTTGGTGTCTAAAGGTCTCTTCGTAAGTGGAAGGTTCTGAGTCATGATGTGACTCATCAATGCTACATAACTTGAGAATCTCTGAGGTCTCTTGCTTTCTCGAAAAGTACCATGGGGAGCTCCATGCCCCTCTGCATCCTGCAAAGTTTGTTGTACCCATCTAGGCCTCTTCCGGGCTACTGCAACATTTGTGGGAACATCAATTGGCTCAACTGGATCAATGGGACCAAGAGGCTCATCCTTCTCATTTGACTCCCTCTAAACTGTTGGAGGGGGAGATGATCTCAGCTCCTCATCATCGATCTCCATATCTGATCCTCTAGCTCTTCTGATAGCCACATCTTCTTCAAAGGTCACATCCCGGTTGACCTCGATCTGCCTCGATCCTGGGATTTAAATTTTGTAAGGCTTTGAAGACTCACTGTATCCCACAAACATTCCCTTCTTGCTTGAAGGCTCCAACTTCGTTCTCTTCTCTTTGGGCACATGTATGTAAACTGGACAACCAAAAATTTGAAGGTGGCCTACTTATGGTTTCACTCCTGTGAAAGCTTCTTCCGAAGTCATGTTCTTCAAAATTTTATGAGGGCATCTATTTTGTACATAGACAGTTGTTCTAGATGCTTATGCCGATAAGAACATGGGTAGACTTTGGTCATGTATCATGGCTTTGGCTACCTCAACAATTGTTCTGTTCTTTCTTTCCGTAACCCTATTTTATTGAGGGTTGTAGGGAACTGTGAGCTCCCTCTTAATTCCTGCTTCCTTGCAGAAATCATTGAATTCTACAGAGGTATATTCTCCACCATTATCTAATCTCGAGATCTTAATCCTCTTTCCCATCAGATTCTCGACTTGTGCTTTGAATTTTTGAATTTACTTAGTACCTCTTCGGATTCCTTGGTCTTGAGAAAGTATATCCAAGTCTTCCGAGAATAGTCATCAATAAATGTTGCATAGTAGTAATAGCTATCCAATGATGCAACAGTCATGGATCCGCACAAGTTAGAATGCACTAAATCCAAAATTCCTTTAGATCCGCTTTCACTATTTGGGAAAGATCCCTTGGCATTCTTGCTAAGTGCACATCCTCTACATATTCCATCACTATCTACATGAAGTACTGGTAGACCAGTCACTATATTCCTTACTGCTGGAAGAGATTTATAGTTTAGATGAGCTAGTCTTATGTGTCATAGCTCACCCATACTGGAAGAGTCATGTACTAGGGCTTGAGTTGGTGGTGTGCTCAACCTGTATAAGCTCTCCTTTCGTACGCCAATTACTTTTGTTGTATTCATGCTTGAGTTCTTCTGCCAAGCAAAGACTTTAGCATCAAAAAATGCAACACTATAACCCTTGTCCTCCAACGCTGATATGGAGATGAGGTTTCTTTTCATACCAGGTACATATAACACCTTACTTAGATGTAGGGTATCACTAGATTCCAACTGAAGTGAGGTAGCCCCAAATCCCTTCACAGTATAATTAGCATCATCCCCAAGTACAACCCGTAGATGGGATTCTTTCTCAACTAATTCTAAAAGATTCTCTTTATACCCAGTCATATGCCTAGATGCACCACTATCTATTAGCCATGTATCACTAGTGGTGGGAACCGTACCTAATAAAGCTAATATGAAGAGGAATTATATACATTTATCATTTCTTGACTTCTTGTGATGGGTTTCTTCATTCACATCAACGGTTGGGGCTTCATGCTTCCTTCCAATCATCTTAACTACAGATCTAGACGAGAAACACTAGCAAGAGTTAGGTCAAAAATGAGATTTGGAATCTTGCAAAACTGACTCCACAGATAGATGCGCCCTATCAAGGCAAGTTGAGAGAAGATAAGATCGAGCAAAATCTGTGGACCAGGCAGCACAAAGCTTGAAACCCTAATTTATGTCGCAACTATAGAATTAGGTCAAAAATGAAACTTCTCAAAACTAGAAAATTCCTTCACCAAAAGATGTGCCTTCCCTAGGGCGAAGCTTCCAATGCTCTTTTTCAGCCAAATTGATGAGGGAAGGCCCCGAAATGTGAAACCCTAGCTTTCGACAATGGCTTCTTCTAGTACTACTATGATACCATGTTAGATTTTATACAATTATAGCAGTATAATTTAATTGCAAATAAACAATAGGATCGCTAGAATAATAACCAAGCACAGAAACAATAACACAAGAATTTTATCCTGGGAAACCCAACAAGGAGAAAACCCAGTAACCTTCATATAGAGATAATCAATCCCGAGAACATAGTATGGGTACAAGAGAGAGAAATGAAAATTTCTCTAAGTGAAAACCCCAAAAACATCTTCTCCTTGTTGCAGATGCAAACTTCTCTCTTACTAGTGTGAACTTGCTTGAGTGAACCCGGTTCATCAATTTTATGCACATGAAAACTGACCTTTTTCCCTAACTGAGCCGACTTGTCTTGGGGGAAAATAAAATTAATGTTTAATAAATCTTTTCTTTATTTATTTTCACCCCAAGGTTTACATTGATTCCTTCAAGGGTTTACATGATCAATCACATCAATATCTTCTCCCGTAGGAGGTACAACAATAATGTAATAAAATAAATAAGAATAGCTTCTGAAGTTGCACTATTTCCAACAAAATGTCCGCTAAAACGTCGGTTAGGGATTTGGCCACTCTCTTAGCTATAAAAGAGAGTGAGCCCCTTATTTGTAAGGGACTTTTGGCTCTTGGAGAATATAACAATTCGTCTTGGGGCTCAATTCTCTTGTATCTTGGGATGAATGTCGAATGATTTTTTTCTTTGTAATCTCCTTCTGCTACTAGATCCATTCTTCTTCTTCTCGAGGACAATTTCAATTCGGGTTTTCACCTGCAGGATATGGAGGGTGATTTTACCCATTGACGTTTTGGGCGTGTTGGGGACTCTCTCTCTCTCTCAGAGGGCGATTTGTGAATAAGAAGATTTGCATTTGCCATCCATCTTTTGCCATTTATGTTTGTGTCTTGTTGTATTATTTTTATTTGCAAATTAATGAAATTATTTCAGTTATTTCTATTTGGTTTTTTTCACAATTGTCTCATTTGTTTTGTAGGTAGAATTTCACCAAATTTTCACGAGTGCGATTTGAGGAAGAAGAAATTCTATTTGGTGTCGTCGAGCTTTGGGACAAACTCTTCCAACCATCTCGGATCAAGGTAAGTACCTCATTTCAATTTACAATTTTTTCCAAAACCATTTGTCACACAAAAAATAAAATTAAAAAATCAAAATAAAATGTTTGCAATTCGCATCATTTTGTGGAAGAGGCTGATTCCTCTTTGGGAATTTTTTATTTTACATGTTAAGGGTGTCACTTTAAAACCAAAGCGAATTTGCTATAAACCCTAGTGATTTCTCTTGAATCAATTTGTTTGGCCAAACAACAAGTTCTTTCTAAGTTTGAGAGGTCAGGGGCCAATTTACTGGTGTTTAATTTCATTTTCCTCAGGTGTCTCTCTGTAGAACCAGATCGAACCCACTTCGACCCTATCCCTTTCATTTGGCACCAATTATAAAAAACAAAAATGATTTCATTTCCAGTGTTGAGAGCCGAATTTATTAAAGAGGGGTCGATTTCACAGGTAGAGGGGCCGATTTCTTTTGTTTAATGTCATTTACCCTCAGGCGTCTACTTACCAGCCCTATCGGACTCCATTTCAAATCTATCTTTCACTCGTTGGCAAGTAACGATTTTGTTTGAATCTAAGAAAATCCAAATCTCTTCCAAAAGGGTTGTTTTTCTCATTGATTATTGTTGTTTTGCCCCAAGGTGTCATCCCAAACCATAGCAAATGCACTTAACCTCATCTCTACAATCTGTCTGGCATTTGTCTATTGAAGCAAATTCGTTTTGGTGCTTTGAAGTAGAATTTTCTTTGTGAGTGAGGCCGTTTCCTCTAGTGATTACCTTCTTTGGCCTTTTTACAACTTCATTTTGACTCCATTGCCCATCTAAAGCACCGATTCATAGTCTATCACTTTGCTCTCGGAGTTAGAAGCCGAAATCCACTTGTGATGCTTGATGACTTGCTTGTTTGCATGGTTTGTGAGATCTTTCATTATAGTAGGTTGAATTGGTGTCTGAGATTTTAGATTAGACGCCTTAGTTTTGTTTTCATTTTTAAGGCCCACCCCCCTTGGCTTCGCTAGGAAAGCCTAGACGAAGGAGTCGAGTCCCAAGTGACAGCACTTAACTCTGACTTGCCCCCAAGGCCACACCAGTAACTTGAAGACTTCTGCTGCGTTTTTCCCAGGTGTGGAACCACTCGGCAACATTTTGGCGCCATTGCCGGGGATAAGTCTTTCTATTCCCGGAATACGACTTTTGAGTTTTCCTTTTTGTTTTTGCTTTGTTTGATGTATGTAGTGAATTTTTTAAATTGACAAAGAACATCTGGCGACTCCACTGTCAACAAATTTACCAAGGCATTTTTCAAGAAGGAATCCTCAGAACTTGCTTCAGTGCTTTCCTGAGCCTGAAAAGGTCTATCATAGAAGGAAAAGCAAGCTATCTTCTCGAAAAACCCTTGAGGATCCTGGTTCTCAATCAATTTCTGATATTCACCTTTTATTTGCAGAAAATAATTTGAATAATCCTCCTGTTGAAATGGCTGAGTTTGGTCCTTATGATTTTACTGCTATAGTTGGTTACCCTCATGATATTCCTGAAAAAGCTATTGATAATTTGCCATCTTTTCAAGGAAATAATGCTATTAGTGCTAAATCCCATATAACTCGTTTTTGCCATTGTTTTGACAAGTGATGCTTGGGTTCCAAGCATGAAGATGTAAAAATGAGGTTGTTTGCTTTATCTTTGGAAGAAGATGCTTATGAATGGTTTAACAAGTTGGAAGCTGAGAAAAGAAGAAGAGGATCTGCGTTTGTGAAATGAAAGTTCTCAAGCACAAAACCTATAAAGAAATTGGAAGCTGACAAGTACAAAACCTATAAAGAAATTGAAACTTCTTTCCTGGCCAAATGGGGGACATCAAGGAAGACCGCTACCTTCTAGCTGCCTTGACGAACACTAAGAAGAGTGAAAATTAGACAATGGAAGTATTTAACAAAGAATTCAATGAAATTGTGGGTAGACTTCATGCTGATATCAAGCCACCTGATAATTCCATCCTCATTTACTACATGGAGGCTTTTAATGGAGAATTGAAATATCAACTGAGTGATAAAGAACCTGCCGATCTAAAGAAGGCCATGGAATTGGCTGAGAAAATTGATAAGAATATGCTAAATTGTGGCAAGTCTCATCTTCCCAGTTTCACAAGGGCCAACGTTCCTATGAAGCAAAATGAGAGTAAAGAAAAGACCATTAACACTGAGATTAAGGATCCTTCAAAGGAACCTTTGAAAGAAATCGCTCAACTCTTAAAAGACGCTGTTTCAAATCAAGCTTCCAACATGACTGCCATACAGAACAGGTTGATCTCCATTGAAAGATCTCAAAACCACCAAGTCTCAAGCCAACATGTGCCTAAGCCTCAGTATGCTCCTAGGCCTCAATTTCAGAGAAAAGTTCCCTTTCAAGATCAGAGGACCCCAAATCCTTTGGAAACTGTAAATACTCTTTCAGAAGAAATTCCTCCCTTTTGTAGGGCATGTGATAGCTTCTATGAGGAGTCTACTTGTGTTATATTTAAATGGTCAATGGAACAAAATCCGTCAGAAGCCAGTAGCAGTGTCAGATTAGCAAGCAAGCCTGAGAACCAGCCTGAATATATCAACGTTGTGGGTCAAACTCACCCTGTCTCCAAAGAAACTTGGGAACAAGCTAGACATTACAGCCAAGACTTGAAAGATAAAGCTACCCTTAGATTTGGTGAGATGCCTCCACCAGAGAAAATTCTTGAGATGTCAAAGTTCAAAGGTTTAACATATCAGAGAAAGGACAATATTGGAACATCAAACTCAAATCAGAATATTCCTAAGGTAACACCTTCTCCCAACTCTGAAAATCTTCATGTTGATTTGGCTGAATGGTTATCTTCTGCAAAGATTCCTGTTCTTGTCACTGACCTTATCAAAATTCCAAGCTTAAAAGAAAATCTTATGAAAGTGATAAATCATCCTCAACAAGAAAAAGGCAAAGCCCCTATAGACTCAGAGAGAGTGAATCTTAGCCAGACTAGAGAAGAGCCTAAGCTTCAAAACATAGTCAATCATAAAGATGACCCAATTATTTTGCATAGCTTGGATCCTCATAAGGAAGACCACCCTCCCTTCTATGTCTCCTTGCTTGTCAATAATATGCTTATGCACAATTGCATGTTGGATTCTGGGGCTTCTTCGAACTTTATGACCAAAAGGGTTATGGATCAATTGGGTTTAAAAACAACTAGACCCTATCACAATGTGTGTGCCGTGGATTCGAGGGAAGTTGATACTATTGGTATCATTATAAATCTACCTGTTAGGTTGGCCAAGTATCCCGATGTCCATTTAACCATGGATGTCGTAGTAATTGATGTGCCAGACAATTGGGGAATGCTTTTATCAAGAAAATGGGCTGCATCTTTAGGGGGTGACATACGGATGGATTGGTCATATGCTACTATTCCTGCATCAGAACATACAACGGTTAAGTTATACAATGAACAAGCTAGAAAGCTCCATGTTGAAGACCCACAGAATCTGGCTAATGAATTTGTGCATGAAACAGACAACTTTGGAAACTATGCTATCTTATCAAATTTCACAGCACCTTTTAAAGAAGTATCCGAAGATGAAAAGAAAGATAAGGTATGGAGGATGAGTTTTGATGGGGCATCTTCAAGATACGGAAAAGGAGCTGGAATTGTCATAACTTCTCCTTCTAAGCAAACTTTCAAATTTGCTTTCAGACTTGAGTTTGATGCATCAAATAATGTGGCTGAGTATGAAGCCCTTTTGCAAGGGTTAGAAATCGCCAAAGATATGGGGATTAAAATTTTATCTATTAAAGGTGATTCTGACTTAGTGGTTGCCCAAGTTAAAAACATATTTGCTTGCAAAAGTCGAAGGTTGAAACAATATAGGAATGCTGTCTGGGATACTATGGAATGGTTTGATGCTTTAAATATCATGGCAATTCCTAGAGAAGAAAACACTGAGGCAGATCAACTAGCTGTGGCAGCCTCTACACTTCAACCAACTGAGGAATTATTAAAGGGTAATGGGAAATTTGAAATCAACTTTAGACCTTTAATCCCTGACAACATAGATCATTGGAAAGTGTTTGATAGTGACAAGCAAATTCTCAACTTCATCCATAATCTTCAAGAATTTTCTGATTGTCAAATCACCTATCAGGAAGAAGGCAAAGAGTATCCAGAGGAAGAGGATCAGCCGAGGAACAAAATTCCCAAAGGCATCACCCGGTTAGAGCAGCTTTTCGATTGACAAGATGGCCATAAAAAGAAAAAGAGTTCAATAAAACCAGGGGAGTTTATTGAAATAAACATAGGAACTGAAAAGGAACCAAAAATGATAAAAATTGGAAAAGGAATATCTGAAGAAGAAAGAAAAGCCTTGATTGACTTGATCTATGAATATAGGGATATATTTGTTTTCAGCTATGATGAACTTAAAGCTTATCGTGAGGATATTTTTCAGCATACAATCCCTTTCAAACCAGGTATTAAGCCTTTTCGCCAAAACCTAAGGCGAATAAATCCCAAGTTGGCCCCCATGGTTTACAAAGAACTTCAAAAGATGTTGGCAGCAGGCATCATTGCTCCAACAAGACACTCTACTTGGTGTTCTAACTTGGTTGTTGTTAGAAAAAAGAATGGGGATATCAAATTGTGTATTGACTTCAGAAACTTGAACTGGGCATGCCTAAAAGATAATTATCCTTTGCCAAGCATGGACACTTTACTTCAGAAGGTAACTGGATCAGGTAGGATGTCTTTTCTTGATGGATTTTCTGGATATAACCAGGTGCTAGTAAGCAAGGAAGATCAACATAAAACTACTTTTACTACACCTTGGGGCACTTTCATGTACCCTAGAATGCCTTTTGGTCTTACTAATGCTGGTGCTACCTTTCAACGTGCTATGGATGTTGCTTTTAATGGGTTGATTGGTAAAATTATTGAAATATATCAGGATGATCTAACAGTATATTCTAAGGAAAGATCAGATCATGTTGGCCATCTTAGAAAGATTTTTGAGAGATGCAGAAAGTATGGCATATCTTTAAATCCAGCTAAGTCTGTGCTTTGTGTTGATGAGGGCAAACTATTGAGACATATTATCACTAAGGATGGTGTAAAGGTTGATCCTGAAAGAGTTGAGGCCATTAAAAAGGTTCCTATCCCTACCAATGTCAAAGCTCTCCAATCCTTCAATGGCCAAATTAATTTCATTAGAAGATTTATTCCAAATCTAGCTGAGCTAATGAAGCCTCTACAACTCTTACTTAAAAAAGATGCTAAGTTTGAATGGAGTAAGCAAGGAAGAGAAGCTTTTGCAGGTATCAAGGATGCCATATCTAGAGCCCCTGTGTTGATAAGCCCTGATTATTCAAAAGAATTCCAAATTTTTTCCTTTGCTTCTGAGCATACTATTGCTGGAGTTTTACTTCAAAAAAATGACCAAGGCCAAGAACAACCCATAGCATTCTTTAGTAAAGCTTTACAAAATTCAGAGCTTAAATATACTATAATGGAGAAACAAGCTTATGCCCTTGTTAAGTCTTTGAAACATTTCAGAATATATATTGGGTATTCCAAGGTTGTGGGTTATGTTCCTCATACCGCTGTTAAAGATATATTAGCTCAACAGGATTGCCTTGGTATAAGGGGAAAATGGCTGTCCAAAATACAAGAGTATGACTTGGAAACCTACCAAGTTAATCAAAGGTCAAGGTCTTGCACGCATGATGACGGAAAGCAATGAGAAAGCTGTGGGAATGATTTGTCAAAATAATGAGTCAACACCTGTCATATCTGAAGAACTTCAAAGATTAAGTCAAACACAATGGTATTCCGAAATTATTTACCTTCTTAACAATTTTACTTGTCTTGAACATCTTGTTGGTCACAAAAGAAGGTCTCTAAGACTTAAAGCCACTAAGTATTGCATAACTCAAAATAGATTAGGTTGGAGAAAACCTGATGGCTTAGTTCTTAGATGTGTTGATGAACCAAATTCCAAAAAACTTCTGGTTGAGTTTCATACTAGATTTTGTGGTGGGCATTATGCAGCAGACACCACAGCCCACAAGATCCTTAGATCGGGTTACTATTGGCCCACTTTGTTTAATGATGTGCATAAGTTTGTCAGATCTTGTCCCCAATGTCAGTTGTTCACTGGGAAACAGAAGTTGGCAACTTTACCTCTTCAGCCAGTAGTTGTTCAAGCCCCTTTCCAACAATGGGGTCTTGATTTTATCGGTCAATTTAAGGAAAACTCAAGCAATGGTTATACCTGGATCCTAACTGCCACCGATTATTTCACCAAATGGGTGGAAGCAATCCCCACTAAGTATGCAATAGATAAAGTAGTTATGGACTTTCTTGAAAATCATATCATAACTAGATTTGGGGTGCCATCCAAGATAACAACTGACAATGGTCCTAGTTTTAGTTCCATGGCCTTTTCAGCATTTTGCTTCAAGTATGGTATAATCCTTTCCCACTCATCCAACTATTATCCCCAAGGAAATGGATTGGCTGAATCAACCAACAAGACCTTAATGAACATTTTAAAGAAAACTGTTGGGGATAACAAGAGGTCTTGGGATTCTAAGATAAAATTTGCTATATGGGTTGACAAAATAACACAGAAACGTGCTACTGGGAAAACCCCTTTCCAGTTGGTTATGGTTTGGAAGCTTCTGTTCCCATTCATATTCAGTTGCCAGTGTATCAGATGTTGCATGATTATGATTCAAATGATGATGGTATGCAGAATAGAATTGAGCAAATTATGAAATTGGATGAGACTAGAAGAAAGGCCTTAGACCAAAGTATCAGAAATTAGGACAGGGTTAAAAGAACTTTTGACAGATCAGCTAAGCCAAAAGATTTCCAGCCAGGGGATTGGGTTCTTTTATGGGACAAGCGACGGGATAAGCCAAGAAAGCATGGAAAGTTTGATAGCCTATGGTTGGGACCATATGTTATATTTGAACCAGCAAGGATTAATTCTTTCTTCCTTTGCACTATGGATGGAGAAAGGTTGACTCTCCTAGTCAATGGACAACATCTCAAGCTGTTCTTCAAAGAAGATTTTCTAATGCCCACGGGGGCAGATTGATAGCAGGGCCATCTCTAAACCTTTGCCTTGCATTTTTGTACATTATGTTTTGTATATTATTGATGTATATTAGTTTCATTTGCTTGCTTTAGTTTTACTTTGAAATAAATGTTGCAACTTATGTTTCATTTGGCAAAAGATGTGGGACTGATGCATTTTAATTTTGTGGCGGGAACCAGAGATTCTTGGATTCTCACATACTCTCTTTGATTGAGAGAATCAGATCGAGCACACATCCCGCAGTTAGAGCCAGTTGTTGCCAACTAAGTTGTACTTGGTTGGATTATCAAGCAAGCGGGCAGAGTTGAACATGATACATGTTCGTTTTTGATGATTTGATATCCAGCTGGCCTTTTTAAAGGGCCCCGGTTTTAACTTTTTTCCACATGTCCATGGCCCTGCGGGGTTTGTAATAAAACGTACTAGCATGGTGTTTTGTAAAAGACTTGGTTCCCTAGGACTTTTTGGCTAAGTCAGGTATTCCAAGGAGTTTTTTCACCTAGTTATTATGTCTTGCATTAGTGCATAACATAATTTTTGGGTTTTTCTCCTGCTCCTCCAAAGTTGGAATGCCTGGAGAGGCTGACGGGCCTTAGGGGGTTGTTAAAGTCTATGGGTCAATGTATATAAACATGCTAGGCGTTATTTTTTTAGTCATATGGACATGTGCTAAGTCCCCCTAGGTTGTTTTTTATTTTTCGGCAGGGTTTATTTTTTCCGTAAATTGGGCCATTTTTTAATGGTTCAATTAAAATTTTTGTAGCTGGCCTGGAAGTGGCATCTAGAGGTCTTTTTTTCCTTAGGGGTGCTCGTTTTCTAACTCAGAGCACCCCCTAAACCCCTAAACCCACTTTTCCTAATGTTTGGATGCTTAAATTTTTACCTATGGCCAAGAAACCCAAAAAAGTCATGAAAAAATCAAAAAATTGGAAAAATGACTTTAAAAAATATTAAATTTTTGAGTAAGTTATGGGTCTGATTTCGACCAGCACCTTTAGGGGAGCAATGTTAGCTGTTTTGTAAGGGAGTTGGCAACCCCAAATGATGGGAGTGTGTCCCCACTTGACTTGGGCGCATTTATGAGAGTGGACAGCCACGAATTGAGGAATGAGCAGCAGATATGGTGCTGCTGCGTTGGCTCTTTTGATTCTGATTTTGGGCAGCATGAATCAAGGAATGGGCAGCCCTATTTGCTCCCCCATTCACTCCACCCATTCCACCATCTCCTCCACTTAGCATGGGCACACTCCCTCATGGTTTTTCTATAAATTGAAGCTTTGTCTCCATTGTTCACTAGTGAGAATTGGAGCAAGAAACATATCATTGTATTACTCATTTTGGTTTTAAGTGTGAATAAATAAGACTTTGGAGGTCAGCTTGTGGTGTTCTTGTTACATGTGGATGTACTATCTTGTGTCTTTTTCCAAGATGACTTGCGTATAAACTTCATTCTTCAAAGGTGTGGTGTGCTCATTGGAAAGATTGTTACCAATCTATCAAATAAGTTGTTTCGGTTTGTTTATTGCAGCAACTTAGTGATGTGTGCTTGGTAAGAGATTATTTTTGCATTTTCCATTTGTTTATGCACATGCAACAGTAGTTTCTTGTGAGTGCATATCTAACTTTTACTTGTGTTGGTGAGGTCTGTGATATGCAGCTGTTTTCTTGAGTTGGCAAAAGGAGGATCTTGTTTGTTTCCCCCTTTTCTAATCATCGTTTGCAGATATAGTCCCTTCGAATATCACTAAACCATCTCCAAAGGCTTCGGATTTCAACGAAGGATTTGTTCCCTCTCTGTCTCATATTCAAAAAATTAAATTTTCTGGTTACTGGTTACTGATCAAAAAGTGGATCTGATTTACATACTGCTGATAAAACCTTAAATAGATCAGATTCTGTCATCAAGAAGTTTTAATCTTTCATTTCATAAAAAGTTCATTGTTAGTAGATCAAAGCTTCTTGGTTATCTAGCACTTTCCTTTCGAAAACTGGTTTAAATTGTCAAAAAATTTCAAGTTTTTCTGAAGTAGTGTTAGATCTGATTTCAAAGTATTACCTAGCTGTCCTAGAGCTTGAAATTTGCAGCCATTAAAAGCTAGCAAAGATCCCAAGTAGACAAGCCCCATAGCTTGTTTTGCTTGGTTACTTTCTGTCATTTTAACTTAGTTTTTTTTGGGTTTTTAGGAGGTGTTCCAAAGACACTCTTAAAGTGTTTTTGGGCATCTTTACTGATCTATTGCTTGCTGGTTTGCAGCATTTAAAGAGCAGGTAGAGAGAATTGCTGGCCAATTTTCCAAGATCCAGGCCATCCAGAGCATCTAGTTTGACAATTTCATGAACCGATCACTTTTTCTCTTCTGTTTTGTAAGCCACTAAGTCGATTTAAGACTGGGGCATTTCTATCATATTGTAACTAAAGTATCAAACGAGAGCAAGTGGGCTAATCAAGCGCCCACACCCCATCCCCCTGGGGGGGGAAAACTGTGTCGACTCAAATTTCGTTGTTTGCAATTTTTTAGTTTAGATTTCTTTTTCTGCAATTAATAAAATCAAACTAGGGTTAAAATCAACCTTGTTGGTCCGTTCCACTGGCGGGCCACAAGTTCACTCAAAACGTAGTTTTTATCATTTTTTTTACAAACTCAAACGCCCCCTTGCTTTCCCGAAGTAGGGTTTCTGTACAAGGGCTTGCTCGAGTACGTGCCTGAAAAGAGACTCTTGGGGTTTAAAAAGAAATAAAATTTTGGTTCATAAAATTTTTCTAAAAGCGCCAAGGTCTTCTCCCATATGCTCTTTGGCCGACTTGCAGCTCAGTCTGATCCAGTTGGTACGCATCAGAAAGGAGGAGATGACTAGTAATAGGATCTAATACCGCCCCTAATAAAAAATCCTTTATGTGAAAATCCGGCACATCGCGAGCATTTTGTTGTCGTGGGGAAATTTCTCAGAAGGCTTGGGACAAAACTGAATAGTGACCTCTTGGAAACCGTTAGGCTTGCCCTCATTGGTACAGCATCTGAACACCTCCTCGAGACTCCGATTCAGCCCAAGCCAGAGAGGGAAGCCACACATCAAAATTCCGAACATGTTCCCCCGTACCTTCGCATATATTGGGAACCAACCAGCCATAATAAAAAGATCACCTTCACATTAATTTTAAAATAAACCAAGAACACTTGCACTACATTTACTTTTCTGCTCATGCATTTATTTGACTCCATTACAAGGCACTGGTCTATATTAATGTTATTTCATGTTATTGACAAATGATGCAAATGAATGATAATGATAATGAATGAGAGCAAATGATGTATTGATGAATGATTGCTTTGCTTTACAAAAGTATATGCTGCTTTGTCTTGGTTATCAAAAATATTTTTCTAACTCCTAGATTAGACGCCTTAGTTTTGTTTTCATTTTTAGGGTCCACCCCCCTTGGCTTCGCTAGGAAAGCCTAGACGGAGGAGTCGAGTCCCAAGTGACAGCACTTGACTCTGACTTGCCCCCAAGGCCACACCAGCAGCTTGAAGACTTCTGCTGCATTTTTCCCAGGTGTGGAACCAGGCGGCAACAGGTATCCTGTTGTTATAAAAAGGGTATGGCACCGTGTCGGGCCTAAGTCTCCTCCATAACTTATCTAGTTCATTATTAGTGTCCTAAGTAACTTAAAGTGAGAAAAACCTACCTAGAGTGATAACTGTTATCACACCATAGTAACTGGGCTACTATTCTTGCTGAGCAGATATCTGCACTTTTAAGAGCTTTGCTTTTACAAAAATCAGCTATGATGAGCTTACTTATTTGAGATCACTTATTGATCAGACCAATATATGTATTAGACCTTGTGCCAAGGCTGAGCCTTGAGAGCTTAGATTTGATGACCGATGTGACCCTTTGTTCCATACAGTTTCAGTTCAGTACCTAGTGTTATTATTGCAGCAGTGTTTCAGTTGTTTATGGATGATTATTATGATATGATGTGACCTATGGACTTATGATTATTAGCACTGGATTATTATCTTGTTGTTTTAGTCATCTTCATAGCATTGACTTGGTATATGATTCACGATGTGGCAGTACTATTTAAAATAAAATGAAGTATCTTGGATGATGTTATAAATATAAAAATGGATGTATTACTTGCACACTAAGGTTTTCTGACAATACTCATTGGTTTCATAACCCTCCTGTGAGCATAGATATGGTCTTTCCTGACATCTTTGTCTGCTAGCTTAGGCACCACATTCATTTGACTCCATCCATCCATGACCTTCCTAATTTGGCTTTCACCCTTGACTTGCCTTCTTGACTTTTTGATATGGAGGACTTCCCCATTTCTACCTCTGTGTTGAACCACATCCATGTTTGTTTTGTGTCTCGACTCTGAGTTGGTGACAGAACTTGCCTTTGGTAAGTTGGATTGTATGCCTAAATCATTCTGGTCGGTTGTCCCAATGTTTGGCACTATGCAGAAGTCCCTCTAGTTGCTTGAGATGTTGTTGGCTAAAACTGAAAGCACATGTACTACTTATATTGGAAATTATTATAAAGCTTGTGAACTTAAAATTCTAGAATGTGTCTATCAACACACGTGAATAAAGGCTATAGCAATGAACTGCTAAAATACCCCACGAAGGGTAGAGAAAAGGTCCAAAAAACAATGGTTAATAAAAATTTATATCTATTATTGTTGACATTGTAAATGTAAATATGCCCCGGATCCAACCTGTGATTAGTTATGCTTCTTAGCACATGTGAAATCCCAGAGGGGTCATATAGGCCAAAAGGCCATGGAAATGAAATGAATGATCCTAATGAACCTGGATCAACTTGATGTAGACATGATGCCTAAGTTGAATAAGCACTCTCTAAACAACTTATCCATTTGTGAGGCACAGCCCTTCCCTTTGTTATTTTGTCTAGCACAGAGTGTAGCTTCCCCTTTCCCCGTCCAAAGTGTCACTGAGTTGAGTTTGGTCAAGTCATCCCTTTTTGCCTAGCCTTGTCCTTAGCCTTCATCCTTAGCTAGCAGTTAGGCCATGTCCAATGGGTGAGTATGTCTATTAAGCTTCTTGTGCAAGTAAATTATAAATAACATTGAAACATATATATGTATTAACTGCCACGGAATTATGTTATACTTTAAGTTAAGCTGTGAGTGTGATTAAAAGAACATGTCTTAGTCTATTGTTATAATCTAGTCTTGGGTTGTATCTTGACCTAGTCAAACATAGTTTGACCATGGTCATTCTTGGGATCCGTGATGAGATGGACCATTTGTGCTTATGGATAATGATTTATGGTCCCACATACACTTATTGATGATTCCATATGATGGACATATGATTCAGATGATGATTGATGCAGTTGAGCAGTTTTATTATTATTTCCAAATCATCATATTTTACACTGTCTGGGTATGGTGGACCATGCTGATAACCCCACAGGTTATCATGAGGTGTATGAGTACTCCTATCTAGTGGATTTGGGTCTTCTGGATCCATTGGGACACTTATCTTTCAGTTTTGGGCACTTCTGACGATGATAGTTGCAGTTATCCACCTGTTAACCAATTTGGGCATGTTGATCCAGCCTATCCAGCAGAGGCTTTGGAGGCCAGTCGTTACCTAGGGCGTTGTGTAGGAAGGGGGTGGTCCAGCCACTTGTTTTCACCATTATACCCCCCTTCCAGACAATCTCGTGCACTCAGTTTGACAGCACAGGCACCCTGGGTGGCAGTTTGGGGCACTTTTAGGGTTTTCAGGACGGTTAAAAAATGGAATAAAAGAGTCACTGAGGAATTCAATTTGGGCAATTGAGTCAAGGTTTTGGCACTTGGTCTTCTCAGAGGTCTTCCAGGGTGAACCCCCCTTCTTCCAGATCAGTTGGCATCAGTCAATGGGGTCCAAAGTGGCCACAGGAGGCCTTTTACTGCATGTCTCTCTCAGTTTTGGAGACAAGATTTTGATCATTTGTTTTTTTTGGACATGTCATAGTCCTATTATTTTATATTATTGTGCCATGGGGACGAGCTAGTGAAGGATTGATACCTCCTAGCCCCACCATGTGTCTTCTGAGTCTTGCCCATGTCATATATGGTGGGCCCATGTTACTTGGCCCCCTTTGAGGCATGACGTCACCCCCCTTAGAGACTTTTGAGGCATGATGTCATCACTTAGTGAATGATCCATGTGAGATATTGTTAGGCTCATCTTAGCCATTGATTATTATGTTGTATCTTTTGATCTCAACCACTCATTTCAAAAAGTGGTTTTGTGGTTTAGGGTTTTGGTCTCTATTATCCTATATAAGGAGGAGACCCCCTATTGTAAAAGCACCTTTGGAGCTCTTGAAGATTGGAATAGAATACTTCTTTGTGGATCTACTTCTCTTGTCTTGATGGATTCTTTTGCACTTTGAATATACAGTATTTTCTCTATGTATCATTGTGGATCTTGGGGCTACCAGTCGTTTTTTCAAGGAGGCCGAATTGGTGAGGAGGAGGACGATTTGAAGGAGGCTATTGTTGGGGGAGACCCACATATCTTCTCTTGGGTTGATCTTTGTGACAGGGAGTATCATTATTGTATCTCCGTGACATAGTTGATGCTTTCTCTTACATCTCTTCATCATTTTCATAATTTTTCTACTTGGCTTGTTTCTAACTTGATCTTGTCTTGTAGGAGGAGGACGATTTGGCTACTCTTGGAGGAAGACGTTTTGGCTTGGAGCACTAGATCGCACTCTTGAATATACACATAGGGGAATGCTATCAATTTGCAAAGTGACCACAAGCATTTGAGGTATGTTCTGCAAGGTATGTACCTAGATCCATTCATTCTTCTTCATTGGTCATAAAACCCTTAAAATCAAAACCCTCATTTTACTTTTTCTTAGATCTACTTGGATCTAGCTTGGCTTTGGGGATAATATTTTAAACCCACCTCTATAGCATCCATGGCAATTCGGATCTATAATTTGGTGGTGATTGGCCTCCATTTGACCCACTTCCCAAGGCACCTAGCCCTCCTTGAGGCAATTCGCACTCCTTGAGGAAGGCTAGTTGGGCTAGTTCCTTGACATGGGTAGGTGAGATCCCACTTGATTTGGATAGATCCATCTTGATAACCTACCCCTAGTGCTTCACCTTGTGGACCCCATTCCTCATTTTGAGGGTTGTGCCCCACTTGGGTCACTTGGTGATGCATTTTCAATCTTAGATCTATGGAGATCTAGCTCATATTGGGGCATGCCATTTCAAACCCACCTTGATAATTGCCTTAGCTACCCCGATTTACATTTTGGTGAAATTTGGACTCCATTTGCCCCCTCAAATTAAGGCACTAGTCTCCCTTGGGTAAATCGCACTCCTTGGGCTAGTGTTCTTTTGCTAGATCCCATATGTGGGTGTTGCCTCTCTCATCTTATATCCATAGATCTACATCATTGCATACCCCTTAGTGCCATCTCACCCCTAACTTCACCTTGTGGGCCCCATTTGGACCATTTTCCACTTTTTAAGGAGTGGGCCCCACTTGTGTATTTCCATGGTACTAGATCTATCCATTTGAACTTCATAAGTGGCCCGAGTCATTCATTGGTTGAAACACTTGTCACCTCTTAAGCCTCTTCAACCACACCTAAACTCTTGGGTCCACTTAATCCAACTCACTCATTGGTTTCCGTAACTCTATTTACACATTTCCCTAGGAACCTTTGGGTTAGCTGGTCTTCATTGATTGGCTAGGGTCTCCCCCTTGATCTTGATTAGTCTTGATCTAAAGTGAAGAGTGCCTCGGTTATCGTGACTCCCAGCTTGCATGGGGAACCATTGCATCTCTTGGGCCACCTCTTTAGTTGTTTGTCTCCTCTACCATCTCAGATGGGATACCTTTAGGGACAACTACAAGTTGTGTGATAACAATAACCAAAGCATATCTTGGGGGTAGGATTTTCGAGGGTCACAACTTTAGCAACCATCTTTCTCTGTCGTCCTGAATAGGATCAATTGTTTGGATTGCTACTAGAATTGTGATAACAATAGCTATGCCTCCACATGTGTGCCAAGAGAGGGAGCTCAAGGAAGATGACGTGTCAACTCAACAATACTCATCGGGTCACCATAATGCATAAAAATATCTAGCAACATGGCCCTAAAAACCAGAATTGGATGTCCAGCAAGAAGCTGCCATAGCTCCAATGCCTTTGGGATCTAGGGGGAGCATTTGATACCACTGAAAACTCATGAAATAATCTTTCCAGACATATATCATACGCCTCCAATGGAGCTATGGTGTGACAGAACGACCCTTATGAAGACAAGCTTCCAAATCTGCTGCAAATGGCCCATAAACCAGAATCTGATGGCCATAAAGAATGTTATATTTCTCCAACGCCTTGAGGAACGAGGGGAGTGTTCTACATCACTGGAAAGGTCTTGGGAAGAGCTTTCCAAACATATATCGCAAGCCACCATCTGAGCTAGGGCATTGGAGATATGGGGGTCTAAAGTCAGGGTCCAGCAAGCATCCAAGACCATCCAAGAGAGTCATAAACCTACTTTGTGATGAAAATCACAAGTGAAATCATAAGTGTACACTCATGCAAAATGGGGAGTAACATGGATCCTCAGCAATATTTTCACTGACACAATGTTTGCAACATTGGTATGTATGCAATTGTCTACCAAAGGCTATCTCCTCATTAAGGATGCCAAAGAGTTAATGCTTTAGCATATTCTGAGTTTATTATTGCCTTAGTAGTTCTTAGGAAGAGGATATAAAACATCATTGTATATACCCTTCCATATTGGTTTTCTTTTTTCAGCTCTCTTGTATATTTTCCCCTGTTAATGTAATACATAATATTCAAAATAAAAATAAGAATGTGAAGTATTTTTTATGGGAAATTTGGTCACAATAAGAGTGTCTGAAAAAAAATTAAATTAGTGGGATGATCGACACAACCATGGGCAGCCAAGAAAGAAGGGTAATGTTGTAGAACATGAAGACAGAATTTTACGCTTTTGTGTATGCAAATTCTGATTTGTAGAGCATTTATGACAATTATCATATTAATGACTTTCTATTCAAGGTAATACAAGAAGACCTATAATAGGAGTTGAATTGTCTAAGAGGAAGTAGGGATTACCTAAATTAGGGTTCTGCAATCTTCTAACACCAAAGAACTGCTTGGAGATGACATGCTAACCTATTGGAAAATAGGGCAGAAGATTTTAACCCAGCAGTAGTTGAGTTGTTGTGACCATAGAGAGCCCCACAACATTTGGTTTTGAAATTTTGTGATTCATTATTCACTCAACATTCACATTGGAACATAAAATTTGATATCAAGTGGAAGTTATATTATGATTCCATTGTCATACTACATTCAAAATTTGCCTAATGGGTCAATGGCATTTCCAGACATGAAATGGAAAATACAAAATTCAGAAAACACTCAACAGTGATTTCATTCAATGATTCTCCTTGCTGTAACAGTGTAACCTTGTCGCTGTATTCAACATGGAAATCCCTTCACTGTTTCACCAAACACTGTCACCGTGGAAAGCCCTTCACTGTTTCACCGAACACTGCCACTGCTGAATAAAATGATTATGAGATGTTTGAATGGAAAATTATGATGTTTGAAGAGTTTGGGGGTCGTAATTTTAGGTTTGGGAGGGGGGACACCTTTCCCCCCTTTTATTTATTTCACTACTTAAAAAATCAGGCCGTCGTCCCCTCTCAGCCAAACAAACCCATTTTTTCAAGTCGGCGTCCTGGGTTCTTCTATCAAGAACCCGGTTCATATGAGTTCGCCAACCAAGAACCCGCACCCAAATCGGAGACGTGGGTTCGTGAACCCGGTGTGGGGACATGAACCCTACCCTCGGGTATGCGAACCCATGCAACTAAGATGTCAAATCAAAGAATTGCACTCGGGCAGGAACATGGTCTTATTAATCTGATCAACCAACCAATGAGCCTAAAGTTTGTTAATTAATGGCCCTATTACTTATTCATTGCCAAATGTCTGTTGTTCAACCAATATGCCTTTTTTTGTTTATCCAAAGACATTAATTAGTGTTTGTTTTTAACTTCAATATGTTACTTAGAAATGAATACTACAATTTAGGAGGGGCCTTAAGCAGCTTCATCTATAATATGTAGTGAGATTACTAACAAGCGCAATCTTCTATGTGAATGGGTAGCCAATAATACAAATTTCTGATTTCCTTTATATAGCATAAGTCCATTGTATGAAAATTAATAGAATCTAACATGGAACCTCCAATAAAAATAGGAGGCAATACTTGACATTGATCTACCAAAAGAAAACTACAGAAACAACTAATAATTGGCATAAAAAATTTCTTAAGTTACATATGTGAAGAGGCGAACCTGATGATTTTCCTCTCTTACAAGATGTAGAAGCTTTTTGCGCAAATATGTTTTCTCTTTGTCGCTTATAATCCTGCTAAAACATATCAATTCAGTGAAGTAATTAACAAATATTACTTGATGTTGGCAACACTTTTATGCAATATGTGGATGTGAGATCACCATTCACTGAAAAAAATGTAGACCAGATTGATAAAATACAAAACATCATAATATGTCGGAAAAAACAAAGCAAAGATAGTGCACAGTTATGACCTTTATCTTTTCGGTGTCTAACATGTTCAACACAAGATGCAACCATGCTTGGGAAACAATATGCGTAAAAGATGAAAATGATAACCATAGAAAACAGCATGTATAACATAACTAATTTATTAATTGCATATATACTAACTCCAAACAGTTGGAAAATACCTACATATTGACTATCCATTTTATTGCCCTGGATGGATTAGGGAGATTACCCACTATACAAAATAGAAATAGCATGTGCTGTTGCATTAATTATTAGGGTAATAATAAGCTGGTAAGTATGCATTTTGTTTTGTTGTTTGTCACAGAGCTATCAAGTTCAAAGGATAACAATTGAATGTAACTATCTTCATTCTACATGATTATTGTTGGGGAAGAAGCTTCATTATATAAGAGGTCTCCAAAGTGCAAAGGAATAGAATTAGAACCATTGTTGAAAACATCGGCATTGGCAAAAGATCACCAAGGTTCCAGATATCCAGACATCAGAAAAATCAGCACAATAGGCAAACCATGGCAAGAAAATACAAAATAAATTCATTTTTTCAATTTTTTTTAAATATAAACCAACAGCAACATCAAAGCACATTGGCATATAAATATGGAAAAAACACTGATATATATGATGTAGTGGATGCCAAATCAAAAATGATAAATCAAAGTTGATACAAAATTCTGAATCCTGATAGTTGTCCAAGGTCTCAAAATTGGACAACCAATAGAAAAAGACATCAAATATATATAAATGTATCTCAACATCATGAGTCATCTAGAATCTACAATGACAACTCTAGTAGCTAGCTATCAATTATCTCTCCCCCTTTCACAGAAAAAAGTCATGGGTCATTTGCAACTAGAAGGTCCTATATCATCCATTTCACAGCAACTAGCGCATGTAAGTAGTATCAATCTGTGTAGAAGGTGGTGCTAAGACTGCCACATCACCCTCCATGGAGTCAAAGCACTCCTCTGACCCCTACACCTACTAGTGTTACTCCTCCCATACCCTCTATTGCTGCTGCTCCTCCTCCTCCTCCTCTAACCACTTAGGTGCCTCCTCCATACCAGGTGTCTTGTACTCCAACCTCCACTAAGACATTATGTTGTCCAACAAAATGGCATCCACATCAGGGACTTTCTCAACCTACCTCACCCACAGTTGAAGATTGTAGTGGACATAAACCAGATCATCCAGGCATTGAAAACCCAACCTGCAAGAGGATCATAATAAATTTAACGAGTCTTGAGGGTCATAAATTATAATAATCAATGAAGCACGACTCGGCTAGGACTCGCGAGTCTCCACGAGTCGACTCCCAAACCGCGCAATCGGCACATACTCGGCAACATACTCGTGGACTCCGAACTCACTGGAACCAACATTCACTCGGTGACTCGGTTATTCACTCGTTGAACTCGATCGTTGACTGACGGACACGAAACATTATGGTCGCGGGTTGAGGGTTCGAGCCTGCCAATTTTCGGGGTTTTGGAGGGAAACGGAGAGGGAAGACAGCCATTAAACAGCCTCTCCCTCATCCGTTGATCACACAGTCGAGTTCCTGAAGGTCGTGAGAGTTGCCATCGAGGTTCGACTTCGACGTGGGTCTGGGTCTTCTGCTTGGCGTCTTCGAATCCGACCGGGTAAGTCTGCGAGTCCGACTCTGTGTGCTGTATTTTTTTTTAAATGTCACGTTGTATTTTTAAATAATGGTTATATATATATTTTAAATGTTTGGTTAAATATTTTTTTATAACTATATAGTATAAGCTATAGTTATGGTTATTGTATAGTTTTTTTTTAATTTTTTTTATAGTTTTTGTTATATAATATATATATATATATATAGATTGTTAATTTTTTATATATTTATATTTTTTTGTTATTTTTATATATATATATATTATATAAACCTTTTGTAGTTTATAATATTTATTATTAGATTTTTTTTTTATAATTTTTTTATTATATATATTTTATTTTGTTTTTATTTAATTTGTTATATATTTGTTATAGTTTATATTATATTTTATTTATATATATATATATATATATATATATATATATATATATATTAATTTTATTTATTTTAAATTTTATTTTATTTTATTTTATTCATATTTTAAAATCTAAACTATTTTAATTTCTGTATCAGTATTTATTTATTTTTTGTCATATTTTGTTTTTTTTAATATTTTCAATTATTTTTGTTATTTTAAATTTTATAATTTCTGTTATTTTAAGTTTTATTATTTCTGTTATTTTAATTTTTTTATATATTATATTTATTTTATTTGTATTATAGGTTTATGGTTTATGTTTATGGTTATGATTTACGGTTTATGCACACTATGGTTTATGGTTTATGATCACTTTATGGTTTATGAACACCATGGTTTGTGATCAATTTATGGTTTATGAACACTATGGTTTATGATCACTATTTAAATTTTTGCATACAAAAATTGATTGTGTTATGTCGTATAATCATAGTTTATGAGAAAATGTTATAAATTATTGCATAAATTGTAGTTTTATAGCTTATATGGATTGGAAATGCTTTTAAACTCTTTTTGTGCCAAAAATGTACAATATTTTTATTTTTTTCCTATTTGCCGAGTCTTGCCAAGTCTGTCCCGAGTCTTTCCCGAATGTTTCCCGAGTCCACGAGTCATATGCCAGCCGAGTCTGAATCGTGCAACATTGATAACAATTGTAATTGCTTAGTTCTAACCTGTTGTATTTCTTTGAGTGTATTTTTGCAAATACACTTCAATTGTTGATCCATCAACACAAGACTTATAGCCCTCACATCTCACCAATGCGGATCTTCTACACAAATGAAATTTGTTCTCTGCAATCTCTATCTCCATAATGGATGTCAAGGCTTCTGTTCTCGATGTAATTTGCACACAAATCAACCAACTGACAATGCAATAATAATCAGGACTCTAAGTTCAAGTTTCTCTTTTGTTAATCACCAAATATACATTCAAAAATGGATCTGCTAATATTCAAAGCTTGGGTCTACTTGCTGCTGAAAGCCAAGACTAATGCCCGTCAATGCACTCTGATGGACTACCAAATTAAAATGTTGCACTCTGTCTTCTTCTCACTCTACCCAGAGCTCGTGATTCTCATCAGTCAAATGAATGAACAACTACGTTTATAGTTCTATTTAATGGTAAACATTGCATTGAGCATTCTCATCCACAATCACACTTCCTCAATAGTTTCTTGACTAAAGACAATGCAATGGGGATATGAATATGTGCTTGCTTCTAAATTGTAATAGCCAAATACCAATGTTGCTTACCTCAACAATCTTATATAGCACTCCAATGAAAATTCCAAACCCCGAGCTCAAGGACACCGCCCTCAAGACTCCGTTCCAGCCCACACGTCTTCATGAGGAGCCACCATTAGTTAATTTCCAGGCATTACTCCTTGTACCTCATGATATATTTGGAGCTTCCATTTTCCCGTAATCAAATGTCATCTCATAATAAGCTAAAACTGATCAAGAAGCACTAGCAAAACATTTACAATACAACAGCACGTTATTTCGACTCCACTATTGGCACTAATCTTGTTGACATTTATTTAAATCTTTGATTCAAATCTCATGTGTTATGTGATATATTATGTTGTTGATCTTAATTTATATTTGCAAGTGAATTTTGCTTTCAATCAACCTATTTCAAACTCCTAAAAAACTTACCAATTCAAAACTAAATCGCTTAAATAGCCTTAGTAACTCATAGGGACTACCCCCCTTGGCTTCGTTAGGAGTTCTGCCTAAATGGAAGAGTCAAGATCAAGTGACAATACTTGACTCGAGACTTGCCCCCAAGGAACACACCTAAGCAGCTTGAAGATTTCTGCTGCGATTAGCCCAGATGCATGTTTCGGCGGCATCATTTTTTGGCGCCGTTGCCGGGGATAAATCTTTTTATTCCTAGGTACGACATTAACCTTTTCCGTTTTTACCTTATTTTCATGCATTTAGTTTAATCAATAAAATTTTACTTAATCCATCTGGCGACTCCACTAAACTTAAACTCAACAAGGTATTCTACGAGAAGGACAAACAACAGCTTGGTCAGCTTCATTCTGGAACTTGAAAGGGTTTACAGAAGGAGACAGGCCAGGCTTGCTTCTCAGAGGATCCTTGAAAACTTAGGAGCCGAGTCTGTTGAAGACATCCATAACTTATTTGAAAACAATAACCTTAGTAATATTTTCTTAGATCCAATAGAAAAAAATTTGAACCCCTTGACTTTACTCAAATAGTATGTTATCTGCACGATTTACCTGACAAGGCTATCAAGAAATTGTCAATGTTCCAGGGCAACAATGCCATTACTGCCACATCTCACCTCACCAAATTTGCAAGAAACCTAGTATGGTGCCAGACAGCAGCTCAAAAGCAGGAAGATGTTTACATGAGGATCTTTTCCTTATCTTTAGATGAAGATGCTTATGATTGGTTTACAGGCCTAGATGACAACAGTTATTCAACATATGACGCTTTTAAAAAGGGCTTCTTGGAAAGATGGGGTGATAAGAAAGAGCCTCGTTATCAGCTAAATGCCCTCCATTCAATTAAGAGAAATGAGAATGAATCCATGGAGGAGTTCAACAAAAAGTTTAGAACTATAGTTGCCAACATTCATGCTGACTTCAAACCCCTAGACAAGTCCATCATTGTTTATTACATGGAAGCTTTAAGTGGTGAACTGAAATTCATGTTAAGAGACAAAGATCCTGATACTCTAAAAGTTGCCCAGGATCTAGCTGTTAAGATTGATGAAAACATGCAATCATCAAGGAAATCTAATTTACCTGGATTTACAAGAAAAATGCATATTGGCCCTAATCATCAGTATAAAGGAAAAGCTATTGAAACTAAAGCTAAGGATTCCTCAAAAGATGAAATGAAAGAGATGACTGATACGATAAAAACCTTAGTAGAAAACCACACTGCTCAAATGACTGCCATGCAAAATAGGTTCGTTACTATGGAAAAGACACATGCTGCCCAGCTCTCTCAGTTACGAAGGTTCCCCCCAAAGGAAACCAGGATAGATGGCAGAAGAAGGCTCCTCCTTATGAGCAGAGGCCACCCAACTAGTTAGATTCGACCAACATGGTTGAAGAAGTAACTCCTTTTTGCAGACCTTGTAAAGATTTCCACGAGGAATCCACTTGCTGTAGTGCCCGTCACATCATGGAACATGGTTTACCAGAAATAAGTAGCCAAGAAGCACCTTCAAGAGACCCTGAGTATATCAACACTGTAGGCCATACCTACCCTTTGTCAAATCAACATTGGCAGCAAGTTGTAGCATATAGTAAAGAAAAGGATTTCATCACTCAATACTATGGAGAAAATCCTACACCATAACAAGTCCAGGAAATGTTTAATGCCAGATTTAAGGGAGCAACTTATCAAAGAAGAGACAATCCTGCCCCAACCAAAGCAAAGCAGTACATTCCAAAGGTATCAAATCCTCCCATAGTAAATAAATTGAGCTTTGATATGGGTGATTGGTTAACACATGCTAAAGCAAATGTACCTGTGACTGATATGCTTAAGATTCCCGAGCAGAAAGATAAGTTCTTGAAAGCCTTAGATAATCCTCAAGATAAGATTTATGATACTGGTTGTTCATAGTTAACCCACAGTTCAGTAATTAAAAGCCAGAGGAGTCTGCGGAAAGAATTTTTCAATTCGACAAGTTTCGAACCTATTAAGCAGGTTCATCCTCAGGAGAACAAGAATCTCACTCTTTTTTGCACTTGGATGTGAGGGATAAATACCTAATCTTAACCTATTTTTATTTTAATAAATTTTTTCTAAGGTCGGCTCATATATTTAGGGTTAGGATATTAATTAACTCATACAGTTTTTTTAGGTTTAAAAATATTATGTGATCAAGTTTAAAATTATATGATTAATTTTAATAATATTATATGATTAAGTTTAATATTATATGATTAAGTTTAATAATATTATATGATTAAGTTTAATATTATATGATTAAGTTTAATAATATTATATGATTAAGTTTAATATTAATAATAATTAGTTTAATTAATTCAAAACTTCTCTTTTTTTAATTTATGGTTTAATTTATACTATATGTTATTTAAGATTAATGTATTTAAAGTGGAGTACAATCTCTCTGTTCAAAGCAATAATATGCTTTACTTTTAAAAACTTATACATTAGGTTAAACATATCTATATATATATCTAATGTATAAATTATAATGTATGAGAGTGTAGTACAATTAAAATGTTGTTGTGGACTCTATGGTTAGTTGTAAATTTTAAATGATATTTAGTGAAATGGGGTAAGATTATCTAGAAATTACAATTTAACTCAAAGTGATTTTTAAAAAAATTTTAAATTTTTTAAATCTATTTTATTTTGATTTTTATTTATTGATTATTTATTTATTTAATTATTTATTACTTATTATTTATTATTTTTAGTATCTAGTTAATAGTGTAATTTTTAGGTGAATAGGTAGGTGTTATAGGTTTATTATTTATGAGTTTTTTAACAACGGGTTTCCAGGTTTCTTTTAATCTTAGACCATCATCACGATTGAAATTCTTTACACATTTTTCAATTTCTATGGCCTCACGTATTTTTCTCTTGTAGTAATGAGGTTCAATTGCTAGAACTTCTGAATTTTCAAGGCAAATGTGATGTTTAGTTTTGTGGGAGTGTTCTGCTATTGCCGAGTTCTTAATCCTATCATGTCGTAGATCTGCCCCATGCTCTTTTAACCTAGTTTCGATTGATCTTCCTGTCTCACCTATGTAGGCATCACCACATGAGCATGGTGTTTTGTAGACACCTTTTAGGAGTTTCGGATCAATCGGGTCTTTGGTTTTTTCAAGCATGTTTCTTAGAGAGTTTGGCGGAGCAAACGCCACCCTTATGTTCTTCTTCCTAAGGATGCTAGCGATTTTGTTAGTAGTACCATGGATGTATGGAAGGGTAACTTGAGGACGAGTAGTGTCTCTTTCTTTTTTTATGTTTATGTTTGTTTTAATGCTTCGGAAAACTTTCTTAATTTCTCTATCATTATAACCATTGTTTAGGAGGGTTATCCTAAGGTGTTCCAATTCTTCATTTATGTGATCAGTATCTGATACTCTCCAAGCACGTGTGGCTAAGGTATTTATAATTCCAATTTTTTGGGATGGATGATGATGTGAGTCAGCATGAAGGTATCTATCCGTATGCGTTTTCTTCCTGTATACCTGGTGAGCAAGAGAACCATCAGGATTCTTTGTGATTCGAACGTCGAGGAATGGAAGAGATTTTTCTTCCTCTTTTTCTAAGGTGAATTTTATACTCTCACATTGATTGTTTATGTGGTTTAGGAACTCATCTAGTTTATCTTCACCGTGTGGCCAATTACTAAATACATCATCCACAAACCTGATCCACCATTTTGGTTTGTATGGAGAAGAATTGATTGCTCTATCTTCAAAATTTTCCATGAAAAGATTTGCCACAATTGGTGATAGTGGTGAGCCCATTGCAACCCCTTCAGTTTGTTCATATATCTCACCTTGAAAACAAAAATAAGTTGACCTGAGGCACATCTCAACCAGGCGAGCAGTTTCAGGATCAGATACCTTTTTGATGACTTTAATAGCACCATCAATTGGAATTTTCGTGTAAAGTGAGACAACATCAAAACTGATTAGGAGATCATTCTCATCCATCTTCCAATCCTTCATTCTTTTTACCAATTGCGAGGAATCTTTTATAAATGAGAAGGATTTCCCAACCAAGGGTTTGAGAGTTTTTGCTAAGTACTTCGCCAAATCATACGTAGGGGAACCTATTGTGTTGACAATGGGTCTTAGTGGGATGCCTGATTTGTGTATCTTCGGTAAGCCATATATGCGTGGCATGATCACATTTTTGGGAATGAGTTTTTTCTTTTTTTCTTCATCTAAAGAGGAATTTTTTATTGCATTGGTGACATCCCTTACCACTTTTTTTAATGGGTCTTTATTGACTTTTCTATAGCATCCACTTTCTAAATGCTCCTTCATCTTTATTTTATAATCTTCAGATTTCATGATAACCGTAGCATTCCCTTTGTCTGCTTTAATGATCATGACATCATTCCTATCTTTGAGTTTTTTTAAAGCAATGTGTTCATCTTTTGTTATGTTTCGTTTTGGGGGTTTAGCATTTTTTAATACTATGGCGCAGTCTTGACGAATGTCTTCAGCCTGGTCATCGGGCAGTCCTTTAATGGAGTCTTCTACTGCGCAGATGATATTTTCGTATGGTATTCTGCTTGGAGCAAGGGCAAAGTTTAATCCTTTTTGTAATATATCATTGGTGCTCTTATCCAGCTCGATGTTGGTTAGATTAACGACGCAATTTTTTAATTTGGTGGATTCCGGTTGTTGTTTAGTTTTAAGCTTATCAAATTTCAGTAATTGTTTTACGGTGGCAGCTTCCAGTGCTCTCTCTGCCTTGAGCGCAGTCGCAGCCTCAACACTAATCCAAAAATCTATACGTAAATCTCTGGCTAACAGCGTGTGCAGGTCATATGCTTTCTGGGAAAGCAAGTCCAACTCCTTCCTGCTGCGCCGAATTTCTCCCCGAATGATCGATATGCTGAGTTCAATAAACGCCTGCTCATGTTTAATTTTTAGACGATGGTTAATTTTAGCGAAGCAGGGAACTATCTTGTGGTCACGACATCTCTTCAGAAAACTCAAATCTGCTGTGCGGTGGGCGATTTTTATCCTGGTGCATTCAAAGAGTCGGATCCGTCGTAGCATATCCCTTCCATGGAGGGCTGCAATCTGGTTGTTCATAGTTAACCCACAGTTCAGTAATTAAAAGCCAGAGGAGTCTGCGGAAAGAATTTTTCAATTCGACAAGTTTCGAACCTATTAAGCAGGTTCATCCTCAGGAGAACAAGAATCTCACTCTTTTTTGCACTTGGATGTGAGGGATAAATACCTAATCTTAACCTATTTTTATTTTAATAAATTTTTTCTAAGGTCGGCTCATATATTTAGGGTTAGGATATTAATTAACTCATACAGTTTTTTTAGGTTTAAAAATATTATGTGATCAAGTTTAAAATTATATGATTAATTTTAATAATATTATATGATTAAGTTTAATATTATATGATTAAGTTTAATAATATTATATGATTAAGTTTAATATTATATGATTAAGTTTAATAATATTATATGATTAAGTTTAATATTAATAATAATTAGTTTAATTAATTCAAAACTTCTCTTTTTTTAATTTATGGTTTAATTTATACTATATGTTATTTAAGATTAATGTATTTAAAGTGGAGTACAATCTCTCTGTTCAAAGCAATAATATGCTTTACTTTTAAAAACTTATACATTAGGTTAAACATATCTATATATATATCTAATGTATAAATTATAATGTATGAGAGTGTAGTACAATTAAAATGTTGTTGTGGACTCTATGGTTAGTTGTAAATTTTAAATGATATTTAGTGAAATGGGGTAAGATTATCTAGAAATTACAATTTAACTCAAAGTGATTTTTAAAAAAATTTTAAATTTTTTAAATCTATTTTATTTTGATTTTTATTTATTGATTATTTATTTATTTAATTATTTATTACTTATTATTTATTATTTTTAGTATCTAGTTAATAGTGTAATTTTTAGGTGAATAGGTAGGTGTTATAGGTTTATTATTTATGAGTTTTTTAACAACGGGTTTCCAGGTTTCTTTTAATCTTAGACCATCATCACGATTGAAATTCTTTACACATTTTTCAATTTCTATGGCCTCACGTATTTTTCTCTTGTAGTAATGAGGTTCGGGATAAATCTAAGGGGAAAGTTGTGGAAGAGATAAACGCTTTTGGAGATGCTATGGTTGTCTTGAATAGTATGGATCCAAGAAGAGAAGATCATCCACCCTTTCATGTTTCATTATTGATAAATAACTTCTACCTTCACAACTGCATGTTAGACTCAGGAGCATCATCCAATATTATCACCCTAAAGGTTATGGATGAGTTAGGTTTGAAAATCACAAGGCCATACCACAATGTTTGTGCCATGGATGCAAGAGAAATCAAAGTTGTAGGAATAATCACAAACCTTGAAGTAAGATTGGCACAATATCCAGGAATCCATTTAGATATGAATGTGTTAGTCATTGATGTGCCGGATACATGGGGTATGCTTTTGTCGAGAAAGTGGGCTGCAACTTTAGGAGGGCACACCCAAATGGATTGGACTTATGCAACGGTACCTGCATCAGGGAACACTTAGGTTAAACTACACAGAGAGGTTGAAAGAAAGTACCATGTTGAAAACCCGAAGAATCCACATAATGAATTTGTGGCCAAATCAGAAAGTCTCGGAAACTATGCTATCCTATCTAACTTCATGGCTCCCATTAAAGAAAAGATAAAAGATGAAAAGTTAGATAAAGTATGGAATTTATACTTTAATGGAGCATATTCTAAATCTGGAAAAGGAGCAGGAATAGTAATCATCTCCCCATCTAAGCAAACCTTCAACTTTGCTTTCAAATTAGAGTTTGATGCATCTAACAACGTAGCGAAGTATGAAGCACTCTCACTTAGCTTGGAAGCTGCTAAAGATATGGGTATCAAAATGTTAAGCATAAAGGGTGATTCTGACTTGGTGATTTCACAACTAAAGAATAAATTTGCATGCAAATGTCAGAGACTAAAGAAATATAGGAATGTTATTTGGGACACTATGGAATGGTTTGATGCATTAAATATTCTAAGCAACGAAAAAATGATGCAATAGTCTCATTCAATATGATGCAATGGGCATTTTAAATATTTACGGAGCATTTCAGGCAATTAATTATAAATGATCAAGTGACCATGGCTACCTCAAGAAAATCGATTTGGCTAATGGAGGTGAGGAAATGACTTGGGGATGATTGATCATGATGAGATGGGGCTCTGTATGCATATTCCATGGATTATCTTCATCCGAGGAATACTTCACATGTTGCTACCTTCGTCCTAGCGAGGACGTCTTCCTTGGGGGCGCACTTGATGATTGATCATTTGATGTATCTCATGTTATATTGTTATATCATTGTAAAAGGTGGGCACCTAGGGTGATTTATGCGCCTAGTGACCCCCCCTTATTATGTTGCCCCATGTAATATCATGATGTTATGTTATATTTGCCTTTCCTAAGGCGTTATTGGGCAAAAGTGCACCCCCCTTTATGACTTAGTTATTGATCCATGTAATATAAAAATAAAAAGATCTCCACCGTTGATAATCTCTATTGTATCTTTTAATCTCAACCACTCATTCAAAAAGTGGTTAGGGTGTTGGTCTCTCTCAGATCTATTTAAGAGAGGACCCCCTCATTGTAAAGGGACTTTTGACTCTTGGAAAATTGAAATAAAGAGATTTTTGCAAAAATTCTTGGATCTTCTTTGTGGGATGTTCTTGTTCTTGATTGGAAAGTTTATTTCTCTTAGCATTTGAGTGATTGCTTGTGGATCCAAATATTTTTTATGGAAGATAGTGTTTGCATGCAGGAGGGCGACTTCACTTGGGCATTTTTGTGGGCTTCCCCAACTCGTTTCACTTGAAGACGTTTCGTAATCAAGGGGTTTTCAATAGCATCTTTGATCTTTGATATGCTCTTTATTATTCTTTTGCATCTACAGTTCTTATTTCTTGTGCAACAAATCCTACTTGTGTAGTTTGCTTGTATAGGGAAGAGGGGTGCATTACCTCCTTGAGAAAATCAATTTCACTTGGGGACACCTCCAAATCATCTCAAATTGATCGAGAAGTGATAGATCATTTGCAAGGCATCTACAAGATTTTCCGAGTACGATCTAATCTAGATCTCTTGTTTTAAATTTCTAATCCACTAGTCATATCTTTTACTGTTGAAACCCTCATTTTTAGTAACCAGGAACATTCTGGGGCTCAAAGTTCAAACTACTTGGAAATTTAAAATTTCGGCATTTGGGTATTTGCGGCCATCCCTCAAAACCTCTAGATCACCTAGGGCGTCATCATTGGACTCCATTTACCCACTTGGATCTGGCACTGATCATTCAGGCAATTCGCCCTCCTTGGGTTATTGGCCATTTTTTGAGTTTTGTGTCTCGGCTTTCCTTGTGATCTTAGATATTGTCAAATCCTTCATCAATCAAAGTTAATTAAGGTAAGGATTAAATCTATTGTCAAATCATTTCTTTGGGCATCTCTCAAATTCTTTATCAAATCCCCCCATAGTCTTGACTTGGCTATCACACACCTAACACCTTCAACCCAGATCACTTTAATTAATCAAAGTAGCAAGAAATAGGTTATTTGGGATCACTTCAATCCATATTAATCACTATCCCTCTCCTTCAGCCTCTCTTGCTACCTACCTTTCGAATATAGGGTTGGTTTGTTAATCACCTTACGTATTCTATTGGCATAGTTTAATTTGGTGATTTAGCTTTAGGTCTTTCCTTCTAGGATAGATCAGGGTCTCCCCCTTTTCTACTTGGCTTGGAGTAGCATAATGTGAAGAGTGTCTCGATTGGCGTGACAACCGATCCATCCGGGGATCGAGACCCTCTTAGGTCACCTCTTTAGTTGCCTAGCTCCTCTACTGTCTTGGATAGGATTTTATCTCATAGGGGCAACTACAAGTTGTGTGATAACAATTTCCTTCTTCAAATTAGAGATCATAGGCATGGCCATCGGTTTGCAGTTCTCTATCTGAAATCACTTCAGGATCTCGACTTCATACTTACCCTACCCAAGGAAAATCTCCCCTGGTCTCTACCAAACTTCCATTCCCAAAAGTAATGCATCATGCCAATGTCCTTCATCTCAAACTCAACTAGCATATCTACCTTGCACCCTGCAATGAGCATCTCTAAACCTGTAGGAAACAGGTCATCTACATACATCACCAAAAGAAGTAAATTAACCTAAACAAATATAAAATAAAAGTTGGAATCTACTTCACTTTTAGTGAAGCCCATACTCTGTAGGCGTCCATCATTCTTGGAATACCATGCTCTTTGTCACTACTTAAGTCCATACAATGACTTTTTCAACCTGCAAACACAGGACACTTTCCCACCAATCTAAGCCTTGACGCTACTATACCTACACTTCTTTCCCAATTATCCCATTGAGGAAAGTTGTCTTTACATCCCCATCCAATGTATCCTCCATCCCATAAGGAAAACCAAATACATCACTACTCTAATGGAAGTGTACCTAGCGACTAGAGCAAAAGTCTCCTCAGAGTCCACTCCCTCTTTTTGGGAGAACCCTCTCGCCACAAACCTCGATTTGTACTTCTATATGCTTCCATCTACCACATGCTTGATGTTGTAGAGCCACCTGGAACTCACTATTAATTTCCCCTTCAGTCTGGACACAACGTCCCATATGTCGTTCTTCATGATGGTGGTATATTCCTCCACCATGGCATCCCTCCAAACATGTTGGTTTACTACCTCCTAAAAATTGGAAGGCCTTGAATCTATGATGTTGCTCAACAACACCATATAGTTTGGAAACTTATTCAAAGGTATATCTCCTTGAATATGCCCCTAGGCGCTTCAACATGCTCTTGAGTATCCCTCAATGTCTGAGTGAACCATTGAGGTCTCCTAACAAAAATGGTAGTAGCTGGTGGCTCCTCTGTGCCTGAAGGCTGCTGCCCCAAACTGGAATTCACTGGTGACCCTAGCTCAACCTTTGTAGCTTCCTGCTCCTCATCCTCTGCCATTGAAATGGGCTCATGAGACTTCCTAGATGCAAAGTCTTCCTCACACTTTACATCCCTACTGACTATTGGATTTCTTTGCTCTAGAATAAAGACCTTATAGGCCTTTGAAGTATCATTGTAACCAACAAACAAGCCCTTCCTACTAGAAGACTCCAACTTGGTCCTATTCTCCACTGGCATATGAATATAAACTAGATAGGCAAATATGAAAAAAATTATTCAACTGTGGCTTCACACCAGTAAATGTCTCCTCCGGTGTCTTGTCCTCCAAAATCCTGTGAGGACAACTGTCCATGTAGATTGTTGTGTTGCATGCTTCTTCCCATAAAAACATCGACAAATCCTAGTAATGAATCATGGCCTTAGCAACCCCTATGATGGATTGATTCTTCAGCTCTGCAACCTCATTCTACTATGGGTTATACGAAAAGTCAAATCCCTCTTGAGTTACGCATCGTTGCAGAAACCCTTGAACCCCTTGGAGCTATACTACCCTCGTTGTCCAATCTAAAAACTTTGATCTTCTTCCCTGTTTGGTTTTCGACTAGAGCTTTGAACTCCTGAAACCTAGACATCATCCTCAGTCTTTAGGAAGTAGATCCAAGTTTTGCGAGAGAAGTCATCAATGAAGGAAACATAGTAAATGCTTCCTATGATTGATAATGATGGCATTGGTACACATATATCTGAATGAACTAGCTCTAGAATCTCCTTAGACCTATGCCCGTTGCTTGGGAAAGCAACCTTGGCATGCTTTCCAAGCATGCGCCATCTACATACTCCCTATTGCTCAATGCTAAACTTTGGAAGACCTATGACTGTCTCCTTCGGAGTAACCAATGCACTATGATTCCATAACCCACACAGATTGCCCGCGTTATGAACTATGGGTCAAACAAGTTCACCTTGTAACCTATATCAGTTGCCTTCCCTAACCCCGATCACCTGAGTTGATCCTGGGCTAGATTCCTTCGATCTCATAAGGACTTGTTGATTCTTGAACTCTGCTGCAAAGCCCTTATCTTTAATAATTGAAACTGAAAGCAAATTCTTCCTATGACCTAGAACAAACAACACATCGACAAAGTCTAAAGAGTTACATGACTGGAGCTGGAAAGGAATGGTACCAACCCCTGCTACTAGATAGTTGACAACACATCAACAAAGTCTAAAGAGTTAGCTGACTGGAGCTGGAAAGGAATGGTACCAAACCCTGCTACTAGATAGTTGGCATCATCACCAAGATCAACCTAAACTCCTGAGATGTGCCCTTTTAGACTTGAAAATAACTCCCGAGCTAATATCACATGACTAGATGCTCCACTCTCCACATACCAAGTGTTTCCGCCTAATACACACCTCGAGTAACATGGCAGAAATATTCAAGCCATTGGGTGTGTCCTTGGGGGCAAGTCACGAATCAAGCTCTGACACTTAACACTTGACTCCTCCATCTAGGCCAACTCCCCTGGGTCGTGGTTTCTCAGACCACAGGCCACTCCCGCAAGTCAGGGAGATTCGAGCAAACAAAAAATAAAATAACCTCCTAAGGCCTAACCACCAGGACAATTGCTCTAGCTTTGGAGGATTGGGTGAAAAAACTCGAAAATTATAAGCCATTAAAAAGCGATATATAATTAAGAAGGGAAAAACGCTCTAGAGTAATTCGACTGGTGACCAAGTCCTAGGAAGGCCAAGCCTTTTACAAAAAGTCATCATGCTACGTCATTTTATTACAATTCTCCCATGGGGGTATGAAAATGCAAAAAAGAGAAAACTGGGCCAAAAAAATGGCCTACTAGACTTCTGAACTCTAATAATGAACAAGTAACTTGTTCAATCTCTGGAGGCTCAACTACAAGTCCATCCAACTGCAACTTGGGTGGTAACACCAAGCATTCCTAGAAACCATGATGGTAGAACCATAGAAAGGCAAGATAGCAACGAGAAATTCTTCTCGAACTTGGAGGCAAACTCATTCAAATGAGTTTCAATTGAGGCTGCTACATGATTATGTTGTTGCTTCCCTTTACCCTTCTTCTTTGGATACTATAATGCATAATTGTCATGCTTATAAGATATGAAACACTTGATTTACTCAAGTCCCTGGTTGGTTGTGAGGTTGACTCCTCATTCTTTACCTTACCCTTGTTGGGTCCTTTACCTCTACTCTTCTTTGTTTGACCAAATAGGGCATGGTCAATGTCACCTCCCTGCTTGCTAGCATGTGACTCCATCCAAGTCTCCTCTTGGATACAGTCACATCCCAGAGTTTCTCCCAGGAGGGAAGATTGTCTTGAGCACAAACACCCTGGACAATTGTTTCCCATTGAACTGGGAACCCATTTAGTGCCCAATTCAATAGTTCTTTGTCTTCAACCTTCTCCCCAAATGATGCAATTTGATCACGAATCTAAATGACTTTCATTGAGTAACTGATAACTATCTCTAATATGGCCATCTGTACAAATCTGAGTCAATTAGGCAATATCACCTTGCTATTTATGCTCTCATTCTAGTAAAGGCTAACTAGGGCATCGAACATCTCCTTCACCATCTTCTTCTCAAATATATGAGGGATCAAATAATCATTTATGGCATCCATGATCATTTGCTTGGATTTCACTTCTTTCTTCTTATGAACTACCAAATCTTGTGGATCTATCGGTGGACTCAGTACATCCTTGACTATATCCCAAAGGTCATTGTCTTCTACTAAGAGAGTTACCCTAACTTTCCAAGACAGGAAATTCAAGGCACCTTCCAACCTGTCCTTGAACCTCAGACTAGCTTATGCCATTTCTAAGCTCTAACACACAAACTCCCAAACCTAATTAGCACTACCTCTGAAACCTCTAGTCCTACTTCCCAATAATTGTTTAAGACAATTGATCTATTGAGGGACTCTTCAAATCGTCTCAATCAAAGAAGTTCTAATACCATGTGAAAATTCCAATCCTCTCAGCCTCTTCCTTCGGGAGATTGGCCAATATCTTTGAGACCAGCTGGGAGGTGCCAAACAACACATCAGTCCACACACACCGAGGGTGTCAGACGGACAAACTCTCAACAGATCTGGTGCAACGTGCCTCCCACTCGTCGGATTCCTTCCTAGCCCCAATGGAGCAATGAAGGATCTATCCAGAGTTTCTTACCTTCGGCCTCAGATGTTAGGAGTATTCCTCGCTCCTACATCCCCCCCAAGATTATCCAACGTGACACCTCGATGGCTCCAGAGGACTCCGACAATGATAGTGAGCCAGTGCCCTAATCGCCCCCATCACCATCGGTTATTAGACTCGGACATTCTTGACTTCATTGGCCTCATTGTTTGTTTTCTCCTACATCACCATGCCTTATCACAGCTTTATACATGTTCATGAGGACATCTCACTGTTTATATCTTTCTTTCTTTATTTTACTCTATATTGGGTTTAGCTCTGGCATTGTCTATGAGTTACATCTGCACTCCCACATTGTATTCATATTGTTTGTATCCTTTTAGTCCCATTGACCTACTTAATATCTTATCTTATCTCAACTTAATCCCTATGCAATTGTTGTCCTTAAGTTCTCAACTAAACAAGATTGTTATTTAATTGCAGAAAATTAAATTTTTCAAATAGCAACAATCACACATCTAGCTGGAAAGTAAATAGCAGAATCATAAACACAATACACAAATAGTTACTACTTCAAATCAGTTTTTCATTAAATAATCAAATCTTACAAGGAAATGTCCATAAGTTGTCAAACTAACAAATGTATGGTACACCTGAATCACCCTTGAACTGAGATGTACAACGTGTTGAGAAGATATGGCCTGCACAAAAAGACCAACAATGGCTAAACGACTACTGTACAGATTCGTACAGACTGTATGGATCTGTACCGTATGGATTGTACAGTACAAACAGTACTTCAACCTGCTTGTTGTTGGTCGATCCTCTTCTTTCTGTTGCTATTTCTCTTCTCTGGTCGCTTAACCTGTTCAACTGTCCGACAAAACTATGTGTGTAATAAACCCTCTATCTTGACCTGCCTTTATACTTGAGCTGAACACCTAATCTCTCAGCGAGATGTACGATTGAACTTAGTCTAAATCACTAATGAATAAAAATACACTTTATTAGATGCAACAGCTAAATATAAAACTTTCACTTTATTCATAAAGTGAATTACAAAATAGAATTAACTCAAACTACTTTCGTCACATTCACACAGAACCTGTGTGGAAGTTCCTGTCCAAGCTACATTCTTCAACAACTCCAACAATTAAGAAATATATTTATATAGTGCCCCAATATTATTAAAGAATGGACATGCTAATGCTTGCTCTTTTCTTTCCCAACAATAGCAATGAGAACATGAAGAAATATATGCACATACACTTATATTCCTGACGTAGTTGTGTGTGTTGTCAAAGACACATTAGATTGGGTGTAAAGGGCAAAACTGTGTGCTGGAGCTTTGAACCAATGATCCAACAATCACAATTGAAGGCTGAGGGCATCAATTGGATGCACAAAGAGTAGGAACTATTGTATGAATCAATTGAATAGTTTGCAAATGATGTTATTTTCAAACAGTCAACATTCCCGCCCATTCACAAATCTGAGATAGCTCTTGTCTCCCACATCATCGTAGCTGTCAACACAGAGCTTTACTAGCAAAGAAATAAATTCGCTCTAGGACATATAAAGACAAGCAACGCTTTACTCAATGCAACATTTCTCAACACTCCAACAGCAAGGAATATATAAATATTGAATTCAAGCCAGTAATTCGATGTTTATTTCCCTTGAATAAAAACCTCGAGAAGAAGCATTCCAATGCCACCACAAGACAAATCAATTTAATGTCATTCATTTTTATCCCCTACAATGTACCATTTGAAAACACTTTCATACACTTTCTAATTGCCTATATATGGTTGTAGGATGGAAGAAATACTGATGAACTTGGGCTCTCTTGATCACACTATCACACTTTAATTCCAATTTGATCTGCCATAGAATACCAAGTATACAAAGGGCTGAGAGGTCGACTTGTCTGCTAAACGCATCGAAGGAGTATGAGGGAGCAACAAATAGCTTCGATAACTTAATTAACCTGGATACAACTAAAGTAGAACACCCAACAATCAGGTAGGAGTAATTGATAAGTACCAGGAAACAAAATTGGCAATCTAGCTGAGGAATAGCAACTACAGCAACAGCTCTTCTACCACAGCCATAGATCTCATTTACCCAGGGGCCAGAACTGAATATTTTGAGTATTTTGTCTATTGGGATTAGCAAAATGATGCGCAGGAATTGACTCTAAACAAAAAAGAATATCTCTACAGTCTCAAATTTATTATAACCATTCATTAAACACTGCTGCGAACCACAATGCCACCAGTATGCTATCACACAGCAATAAAATCAAACACATAAATGACACAGAGATTTACTCTTGAGACCCAAATGGGAAAACTATCTTTGAATGGTGATGCCTACAATGCAATCTCATGGCTTTTTGGGCCATTCAACAAGTTACACAGCCATGTCCTCTTTTGCATCCCCTCCTCTTTTACCCTAAAGACCCTTTATGGGTTGATTTCCAAGATGATATCGGCAGCACAAGGGTAAACGGAAGGCCAAGCATCCTTCTCCCTTCATTTCCCATTCCCCGACATCCTCCTCTCTTATTTCATCTTTTTCTCATTTATTTATTTCTTCTCATTTCTTTTGTTTAATTTTTTTAATGCTTGCATTGACCTTTCTCTTTTTTTCCGCCCTCAATATTTGTCGACTGCTTATGTGTCCTGAGTCTCATCCCATTCGTTATTGCTTCGGACCAATTGTTCTCACAGAGTCACAACCTAAAGCGCTATAACTTTGGCTCAGCACCCAAATGGCAAAATTCTGTAAGAGAGGTGCTTTTGCACCATAATTTCTCCACCAAACATCTATAACAAATAAGAAAAGAAGACATAAACTACATGTCATTACAGACGCATATAGGAAATGAAGAAAGTATAATTCATCTTACAAATAAAACACACAAAAAAAATTATAAATTCTAATGGCATACTCAGCATTATGTTCTTTTCTTAGATAGAAGTGTCAAATCCAAATAGTCTGTTGGCATTCTAGTACATCTCCATCTCTCAATCAATGGTTCTGTGAGCTTCTTGATCATGTACCATCCTCTGAAGACATGCAAGGAACCCTTCCATAACATCACTATCAAAATCAAAGTTACATAAGTAAGCCATGGTGGGGTTGAGGCCAAGCACTGATACATGAATGGGACGATAGAGCATTCTGGTCCATCGACTATCAATCAAATCCTAGACCTTCATGTATTTTTCATGTCCAGGGGTACCCTTGCCCAAATAATAAGATCAGAAAGGAAATTTGGCGATATCCATGGCCTCATAACAGTAGCCCATAACAAGCTAATCCCCATCGACCAAGTGAATAATCTTTACCAAAGGTTCTCTACCCAAGCACGCTTCCAGTACACCCTCCTAGAAGGAATCAATGTACAATAGTTGAGCAATAGCTCTCCCATGCTGTCGTGTGCTATATGCATAATCGTGCCACTCATCATAAACAAACATCTACTTCAACTCAAATTGACAATGGAGCAGAGACTGGAAAGAAATGAAGCTACTGGTGGAAAGCACAAGAAGATGACAGCAAAAATAAAATCTTCCAGCAGCTGGCAGCCAAACAAATGAGCAGAAAAGGACAAAAGAAGATGGTCTCCATGCAGTCCTATTATTTCCAAGAGAGTCATACTCCAGCAATATATAGAGGGGACGGTTTTTTGCACCAATGCAGGACAGTCTGACAGACATGGAAGAAGAAGTAGAGTTTATCATGGACAAGATAGGTAGCCCTTCTCTTCCAGATAAGATCAGATAAGGTCAGATAAGATCATTTTATTAATGTCCAACAAATGACCAAAATATAAGATCAATGGGACTAAAGATAGTACAGCCATTGTAGGTTGAAGTGGGAGAGCAAAAGCATCTCTTAGATCAATGCTAAAAACAGAAAGATATGAAGATCTAAGTAAAAGGTAGAAATTAACTGCTAAATGTCTAGATAAGAAGGAATATAAGAAAAGCTGCAGGTATAATAAAAATGCTAGGGACTGAACAAAAAAGAGGATTTCAAGGGGGGCAATAAACTGAAGCTAGCATAGTTTGACACAGATCCCAGGGAAGATTTTGTCTTCAAGTCCACAGCAGAAAGATTAGAGAAAAGACCAGTCATTCTATGTTTCCTGTGGTGAACATGCACGCACCACCTAGCCTTCCAGAATCCAGAATCCAACCACAAATCCCCATCCATATCAAGATAAGAAGAACACACAAATATGGGAAACAAGAATGGAGAGTTCGTTGTATCAGAACACTGGCTCTGTTCAAGAGAGGGCACTCTCCAAGACACTTTGAAGAGGCATCCTCCGGTACAGTGCCAAGTACACAAGATACAAATTGATGATCATCATGATGAGTTCCCTTCTTATTTATAGGCTTGTGAGCCTAACCCTAATCCACCTACCAAGTTGGCTTTATTTAATGATTATGAGCTCAATACATAATTAGCATACACCAAACCTAACAAATTGGCCTTATTTAATGACCACGGGCCATGATGTCATGACATAATTACTAGCACATACCACACCTGCCAGGTTGACCTTGTTTAATTATTATAGCTTAAGCTTCCAGGACCAATTTTCGCTACTGTGATGGTAATAGACTTGGCTTGAAACCAAACTCACAAATTCCAGGAAGATCTAATCCATGTTTGTGCAAATACATTGAAAAAATACGCAATTTTGGAGAATCTCACCGCTGCCTCCAATACCGATTTACATTGTTTTTGAAATAGACAGAAGCCATCCACCGTACATTGGATTGATTCACCAAGTCCTTTGCAGATATTATCTCCTGCAGTTTCTCTTCATAAGTTAGTAACTCACCCCAATGAAACATGGACAGCAAAATATATAATGTTGTGTCACTGCCAAATATTTAAAACTAAAGATGCATATGCTCTCACGTCTTTACAAACAATAATATAATTTGGCTATATACTGAAAATATCTTGACAGTAATGAATAAGCAGATGGATAACACTACTAAGCAGACGAAGTTGAGCATTTCCTTAAAGTGGCAATGTACTGTTCGTGTAATTGCATTACACAATCTTTGCCCATTAAGATATTTCACCTAGACCATCATGTTCACATCTTGCACCATAACTAGCTTTTGATCAGTATTAGAACTTTCTTTGAAATGACAATTTCAAACAACACATACATATTTTGTTTTCTAGAATCACAATCCCTTATCTAGAGAGACTCTTACTGAGCCATATGTACAGCCAGTGAGATTATTACAGTTACTTCAAAGATAAACAATGCAACAAATAAAGGATAATGAAACAAGAAGACAAGTAAACAATATGTTAAGATTCACAAGTGAAAGCAGGAGAATTAAATGTAACCAAAGACAGACTGGTGTTTTAATGGAGCCCATGAATTAAATCCGTGTTTTCCCAGCAGGAACGGTAGATTGGTTGAGGTAATTTGAGAAAAATTCCGGAATTCACAGAGCTAGCAATGATAAATTTCTGTTTTGTTACGCTGCAGAGAAGAGTTTGTGGGTGCTGCAAAGAAGAGTCTATGGGCGTTGCGGAGAAGAGGTTTGCAGGTGCTACGGAGAAAATCTGTGGGAGCAGCGGAGAAGAGTCCGTGGGAGCAACAGAGAAGGGTTCACGGGAGCAGTGAAGAAGAAGTCTGCAGGGGCCGCAGAGAAGAAGTTCACAGTGGCTGCAGAGAGAAGTCCAGGAGGGCCACAAAGAAAAGGCCCACAGGTGCATCGGAGTAAGTCGACGCATATATGTCAGGGATGCAAAATTGTATCCCACGGATTAGGCTAACAACCGAAGTAGTCATCGGCGCACATCCATTGGGGGTGCAAAAGTTGTGTTTTGGAGGGAACCCCACTGAGGCAAGTCCGACGATGTATTGGTGGTTCCACTTTAGAGTCCCATTTCAGAGCTTACCATGAAGGCATCGGGGAAAGTGCTGATGGGGCAAGGATGAAAAGTACCATGCGCGCTGCATCGGGGGTCTCATTACAGGGTTTTCCTTGATGGAGTCATGAAGAAAGGCTGATGTAACAAGCTCGATAGGGAAGGTTCGATCCAATGACAACGATTCAGAAAAGTTTAAAAAAAACAACTGGAGCCCGAAAATTGTTTTGGCCATAATAGGAGAAGTTTATCTTGGAATCTGATGAGACCGAAGGCGTTCAGATGCCATTGGTGAAGGCCCTGTAAATATTAGTGAGTTGCCCGAGCCCATCCTGCTTTGATTTGACAGAAAATTCTAATTAGTGACTTTTAAAGATCATTGTCCAGAGACCCAATGAGGGCCCTCTTTGGGTCGAAATTGCTATGGTACAGTCGTGGACCAAGCATGCAGATAACTCTGGAAGCTTGGAGCCCAAACCCAAAATGTGTGAAACCAAGGTGCAAATGAAGACCAAAATCCACTATTCCAGAGCACTTTTGGGGGATTTCAGAAAGCTTGCAGGAGGTTAAAATGACCCTAGATGTCGAGACTAGAAAAATTTGAACTCGACATTTTACCTTGTCATCAAAACAAACAACTTTGTTTCGACAAAGTTTTCCAGAAATGCTTAGTTTGGGAGATAGCCATTTTGGCTAAAAATTCTAAGTCTAGAAAAAAAGAGCAAAAGTCAAAAGTAATCAATTCTATAATTCTATAGAAAGTGATTGGAGCATCGGATCATAGATCTAAAAGTTGTTGAGTGATCCTTGTTATAGGTACTATCAGTGCCCAATAGACAAAAAATTCTAGTACTCGCTATATTTTCTTCTACAGGTGGCTGAAGTTGGTCTTCGAAGCTAATTGCACTTGTAGAAAAGTGCATAATTTGGCAAAATTAGCAATTTTAGAAGGATGTGCACAAATTCTGCAATAACTCAGTAACATGTGCGCTAGACACAAATAACCCTAGCGCACTAGAGAGCGAAAAATACCCAAGCACAAGTGTGCTACACATGAGTTGCAAAATTGCATCTTTGTTGTCCTTGGTATGATGAATCAGATCTGGCTCAATATAGTGATCAACACAAGAGCTCCATACATCTTCAAACATATAATGTCCTAACTGTCAGCAGCAGCAGCAAGAAGGGGTTTCACCAAATTCATCTATAACTTTGCTTAGGAGAAGTGCAATCATTTGAACTACCCAAGTATGATGGTTAGCCCCATTTAATTGGGGAAACATCCACTTTGAATCGATTTAGCTTAGCAGCAGCAAGCAAAAACCTCTCTGTGATGAAAGCATGAAGCCTTTTAAGTATTTCGCCTTTATAGGACCAAAGGGTTAAAAACCTTAGGTAACCCTAGAAAAGGAGGTACTCGTGTTGAAGAAGAGTGAAAAGAGCTAAGAATAGCCAAGGAAACCCTAGAAGAGAGGCGATGGCCTTAGAAAGGGTTTAACTTCTAGAAACCATATAAAAAACACAAGGAGATGATCCAAGAAAACCCTATTTCACAGTCACAAGATAACTTAAGTGATGCCACTAGCCAATATTTTCCGGGTCAGCAATAGGATTGATAGAGTAAGGTTCACACCCGCTCCGATACCTCGTTAAGTTCATAAGAGAAAGCGAGGAAATTGAATGGAACCAAAGACAAACCCAAATTTTGGAATAACCCAGTCACAATTGCACTAGAGATAGATAACCATAATGTGTTACAAAGAGAAAAATACCCAAGCACAAGTGCACTACACAAGAGATGCACAAGAGCTCACAAAAGAAAGAAATGCCAATCACAAGAGAATGCCAGATATATAGGTGCCCTTAGGCATAAAACATAATATAAGAGCGATCAGGAAGATCACAATATGAGATGATACATATGAGAGTTGTGGTGTATTTATACACAATTCAAGTAGGGTGCTACCCCAAGAGGGGTTAATGAGTTTACGTGTACAAGTTTGAATAGTTCAACCTTAACCACTCCCTAGTGTTACAATAAAATATTAAAGGATGGTCTTAGCCATGATTATAAATACATTAATGATACATATGAGTGTGTCATAGCCAATGTGAAGATTCCACCCATAATTTCTACACAAAATGAAGCCAGAGCCTAAAATAAGGCTATAACAAGACCAATGTCCTTTAATGTCAGATAAACAAGTATATTTGAATTATGTGCTAGAGCTATGCTACATGCAATTGTATTATGATGTTTCACTCATGCTTTGACATAAGATATTATAGGCTTTTTTACAAATAATATTTAAATTCCTTGAGGCGGAATGCATTTCCAAACAAAGCAAAACTTGTTTTCTCATACTCGTCATCAAAAAATGAATGATAAATATCAGTGTTACCAACATCACCGATTTCTCGGCAACATCGCGAGATATCGCGATTTTCCATGATTGATGATATTATCAGGAATCATTGACCCGATTTTTAAGCGATTTTTTAAGGCGATATTTTCGTGATTTATTGGAAAAAATCGCGAGTCGATACCACGACATCGTCGGCTGCATGCGGGTCAATAAAACTCAACAAACGCGCGTTTTGGGGGGTTTTTTCCATTCGCTCAAGCTGTTGCAAACTCTTTGGAGGAGAGCTAAGGTTCCAAGGTAAACAGGCCAGCGGCCGGTCTGTTAGCACGTGGAGGAGGAAGGTATCACGTCCGTGGAGCTGTGGCAGTGTGGAGTCGTGAACAGTGGAAGAGAACACGCCAGTCCATGACTCCGTGGAGCTGCAACGCCAATCCAAAGTATGTCCTCGACCCTTCTCACATTTTTTGTGTGCAGTGTGCCCACCTCCTCATCACTGAATTCTGCTTTGAAAGTTGAAACCGTTTGATGCATCAAAGTTGGAACACTCTTACTAGTTTGACATGATTTAATGAGCAATAAATCCCTCACCTAGACACATAAAATTTAAATGCAATCTTCACTTCATTATCCTATCAATGTTGTTTGGTTTGTGATATTCATATAATTAAGAAGGGATTTAAAAATAAAAACTATCCCTGGTTACATCAAAAAATTTAAAACCTTTAAAAAAACCTCATTTTAAATTTAAATCCACAGTTTGTAGACTGTTTGTCTAACTTTGAGAAGAGAGGGGAATCAGGGATAGTTGGAAAGTTGAAACAAAGTTAGCACTTAACAAGTTAACACAGTCAAAATGTAAATTAATTTTCATTTTCCCTATTTGTCTGATTTGCAATTTTTTGCAATAAAAATGTGCTAAAAAACTTTTTTTTTGTTGCAGGTTTAAAGTTTCAAACTAGTTTTCAACTTTTCACTTCCAGAATCCATATTACAAAGTTACAAACATGCCGAAGAATTTGGATCCATTATGGGAATATGCAAAGCCTGTTGATCCACATAATCGACAAAAGCTCAAGTGCAATTTGTGTGGGAAAGAGATGACGGAGGGGTAAGTAGGCTCAAATTCCACCTCGCACAACTTAAAGGGCATGAGGGGATTGGTGTCAGTTCCGTTTTTGTGGATGTTGTCATTTCTATAGCTTTCTAATTCTTACTTTAGTTCTAATTTGATTAAAACTAACCAAGATAAATTAAAACTTATCGTCATAGTCCAATCCAAATATTGGGCTATTTACTCATTCAGGACATAGGAACCTTTATCTTGTATTTTGCAGACCATATACTTTTCCAATACTATTTGATTTATCTTTTGCAAAAGTAATCGGATACTTACCCACTACCTCGGTAGTGTAGTAATTAGATAACATTTTATTTTTTAGTATTTTACTTTTAATTAACCCCCCTTGCTTTCCCAAAGTACGAAGTTCAAGAGAAAGGCTTGCCTGAATACTGGCCAGAATAGAGACTCTTGGGGTTTTAATAAACAAGAAAACATTGTTCAAAAATTCTTAAAATTAACAAGGCTTCGTCCTTGTATGCTCTAGATCACTGCAGCCTCGACTGAACAAATTGATCATACCAGAAAGGGACTTAGTGACTAGTAATTAGTCTCACTTTTTTCAATTAACCTCCCATTTACGAAAATCCGGCATAATCGTTTCTTGACATTATGTGGGGAAATTCTTCAAAGGAAGCGGGAACCGCTGGATACTGACCTCGGGATACCGTTAGACTGCACCCTCGTTTGGTGTAGTGCTAAGTTACCGGAAACGCCCAAGCAGCCTTGGTGAAACGCTGTTCCTCGTTTCAGATCCTGAAATGGAGGGGAGACGGCCTTGAAACATCACTGATATGTATCAGATTGGTACGGATACGTTTCAGCCTAGAGGTGATACATTTCAAGGAAATGGTAATATTAAATTCTTAAATTTCAGGATGTTTGAGAGTGGTTCCAACCTCATCGGACTTCATATGCAAAAAGTAGAATTTTTAATCCCATTCAGAATTCAACAAACTTAACAGATTTCAGGATTGCAACGTTGCCGTTGGATTCTATCATATATGAGGGTATGGGATTGGCATTAAATCAAGCACATCAACCCCTCTATGTACCTTGATGTTGGTGGTGCTAATCATTGAACTCCTCTATCTTGGATGGACTTGGACCCACTTCCATAGCCAGAGGATGTGAACATTGGCGCTGGGCAGGTGCCTTCAAGCCCAAGAGAATCAAGCCAGGCTCGGGATCCCTATTTTTCGATCTAATTTTGTTGACGACATAGATGATGACTCTAACTATGAGCATGAGGATTCAGATGATATTACTTAAAAGTTTTCATAGTATCATGTTACATGTATGATTAATGATATTCGATAGTAGTGTCGGGTGATGATGATGAAGTACAATGATAATATTATGATGATTCTGATAACAATGATAATATATATATGATGATGATGATGATGATATATATATATTGTTTCCCCACCACATAGTATCTGGCCTTTTTGAAAATTTGTCGTATCCATTTCTCCCCCTATATCCGTATCCGCTTCAGTGCAACTTAGGTGTAGTGTTGAACACCTCCCAGAGACTCCGATCCAGCCCACATTTCCGAGTGAGGAACCACCTTTGTCATAATCAGGACATGTTTCCAGTATCTCACGATATATCGGAAATCCCCCTCCCTAATAATCCACTCATCTCCACAATAATTTAAAATTGACCAAGAGCATTCGCACAACATTTTATTTCAAGCATTACAACAACACTTTATTTGACTCCATTATCAGCACTGGTCTTTGCTTTATCATTGTAATCTTTTTGTTTAAATTCTATCATGTGTTGAATGGTTGGGGAGCACTTTTAATATTTATGTTGTTATGCTTTAATTTTACACATTGTAAATCTCTTGTATCAATTTCATTTTTTATAAAAACTCCTAAAAAACTTACTCATCCACCAAAACTAGTTAGCTTAATCAGCCTTAGTAACCTTTAGGGTCCACTACCATTGGCGTCGTTAGGAGTTTGCCTAAACGGAGGAGTCAAGATTCAAGTGACAGTACTTGACTCGAAGCTTGCCCCCAAGGACACACTTAGTGGCATGAAGATTTCTGCCACGTTAACCCTAGGTGTGTATCCGGCGGCAACAGGTAGGACCCTTCTTAATTTCTTGGTTCATTGTGCCAGGGGCACAATGTTTATAAAATCCGTGGATGCATCTGCACAGGTCAAAGATGCGGCATTACTATGTCAGTTGTTGGATGGGTTCATCCAAGAGATAGGTTCGCAGCATGATGTCTAAGTCATAACGGACAATCTTGCGAATTATGTGGCAGCTGACAGGATGTTTATGGACAGGTATCCTACATTGTTTTGGACTCCTTGTGCAACACATTGCATTGACTTGATCTTAGAGGATATGGGAAAGATTGAGTTTATCAAGGATGTCATTGATTCAGCAAGAAGCATCACCAAATTTACATACATACAATCATGCTTCTATGCTTAGCTTGATGAGGCAATTCACTGGTGACAAGGAGTTGGTTTGTCCTACCATAACTCGCTTTGCCACTTGTTTCATCTCACTTCAGTCTCTCCTTACTTCTATGTGGGACTTGCAGACTATGTTCCTTTCAGCTGAGTGGCATGCTTTATCAATTAGCACTAAACCAGAGGGGCGTGCCATATTCAAGCTAGTGTCATACCAAGAGAGTTTTTGGGATAGGCTGAAGGAGGTGTGTACCATTTGTGAACCTTTGGTAAAGGTTCTCCGCTTGGTTGATGGAGACAAACCCGCAATGGGCTACCTATATGAGGCCATGGATAGGGCCAAAGAGGCCATTCGTGCCTATTACGAGGACAAGGGGGATGAGGGGCAAGCGAAACAACAATTGATATGGGAGGTGATTGATCAGTAACGGAATAACACACTTCATCGCCCCATTCATGCTGCAAGGCTATACCTCAACCCCGCATTCGCTTACTCCTATGGCATCGTGTTTGATGCAGAGGTAATGGATGGGTTCTTGGAGTGTGTCCAGAGGATGGTACCAGGTGCAGCTGACCGTTCAGAGATTTCCAAAGGGTTGGAAGTCTATAAGAGGGCCATGGGAACATTTGGGTTTGAGATGGCTATTAATGACATGAAGAACATAATGCCAAGTAAGCTTCACCTTATTTCAAGAATCAAAATTCAATTTCTTTACTATCTTTGTTTTAAATTTCAAATTTTCAATGTCTTCTCTTATGTTTCTCCAATTCATTGTAGATACTTGGTGGGAAACCTATCGTAGACGAGTACCCCATCTCCAAAAGCTTGTTGTTGGGATCCTTAGCCAGAGATGTAGCTATTCTGGTTGTGAGTGCAACTAGAGTGTATTTGAAATAATACACACCAAGAAGCGCTACAGGTTAGAGAATTTGAAATTAAATTCTAAATTCATTACAATTTGTAATTTATGTATTATAAATACTAATTTGATAAATTTATGGTCCTCATACGCGTTGGATAGCCAACGCCTGAATGATCTAGTGTACGTCTACTACAATATCAGGTTGTGGGTGAAGCAAATTGAGAAAAAACCTGAGGTGGATGCCATTGACACCATTGTTGCGTGGAGAGTGGAGATTGAGGAACCTATTATGGCGGCAACCCCTAATTGGTTAGAGGATGATACACAGGACATCGAGAGTGAGATATGGGAGGATGAGGGGTTTGAGAATGTGCCACCACCGGAGCCATTAGTAGCACAGCCACCAGTTTCACAGCCACAAGTCTTAGTCAGAGGGAGCCATATATATGTCAGTGGTAGCAGTAGCAGTGGTAGAGGACTTGATGAGAGTCTACTACCTCATCATTCTTCTAGTTCTTCGAGAGTACATCAATTTCCAGGCACTTCTGGAGGACGACAAAGTCCGCGACGACCCCCACAAGTGCCTGGGTTTTCTATCTCTAGAGGTAGAGCCATTACTAGAGCGATTACCTTTCCCCGTAAAAGGGGTAGAGGGAATCCATAGTTTACTTTATTTAGTTGATTTCATTGCATATGAGATACATTGGTTGTATTTTTTTGGTGATTCATGAGTCAGGGACTCAAGATCCAGGACACGATTAATTTTTTATGTGTGATGTATCATTAGACGTCTTATACATCTTATATATCGGTTTTCTTTCCATATTCATGTGGCAATGTGTTTATGTGATGTTCTTGTTGCTTTAGATGTTTAGAAAATTGAAAAAAAATGAATATTTTTGTATTTTTTTAAGTTTGTCGATATATTGCCAATGTTTGCTGACATTTTCGCCGATAAATCCGATAATTTCTTTTTGGACCCTCGGCAATATATTCGCCGACACGATATTTGTAACACTAATACATAGATTTAGATTAACCTTCTTTCATTTTTTCAACTAACACTTTTTACCTAGCCCGCACGGGTGTGGCTCATTGGCGATTCGCTTGATATGAAGTCACATGTTGTAAACAGAGGTCACAAGTTCAAATCACACCCAGGATTACCCGTGTCCCATGCTTGCGGGCGGTTGTGGGGCACCTAGGGGTATAGTGGTAGCGGGATTGGATCCCTGGACCCCGTGTCACGCGAGTACCAGCTTAGTCCTAAGTTGTCGATTCCCCTAAAAAAAAAAACTAACACTTTTTACCTAGTGGGTCTGTCTAGTTATGCCACTTTCAAAACCTATGATAAGCACTTTTTATCATCAATATAGTCTCTTTAATAGCATAGTTCTATCGCTTTATCGTGGCTACAGATTTTCTCTAGCTCACCTTGCACACACTAGCAATGATTCAAGCATGCTCTAAACATGGATCAAAACTAGTAGGATGTGAGCACAATGATAAAGATTTTAGTATTTTACCATAATTTTTGTCCTTTTTAGATATTCAGATTGAATTAAATTCTAAAGACATACAAGCCCTACCAATTCGACATCCACAATCATCACAACCTTGTGCAACCCTATATGATAAAAAATTTCATACCTCTCTCCTAAGTACATATCCTAGTGATTCAAATCTAAATAATTGCCTCTAGGAGTGTGGTCCAATGGCAAGCAATGAGATGATTGGGCTTGTCTTAATGCGGAGACCTAAGTTCAAACCCCCCAAGTGGGTGCAGATGAAGCCAAGTGCAAGTCTTGGGTGACTTTGACAACATAGATACGCCCCTCATAGTGCGGCAACTTAGCCAAAGAGATTCTATAAGAAGTTTGTATGTCACAACAATCTTCTACATATCAAAATGAACTCCTCTAGTTCTCAATTATGTAAAGAGATTAGTATGAGAATCTATTATTCTCAATTAAAGGAATAAGAGGTTGAAAAGGATAAATATTTTATAACCATTTAAAGACACTAAAGGAAGAAAAGAAGAAGATAAATTGGTTTGAAAATGAAAAAAAATGGATAATATATCCAGTTCTATTGTCCTAGAGTAGCATAATGATTTTTTTAAATGTTGCTTATATAAACAGAATACAAAGATAAAACACAAATAGGCATCAAAATACCTAAAGGACAAGATAAAAACTTTTAGCTAGACGCCTTGTCCCTCTTCTGTGATCTTCGTCAATTAACGGTCAACTTGGGTAAAACCAAGGTCATGATCTTCAATGGGTTGAAGAAACTCCTCACAGATCTCCATTTCTTTTTTCGAAGAGAAGAGATTAAGATCACTAGCGCCTATACTAATTTGGGGGTACAATTCACAGGACCTCGTTTTAGTCTACGGCATGCCCTCCAACCCCGAGTCAACAAAGGATACGAATCTCCAGCCTTTCTCGAGAGACATTGCTTCAGACACCATTTTCAGGACATCTCGTCCAAGGTGTCTCTCATGAACACTCTTATTCGACCCAAAGTCCTTTATGGCTCAGAGATTTGGGGGCTTTATTTACTAGACACAGATTGGGCTTCAGTAGAGAGAGTGCAGATCCTCCTCCTCGGTCGCATCATCAAATGCAAGTTGTCAGATCCTCAACCCATCATACTTATAGAGTTCGGTGCCTTCCCCTTTCAGCTTGAGGCAGTGTTCCACCTCATCTCATTCTTACAACGCCTTCGGAGCTTCGCCGACTCAATGCCAGGGTGCGATTGATACACGTACTTAGCCTATCTCTCATCACAGTCCATTGCCTTGGCTAGTCCTTCAGGCCGTACTAGGCCTTGGTACATAGGGGTCATGGATCTTTTGGCATCGGTTGGTATTGCAATGGATCAACTTCCTCCATTTTGATATTCCTTAGACACGCCTAGCCGCCTCTTACCTACCAGGCAAGAGTTGAACAAAATCACCCGGGACAACATCTATAGATAGTTTGTGCAGATCACTTCGATCAACACCTAGGGCAGTTTACGCCCAAAGATGGCCTTTTATGCTACACAATTCATGGATCTAAGGGATGGTCTCATCATTCGGCCCCATTACACACTTTGCCATTGGACACATGCTCTTTGTTTCCCTTTGGGCCAATTCAAAGTTGGATCTCAGTGTCTTAAGGTTGAGAGAGACCACCAGATCAACCAATCACACAAGATCTACCAGGCTTGCCATCTTCAAGAGGTCAAGACCAAGGAGCATTTCATCTTTCGGTGTCCCATCTATTATGAGATTCGCAAGCGATTCCATTGTCTTTTCAAGGACCTTCTTCTCGCGGAGTCCCAGTCTTTGGCTAGTTTATTTAGGTATCTGAATCAAATATGTCTGGCCTTATACTTGCACGAGCCCCTCTGGCTCCGGTCCCTCCTCCTCCAACAACATTCGCAGTCAAGACCAACCTCCACTCAACAGATTACTTCCTTCTTTTCAGTGCTCCCCTCCTCTAAGGGCACCAAGAGACCGACAGAGAACGGTATTGTTTCTAACAGCAAATCAGTTAGGACACGACCTACCACCTCTATGTCCATCCAACCCCATCAACGTGGCCAGCCTCGACCCTACCCCAACAGTCGACCGACTACATCTAGATCACAGCAGCAAGCTCCCCATCCTCGGTGGCAACACACTACCCATTATAGCTCTTCTTCCAGTTCTTCTTTCAAACAGATTAGTATCTCGAGATTTCTTCATTCGGCTTCAGATGTTAGGAGAGACACCTCCAATGTTTCTACTGCACCATGACATATTCTCCATTTTTGTATCATAGTTCCCAGACCCACTCTCTTTGTACATCTCCCTTTGGTATCGGCTCTCTCTGTACTCATCTCTTATGGGTTGGTTCTCCATCTTTGGAGTTAGCTCTTTTTGGCTTTAGGATAGAATTTCACATCTTGCTTTATATTTATTTAGGAGCCACCTTAGTGCTCCCACTTTGATTTGACATCATGTTACCAAACAGTCCCATTGACCTACTTTTGTGGTCATTTGTTGGACATTAATAAAATTATCTTATCTTATCTAAAAAAAAGTGCTTTTTAACTTTAAATTGTGCATCTAACTCATCAAAAGGCACTATCAAAATGAAGAGATAGAGAACATAATACAATGAAAACAACCTCACAACACAGTTTCCACAAAATACACACTATGATAGCTCGAAAATAGTGCCAAGCACCTCTAAAATGTAAAGAGCCAATGGATTCAACATCACCTAACAAAGCAGTGTTCCAAAAAATCTTACCATAAAGGAGATGACGCCAAGTGTCCCATACAAGGTCCCAACACTCCCGAGCACACTTTCAGCTCCAAAAGACGTTGTGATGAATAGTTTCAACCTCTCCATAGTGTGGACAAGAATTATCTGTGAATCCAATACAAGTCAACTATTCCCTGGTGGGCAAACACCAGTGTATCAATAGCCATGCAAATCACCTCAACTTGTAAGAGTGTCTAAAAGACTTCACTGCCCAAAGGCGATTCATCAACTTCACTTCTTCAGCTAAGAGACTCCATTTATTCAACATATCCTGGAAATAATGTGGTGCAAAAAGAAATGGGCTTATAAACTCAATCATCAAGGCTTGTAAACCCAAATGGGCTTACCATATTGTCAAAACCAATCTCTCCAAATGGCCCTTGGAGTATGAATATTATACAACTCCTTGACTGAGATCAACTATTGAATTACCTTAATGCTAAACGGTTAGAGCGTAACAATCCAAACTCGCATAAAAGACTAGGCCAAGTATTCCACATTCTATTGCCCCCATCCCACCATAATAGGTTGGTAATGGTATGTGGAGGATGGGTTGGTCATGTCAACCTCTGAATGTTCAAGTCCCTATTGTTGCTCAACATGGAGATCTTGGTCCTTCTTCGCTACTTTCACTTATAGGACCTAACATTCATGATCATCATGGTTGTGTTTCCTATTGTAAAAGCAATGCTTCTTCTTATTAGTGTCGGTAGAGGATGTGGAGTTGATTGTTTCACCCATCTAGCCATTGTTGTTAGATTGGGCCAAAAATATCACAGAAGACTAAGAAGAGAAATTCGGTTACTAGAGTTATCCTCAAGTAAGTTAGCTTCAATCTTGGAAGGAAGTTGGAAGACATGTTCCAAAAGGAATAGAGTAGAGTTCTATCTCTTTTTTGATGTGACTAAGCAAACCATAAATAAACTTAGTGCCAAGAGTGCCCCATAATGTCTTACCTTGAGCTTGTTAAAGAGTTTGTTGATAACTTCAATAAATCATTGGATGGTATATGTAGGGATTTTTCTAAGTTGAAACCACCAAGCCATCATGGCATCTTTACACCCAAATGGGTAGAACTGTTTTCAGACAACAGATTTGAAGTCATCCCAAGTGTTGATCGATGTTTGTTTGTGGATGCTAGGATCTAGGTGTGAATTTGCCACTAAGTGAAGACCTACTCTTCTATGTGTACCTCAAAGACTACAATCTTTTGGCCATCAATCAGATTCGAATGGGTCTTCAAGTAAGACTCAAGGCACCGAAGCCAAGATTCCATCTTGATTTGTAAACTACCATGGATATTAAACTGGAACAGTGTGTCACGTCGAATCTCCCAAGTTTCTACAAAAAAACTAAGGTTATCCTCTATTATGCAATGTTTACTTATAATATAATTTAATATTACAATTGTAGTGCTCAAATTACTGAAATAAACTTAGAATGTAACAAAAGAAGCTAACGCAATAAATAACACACAATGAACACAAGATGTACCTTAGAAAACCTAATATGGAAAACCCTACCAAAAGGAGAAGACTATGTCTTGCTCTTTTATTCTTGAAAATATAATGCAAATACAAAGAAAGACTCACAATGGAAACACATTAGATTGTGGCCTACATGAGTGATGTCCAATCACTCAACAAATTGTCCTTTTACTTATGTCAAATCATGAAGACATATATAGTTGTAAATAACAATACATGAAGAACATATGCGACTAAAAATCAAATTTAGAATTGCACAAGTTTTGGATAGTTAAAAACTACATTAATATGCTCACAATGAAGTTCATGTACAAACCATAGCCTTCTCTCAACACTAGTACAAACCACTAACTCTCCAAAATCCTAGCTAAGGAAAACAATGAAAACCCTAGCTCAACGAAGGACTACAACATGCAAAAATCACTCCAACAAGTCCTCCAATGCAAGATGTCCTCTTCTTTACTTCTCTACCAAATATACCCTAGGATTTTATCACAAAACCCTAATTTAAAACCTCCAAGGGAACACTAACCCTAGACTTCCAAGATGCTCCAAAATATTCCAAGATGCTTCAAGATACTCCGAGAAGACAAACAAACCTAGTGACTCAAGACAAAGAGAAAGATCAAGTATAAATGAAGACCGAGAGAGAGAGAGAGAAGAATAGTCACATTCTTTTCTAAGGTCACATTTCTACACAAGAGTGAATAAGAATGAGTGAATGTTATGATATGAGAAGAACTCTCTCCTTCCTCTATTTATATGAGAGGTAAGCAAGGCCAATAACACGATGTGGGCCCAAGCCATTACAAGCAACGTACAATAAAACTCAATAGGCTAACAGATGTGAAGTGCTCCACTCCAAAGTACACATGCCATGCTCCAAGGTGATGTCATATAGAATAAGGGTTCCATGATGATGTAGCTACACAAGGTGTGTCCACACCTCTCTGTCACAAGCCTCCATGGACTCCATTTGATCTGGGTCGTGTCCAAGAAGCACGAGGGGGGACAACAGTTCGACTGAATGAGTCAGTTCTGTTATGGCGGAAGCTTAAGAAACAGAATGAGCAAAAGCAAGATTACACTACACAGATAAACACAATACACACAGACAATATGCAGGAATGCGAACTGTTCTTCTCTATTACTTGCAAACAAATAGCTTGATTGCTAGACCGATGTATGTTACAATATTATACATGCTTATATAGAATTCTGAGACGCTTGGGTGCCTGCCCGTTACGTTCAGTTGCAAAGAAGAAGTTAGAACGATTCAACAGTTCAAATGTTACAATCGACTAGAAGACAGAGAGACAGTCTGTCAAAGTTCGACAGTTGTTGGTCGCATGTCGATGTCGCGAAACTGTGAGGTTGTTGAACATGTCGAAGGTGCAGAGTGAGTCGCAGTATGTCGAAGTCGAGACTCGTCGGAGTTGTGTCAAAATCGAAACCTATCGGAGTTGCTGAGTTTGTCGAAGTCATGTCGAGTCGAAACTTGTCAAAGTTGTATCGACACCGATGACTTGTCACAGTTGATGTTAGCATTCGACAACAATGCCAACTGCGATGTGGATCAAACCTCCTTCCTTAAGAAACAATGATCCCCATTGTTTGCTCGTGAAGGTGAGGAAACTTGTCGGTTATTTCAGTAACAGAGTACCACTTTCCTTGAGATGGGAACTGGCCAGCTTTGGCAACCTAAAACAAGGGAATTATGTTTGTCCTTGTAAGGCGTACTCGTCGTCCCACGATGGTGTCGCAAGGAAGAGGCTCCTGAACATCTGGATGGATGTCTTCGGGTTCTGCTGTCGGTAAGTCGTTATGTTCCAACAGTGGTGCCTGGTATGGTCAAAGTAGATCCACATCAAATACTAGATGCAGACCCAGGCATGCAGGAATGTCGAGTTGGAAAGCGTTTTCGCCAATCTGTCGAAGAATATTGTACGGACCATATCACAAAGGTTTTAACTTCTTGAAAGGACTTGTGAAGCACTCCTTCTTGAGGTGTAACCAGACCTTATCCCCAATTTGGAATGAATGAGGAATACGATGTTTGTCGTGTCGGGCCTTAGCTTTCTCACTTGCTCTTTGCAACATTTCCTGTGCTTGCTTCTGGATGTCGCATATCTGATCTCTGAACTTGACTGCTTTATCAACTTCTCGCTGGCTGTAATCGGTCTCAGAGTTTGGCTGTGTCGAGGAGCTGATCAAGTCGATAGGCGCTGAGGGTTGAAATCCGTAACAGATCTCCAATGGACTCTTGCCTGTAGAGCTGTGTTGAGCACGATTGTAGCTATGTTGTTTGTATCGAAGACTTTCATCCCAAGTGTGTCGATGCTTGTGGTTATATATGCGAAGCAGTTTTACGACCAAGCGATTAACAACTTCCGTCTGTCCATGGGTCTGAGGATGGAAAGCTGTCAACAATGAGAGTCGTGTGTCTAGCTGTTGCCAAAAAGTCTTCCAAAAGATGCTGACAAATCTGGCATCTCGGTCGGAAATAATGGTTGTGGGTAAACCAAAGTGTTTCCAAACATGTGTAAAGAAGAGCTGAGCGGTCTGTTGCGTTGTCGTGGTCTTCTTACATGGTATGAGAATGGCCATCTTGGAAAATCGGTCAACTACTACTAATATCGCGTCATGTTGATGTCTAGTAGTAGGATAACCCGTCAAGTAGTCCATAGAAACAGATTCCCATGGTCAACCAGGAACTGGTAGAGGTGTGTACAATCCCTGTCGTTGATTAGGCGGTTTAGCAATGGCACAAACCACGCATGATCGAATGTACTTGTTGACGTCGGATTTAAGTGTAGGCCAAAAGAAATAATTCTGCAGAATAGCGAGTGTCTTTGCTACTCCAAAGTGTCCTGCGGTCTTGTTGTAGTGCGCGTCCCAAATGAGTTGTTGTCGGTGCTCACCGCTCGGTACACAAAGTTGTCCAAGCTTACATAGCAAGGTGTCTTTCAGGAAGTAGTCGGAGGTCGACGACTTGTTATTCTGTAACTGTCGGTAGACTGCTGAGAAGTCGTTGTCGTCCTCATACAACTGTGGCCAAGTGGTCATGTTGTATCCCTACATACTCATCACTGTCAAAAGGAGAGTAATGGGTGGTCGACTGAGGCAATCGGCGGCGGCGTTAGCTTTACCTTTCCGATACTTAATCACCAACTGGAATTGTTGTAGGTAATTAATCCACTTGAGTTGTCGATTTGTCTACAACTTTGATTGTGTCGGAGCGAACTGTAGAGGCTTGTGATCAGTGAGAATGACCGTTTCCTTACCAAGGATGTAATGCCTCCATTGCTTGAGAGCTTGCACAATGGCGTGCAGTTCTTTTTCGTACTCAAGTATCTTCTAATTGTGTCGTTAAAAGTCTTAGAATGAAAAGCAACTGGGTGACCAGACTGAGTGATCACTGCGCCCAAGGCATAGTCCGATGCATTTGTCTCAATCTCAAAGGGCTGATGCAAATCAGGGAACACAAGTACTGGTGCAGTGCAGAGCTTGTGCTGGAGCTATTCAAAAGTTGCTTAGTGTGTCGTTGTCCATTGGAAGACAATTTTCCCACTTCCCTTCGTCAATTGATTCAAGGGCCAGGCTATCTGACTGAAGCCAAGTATGAATCGTTGATAGAAATTCTCCAAACCAAGAAAACTTCTTAGTTCTTGAATGCTTCTAGGAATGGGCCAATCTTTGAGGATCTGTACTTTGTCTGGATCGACGTGAATGCCTGCAGAGTCAATTACATACCCCAAATATTTGATGTTGGTCATCGCAAAAGAGCACTTGTCCATGTTCAGATAGAGTCGATGTTGCTGGAGAGTGTCGAGGACTTGTCGAAGATGTCTGAAATGTTCTTCCCATGATCAACTGAAAATCAATATGTCGTCGAGATAAACAATGGCCCATTTGTCAATGAAAGGTCAAAGAAGGTTATCCATATGTCGCATGAATGTCGAAGGTGCATTGGTTAAGCCGAAAGGCATGACTAACCATTCAAACAATCCTTCCTTGGTCTTGAAAGCAGTTTTCCACACATCTGAGGGCTCGATTGGAATCTGATGGTATCTCGACTTAAGGTCAAGCTTAGTAAAGAATTTAGCACCTTTCAGACAGTCGATGAGCTCATTTATCCGCCACAGAGGGTAGCGATTCTTTACCGAAATTTTGTTGAGAGCTCTGTAGTCGATGCACATGCACCAAGTCCTGTCTTTCTTCGGAACTAGGACAACTAGACTTCCACAAGGAGAGGAGTTGGGGCGAATATGTCCTTTGTCGATTAATTCTTGGATCTGTCTGGGAATCTCTTCGTTTTCGAGAATGGATCTTCTATAAACAGATGCGTTAGGCAAAGAAGAACCAGGAACAAGTTCAATGGAGTGTTTTACCTGAAAATGTTGAGGTACTCCGTCGGGAGCTTGAAAGAGGTTCTGGTACTCATCGAGAATATGATCGACTTTCTGTCAAGAGCTGCATTGGTCAGTGACTCGACTCGTCGCTGTAGTCTTCTTAGAATGTTGCGGCTTGATCATGATTAATGCAAACTTCTGAGCATGATTGATGAGCTTCTTTGTCTGTTTGGCAGATATCAGTGCAACCGTTGGTGTAGGTTGACGCTCTGGTATGCTAAACCATCGATTTCGGATCCTAACAATCACCTTCTGAGGCCGTGACTGATAACTTCCATGTCTATCCCAGAGGTAAGGTTTCCCAAACAGGGCGTCGGCTACGAAGAGTGGTGCCACGTCGCAGAGTACCTCATCTTCAAAAGGTTTTATGAAGTAGGCGAGCTTGCATTGTCGAGTGATCTGTAGTTCTTGTCCATCCTTCCTCCAATCGATGTTGTAAGGCTGAGGATGCAAGGTGGTAACAAGACCTAGTTTCTTTACGAGATCTTCAAAAACTAAGTTTTTCTGGCTACCGTTGTCCACAATCAGATGCAATGGGTTGCTTTGGACCCATATCCGTGTATGGAACAGGCGTTCTTGTTCCTCCTCGTCGACGATAGTCGAGGCTGCTCAAGTGGTTGATGTTAAAAGAGTCGTTGCGTCTGGATCAGATTCTTCCACCATCTTGTCGAAGGTCGACACTTGTGCCAAAAATGTCTTCTGAGCTTTGCATGCAAACGTATCATGCCAAGATGAGTGGTGGTAATCGCACCATTTTCCAGTAGGCAATTGTTTGCTACGTTCCCTCTTGTGAAAAGGCTTCTTGCCGTGATCTGGCTTTGGCGGAGTCGGCTGAGAAGATTTCGACTTGTCGAAGTCGGTCGGTGCCTTCTTGTCGGGTGGTTGTCCTAATGTCGGCTTTGTCGCGAAACGTGCTTTCCCTTTTTGCTTGGTTTCCAGTTTGCTAGCGTAGTGGAATGCATCCGCAAGCGTATTGACAATCAAAAATTCCATTACCTGCTGAATGTACTGGGACAATCCGCTGAAGTACTTCAGAATAAGCAATTTCTCTTCTTCTTGGACGCCAAGTCTTGCCATGAGTCGGTAGAACTCGTCGGTGTAACTCTGTACTGATTGGTCTTTCCATTGCCTTAGATGCTGCCACTTCTTATATTGCTGCTCGAGGTATTTCAGCGGGTAAAATTCATTTCGGATGTGTTCAACGAATTTATCCCATGTGTCGATGGGGTCTCCGCTTTTCTCCATCTTTGTCGAGAGGTTCTCCCACCAGCAATGCACAGATGTTGACATATTTAAGGATGCAATGGTGATCTTTTCAGCTTCTGAGAGTTGATTCACAACGTAATAGGATTCCAATTACAGTACCCAATTGTCGATGGATTCCGCCTTACCTTCAAGATTTGGTATGTCCAAATTCATTTGCACTTTGAAGGGGCTGATTTTATCGGAGTGAGTTCTCGTCGAAGATCCTCCGGATGTCGAAGCAAATCGCATGAGAATCTCGTTGAACTGGGCGAACATTTCAGTCCATTGTCGAGCCAAAGATTGCTCAATAAGTTGTGTTGTCTCGTCGGCTGCATGTCTATCGTCTGTTTCTTCTGTCATTTCTGGAGGTAGTGTCTGCTTGGATTGTTGAGATTGTGAGTGAGTTTGAACCGGCATAAGTCGGTATCTTCGAGAGAAGTGTATACGCAGAACTTAAGCACGAACAAAACTGAGTGCGCTCTGATACCAATAATCCGGGTCGTGTCCAGGAAGCACAAGGGGGACAACAGTTTGAGTGAATGAGTCAGTTTTGTTATGGCGGAAGCTTAAGAAACAGAATGAGCAAAAGCAGGATTACACTACACAGATAAACACAATATGCACAGACAATATGCAGGAATGCGAACTGTTCTTCTCTGTTACTTGCAAACAGATAGCTTGATTGCTAGACCGATGTATGTTACATATTATACATGCTTATATAGAATTCTGAGACGCTTTAGTGCCTGCCCGTTACGTTTAGTTGCAAAGAAGCAGATTGAACGGTTCAACAGTTCAACCGTTACAGTCAACTGGAAGACAGAGAGACAGTCTGTCGAAGTTTGACAGTCGTTGGTCGCATGTCGACGCTGCATGTCGATGTCGCGAAACTATGAGGTTGCTAAACATGTCGAAGGTGCGGAGTGAGTCGCAGTATGTCGAAGTTGAGACTCGTCAGAGTTGTGTCGAAATCAAAACCTATCGGAGTTGCTGAGTTTGTCGAAGTCATGTCGAGTCGAAACTTGTCAAAGTTGTATCGACACCGATGACTTGTCGCAGTCGATGTTAGTATTCGACAACAATACCAACTGCAATGTGGATCACCATTCCTCCTAAGCAATAAACTCCATTGGGTTAGTTGCCCCTGCCAGAACACTATCGCAGCCCAAGCATCCCTAAGCCAACTCCAAGCTTCCCAATAGAATCCAAGCAACCCCAAGCTATCTAGAGACTGATGCCCTCCTCCAAGATGCACAATGCTCCTCCTCTCGAGTAGGGTGTTCTCCAAGCAAGAGAACCTCTCCATGTGGCCATCATGAAGGACGTCCCCAAAGTTGTTAAGAGAACCCCAACACCCTACGGATAAATACCAAGCTAGCGCCTAATTGAGGTCAAGCAATCATTGAACAAGTTGTCTCCAAAGTGAAATCCATCACGAACCATCTCCCATGTGCCAATCCATTCTGGACCATCCAGGCCCTAGGGGGCTGCACATACACCATGTACCCCAAATCTCATGAAGCACCCCAAACATGGTGTAAACAATTTCGGAGTAACCCCTAATGATAACAAGAGGATGGATTCACTTGTGACTTGACAAGAAAGATATAGATGATAGTGGGTACTAAAAGCAATTTTCATAGCCTTTAGGAGGCTTCAAATAGAATAGCCATGATGCAACATTAATGGACTGAGGCGCAACAGATTGGTATTTAATCAAAAGTGGTCAAATATTTAGGGAAGATAAGTTTAGGGAGAAAGGGAGGGTGGAAATTGATCATATGTTCTTCTTTGTTGAGCTTTGTTCAGTAGAAAAACTAGGATTGCATAGGTTATGAAAGTGTTAGTGTTGTGATTATCAAGGCCTTCAAAGATCATGCATGATTTTTTCACTCTGCATGATATGCAAGTTGCTGATGTAAATGCTAGAACTGTTTACATCAAGACTGTCTTTCTTTCAATCCTTGGACAGACATTCTTTATGATAGTTTTTTTGTTGTAAATGCTGGAATTGTCTGTAAGAGCCAAGACTGCTGTCTTTGATCCTTGAACAGAAATATTTTTGGAACTATGATGTAATATTTTCTGGCTCATAATGGAGGATATATGTCTCCAGTTTAGAATATGGGACAGTCTTCTGAACGCTTTATGTTTAGGATCATTACATTGAATGGGTTTCTTCACCTTTTGACCAAACTGTCTTCGAGTAAAGAATGAATGTGTCTTAAACCTGTATCTTGATTTGCCTTTATACTTCAGCTGAAAACCTAATCTACCAAAACCATAATCTATAGGTGAGATGGTCGGTTGAGAATAGTCTAAATCACTACTTTATTAAAAATACACTTTATTGGACTCAACCTATGTCACATGGTTCGGGTTCAGGTTCGAGTTCGGCAACCATGAAATTCAGGTTCAAATTCGGCTTTTCAAATGAGGTTCGACACTATATATATATATATATTCCAAATATAAATATTTTACATATTAATATAATTTAATAAACATTATAAATCATATTCAATTCACATACATATATATTAAAAATATATACCACATATAACCTATGCAAATTTCAACGATTCGAATAATTTAACCTACATGTCAAGTTTCAACCAATGTTGCAAACATCGGCGCGGCAAAAAAATCGGCAAGGTCCAGGAAACATCGTTTCGGGATATCTCGGCAACACATCGGCAAACATTGGCAATAAATCGGAAAACTTAAAAAAATACAAAAATATTCATTTTTTTCAATTTTTTAAACATCTAAAGCAACAATAACATCAAATAAACACATTGCCATGTGAATATGAATTATGAAAACCAATATATAAGATATATAAGATGTATAGAGATACATCACACATCAAAAATGGATCATGTCCTGAATCCTAACTCCCAAGTCATAAAAAAAATAACAAATGTATCTCATGATCATCATGAGTCAATAATAATAATAAATTAAATTAATTAGTTCGACTAGGATATTGAATGCTCTACAAGGGCGGATTAATTAATGTTGTAAGAATGCTCTGAAATTAATTAATTAATGCCATAAGAATGCACTAAAATTAATTAAATAGTGCTGTAAGAAATAAAAATGCTTTGAAATTAATTAATTAGTGTCGTAAGAAATAAAAATGCTTTGAAATTAATTAATTAGTGCCATAAGAATGCTCTGCAAGGGCAAATTTCATAACAGGCACCTCACACTCCACCCTCCACGAAGTCAAAATCACCTTTACAAAAAATTGGGAAAAAATCGGCAATATCTCGGGATAAGTCGAGAAAAAATCGGTAAAATCTCGGAAAAAAAGGGCAAGCAGCAAAAATCACGATTTCTAGGCACATCGCGATTTCTCGGCCGATGTTTGCAACGCTGGTTTCAACACTCAAACATCTTGGTTCAGCAGCTATAGCCTGTTGAATGTGTCGGATAGCTATGGTCATTCTCACTGTTTCTGGAAGCGTCGGCTCAGCTGCAGCTGCATGGAAGCGATACCCTCGACTCTCAATCTCAATGTTACCAAAAGCAAAGAGACCCGAAGCAGAGAGAGAGAGAGAGAGAGAGAGAAGCGACTTCCGGAAGCAGAGACCGGACACTGGAGAAGAGACCTGATGCAATTCTCAGTGTTGCCGGAAGCAAAGCGACCCGAAGGAGAGAGACGTGACTTCCTAAAGCAGAGACCCAATGCGAGAGAGGAGACCGGATGCAAGAGAATAGACCCGAGGGCGGAGTCGGTGAATTACACGGCGAACCTCACGGCCAAAACTAGCGAATTCAAAACCCTTAAACCGACGTATACATAGTGAATTCAAAACTAGAGTATACCTGGTGAATTCGAAACTAGCGTATACCTGGTGAATTTAATGACCGGACCTCAATGAATTAGAAATTTTTTTTGAGGTTCGCCGAATTTCGAACCTGAAGATTCAAAATCAGTGAACCCTGTGGCATAGGACTCAACAACTAAATATAAGACTTTCACTTTATCAATAAAGTGAATTACAACATAGATTTGACTTGGACGACTTCTTGCACGTTGACACTAAACTTGTGCGGGAGTTCCTATCCGAGCTACAAACATCAATAGAGTCCACATAAGACTTCAAGAAAGAAATGGAAGATATAATTTTTCACCAAGGGGCTAGAACAGCTCCAGAATGATTTTGAGGAGTGGATGATCTCTATAGAGGATAGTACTTATCTGAAAAATGGAAGGAAATGGGAATGGAGAGAACAAAAACTTCAATCAAGGGAAACACAATATTGGAAGAGATTGAGGACACTTATCAAGAAGAGGGGATGACAAGGGAGCACTGAAACATCTACATTATGGTTGAAGTTATAAATGTTGAGTTAAAGCAGATGCTGGCAAGGTTTGGGGTTCCGATGTGTATAAAACAAAGTGGTCTTTTTATGGGGAATTTCTTAAAGTGGTTGCCCCCAGTCTATCAGAGGTTTTACTTGAAAGTTGATGTGACGATAGAGGTCAGAAATGTTGGTGCAGGGATTATGGACAAAGTGCAGACTTACAGGGGCATTTCCAGACCTTCATGAAATCCATCAGATATCAACATGCTAAAACTGGAGGTTTTGGGGAATGCTATGGTGGACAAGGTGGGAGTGAATCCAAAGAAGCTATAACTAGCAGATGAAAACCAATGAAGTACAAAGGAGAGCATGATAAAGAAAACAAAGAGGGACTCTTTGTACTTTTGGGAATTATTTTTGTGTAAGAAAATTTGTTTACCTGAACTATAAAGGAATCGCTGAAAAACTGGGCAGAAATTTTGTAAACATTAAAAGAGAGGCAAAAATAATCCTAAATAAATATGAGAAAAACAAAAGACATAGGTCAGCCTCAATGGACAGTATCTATAAGGATAGGAAGAAACCCTAACCCTCAATTGTCGCTTATATCCTCTCATGATTTTGAATTTAGCACCTAGGTTTTTCCTGCAAATGATATAACTCCCTTGCTGGCAGACATTTACCCTACACTACCAACTTTGCCGCGCATCTCCTTTAGGTAGGAACACTAATGGTTATTGCACTCCTCCCATCTTTAAGATTCTAATGAATTTGCAAATTTGCACAATTGAAATATGCATAGCTGCCTTTTCTTCCAATTAAAGAGATCATATATGGAAATTAGCAATCATTCTCTGGTTCATTTTATGGCTTGAACCCATTGTCAACCAACTATATCAAGGTTGGAGTGGATTTATTGCTCTGCACATCTTAACTCATCATAATGCTGGAGATAAAAAAGGTACCTGCAAAGTATTTAAAGCCATCAGAACATGTAAAGTTTACTATAGCTATTTTTGGGACATCTTGTGATAGTTCTTTGTAAACTTACCATTGGCTTACACAAATTAAAATTTACATTGCAATGATCAAACTGTTCATAAGAATATTCTTTGAAATCACAGCTCTCTTGACAAATTATATGCCAAGAATTTTCCAAAGATATCTCAATGTACTCTTCAATCAATCCACCAAGATGAAAATAGGATGTATGATGCAAATATAATGATCTCCGTGATTTGCTGGAACCTTCCAAACTCTAATATTGGACCCCATGGTTGGCCGACGGTTTCCAGGTTCTAATGTCAATACATTTAATGAAATAATTGGGCTAAGACACACTGCCATTTCCCAAATTTTTGCTGGTCCTGAAGATGAGCACCCAGTCTTGGCCAGACATGCCGCATGCCAATAACACATCCATTGATCAGACCCTTTTACACAAGTTATTTTTTTTTTACTTTTGTGATGAATATTTGTTTTGTCGTATTTTTAACATTTCCAAGGTATTTGGTGTTTTCATGTCGTTGTTTCATTCTTCCTTTAGCACTGAGATCCATCAAAAGGGTCTGCATTAGATTTCTGCCATATGTTTCATGTGGATTCATATCTATTTACATATTTTTGTAGTACTTTATACTGGAAATAAAGATCAAGTCTGTCCTCACAAGCATGGAAAGATGGACTTACCAATAAGCAAGAGCAGAAACCTGACCTACTTTCATATTCTGATAAAGCTGCCTCTGCGGGATTACGTAAATTCTCATCTTGACTCAATGCATCAGTCAATAATCTGACTAAACTTTGAGGATCGTCCATTCGAACTGCCATCTGAGAAATTGTAGTACCAATTTCTTTCAAAATGAATTTGACTGCAACTCCAGGGCAATCAGCTACAGCCTGGATAGTAGATAAAGAGAAAGACTTAGACTCGGAGGAAAACAAAATATTACATTCGAAAGGTATATACTAACTCATTCTCAGCATTCATTTGAGGTACTTACAAAACATGGAGAAAATCCAAGACATAAATGCCTTCCAGCAAGGGTACATTCTAGCTAGTTAAGTTCTGTCGGTGATATTGAATAGTAAATAGGAAATTCTCTCCCAGACATTTTATCGCACAACATGCAAAATGAACTAGGAATTTTCATAACTGAACTGTTCAACCACAGAAAAATATCTTAAAAGCCCAACATCCTTGGTCATATATCTGATTAAATTCGTTTTTCAGTTTGATTCCAAGAGAAGAGATCATGGAGACCAAGTAGATGTCAAAAGACATTAAAAAGTAAACATAGTCATAAAGATGATATCACTGCATTACACGGGGGATGAAACAAAAAGATTGTTTATGTTGGGCAAGACTTCAGAAACAGCCAAGCAGGACAGCCAGAAAAATGAAAAATTGCCTTTTACTGAGAGAGGAATATGCAGTTGATTGTATCAAAATCAGCTACAAAATAATGAAATGGGATGGTCAAGACAATCCTTTCTTGGCCTACAACAGAAGGTGGAGGCTTGCAAGCAGGCATACAAAATAAGTTATTGAAGTTATTGTTGCACCCAGAGAAGTAAGGTGCTTTACAGCCCAGGCAGGGTTGGATGATTGATCAACATTTTGCTTAACAGTACATTGAATCTAAATGGTGCATTGGGTGCAAGGAATATTGACAGTAGCACAAACACATCTAAACCCCCGTCTGTTATACATATCTCTAACTCCAATAATAAAATTTTAAACGTTAGCATTCAAAATAAATAGCAAATATTAAAATAAGATATTGCGCATCCTAGAACTTTGCAACATCGGGGTTCCCATCAGACCCAAGTTTAGATGATTCTGTGCTAGTTGATAACCACAAAACAGGACACTCTGAGCACAAACTAGGTCATGTAGCTAGATTAAAGTATCAAATGCAATATCCAACTCCTACAAATGACAAATGACGGATTCTAAAAGTCAATTATTGGTAAGGCTACAGATAATTAAAAAATTCAAGGATAACATCATGGCAATGCATAATAGCTTCAAAGGAGTCGAATCCTAGAACACTGAGGCTTGAGAAGGGGTTGTGTTAGAAATATATTTCGAGAAGAACACCACTGAATGGGATGAAAGACCGAGCACGTTTATTTAAAGCATGTTACTGAAACTCGCACTAACATATACAGCTAACAAAATGCATAGCCCCTCAAATTTATCTTCCATTTACAGATTGCTGTGGATAGAGATTATACAATAAGTGGGCAAGATGCAATTAGCGATAGCATACCTGTGCAATTTTTATAATTGATTCAATGTTCACGCTGTCGGACGCTGCTCTAAAATGGTGTCTGCCTTCTCGTGAACTGCGAACTGAAACAGCATTTTGGATCGTGTGTATGTGTATTTTGAATTGTTTCGGTTTATAAAATAAAGAAGCGCATCTTTCCTTTTTAAAAAGGCTTGTAGGATTCTAAGTATTACGGTTGTTCTTACCCGTCATTTAAAAAGGTACAATCTTTTCCGACGAAGGTTCAATGTTTTAACTCCTCTAGTTCAATCATTTCAAAAAATTAATTATGAATTTTGCTTGGTAAATGCTTAATAATTCAATTTTATTTTGTGCCATAAGATTTAAAAAATAAATAATGTGATATAACTTTTTCAATAAAATTTAAGTTAAGATGAATTTATGGTGATGTGTTGTATATAAATCAGCATAGATCTATTTTATAACTTTTTCAATAAAATTTAAGTTAAGATGAATTTATGGTGATGTGTTGTATATAAATCAGCATAGATCTATTTTAAACCGGGAGAAGGATTCAATTTCTTGAGATGTAAATTTTTTAATATTATAATCAAGAAATTTGATCCCTCTTTTTCTTGATAGATTCGGATTTATGTTTTTTTGACATGGACATAGATTTTTTAAATTAATTTTCATAATTTTTTTATTTTATGAGCCTATATGTAATTTTTTAAAATTTTATTTTTGTGGAGCACCTTGCTCCTCTAGATGCAAATATATATTAATTAATGGTACATGTGAGATAGAATTATTTCATATTTCTCTTATTCAAATAATTTATATGGAGAGATTTGTGACTAATTTATATATTTTTAGTTTTGTATATCACATTATATTGGACCAAAATATATTGATATTGGTATTATAGACAAATGGATAGACATTACAATATCTTCAATACCGGGTTGTGAAATGTGCCTCACTTCTCTTGGTGTAATAAGTTTGACTACTTTATGAGATATGTGTGTACATGTATCAAGGAACCCACAAGGAAGTGTGCGGCTGGGGTGATCTTGCATGTTCCTCCTTGTATATGCTTCGTTAAAGTATGGAGTTTGTATAGGTACAAATCACAAGGATGAAATCTTGGCCTTATGATTGCTCCTAAAAACAATTGTAGATAAACGAAAAATGAAGTTTCAAGCGTTGGGTCACTGAAAAATACTTATAAATTGGGTTAATAGAAAGTGTCACCTCTCAAATCTAAATTTGGGATCTATATTACTTAGAGTCCTAGGGTTAAAACAACAATTTGATTTCATTTCCTTCATCCACATATGCAGTGAATGTTGGAATATATTAATTATATTCCTTGGAAGGTAATAATGTCTTTGTATTATGTCAGAATATATGCACAATCTTATGTAAAAGAGTAATACACTATATCCCATATTCATTATGGTAAAGTATACTCTTGATATCCATCATTATATAAAGAGATGTTATTATGGAGAATTATATTATCCCACATGCAATATGTGAGAGTAATTCCTCCACATCTCTTGGTATATAATAGGGTCAAGAGAGTCACATCATTATTACAATGATATAGTGAACAACGTGATGGTAAAGTGGTATATGCTCATAGATAGTATCAACACACGGTATTGTGATCACAAGCTCTGATATATTGTATTGGGGTTATTTGTAGTTGTTCTCTTGTAAGATTGAAGTAATAGAAGACAATCTTCCCGTGGACGTAGCCTAATTGGGTGAAGAACATATATCTGGTGTATTTTTTTCCTTGTTCTCTTTTATGTTCTTATTTATATTGATATGTTATTGATTGCTAAGATAGGTAAGCTAGTTTAGCTAGATCTATAGTTATGACAGTGAATTCGACACAAAAGTTGACTCACTTTCAAAGCTTGCACTTTCCCTGTAAGAAGGTACCTTGCTCAATCAAGCATTCAGGGGTGATGACCTCCTAGCTAATTCTCATATATCGCTCTTTTGATAGTTTCGTTTATTTGCTTTTCTATAAAGGTCGTATTGAAGTTATGATTCATGATCTTGATATTTTATAATGTTGGAAAAAAACTCGGATTGGTCTCATAGAAGGCCAAAGCCTAACATTTGAATATTGTAATATGTAGTAGCTCTAATAGGACACATAATGTCTTTATGATTTTGATCGATGACATCGAGGCTAAGGCTATGTATATTTTGATATCTGCTAGAAATATCAAATATACTTTTTTATTGGAAAAAAATATATATGTGAGTACACTTAATAACAAGGGAATGACGTACAAAGGGACAAGGAAAATGACCAAAGTAAACACTCATTTTTTCAAAGAAGAGTGGTTTGGGATGACTAATGTGTGTGTGTGTGTGTGTACACGCACTAGGGGGGCGTGCGGGGCAAGGGTGAGTGCTATCAAGCAGGAGGTTGTGAGGTCAAGTCCTCGGGCTGGCTACCTTTGTGAATATCGAGGACCTCACTTGATGTCCCCATTGGGTTAGGTTTCCAAAACTGCAACCAAACAGTTTACCCTATAAACCATCATTGAAACGAAAGGAAGTACTCAAAGGGTTTCTCGTGTGTGTATTACATTGGAAAAAAAAGGACGAAATTTGTTTTCATTTGGCAAGTTGGCAGGTAGTATCAAAACCAAAGCATGAAAGTGGTTAGGGTTTAAAACAAAGTTTTCCTTTGGTAAACATTGTATGCCAAAAGATTGTGGAATTTGATTAGTAAAGTGGGTTTGTGACAAATAATCTAAGTTCGGAAATATGTGGCTCCTACCACACCCTTGGATTTTATATGGAATCCACCAAAGAACTTTCAAAATACTTCAAATCATTAGAAAGCTATAGTCTTGGCCTTTCCAATCATAAGTAATCACTTGGCCTAGCATGTGGGAGATGGAACAACAGTAAAAATTGGGATGGGTGTTCTTATCAATTCTAATAACAAGATATTTTTACTTGGAGCTTTAATCTAGTATTTACAGTGTTTGAGTTATTGTACTCCAAATTCGTTAGTTAACAATGGAGGGACCATTATCTGGTAGTAGGGGTGGTTAAGTGTTTCACAGTTGGGACTAGAAGGGGAACATGTTGAGATCTATTCAAGTTACATTTCTAAATTGAAAAATGGTCACATCGGAAGCATTGAGGGGATGGATGAGCTTATATGGAATAGAAATAAGACAGAAGATGGGTATACTTCTAAACTTGGGTATGCATTTCTAATGACTTCAAAGGGATAGGTTGAAAGATGGGAGTAGTTTATGATTTGGAAGGTTAGGGATCCCAAGAAGACAAAGGTATTTATGTGGCTAATGCTAATGCAAAGGATTCCAACTTGGGATATGTTAACGCCTAAAAGTCGCACACATGCGACATTTCGGCGATTCATCTAGTAATGCGTCATCAACATAAAGAATGCATATCACCACAGGCATCCTCAATAGATCCAAAACACAACATGCCATAAATGTCAAGAAATAGTCAAAAGAAAGGGTAGCGCGGGTAACACACAGTTTACTCGTGCTATAGAGCAAGTTACCTAAATAATGCCCGCGCTACACCCACACAGCTTTTCCTTCAATAACCGCACTACTTTCAAAACAACGGGACCACTCACTCCAAGTGGCACATTAGAGGCTCAATCCTCCCCAAGGATCTGAATTCGACTCCTCACACACTTGGTGGCATTAATCAACCCCCCTTGTGTACCTTGGAACTAGTTCATGGAGGAAGAGAGTTCACATTTGGATCTAGTTGTTTGTTGGCCACCTCTTGGCCTATAAAAGGAAGCCATTGGCATGCATTTTGTAGAGAGAAATAAGAGCAAGGTTATGCTGTTGGATTTGAGTTGGAGCTTCCTCATAGCCCACCATTTCCAACCATTGTGAGCATTCCCAAGCTCCCTTTTCACCTTCCATCTAAGGCAAGTATTTCTCTCCATCGTTTTACCATCTACTTAGCATTTAGTTTGGACAAGAAAGGCCTCCCTAAGGGAAATTATTGGCTTCCCTCAAATCCCGCACCTCCTAGGTGTTGTAAATTTATTCCATTGGGCAATACAAGAGTGATTTAACATATCTTTGGTTGTTGTTGGAGTTTCCATTCCCCCCTGTCTCTTTCATTTTGTTTTTATTTATATTTCTATGTTTGAATGTGAGCTACACTAACAATCTCTTGTGGGATCACTTGGAGGAATACCAACCCAACCACAAAATGGGCTCCAAGGACTGAGGCCTTGCTGCAACCTACAAGGCTTAGCTCTTACCAAGTGTAAGAGTGCACTAGTGCAATTTTTTCCACGGCATTTATAATGGTGACCATACTTATTTTTGTTCATTTCTTATTAAATTAGGTTGTTTTATGCTAAGTATCTAATTCTGGGTATTTGTCACTTGCAGGAGATCAGGTATTCCACCTCTTGCTTCCAGAATTTGGCCCCAAGTTGGCCCCAATTTATTTTCACACAGTTGTGCAGTTCCCGGCGTCTCTATTGCGCTGACAGCACGGAACGACTCACACAGTCGCGTGTATAGCGCAGGTTAACAGTGTCAGACACGCGCTACTCGCCAAGGTCATCTGCGTGGAAGGTCAGTATACTACCTACGTTGTTCAGCGCGTATGTTCTAAATTAACCCATGCGGTCCACACGACAGAGTGTGGTTTAGCCGCGCGCTACTATTCTTTGTTTACTTTTCATCTGCATGGCTTAGTTTGGCAGTCCAAATATTGCTCACTAGTGAACTTAAATTAAGGCTAATTCTCGTAATTACTTAATTTTTTAGTAATTAGTACACCTAGACCAAGATTAGGGAGTAAAGAGTTCATCTCTCTTGAAACTTACATAGGTAACCATCTTTGAGGCTTCCAATGAGCCCCATTGTTGTCAATAGTATTCAAGACAATTTATTGTTTATGCACCAATTAACATGTTTTTTAGTAGTATTTTTAATGTAGAATACACTTTTTGCAAACAAGCAAGGACCTAAAGACCCTTATCTCCCAAAGTATGCTCTTCACCTCGCACTTCATGTGAGCTTGGTGAATCATAAAAGGGTGAGAAGTGTGAAATACCTCCATTGGACACTTAGTTAGCATCTTTGATTAGCAAAGCCTCATTAGCATCTTTTAAGAGTTAAGAGTACGTATTACTTGGTATGCTCTTCTAGTTAATTTGTTGATATCAATTTGCTTTCATCACATGTGTTTGCGCCACTAGCACACACTAAGATACCTAAAAACTCTTCTGATCCAAGTATGCTCTTCACCTCGCACTTCATGTGAGCTTGGTGAATCATAAAGGTAGGGATTGTGAAATACCTCTCTTACACTTCATAAGTGAACACTCAAACCCCTTAAAATCAGCACTGTAATTGTATTAGCCAACTAAAATCCTCCACAGGAGGTCACAAAACAATATTTTAGTTATGTAGGATTGATTGGGCTAGGCATCCATTAATGCCCACCAATCTAGTTTCATTAGCAATATTTTGAAACATAGCATTGTTGTCCTTTGGGGTACTTACAAAATCCTGCTATAAGCAAGTGTTAAAAGAAAACCCAGATCGGAAGTGCATCGTGACCAAGGAGGTGAAAGCCAAGGTATAGTTGCAATGCTCTCCCCTACAAGCCACTCAATTTGTTATAGAGAGACAACACTATACCGTGCAGACCGAACCACTGATCCACACTTGACTCAAGGTATCTTAGTGGCCCAACTTAGGATATCACCAAGGAGAAATTGTGAGTGCAATTGACTCCTGAACTTAGCTATTTCCTTTGGTAGGTGTTGCCAAGTCTTCTTGATTGGAACATTGGCCCCATTGCTGATAGAACTAGCTCTTTGTTACCTCCACTAGTTGATTTTTGAGTGGATACCATTATCAACATCAATTGTGCTTTTGGGAGGCCCAGTTACATTTGAGAGGAAGGACATTAGGTCTTCTATGGAATTTACATTTATTTTCTTTTTAACTACAATTCCACTAACTCATAATAAAAAGAACCTACATGTGGGAAATCATGCACTGAAACCAACATTGCACATATCACTCGCTTATTGCACCATTTTGCATCTATTGTAGTTGGAATATTTATACATTTGTTTAATTGTGTTTAAATTCCACTATCACTCTCATTTGACATAAAGCCTTCACCATTGAGGAACAAAACAACATCCTGAGACAGTCGTGTAGACTACAAGGCCTATCCACTCTCTCGAGGGGTGTTTTTACACCTTCCCCCCTGTATACACGCAGAAGGAACTCAAGTCGAGGTCGTTCCCAGGCCACATTGATAGGATAATCTGGTCGAGGCCAAACCTTGCTAGGTGCGTCTTATCCTCTCGGAGAAACTATTAATTACACCACTTCTTCCCCCATCGGAAGCAATACCTCGTTGGCTTCTCCCCTCGGAGATCCCTCAATTCCCTTTGACCCATCCTCTCTTATAGGAGGTCAATTGTTGTTTACAACACCCCTAGGTCTCCCCCTAGTGGAAATCACATCCCACACATAATGGCAAGACCAGTCGTCTGTACCTTACCATTTATGGCTAGTTTAAATCGACCGGATTTGGCCAAACTGACTAATGATCCCATTTCTCGTGATGCAACATGGCCGACTATGACAGATAAGCTTCCTTATGACATTCCCAAATTCGAAGGAAAACAGTTAGACGATCTCGCCAACCACGTCATGTCTTTCCACTTATGGTGTTGATCTAACATCATAGTGAATGACCCCATGAGGCTTTGCCTCTTCCAGCGTACGCTCACCAGATGCATCATAAAATGGTACGTAAACCTAGCAAGTGAAACCCATTCCACACTTGCGACATTAGCCACCGCATTTATTATGTACTTCCAATCCGTCATGATCTATGCCTCGAAATTCTCACTGAGTTTTGGCAAAATACTTCCACCCACATCGCGGACCACATCCATGAGTGGCGTAGATGTCGTGCACTATGAAAGATCAAAATGCAACCTCCCTTTTTGTTGGATTGGTTTATCAAATCTCTCCAACCTGCCATAGCTAAAGATGTCGCCACCTCCATGCCACAAAGCGAGGAAGAGGCCATTATGAAAGTGCAACATTTCGATCTTATATATGCACAATCCAACTACCTTTACACAATCCTCCCTAGTGCCCCTCGTCATCGGTTGTTGGATCCTACACCTTCAGGCTCGTCACATTCAGAGGATGGGCTTATTGGGTCCATTTCCCATCTAGGAAAGGTTCCTCCTACCACATCGGCTCCATTTAACATTGTTTCGTACTATCCATCCATGCCACTTGCGTCAGTACCCCCTACATCGGTACCAACCCCACCAGTTGGTCAATTCCAGTATGGATTGTATAGTCCTATGTACCCGATCATTAGCCAAGCTACGACGGTTCCTAAACCGCCAATGGCACAAGCCATTCCTACGTCCACCTCTTATGGAACGCAAACAACATTTATCCCACCCTCGGGATATAGCCCTTACTATCCTTTCCCATGCCCAACTAGTCAACAACGTGCCCCCCACATGGGGGTCAATCTAGTCCAACCTTCTTACATCCAACAAGCTCAACAATTTGAGTAGTTGAACGCCGCAAACCCCAAAATCCACAAAATCAGGGGAAGAAGAAAGGTAAGAACAAGCAGAATCCGCAGTCGGGGTAAGGGGGTAGTCCCCCTCCCCAAGAAAAACCAGAATATGGGTAACCAAAATACAGGGACTAACAACCCCCGTAAACAAGGGAAGGATCCTACCCTAAGAACCAATTATTGTTGCTCCATTTACGATGATTATGGTCACTACACGCATCATTGTCCTCTTATCCCCGACTGCCAACAATTAGTGGAATCCAAAAAGAAGACGGTGATGAATCCTCCTCAGGAAGCGAATCCTCCCCAACCACAAAAATTTGTGTTACAACAACCCTTTTCCTATCAAGTGGTAGTAACACAATAGCAAGATACTCGCGCACCTAGCAATGGCTCTTTCCAAAATATCTATACGCTGGATATAAACCTTCAGACACGAGGCAAGGGTTATGATGGGCCTTCCACCCCCCAAGTGGAAGACGTTCATATCCCCTTGAGGGGCCCTCTACAAAATACTGAACAAATCCCACGGATTCTGAAAGTTCCACTTCAACGTACCCCTAATAACCCTCACATCAAAGCCGCCCACAATTACAGTATTGTGGATGACTTGACTCAATCCCCTACGGCTATGTCCACAATAGAATTGTTACAATATTTCCCAACACAAAGAAAGGCATTACTCAATGCACTTGGTGTCGTCGACCCTTTTGACTCGCACCTCATGACCTTTGATCTTGACAAAGGTGATCCGCAACTACATTCATCAGTTGCATTTCAAGTTCCAGTTACGGTAAAGAACGCCATGATTCATTGTTGTATTATTGATGAAGGCGCATCGACTTGAGTTATCTCTTCCAAAGTCTGGAAATGATTAGGGTCTCCTAATTTGGTCCTCTCATCTATCGCTCTTCGCGCATATGATGGGAGACAATCCCAACCAGGAAGATTATGCCAAAATGTCCCCATAGAGCTGGGGGGCAAGATGGTTATGATCGATATCGAAGTGGTCAACGTAGAACTCGACTACAACATCCTCTTGGGGCGTAGTTATATGTTCACCATGAAGGCGGTCGCCTCCTCGGTCTTCTGTATCATGATATTTCCCTTAAATGGGAAGTTAGTTACCCTCGATCGACTTAACTACTATGACCCCAACACCACAAGCAATCCCGACAATATCGTACCGACTGTATTGGGTGATGACCAACCATATATTGACATTCCCCCCAGCATGTACAAGGAGTCCAATTTGCTAGGAGTATATTTGGGACCACCATCTAAGATCCCTACATCGACCGGTGGCCTAATGTGCACAATTTTTACCACTGAAAATGGTACCGCCTCTACCTCAACACCATTGTCGAGTCATGGTATTGAACAAACGTTGAGCCCATCAGTCCCACCAATTTTTCAATCCCATTCTTGTATCCCCCCACGGATGTACAAGGGACACCAATTATGGCTCAGTTAACTCTACTTGGGCTAACTTTTGGAATACCGATATGGTACCTCACACCAGCCTACCCAGAGATGATTTCCAAACCCATAGCCCATTAAGATTTTATCTATGTTTTGGTTTCTATGCCTATAAGGCCCATAACACATTCAGTTATGACAGCCCAACTTATGACACCCATAACTAAACCACAATCGATCATCGCTAAAACCGCCATTGGGGGCACCAAACAACCGAAGTTTAAAGGTCCCCTATTACCTAATCCAACATCTAATTCAATAGGAACCGTTAATTCTAAAGCAAGGGTCATCAACCAATAGGAGTTACAAGCCCCAATTATGATCAATACTCCCAACCAAAGGGTCACACCACCGTGTCCTCTTTGTGGTGCAAGGCCAGGCAACATATATATGTCCTACTCTATCGGAGCTAAGGAATTTACTCAACACCCATGTTAGCATCTCCCATGCTCCACCGACCGTGAAAGGGGGCACACCTCCCTCACCCACATCTAAGTCCAAAACATTACGTACAAATCACGGATGTTCCATATGCGCTCAGTATGGGCACTATACGCACCATTGCCTTGAACTCCCTCGGTACCGAGAGGCGTTGGAAACCGCTCGTCTCACTCAAGTCACAATTGAGGAATCCTCCTTCTTAACTCAGGAAGTGACATCCATTAATGTGATCACCACATCAACGACATCGTTAGTCACACCTCCCACAAAAGTTGCGCTAGCAGCAGAAAACACGGTAATCCTATAACGTCGCAAGACCCATCTAAACTTACAACGACGTCGTCAAACAATGAATGTTCGTCATGTGGGCACTCCACCCATATGCTCCCTCCTAGCGCCATCACATGCATAATGAAGCAAATCAACACTCAAAAATACCAACAACGCTTTTGTCCATGCATACCAAAACCTTTTCGATCTTGTGTAGAGACCACCCACTTCTCCTTGCAATGCCCCATTTTGTGTGTCGAACGACAAGCTCATCTTGAACAAATGAGAATGCAAGGTCAATTACAAAACCTTTGTCTAACCCTGCAAAGGTCACCAACCAAGGAAGTAATACCGACTTTACCCAATACCATCGATGTTGAGTATCCTTTAGCCGGTGTCCTCACTTTCATTTACTTTCATTTCACATTATCTTGAATTAGAAATTAAACTACCTCTCTTCTTAAATACAGATGGCCTCCCAATCAGACATCTACATAGGATTTGTGGACGGCGCCAAAACACCTAGCGTCTGTTGCCTAGGTTATATATTCCCCCTCCCATACACTCCACCACACTGGTGGGGTTTTCTTGGTGGCACTTACTAACAACCAAGCAGAGTACAATGTCATAATAGGTCTATTAAGTGATGCCATGCACTTGGGCATTCACCATCTACAAGTACACCTCAACTCACAACTTGTCATATCGCAGCTGAATAATGTATTTTGTGTCTGCAACTCTCTCCTCTTTCGAAATTTTCTGCGCGTGCAGATTCTCATTAGACAGTTCAAAACCATAAATTTCACACATACACCGAAAAACGCCAATGCATTCGTCAACTCTGTCGCCAATGAGGTATTGAATTGGAACTTGGTACATAACCCTGCATATCAAGAATACATAAATACATCTATGTGTTTCACCTATGACTACACCCACATGTATATCATCATCATAAGTCCTAAGTCGATAAAACATGCCCAAAACCTATATGTCAATATCATCTACTACATATGCATCACATCAACACATATGCAACATAAAGCAAAATACACATACATCACATACATAAAGAGATGCACACACACACACACACACATATATCATCAAAAATGTGTGTAATGTACAAATCCTCCTAGTATATACATAGTACTCTTATGGGGGATACATAAAAAATAACCCGCCTCCCATAGGCTCATCAAAAAATGTATACATGCAAAACATAAGCTCATAGCCCTATACAAAGAATCAAGTTGCCCCGCCAGCTGGTGGATCCCGGGGTCCCAAAATAGCCAAAGGTCGCACAACCTCCCCTCGTACCGGCTTTGGTCCCTACCAAGGCCTCTGTTGTGGAGGAGGGGTCGCTCCTCCCTGCACCTCCCAGTCCATGATGCACGGTACTACAACCTGTCGCATGATGTACCTCCAAGATGGTCCACACTCAATAGGTAGGTGAAGTGTAAAGTACACCTCATCATCCTCGAGGTTGGCCCAACCCCATTCATCAACCCAGCAGACAGCCCACCGAACTGTCGCTCCAAGTCTGCTATCACAACGACCATCCAGTCTCCGACAACTGCCCCCCTGCCACATCTCCTCCAACACAAGCTTCTCCTGCTCTGGCAACACCACCCTTGGGCGCACCTTCTCCTCCAATGGCGTGCCTAACCCTAGTGGTTGGCTGATCTCTCCTCGGTCTCTGCCTCCGAGGTGGTCTCACAAGAACTACATCTGCATCACAAGGGAGGAGACCATCATCAGTACCTGATAAACATGTATATTATAAATGTACATAAATAAAAGTATGTACACATATATATTCAAAAAGTACAAACTATAAAACATACTTGAAGTTTTAAAACCTCCAGTAGGAATGGGCAGCTCCAGGTCTCCCCTGTATCCCATGCCACCCAAAGGATATCTCTCCATCCGGCCTATCCGTCCCTCCTGAACGTCAAGCACATGAGTCGTATAGTATCCCCCCACGGGCACGCCACCAGCACGAGGCATAATACGCCCCCAAAACGTCATCTGAGGCTCTTGTGGTCCCCTTGGTGGAACTACTACCTGCAACTTCAGCAATGGGTAACGCTCAAAGAAATAGGAGCACAACACATTTCCATATAAAAAGGTGCTTTGAGCCCCACGTCGATGCAGATCTTACATCTAAAGCATCATAGACTGCAGCAATAACGAGCCCCATGCCACAGGCCGACTAGCGATAACCCTCTCCACCTGCTGAAGTTGACCCCTATAATCTAACTGGGGGACATCATGCCCAATACATGCACCAAGGCAGTCGCAACAACCTGCACTGGAAGAGCCCTAAGATGGCGCACAAGAACTCCACCAGAGTTCACATAACTCTGGTCACCATCACAATATCAATCGACTGGTGTGTGGATTGTCTTCCCCACCATCTGTGGATGGAATGGCTCCCTCACCCCTCTATGAGTCAATCTCGTCAAGAAGTAGATATCCTGAGTCGTGATGCTCAGGTCCTCATCTCTTACCTGGAAAAATCCTCGGTCCAGGACCCACATGTCCAATAGTCTCCATAGAAGATAATCTGACGACCGCATCAAAGGGCACTTGAAGAACTTCAAGAGCCTAGAGTCGCGTAACACCTATGTCGCCGCCCGGTCGGACAGCACCCGATCTCGAAGGGTATCATACTCCTGCTCTCTCCACTCAATGTCTCTCAAGCGATCCATAAGTGGTAATCAACAAACTGCACAAGGAAATGACCACACATTAGACCTGCAAAAAATTATCAATGCGACCTTCTGTAAAAAGGTACGCGTGTAGTGGGACTGTCTCCACATAACTGCGCATAATGCGGAAGAACCGTCGTTTGGCCGCGTGGAACCAGCACATGAGAGTTATATTACTCGGTCGCGTTGGTAGCACGACTGACACACTGTTCAACCGTACTAAACCAAAACACAACTGAGAAGTTATCGTTCCACGCGTAGCACATAACAATACATTTCATTCGAGCTATTGGGGCATTCTACACCATGCATGATTTCTAAAAAATATCACGCTATAGTAGCATGAGATTCTCCAAAAATATCGTGCTACCGCATGATATTTTCCCAAAATCACGTGCGGCAGCCCCAAAAACCACTAAAAAGCCCCCTGGCCACCCATGAGCCCCTAATCCTAAACCTAATGGAAAAAAAATTAAAAAGTACAAGGGTGAGGCAGACTTGAATCTCAGGCCTCGTTGAACGGTGCACCCGATCTCCCAGAATCGCTCAAAACACACTTTAAGAGGTTGGTGGCATCAAGTACAAATGATTTCGTAAAGTGGGCCCCACCCCTATTTTATACTCATTTGACCCAAACTTCCAAATGATGCCACGAATAAACTGTAACTCCATTTCCAAAACCGTTTGCACCACCACGACCAGCGCTTCGAGCTCTTCAACATGGATCCAACCAATCCATATTCCCACCAATGTCACCTAAACACTATTTTTCTATCCAATACCCCACAGGTACGAGATGTTTTGGTTATATGAGTTCTGCATGGTCAATACCTTGGTTATGTTCTTTACTACACTTGGGGGTCTACTCCGTATGTGTAGGATCTCGATCAAGACAAGAAGGAGCTTATTGATTTTCCATTATAAGAACAAGACTCCATCTTATAGGAAGAAGGGTCACGCACCCTACCATAGGTATCATTCTGAAACTGGCATATAGACACTGTTTACCCTATGTTTATAATTTATCTCCCAGTATTCTCGTTGATAATCATAGGGCCCTCATTCATGGCCTTGATGTGCCATCAACATCATTATCGTGAATAACATGTTCCCCCGTGGGTGTGCGCACCATTTCCATCCCAATCATCAATTGACACCCATGATGTCGATCCCCCACAAGTTCGAGGAATCTGACCCAACTTGAAAAAATACTCCATTAGAGTATCATTTTATAATTGTGCATTTACTCCACCAAGTAGACGCTCGTCAGATCCCTCAGCACATGTTACGAGGATGATTCATAAAGCCCCCTCATACCTCCATGAGCACTTTACCCTTCACAATATCCCTTATATCGTCACCCTCGCAAAGACACCTATGGGGCCCCCACCCTCATAAGTAACCAGTTATGTTTAGTCTTCCCGTAGGAATACACTGTATGGCATCATTTCATGGGGCACTCGTCTTTGTGTCTGCAAGTTATCCCTCACTTCATAATTGGAAAGTGTCCCCCAATCCACTCAAAATCGTGGGGACTCCACCCATCATCAAATTGGCCCTCCGACACACCCAAAATTGTGGGGACCCCACCAACATTCTTTATGTACAAACAGTTCCCCCATCACCTCACATTGCAGGAACACCATATTATTTTGGCAGCAACCCATGGTCGCCTTTGATCGATGAGTTTGAGTCTCCATGTGTTCAACAGTATTTGTTTTTCCAGTCACCATCACCCTGCGTTTTGCGTTTCCATCAAAGCCATTTCATTTACAGTTTGTCTTCGTCAGTTTCAACCTGTGTTGTTCTGAAAGAAAAGTTGTCGTCCACACTCCCCATGTTTACATCGATCAAAGGAAGTTATGGGCCCCACGCTTATCAACCAGTCTTGTGTCAGGTATGTCCGTCCACCAGTCGGTTACAATATGGTCTCAGTACTCAAGATAATACTCTCATTTTATCATGTACTTCAACTCTCATCGATGTCAAAACACTACAATCTGAGAGTAGTAGTAGTTGTAGTTGTACCTTGGGACCCCTTTCAATCAATATAAGGGATCACCTTGAACTTAGTAGGGAGAGTCATTAGTGCTCCCTAACTAAGTGGTTTTCCCTATGCTCGACGTCAACACATCATCACATCAGGGGGGAATGTACTTTTGAAGGTAGCAATCTTCACATTTGGAAATCATGATACCAGTCTATTTGGTAAAGTGAAACTCTCAAGCAGATTTACACACTAGTTTGGTCCCCCACCCTAGTGGGCTTATCATGGTCACCAGGAGTTCCACTTCTTTAATATTCTATAGCAGTTCTTGAGGCATTTAATCAGGCATGGATTGAAGACACCATCATCCATGCCCCAGTAGTATAGTAGATACAATAACTTGGTCCTCTCTGATTGTAATCACTTTGACAGCATTTCACGAGCATGGGTATGCCCACCTCATTTGTATAAAAAATATTCTTTATTACAGCTCCAACGGTCGTCACAGATAATCTTCCTTGTGGGAGAACCCTATTTGTCCACATATGCTTCGTCCTACAGAATAAGAGAGAAACAATAGAAAACATGATGCATTATCGGCTCTACAGTACCCTTTGAACGTCATACATCAAGGGGCATTTGTTAACGCCTAAAAGCCGCACACATGTGACATTTCAACGATTCATCCAGTAAGGTGTCGTCAACATAAATAATGCATATCACCACAGGCATCCTCAACATATCAAAAACATAACATGAGTCCATAAATGCCAAGAAACGGTCAAAAGAAAGGGTAGTGCGAATAACACATAGTTTACCCACGTTGTAGCGCAGGTTACTTGAACAATTCCCCCGTTACACCCGTGTGGTCTTTCATTCGATAACCGCGCTACGTCAAAATGGTGGGACCACTCATTCCTAGTGGTGTATTAAAGGCTCAATCCTCCCCAAGGATCTGAATTCGGCTCCTCACACACTTGGTGGCATTAATCATCCCCCCTTTTGTACCTTGGAACTAGTTCATGGAGGAAGAGAATTCACATTTGGATCTAGTTGTTTGTTGGACACCTCTTGGCCTATAATAGGAAAGCCATTGGCATGCATTTTGTAGAGAGAAATCATAGCAAGGTTATGCTGTTGGATTTGAGTTGGATCTTACTCATAGCCCACCATTTCCTACCATTGTGAGCATTCCCAATCTCCCTTGCCATCTTCCATCTAGGGGCATGTATTTCTCTCCATTGTTCTACCATCTACTTAGCATTTAGTTTGGACAATAAAGGCCTCCCTAAGGGAGATTGTTGGCTTCCCTTGAATCCCACACCTCCTAGGTGTTGTACAACTATTCCATTGGGAAATACAATAGTGGTTTAGCATATATTTGGTTGTTCTTGGAGTTTGCACTCTCCCCCAAATCTTTCATTTTGTTTTTATTTATATTTCTATTTTTGAATGTGAGCTACACTAACAATGTCTTGTAGGATCGCTTGGAGGAATACCAAACCACATAACCACAAATGGGGCTCCAAGGACTGAGGCCTTGCTGTAACCTATAAGGCTTAGCCCCTTACCAAGTGGAAGAGTGCACTTGTGCAATTTTTTCCACAACAGGATATATTACAAAAAAATAGAAACAAGGTTCAAGCATCTGCTATTTGTTTCGAAATGGGAACAAATATGTCTCTCATCTATGCTCACATTCTCCTTATGCTTTGTAGGTTTAGATGGACATTAGTGGTTGGATAGGCATTACCAATGCATGGCAAGGATATTCGATGGAAGAAGGCTTAATACATTAGCTTCACTGGTTAGATTTAAAGGATTTTCAAGCTATTCCTTTTATTACCATTTGGGCCATATTGCTAGCTTGAAATTCTTTTTTATTTGACGATAAAATATTACAAATTCTTTAAATCAATTCTCAAATTTGTGCTTTGACATATTTTTTTGTTAACTCTACTATTTTGTTAACATGCAATAAATATTACAGTTAGATCGTAAGTGGCCTTACCCATGGGAAGCCAGACCACGGATATAATTATTGTTTGTCACGAGTTTTGAGATACTTGCCATGCTTAGCTACAAAATTTAAAATGTTTGTAGGTACTAACTCATGACAACTACTATGATTGTAAATAATTATATAGACTGAGCTAAACAAGACATATCTAGTGATTAAAAACTGGAAATTGAAACAATAACAACTATCCATTAAGCTCATCATTATAAACAAGTATAAATTAAGGCAACTCCTTATCGTGGGAAGGGATTGGTACAAGATCAACATCAACTACAAAGGGGGATGTAGGAGGTGGCAATTCCTTTCCAATGAAAACCTTGTAGATTAATCTTTGCTTCTCAATAATCTAACCATGATGCAGCTAAATCTCATCAAGTTGGAGTCTTGTATCATTTATTTCCTCTTCCGCTTCAGCTAAGACTTTAGCGATGGGAGATTTAATATGTCAGTAAAGGGCCAAAGTTTTATAATACTTTGTGTCTTGGGACTTGGTATTTCCAGGTCCATGCCCTCATAGGGCCATAGCTGCATATCCTCCATTATCCAGTTAGGATAGGTTACTTCTTCCTCCTTCTTGACCCATTTTCAAGATCGAGTGAATCAGTCGCAAGTCTCTCCTTGAACCTACTACAAGTATGTTATTTGGGCTTCATCAACCTCTTGCTGAGCCCTTGTCTTAGTAGGGGCCCTGATGCTTCTGCCGCGGGATTTTATCCCCCTGCCATTTCACTAAGACTTTTTACTTTCGGCTTTGTTGGGACAGTGCTAGTGTAAGACCACTGACATGGGCGCAGGGAGGGAAAGAGTTTGTCCTCTTTGCTATTCACCCAATCAAGAGCTAATTTTGACAAAGCCAAAACCAAAGACCCACATGTAGTCTCTTTTCCTCCAAAATCGACACCCCATGCAATAATTGATTTTTGTTATGCAACCAAATGGACAAAGGAGAGCTCAACCTGACTAATACCAACACTTCATACACAGACTTATCTTCCTTACTAGGTCTAGCAAACAAAGGAAGGTGACTAATAATCAACACCCACCACCTATGGCAATAATCTAAACCATCGACGGACATCCTTTGTAAATTGAGCTTACGCTAACTAAAAAACAATGAGCTTACCTCTCATCTTCCTATGCATAGGAACTTGCATGTTGAGTAGGACAAATCCTATGCATGTTTCCTTCATCATATAAATTACCTCTTTAAGTCTTCTCCCATCCTTCATGTTTGTGTCCTTCACCATCATACAAATCTCAAACATGGACCATTGCATTATTAAGCGTATAGATACTTCCCAAACCATCCCATCTACCCTCTTCCCTCGCTGAGTTCCTTCCCTACTCATAATGGCCCATCTCGTCGTAATAAAAACCCACATGTTGAGTCTAGGGAAACAAGGGTGCCAAGTGGTTGGCATACCTCATTCTCATCGTCATAACTCCCCCATTCCACCCCATCTAGGACACTAGATTCTCGTCGAGAGTACCACACAATGTCTTGGTATGTCAAATAAAGGAAATCTCGAGCCACTTTAGTGGAGGCTATCGCTTCCCATGGTTCATCTAGCATATGTTTCTTTCTTATTACTCCTTCATTTGCAAGATGATTTTCCACTTGGTTGGCAGATCTGCAGACATGTCAGGGGATGATGACTAAGTTTAAGGCGAGTTGTTCTACCAGGAGTTCCAAGCAACCTTCCAATTTATAGTGAACAAAAACCTTACTGATTGGGATCCATTAAGAAGCTTGGATATCATGTTCATTATCAATTTAGAATCCCCTTTTGTAATGATTTTCATATAACCTTGCATGTAGGCCCTATAGATTTCATTGGACATTGCTTGCAATTCTGCTACATTGTTACTATCAAATCCCAAATAGCTAGCATAATACCAAAGGATATTCCCTTGCTCATCTCTAAAGACTCCTTTGGAACCCGCTTGACCCGGGTTACCTTTGGATTCCCCATCAAAATTTGGCTTCAAGAATCCCGCAAGGGGGGGTTTACATATCATTGGGCTTGACATTTTGGGGAGCCTCCCGGTTTAGGAGGACTAGCGAGCCCCCAGGCTTCAAGAATATTTTTTTATGGTTAAGCAAGTGACTAGCAATCCCCCAATATTCAAGAATATTTTTGTATGGTTCGTTATAGCTTCAACCCTCCTCTATCTAGGATTTGACCTTAATGGTTTCTTTGGTGTCATGTTTAATCTTATTCCAAATCTTAGTAGTGGTGATTCCTTTGCCCTGAAAATTTGTCGATTCTCCTCTTCCCAGATTTCCCACATTAAGAATCCAGGAAATAGCTACCACACCCTATTGAGGATGAGATTTTGGAAATCTACAGGTCTCTAGAACTCGATGGTATTTCTCATACTTGTTGAATTTCTATTTGCTTGTCTTAAGATTGAAGCTCCCTCATTCCATAATGTGGCTGCTATTTGACAATTATTAAGAAGGTGCTCTAGAGTTTCAACTTCAATGTGGTAGAGAGAGCACTTTAAGGGTCCATCAATACTCATATGATTATCCAATCCCAGGTTACAACATTGCCTTGAATAACCAACAATAAGAAGGTAGAAACTTTGGGCCATGATTTTTGTCTCCAAACCTGTTCCAAATAGGACCCTGTTGATGCTCAGTAGGGTTGATTAGAAGATTATGGACTTGTTTCAATGAAAATTTTCTTAGGCTTTTAAATCCCCAATGAATTTTGTTAGGGCCCCCATGCTTGGAAAATGTCCTTTCTTATATCTCTTCCCATAATTCTGCCATGATTTGCTCTTCCAAAGGGGGTGGGATGTAAGCAACAAGCACCCAAGCTCTCTACTTTTCCCCTCATCTATGATTATCCCAGTATTGATCTACCGTGATTTTGTTTTGTGCTTTACACAATGGAATGAGGACCCTCCATTCCTGTGTATTTTCTAGCCAGGGAAGCCATTATCAGGGGTCCTCCCAAAACAATGTTGTTTGTCCATTTCTGACCTCCTAAAAACAGAATTTTCTGACCAATTCCTTATTGTGGTAGGTGATGCTCCAAATCAAATGGATCGGTATGTTACGTTCTAACCTTATTAGATCTTGTGGTTCAATTTTGGGAACATACTTTTGTTTCCATAATTCACTCCATATGGCAGTCCTATTTGTCATCCAATACCACCAGAGTTTGTCCCCTGAGGCCTGATCTTCAATATTTGGGTCTCTTAATTTGAGGCATCCCTCAACTTTTGGTTGCCAAACTTTATTCCAAGCCACAATTACCCATTTTTCTTGAGTTTGATATCCTCATTAGAGAAATTTGCGTTGGATGTTGTGGATTGCCTTGATATTATTCTTCGAGGTAACCATAATTAAAAATAGGCAGACCAGTAGGGATTGCAATATTGCTTCGAGTAGGATCAATCTACCTGGAATATTTAGAGATTTAAAACCCAATTGTTCCAATGTTTTCCCATTTTTAAGATCAGATCCTCCTAAGAGGAATTGCGTCAAATATTAGCAAAGAGCAAGGCCCCATGATATCTAGATGGAAGGGATATTTTTTGGAGTCCAAGTAGTCGAGCGATGTTAATTTGAATAGATAAATGAACATTAAAGAAAAATCTTGGGACTTACCAAGATTGATGGTGGTACCAGAGGCTTCTATGAAAGCTTTCATAATTTGATTGATAGCCTTCACCTCCCTGACTAAAGGAGTGCCCAGAATAATTGTGTCATTGATGAACTGGAGATGAGAAGTAGTTAAGTCATTTCCATGCAACTTGAGTCCTTTGAGATCCCTTGAATCCATACATGCCTTGATGGATTTTCCCAATATTTATGCCATTAAGATGAAGAGAACGGGCGACAAAGGGTCACCTTGGTGAATTCCACGAGATGGGGTAAAAGTAGTTGTGGGATATCCATTGATCAAAATTGAGAAGAAAGTTGATGAAGCAAGGGCCATAATCTAATCAATACTATGGGTACATAATCCAAAGGCAACAAGCATTTTCTCAATAAACTGCCAACTAATTTTGTCAAAGGCTTTTGAAATGTCGAGTTTAATTAGCATGCTCACCTTTTTAGTGACTTTCAAGGATTTAATGGATTCATGAGCTAGAATGATACCATCAAGAATATGTCTTCCTTCCTCTTATCCTCTTTTCTCTTTAGAAATAAGATTAGGTAGAAGTGGTGTTAAGCGATTAGCAATGCCTTTAGTGATGACTTTGTAAATAACATTACGAATGATATTGGTCTGAACTTGCTTCACTCCTCTGCTCATTCTTCTTTAGGGATTAAGGTGAGGAAGATCGAGCTCAACACTGGAAGCACTTTTAAAAACCTTCTTGATTCCTTCACAAATTCCCAAACATCCCATTTTATAATTAATCGGCATGAGTAGAAGAAGTCAATGGTGAAACCATCTAGCCCTGGTGATTTTCCTTCTAGCATTTCCAAGACTGCATGTTTGAATTCTTATAAAGTTATTTGTTTTAGAAGTTGGTCATTTTGTTGATCAGAAACCAATCTAGGAATGTTCTGGGTGATACTTTCAATGACCTGTTCTCTTCTTTCTCGAGGTTATTTTAGCATATTCTTGTAGAATTCTATGAGAGTTTTTTTCCATGTCCTCATATGTAGTCTGTGGATTTCCTTGGGCATCCTTTATTACAATTATTCTATTGTGATTATGGTGTTGTATCATAGAGTTATGAAAATTTTGTGTGTTGTTTTTGTCTTCCTTTAGCCATCGCATTCTTGACTTTTTCTTCTAGAGTATCTCTTCCTTTTTTATTTTGTTGATCAATTTGAGTTTGCATTTCTATCTACCTCCCTCAAGTGTTTAGTGTAAACCTCGATAATTATTTGTTGTTGCAGCTTCTCCATTTGATTTGCCAATTCTTTTTTAGCTTTAAAAATATCTCCAAACACTTCCTTATTCCAAATTTTCTGCTTAGCTTTTAGTCGGTTCAGTTTCTGTTGAAACTGGTACATTTTGGTCCCCCTAATAGTTTTAGCTTCCCCCCACTAGGTTGCCACATTAGTGTGGAAATATGGATGATATATTAAGAATTTATTAAACAATAGCATATACAGGATCACTTAAAGAATAACAAGCACAACATAAACAGAAGAGACACAAATTTATCCTGGGAAACCCTATAGGGGAAGAAAACCCAGCAAAACTTGCTCAATATAGATGATAAAAAGTACAAAGACAAAATCCCAAAACAAGAGCTCCTTCTCCTTTGCAGATATCTCTCTCTCTCTCTCCTATGCGCAGTCCACAAGTGAGTGTCTGTGTGAATGAATGAATAAATGAGAGAGCCTAGCTCTCTATTTATACATTCACTTCTACTTTAATTTGACATGTCGGCCTCAACTAACTTTACCACTCAATTAATGTTGGCTGGGCCGACTCCCCTAGGGGACTTAAAAACCCCATTACATTTGACTCTAGGGGGATCTATTGCCCCAACTTACAAGGGAGGATTTACCTCAATGACTTTACATGATTGAATACAATAATAACATCTTGATGAAGGAATAAAACATCTCCGAATAAATTACAATAATAAAATACAATAGAATATTCTTTGAAGTTACAATATTTCAACGCTCCCCCTTCACGAGAAGGGTATTCTACTGACAACATCAACATCAAATGTAGGAGAAAGGAGAGAGAGCATCAACAACAACATCAAGGTGATACATCTATAAATCATTAGAAGTTTTCTTCAACAACATCAACAACTGGAACAATTACTGGAACATCTTTAATATCTTCAACATCTTCAGTACTGGAGCATCATCTTCTACAGCGCCGAGTCTTCATCTTCTATAGCACTCGATGGCTCGATCGTCTATAACAACACTTGATCTCTTGATCAGCAACAACATCTCGATCTTTCGATCAGCAACAACTTCATCTTGATCTTTCGATCAACAACATCAACATCTTCTTCTGCGGAAACATAACTTGTAGCACACATGATCCAATTACGAGATGATCAATCCGTTTCACTTTAGGACATAAGTCCAAGGATGATACAATCCTATCCTCTCGAATACAGAGTCTCCAGATCCATTCTGAACTAATGTCCAGGGATGATACAATCCCAACCTCATGAAGACAAAGTCTCTGGATCCGTTCTAAACTAATGTTCGGGGATGATGCAATCCCAACCTCACGAAGACAAAGTCTCCAGATACGTTCTGAACTAATGTTCAGGGATGATTCAATCCCAAAATCATGAAGACAAAGTCTTTGGATCCGTTCTAAACTAATGTTCAGGGATGATGCAATCCCAACCACAGTGCCAGTCCTTTTTCATACTGGATGTGACCTAGATCAAATCTAGGATTTACCACCACAGAGCCAGTCCTTTTTCATACTAGATGTGACCTAGATCAAATCTAGGATTTAACACCACAGAGCCAGTCCTTTTTCATACTAGATGTGACCTATATCAAATCTAGGATTTACCACCACAGAGCCAGTCCTTTTTCATATTGGATGTGACCTAGATCAAATCTAGGATTTACCACCACAAAGCCAGTCCTTTTTCATACTGGATGTGACCTAGATCAAATCTAGTATTTACCACCACAAAGCGAGTCCTTTTTCATACTAGATGTGACCTAGATCAAATCTAGGATTTACCACCACAGAGCCAACCATTTTTCATACTGGATGTGACCTAGATCAAATCTAGGATTTACTAGCACAACATCATCATCATCACATTCTCGGATACAAGAATACACGGATCCCTTTAGGCCATGTATCCAGGGATGATACAATCCCAGTACAACATCATCATCAAATTCTCGGAGACAAGCGTCTATGGATCCCTTTTGGTCATGTGTCCAAGGATGATACAATCCCACTGCAACATCATCATCATTACATTCTCAGAGACAAGAGTCTACGAATCCCTTTAGGTCATGTGTCCATGTATGATACAATCCCACTGCGACATCATCATCATCAGCATTCTCGAAGACAAGAGTCTACGTATCCCTTTAGGCCATGTGTCCAGGGATGATACAATCCCACTGCAAAATCATCATCATCAGCATCGACACTGCTCCCCCTTTCGAGGAAGGTCCTTTCGAACCACACCACGCTTGTCACGGAAGTACTCAAACTTTACTCGAGACAGAGGCTTAGTCAACACATCAGCAACTTTCTCATCAGTGCTCACATACTGGAGATTTATAGCTCCCTCTTGTACCATATCCCGTATGTAAAAATATTGGATTTTTATGTGCTTTGACTTGTCATGGAACTTTGGGTTCTCCGTCATCTTTATACGACTCTGGTTGTCACATAGAATCACCGTGGTATCCAAATTCAGGTCAAATAGACCTGACATCAATTTTTGGAGCCATATGGCTTCACAACTTAGCAGAACAAGCTGCTATATACTCTTCTTTAGCTTGTGTTGAGAGCAACACTAGACTGCTTTCTGCTAAACCATGAGATCATGGTGGATCCCAGACAATAAAATCCACCTGAGGTGCTCTTCCTGTTTGAGACACTTCCGACCCAATCTACATATGTATAACCATACAATCTGTAGTCATGATCTCCAACATAGTATAGAACAAAGTCTATCATACGTTTCGGGTAACTCATTACATGCTTTGCAGCTACCAGGTGAACACGTCTAGGATCAACTAGATACTGACTCAGGGTGTTCATAGCAAAGCATATATCTAGCCTAGTATTCGTCAAATATATCAACGAACCAGTCATCTATCCGTAAACTGTAGAAAGCACTGTCCATTATCTTAGATCCCTACTTCACATTTTTCTTGGCTAAGGAAAAATCTCATCTGATCTCAACCACATATCTAATCACAAGAATCATGCCTAGATTCTTTTACTTTGAGATCTAGTCCCTTTGAATTGGAGTTTTCTACATCTGAGTATTGTCCTCTCTCTGTGACTGAACATCATGTACACTCTACATTGAGTGATCTTCTACATATCTATCTGTGCCATCTCCCGTCAGATGGGTCTACTGATATGAGCCTCAAGATCACTCGAACTCTATGATGAGTTCCTTCTTGCATCCATCTGAGAGAAGCATGTCATCTGTATATAGAAACCACCTTCAACCTTGTAGATTTGTAAGTCTTCTTGTTGAACAATCATCACTTGTTCTTCGGAACAAGTGTTCATCATCCTTCTTTTGTAGATCATAGCACACGATTCTTCCTACAAATCAAATTCAATTACATGATTAGTAACACTTCATAATTATCAGATCATGTTGACATTTCAATGATAACCTATTATGCATACTGATATGATTCACATAGTTATGCAACTATCTTGACCAATACTTTGGCACAACAATTTTCCATATCCTGTATGCATACAGTGGCTATCTAGATGCCTTCCATCTCTACCATAACATACTATCAAGAGTGTGCACAGCTCCCAACATGTTATCAAAGAGGTTTCATTCTATACAAGCAATAATGGAATGTTTGTCCAGCTTACCCATCATATGCATATTAGTAATATATTGTTCAATGCTATATGAATGCTTATATTTCCTGATTCTAGGAATAAAAATATGCATACAACTATTACAAGCAATATCATTAACTATTCATAGATTTAAAAAGTGATTCAAATAACAACTCAAATACTTATCTTTTATGTTTGTGTGGTTGCCTCCCTCTTGATCTCTATTTTACCTTTATGATAACATCGTGATTATATGTCTTTGAAATTCTATTAATCCTCACAAGTAGAGTTTCTATGTGATCAAAGACTATGGATGAGTCTTTGCCTTAATGTCATCATGGTCATATATTCTTGATCTAGAACTTGATTTGTCTTTCTTGATGTACCTTTCATGTTAGTAGACAACATCATCCTCATACAACACCACAAGTGCATTAGTACAATCATAAGTGTCATAACCCTAATCAATGAATGTCTTCTATCATTCACATGCATTCATACTTTTACTAAGGTGATCAGACAAGTCCAAAATTAGTCATGATTGTACTAACCTCAATAATATGAAGACAAACATATCATGAACTTAATCATCAAATAAATGAAACAGATTTCAAAACATACCTGCATCTCCTCAAGTCATACCTGTCGAGATTGCTTGTAGTATTTTCTATAAGGGTAAGACCCTAATCATCCAAGGTATATCACTTGTAAACATCTTATCTAGGTTCATGGTGCTAGGATGATAGAATATCAGTGCCATTTAAACCTCCTTCATTGATGCCCCATGAGTATCCCAACTTTGCTAGGGTTTCTTCTTACTTGGAAACCCTGATTTTCAATCTCCTTCCTCCCACAAAACTTTGATGGAAGATTAATATCTATTGTGAATGGATTCCAAATCCATTTTTAAAGTTTCCAATGTTGCATTAGGTGTCTCCAACCTTGTATCAGGTCATTCCATACCTAAAAAATTGAAAACCCTAAGTGAGAGCTTATCCTCAGGGTTTGAAACTTCGGCCTGTGGTATCCTGACCTGTCATCTTTCCAACCCCATAGGTTTGATCTTCATGGGATTCTCCATCAGAGAGATATGCTACGTTTCCCAACATGACTTATTTATTGGATGAAACAACATAGCGAACTTGTACAGAGTGTCATGTGTCACTGTTCAACTTCAGCCTCTGACACTCGGACCTGTGAAACTACAGTCCGTGACCTAACTATCACTTTTTACAGAATTCCATTTGGAGCTTCCTAGCCCGAGATATGACCTTTTTTCCTAGGTCACCTGTTTAGGGATGCATTCTGGAAGAGGCAGAAACCCTAACTTGTACAGATAATATCTCACAAAGTAAAACGAATATGAGGCTGAAACCTGGACAAAAGATACAGGAACATGTCATATTCGTTGTGTCCAAGTTTAAGATCCTGAGCTTTCTCAAAAAGTGATTTATAGTGAAAGTTACACAATGACTAGGTTTTTCTATACAAAGCCCTAGCTTTCAAATTGTCGCAAGTGAAACAAGTGTCGTAAATGCCATACATTGCCTTACTTCAAGCTACCTCTGATACCATGCTAAGATTCAATATGATAAGATAGATAACATCAGTATTCAATTCAATTTCACAACAATAGCATATACAAGATCACTTAAAGAATAACAAGCACAACATAAACACATGAGACACAAATTTATCCTGGGAAACCCTCTAGGGGAAGAAAACCCAGCAAAAATTCCTCAATATAGATGATCAAAAGTACAAATATAAAATCCCAAAGCAATAGCTCCTTCTCCTTTGCAGATATCTCTCTCTCTCTCCTATGCGCAATCCACAGGTGAGTGTGTGTGAATGAATGAATAAATGAGAGTGCCTAGCTCTCTATTTATACATCCACTTCTACTTTAATTTGACATGTCAGCCTCAACTAAATTTACCACTCAATTAATGTTGACTGGGCTGACTCCTCTAGGGGACTTAAAAACCCCATTACATTTGACTCCAGGGGGATCTATTGCCCCGACTTACAAAGGAGGATTTACCTCAATGACTTTACATAATCAAATACAATAATGACATCCCGATGGAGGAATAAAACATCTCCGAATATGGTCAAAATGATGAAAGCCAATGTGGGGTTGAAAGAAAATGGCTCCAAGAATTCGAATCGAAGGAGTACGTTTGATTGAAAGACTGAAGGCGTGAGGATGTGAAATGGGCTCCAATACAAATCGAAGGAGTACTTTTGGCTTGCTGTTGGAGGGATCCTGAGTGCGCTGGTATCAGGCAGCGAAATATAGAGCCAGATACTGTGTAGGCCAGCCGATCTCCTTCATTATCAACCAGACACTGGACTGATGAAGGGCGAGCTCCATGATTTGTAGCTGATCGATTTACAGGAAATGGGTGTGGAGAACGTGCAGATCTGAAGACCTGGGCACACAATCGCTGGCATTACTGAGCATTGACTGATTTGGAACTGGATGGAATACTGACGGGGATAGCAGTGGGATTTGAAACCTTGCTGAGGCCGATTCGGTGCTGATTGGGTTGGGGATAGGGCTCTGGGGACTCTTTACTGTCTGTCCTGTTGATCTGGGGCGAAATGGCAAGCAGCTATGAGGAGGAGGTGGACTACACCTCGGATGGAGAAGGTGCCAGGGGGATTTTTGACCTTGGAACATACACTGCAGTGGCTTCTGGGACGAGGGCATCAACGGGATCACCCTTGACTGGCAGGGGGACAGGGTTCTTTCCTGGGCCTGCGGATGAACGGCCAGACTTGGCGGACCTGTTAGGACGGACACTACAACCACGATTGGGGAATTTCACAAACTTCCCAACCTGCTCGGATACCTTATGTGTGGAGGGGATTGACACTATGACTAGAAGTGGCAGACGGAGGAAGGATCTGGGTGGTGGTGTGATATCAGATGGGAATTTGGCTCGGTCTGTGGAATCTGGTGATTCTGTTGACAGGGGACAGGGTAGGGGAGGATTGGGTTCCTCTTCCAGTGGACACATAGCGGGAGTTACTGGGGGTGGAGATGCATCCATACTAGCTCCTCGTGCAGGGATTTCTACGAAGGCAGAACACAAAAACACTGCTAAGAAGGTCAAGGAACGGAAGCGGAAGGATAAGCTAGTGCTGGGTGTGGATGTATCGATTGAGGAGGCTGAAGATTTCTCAAAAATTGCTGTGGTTGGCCATGTCCGTGGTAAAAGACTTGGACAAGGATCTCTCCAGCGATGGGCAGCCGAGCAGTGGAAAGATATCGTGGCTACTGCACCTATTGTTCGGGTTTTAACGAAAGGATGGTTCTCCTTCATCCTTTCGAATATTGGGGAGGTTGATGCTGTCTTATGCCGAAATTGGTCAATGTTGGGCGTACCTATTATTCTGAAACGTTGGTCTCCTTTCTTCGATTCCAAACAGGAGAAAATTGACAAAGAACCGTTATGGGTGAAGCTTCCGAGGTTTCCCATGCACCTATGGAATGAAACACGGTTTGCAGCGATTGGGAACTACCTTGGAGACTATGTATGCTCTGATTATTCCCATATTGAAACTGGCATTTACACAGTGGCAAAGATTCTGGTTAACATCGATCTTCGATTGGGTTTAACAGCTGAGATCAATGTACAAACGAAGGATGGGGCATTCGTTCAAATACTGGACTATGTGGGTGTGCCATTTAGGTGCCACCGCTGTCACACTTTTGGACACTTGGTTGCCTGTTGCCCACTTTCATTTAGGGGCAGACCGAAGGTTATGGCAGCAGCTGTTGATTGCACAGAAAAGGTGGTGCACACATCGGCGATGGGAGATGAAACTATCGAGCCTCCATCTGGCAATTGGGCAGAATCTCCGGTGGTACCCGATGTATTGAGTGGGCAGCAGGGATCTAAGGAACATTCAGCAAACAAGGGGTTGGATGTTCCTGGGAACATGGATACCGCTGAAGCAGGGGCAAATATGGGTAACACGACACCATTGACGCGGGCAGCATCCAGGAAGCTCCAGGAGCAGTTAACTATCCGCCGGGGCTCATCTTCGAACAAATTGGGTTTGTTTCCTTTAACCTCTACTGTTCCTTTAATTAATGACCCTATTGTTTTGGGGGAGGATTGTCTTGGGACATCTTCGCCGGGTCGATCTGCTCATTGTACTGTTCTGGATAGTGTATACACACCGTCCATTGTTTCTACTAAACACTCTCCCAGCACGGGACATAGTATCCGATATGCTCTTCGTAACAGGATGATCACTGCTGATGGCTCGGGGGGTAAGGGACTTGCTGAAATGGCTGGTAGTGTTGGGGGGAAAGGGCGGGGCCGAAAATCTCATTTGTCAATAGCTCAAGAGCGGGCAAAAGTTGATCTAGTCATGGGTACACAATCCTCTATCGAATGGGCACTTAGAGCAGCGAAAACCCAGGAAGGGGGTTTCATATGAAATTATTGTCTTTCAACTGTCGTGGGTTGGCGAGTCCCATCAAAAAATCGTCACTTCGGAGGTTGGTGGATTTAAATCAACCGGATGTCCTACTGTTACAAGAAACTTTGGGTGGCAGTGAGGAGGTTGTTAGGGCACTGGAACTATTGCTACCTGGTTGGAAGTTTGTTGGTGTGGATGCTCGTGGACGCTCTGGAGGGCTGGCCACAGGGTGGAAGATGAATAGCTGCAGAATTGATTGCTCTTGGAGCATTCCCTCTGGTATTGGATTGGAAGTTTGGGATGCATCGTTGGGGAGGAGGATCACTGTTCTCAATATCTATGGGCCCTATCTAAACAGGGTTGGATTCTGGGACTCATTGTTTAGTATGGACATCTTTGCTGGAAGGGATGTGATATTGGGTGGGGATCTCAACCTTTCATTGGGGACTTCTGAAGTTTGGGGGCCTCGGGCTGCTTCGGATCCACTTGCAAATTATTTCATACAAGCCTTTGCAAGGCAGGACCTCCTTGACATACAACCTACCAGGATAACCCCTACATGGAGGAATAAGAGAACAGGGGATCAACGGGTGGCTAAGAGGCTGGATAGGTTTCTGGTAACTGATGTGTTGGCTATGGGTGTTGATGTGGTCAAGCAATGGGTTGGGACAGGGGGGGTTTCAGACCACTGCCCAATCCTGCTGGAATTACGAGGAGGTAGAGAAAAACCCCCCAGCCCATTCAAATTCAATCCTAGCTGGTTGAAGGATGAGGATTTTCTCAATTTAGTACAGGATCAGTGGGTTCATCGAACACCGGAGTCTCTGCGGCATGCGGGGGAACACTTTCAACACAATCTCAAGCGAATTAAAGAGGTCACCATTCTCTGGGCCTCTGAAAAACGAGGGAAGGATGAACAAAAGCTGAGGGAGGCTGAGATGAATATCGATCGACTACTACACTGCAGGGGCTTGGGTTATCTGGATGAAGTGCATAAAGGTGAGCTGTTGAAGTGGGAATGCTGCAGAAATGTGATTCTGTCTGATAGAGAAGAGATGTGGAGAATGAAGAGCAGGGCGCTCTGGCTACAGTGTGGGGACGAGAACACAAAATTTTTTCAAGCCTATGCAAAGGGGAGAAAAGATACAAACTCTATCTGGGAACTATCCTCTTATGAAGGGGAACTGATCTCCAGCTTTGATGGTTTGGCTGATATGGGAGTCAGACACTTTGGAGATTTATTCACAGCACAACCTGGGGCCTCTATTGCTAAGGTTATTCGAATGACTCAGCTCTTCCCTCGTTTTGTGGGAGAAGAGGAGAACATTATGTTGATGGCAGAGGTGTTGCCGGATGAGCTTTCGCAGGTTATGCACTCCTTCCAGAAAGATAAGAGCCCGGGGCCCGATGGGTGGCCTATTGAATTTTTCTTGGGTTTCTTTGATTTGTTCGGGGAAGAACTTTTGGATGTGGTGGTAGAATCTAGAAAGGCTGGATTTATACATGGACCATTCAATTCGACCTTTTTAGCTCTCATACCCAAAACGGACAAGCCTGAAAGCTTTGATGCATTCAGACCTATTTCTCTCTGCAACTGCATCTATAAGATTATTTCAAAGGTTATGGCGAGGAGACTCAAGATTATCCTGTCTCAGCATATCTCTAGTGAACAGTTTGGGTTCTTGGAAGGCCGGCAAATTCACGAGGCCATTGGAGTTGCACAGGAAGGAATACACACTATGAAGGTGCAGAAGCAGAAGGGTGCTGTGATCAAAATTGATCTCTCCAAAGCATTTGATCGGGTTAGCTGGCTCTATATCCGATTACTTCTAACACACCTGGGCTTCTGCTATGAATTTATACGATGGATTATGGCCTGCATCTCCACAGTGAGCTTTGCTGTTCTGATAAATGGTTCAGCGAGTCCATTCTTTCACGCTGGCAGGGGCCTATGACAAGGATGCCCACTGTCACCGCTTTTATTTCTCCTTGTAGTTGAAGGACTCAGTCGATTTATTTTAAAAGCAAAAGCTGAAGGTTCTTTTCGTGGTATTTCCATCTCACAGGTGTTGTATATTACACATCTCCTTTTCGTTGATGACATCCTGATTTTTTGTGATGGATCGAGACAGGATATCGACAAGGTAGCTGAAGGTCTCATTTTGCTACAAGAGGCAGCGGGTATGTTAGTTAACAATGATAAATCAACGATCACGTGCTCTCATCTAAACGAAATGGAGATTCACAAATTGGCTATGCGACTACCCTACAGGACTTTTGATTTTGATGCTGGTTTAAAGTACCTTGGCTTTCACTTAAAACCGAATGCATATTTGAAAGCAGACTGGCACTGGCTCATTGCTAAACTAGAACTGAGACTTCGTGGATGGAGTCACAAATGGCTTTCGAGGGCAGGGAGGCTGGTTTTGGTTAAATCAGTGTTGGAAGCGATTCCTGTGTATTGGATGTCACTCGCTTGGATTCCCAAAGGAGTCTTGGAGCTGATCCGGAGGTTGTGTTTTGCCTTTCTATGGAAGGGTAAGGGTGATAACCGTGCTTTGGTGTGGGTCAGATGGGATAAGATCGCGGTCCCAAAAGCACTGGGAGGATGGGGCCTAAAGAATATTTTCCTTTTTGCTAAAGCCTTGGGGGCAAAGGTGGCATGGCGAATCATACAAACTCAGAGTCTCTGGACTAGAGTGGTGTACCATAAATATATTGCTCCATTAACTCTTCTTGAATGGATTCGGCAGGGCAATAAGACGCGGGCAAATTGCTCTTTGGTATGGAAAGCGGTGGTGCAACATTTTCATCTGATTGGGTCTGGCTTAGTTTGGAGAATAGGCAATGGGAGACACACTCGAATTGGACTGGATCCCTGGGTAGGCTGTAGCGGTGGACATGTCCTACCGGAGGCTTTAAGGAATTTTCTGGCAGCCAGAGGTTGTCACTTTCTGGCTGATATTGAACAACCGAGATCATCCACTCTATGGCAATAGGGGTGGATCTCTGCACAGCAACTTGAGATTCCAGATGACTTGCTTGGTGCTTGGGAGAATTATATTCGGATTTTAAGATACACTAATATTCGCCTCACAAATCGGATTGATGAATTAATCTGGGAACACCATCCATTTGGTAAATACACTCCTAAACATGGATATATTCAGCTGAATGTGAATATACATAACAGGGATTTGGTGTGGTGGTGGAAACATCTGTGGACACTAAAGTGCCCGGGGAAAGCTAAACTACTCTCTTGGGCTATTTTGGAAAATAAGGCACCGACATGGGACATTCTGCAGAAGAGATTCACACAGGGGCCGGGGTTCTGTCCTCTTTGTAGGGAAGCAGAAGAGTCAAATTCACATATATTTGTTCACTGTAGTTTTACACAAGCTGTATGGGCTGCCACTTGCAAACATCTGGCGCTCAATGTGAGTTGGTGGGGAGTGGACTTTCCCGACGCCTTTCAACAGTGGTGGACATCTCTCAAGCATCCAACGTTTCGGGCTGTCCCCTGTATTCTCGCCTGGGGCATTTGGATCACTCGCAACAAGATCATATTTCAGGATTGTCGGGTCCCTCTGGAGCAGGTTGTGGCACAAGCGGTGGCTGTTTTACTACACATCAAGTCATCCATTAAAGCGATTAGCATCAGACCTGTGATCATGGAATTCATAGATAAATCCATGCCGTGGGCTTATTTTGATGGCTCATCTATTAACCAACAATCAGTGTGTGGTGGAGGTGGTGTTCTACACAAATCAGAGTCCCATTATTTTCATATAATGGCTGGTTTGGGGAGTGGCTCAAATAACTACGCTGAACTTATGTCACTTAAGCTACTGATGCTTTTCGCACTGGAACAAGGTTGTCTAACACTCCAGATTTTTGGAGACTCTCTAATTGTTATTGACTGGGCCATGGAGCGCACACAATGTCATGTGATGATACTCTTACCAATTTTGGAGGAGGTATTACGGTTAAAACAGGCTTTTAACTGCATTACATTCACCCATGTCTACAGGGAGCGAAATGGGACGGCTGACCAACTATCTAAAGAAGCACAAACTTTGCTTTTTGGCACATGGAGGATCACGATTCATTCAACAGAAGGCATCTACAGCTATACACACAGGCCTTTCTTTGGGGAAATTGTGGACCATATGGAGAATTAGACAAACCTTTTAAGGGACAGAATTTATATAACTGCTGATTGGATACATTTTTGATATATGTTTTTGCTGTATTGACAGAAGAAAAATGCCTGCGGATGGGATAATTATTTATGAGACAGTGATTGTGGACTGTATCAGCTGTGCGAGCTGTAGTGGATGAAGATACATTAGATTGGATGGTATCGAGAATGGACAGAATATTTCTGCTGTATGAGTGCGATCTGCGGCCTATTGGCTGTATTGCTGATGGACTGTAGCGAGATAATACTCAGATTTCTGTTGAGTTTCAGAGTTCTTTGAGAGCGATCTGTTGGCTATAATGCTGATTGGATACAAACAGTGTGGACTGTAGCGAGATGTAATAACTCAGCTGATGAGTGACTACTTTCAAATTTGTGATAATGTAAGGGACAATAGACAGTCATTCGGTGGACTGATTGGCCTTATGGACAGTATATGTTGACAATGTAGGGATCTCTAAGATTCTATTACATGTGCAGAATGTAATTTTGTTCATAAATGAAATAAAATTACGACTTTTTCCAAGGAAAAAAAAAAAAACATCTCCGAATAAATTACAATAATAAAATTCAATATAATATTCTTCGAAGTTACAATATTTCAACAAATGAATGTGCTCATATTCTATTGTATAGATCCAATCAATGTCTCTAGAACTAAGGCAAATGGATTATGGGATCACTTTAGAGATGTTCATGTAGACACATATTCTCGCATAAGATGTATATCAGCCTCTCTTAGTGACTTCTTATGACTTCACATAAGATCCTAAGGTATTCCTAATCTCTGTCAGGGTTTCTTCATTCCAATACTCCTGTGGTAGTGAATAGAGACAAATCCATACTAGTGCAGCCGAGAAGTCCTCCTTGGTTGGGCTGAAGTTTTCATTCCATAATTTCATGTATTAACCAGTTGAGATGAAGAAATAGGGGCCATTTTCGAAGATTCGATCCTTGTCCTCTAAGTTGGCAAGGATTGTTGTAAAAACCCCTTTTATCCCATTTTTATCTCAACTTTTCTTGTTGGCTTCCATTTAGCTGCAATCCACCACATTAGTGCCTTCTCTGATGACCATAGCCCTAGAAATTTGCCTATGAGGGAATAATCCTACATGTGTTGGATGTATTCACTTGTTCTGTTAGAGGTTATTTCATATATTGGTATAGTTTCGGTCTTGGACATGCATCCCTTACTTGTTTTTAGTCTGACTGAATCTTGCCGCACCTCTCCATTTCTTGGTTGTATCTTTGGTTGCATGGAGGTATTCCCCGCACCTCTTATTCCCTCCATTTGTTGATCATCAATTTTTTCATTTTGGTTAGAATTTGGGGTTGAAAGTTGAGGTTTGGATAGCTGCTCAAGTACTCCATTGTATGAGGGAGCTGCCAAGCTCCCTCCCAATTTCACCACCATGGGTGCCACAGTCACAAAAAGGCTTCCCTGGAAGATGCGGTTCAACAGTTGCAAAGCCACCGCTTTAATCAATATCACCTAATCTTAGCACCGTTTTACCAAGACAAGGGATTATTACTAAGACAAGGGTGATTGGAGAATTGGTTGTGAACAAATATTTCCCTTGGGAATTTTCCAATTGTGCCTATCAGGGTGAGAACAAAATACCTGGGATATGAGAGTGATTTATTTCATGAACCACCATTATTTACATTTTTCAACCAATGTGGGGCATGGCACTAACAATCGAGCAAAGTTTCTAGCTCTTCAAGCTCTATTTGAGGATGGATATGCAAAGAAATATTACTCATCTACAAGTTTTAGGTGATTCCTTACTAGTTTTTAAATGGATGAAATTTATTCAATCTATACTTGACATATCACTTCAATCTTTGGTATAACAAATTAAGTCAACCTCTCTCCAGTTCACTAAAATTACTTTCACTAGCATTTACATAGAATTGAACATGACTAGATATGATCTTTCTAAGGTGGGTTTGGTCTAGGCTCCAAGATCACTTCATATCAAAGTATTTGGAGAAGGATCCATCACAAAGTACTCCTAGGATTTGTATTCCCAATCATATTTTACTTTTGTTCTTGATATTTTTGAAGATGTTGGAGTTACTTCAAAAGTCTTATGATGTTACATATTTGGTAGAATGTTATAGGAGCTTCTATAATTGAAGATTTATGGACCTTTCAATGAATTTTTGGGCACTTAGATTTGTGTTTTGGATAAGTTATCAATTTGGCAAGTAGCGAAGATGTTGGTTGGGGGCTTATTAGTTGTTCAAAATTTTATATGTAATGGTATGTTGACAAGATTATATGTATTATAATACACACACCTTGAGAATGTGTTTTCCATTCTTACTTGAATAGAAAATACAAGTTATATATATATATATATCACCCTTAAATAACTTAGATTATTATAATATTATTATTATTATATAAAATATTTAGAGTTCACAAACATGAATGATGAAATAAAACTAGTTTAATATTTAAATACCAAGCTTTTCTATTTCTTGAATCGTTTTATTTTATTGCACCTAATCTTCGGTAATTCAATCTACCAACTCCTATCCCAAGCACGCCAATGTTTTCCATTTATAGTACCATATAATTTATTTCTCAAAATCTCCCCTGCCTTCCATCTCTCGAGTGGTTGGTGATTTATTATAAGATGAGATATATTGATTACATTATTGTTGTCATTTTTATGTATTCTAATCATTGCAGCCTTGAATACTACATCAATAATACCAAGGTCTTTGGTGGTGTCATGACCAAATGCTATTCTCAGTGCTTTTCTTTATTTCTTGGACTAAATGGGATGTCTTATTTTCATCTATTCGTTTTGGCATTATCTTATTTATTCTCACACAATTTACATGATCATGTTTACTTACAATGTTTTTGGTGGAAAAGTGTTATGGTGTCTTTACAATAGCAAGAAATTCCAATTTGTCTACAAGGCTTATATCTTGAGGTAAAACAACACCATTTTTAATATGATTGTATAGCATGTCAAATCTCAATAGTTTCATAAGTCCAAATTATCTTTGAAAATTGATACTTCATTATCATTGCATCGACCTTTCATAGATGGAAGGTGAATTTGCTCATAGTATACACTTGGACTTGCTCTTTTAATAGAGATTTTGTTATACTTTGTAGTATTTTCAAGCCTTTGAGCACATTGCACAAAATATGTTATAACAAGTGCATATTTAAATAAGAACACCATTATATCTAAAATAAGCCAACTCTAGATATGTCGATATGTGCCAAATCACAATTCAAGTTAGGAATTAATCATCATTTTTTTCATGTTTTGTGGCATTGTAATAAAGGGTTTAGCATGAGGACGACTAGGAATTCCTTAAAAAAATCTTGAAAAGACTATTCCCCAACTTGGTAAGGAATGGGGTGGATATGAATGGAAAGTTTCATAAATTGCTAATGGTTTTTCTACTCGTTTTGGGAAGTCTCCGAGGAGTGCCAAAGTTCCCAAAATGCGAGAAAATTAGAACATTAGTTTTAAAGTCGGGGACGGGTCCTCATGCAACAAATTTTCTAAATCTCTTAGTTGGGGTTCATGCATATTGATGAGTTGCCCTTTTCTCTTTCTTTTTCCTCCTAAATTTCAATCCAACCAATACTCTAATTATAGATTGATTAATATTGTAACAATGCTAATTGCTTTCGTTGGTGATTGAGGTTCGATTCCCATGAGGATGTCCCACCCTTGAGGTTGCCATGGGGGCACCCAAATGTAGTTGTTGAATGTGTGATGATTGGATTACACTCCCTACCCACACATAAGTGTATCAAATCACACCCTCTTATCATCTTTAAGACCGTACACTAACTGTTACGACTATGGCCAAATTTTTTGGGGTGGCAGGTGTAAGTGGGGTCCTTTATGGCCTCAATGGAAACTTAAAAATAAGCTATGCATGGGAATCATGGAGAACGACCAATAACCAAGCAAATATTGATGCCTTGTAGCTTGGAATCTCGATTATTTACTCTCAGAATATCAAGTCGGGCCTTATTTTTGGAGACTCCTCATCATCAAAGATCTTGCTAGGAGGAGGAAGGACAAGGAAGGAATAGTACTATAAATAATTCTACAAATAATTTATGAACTACTTGCTACATTTTTCTCTATCCAAATTCTACATATTCAAATATTAAACAATGGTCAAGTTGATCTCATGGAAAACAAAGCAATTTCATTGGATAAGGGGGTCTTAGTCAAAATTGAGGGAACCCTCAAGTTATGTGGGATACCGTAGCTTCAAATTCTCTTATGGATTCATATTGTACCTTTCAATATAGGCTTGAAACCCATTTACAAATGCATGAGATGATGCATAAGGAAATATATAGTGTGCAAGGGCAAGGTACAAGGGTGTAGGTACAACTCCCCCTCATGCCTCCCATCTTCTACCACACTTGCATTTAGTCTTGATTGATGGGAAATTTATGTCAACATTAATGGATTCTTGGCATGTGAGTGGGACATTACATATGAAGAATGGTAGCATTGTGATGAATTTCAAAATAATGATTGGATTTTGTTCATCCCTAGTATTGCTAGAGTGGGGATCTCAAAATTTCATGTTCTCTGTAAGGAGTCATTTAGCTTGGTGAAAGCGTAGGTGACCAATACGATGGAGTAAGTTTTATGGGCCTTATTAATAGGGGTAAGCAATTTGTCCTTCTATAATATGGTTTCGACTCTACTCCAAGTTTTGTTCTTCTTGCTTTGGAAAGGATTTTCAATTTTAACATAGTATGGAATCAAGTTAAGACCAAAATTCGTGGTCCCATCATTCAGGTTATCATGAGGATTCTAAAATATGTGTCATATAGAACTCTATTCCTCAAAATGGCGAGTCTTCTTGACTCTAGATGTAACAATGGAAATGGGAACACTGAGGTCAAGAAGTAGTTAAGATAGATGTCTAGCCAATTGGAGTGAAGTAGATAGGCAATAGAATACCTAAGTATGTATATGGAGAAGCAAGAGGATAAATAAGAAGAATTGGAAGCCAAAATTAGGGAACAAAAGCTAACATGTGATAAATTGGCAAGTGATTCAGAAATGCACTACAATATTATCCTCAGGTTTTCATGGAGCTCTCAATATTTGGCCAGTTTTCCAAATGTTTCTACTAGATCGATGAAAAATCAAGCTGTTGACAAGGACACTGCGCAACAAATAACAATCACCTTGATTGGATAGTGGAAGATATATGGAGAACATGGTCCTGAGGGGGATGTTGTGTCTATGAAGGAGGCTCACAATGGGCATAATTTTGGTCATGAATAATTTCACTTATGTTGTTTTCTTGTATTTTGATTTTGGGATAGTATGTCAAACAACATAGCTATAGGTATTATAGGATTGCTCAAGACTCTGCATATAATAGGCATATTTCGAGGAAGACTGTAACACTTAGGATCGAATTTAAAAATATATTTTGTATGATTCTGGAACTTATTATATCTCTTTGCTTGCATGGACTTTGAACAATTTTTTTATAAATATATAATGTATATTTTCATGTAAAAAAAGCTAATTGCTTTATATATATGAAGAAATTGAAGAGGCCAATTCATTTTCATGCATAAATTAGTTTATGCCTACCTTCTCTACATCTTCTCAATAGAATAGTCAAGTGATGGAATTTTTTACTCCCGAATTATAATAATTGTATCTGTTCTACACCACCACCCTTTGTAAATGGGTAAAAGTCCTTTGTAAAAACTACAAAATAGAGTTTGTCGAGAGACTTCTTTCTTTTCATTGCTACCTAAAAAATATTGTTCAAGTTTTCCCTTCTCCAATTTTTTTGCCAATAAATTTTGTTATTTTTTCCCTTGTTGGCATGAGAATCCTTTACCTTTAGATAATGGATCATCATGTGATCATGCTTAAAACATACCCTATAATGAAAAACAATATCTATGTAATCCAATGGATATGTTCACTTATGGTTCTCACACTCCAATACAATTTAATCGAGAAGATCGTTGCTCAAATTTGCATAAATGCACAATCAAGCAATAATTGAGGTTGTATCCCTCCAATATGTGTAAAAGTACGATCAAACATAATTTGAGGATGTCAACCTCCAAATATTTAGACATAAGATGATAAACTAACCAAAATTGTTATCAATAACCACACATGATATAAATTGATTTGAAAAATGTCACGCCATTCAAGAAAACTTGATCTCGTATCCTTTTAAGTGAGCATTTCATTACTTTCCCCACTTGTTTCAATTCAAAAATTATTGATCATTGAACCTCTTAAAAAAGTTTTCACTTACTTTATGTGAGCCATAAATCCTCTAATGGTTGATTGGTTGATTTGTTGGTTGCAAGGGGAGTATGCTTGCTTGCTCAACCTTCCTTTCCTCCTATGTGGGACATGTTGTGTGTGTGCAAGTGTGTGAAGCAACAGTCAAATAGGCCAATATTGTGTTGTCTTTAAATTGATTCTACGACTATCAAATCTCCTCTCCTCGTATGATTTATCCAACATTGGTTGTGAGGGTTGGTTCAAAACAACATATAAGTGCCAACATACAATGATCCTTTTGTCGATGAAGGTAGCAACAAGAGAGTGGTGTTTCCTACTAATGCAATGGTTGATTGGTTGCAAGGAGAGTTTGTTAGCTTCCTTGGGAATCCCTTCCTCTTCTATGATATGCGTTGTGTGGGTCTCTACATGTGAAACAACGATAAGATATGCATATTTTGTGGTTTCTTCGAATTGATTCTAAAACTAAAAACATTCCTCTACTCTTGTGTGTTATCCCACATCATCTATGATGGTTGGTACATGATAACATATAAGTCCCAACATACCATGATCCTTATGCCAATGGGAGCAACCACAAGGGAGTGGTGTCTCCTACTAACACAATGGTTGATTGGTTGAGGGGTGAGTATGTTTTATTTCTCTACCTTCCATTCATCCTCTATGGGACATGTTTTGTAAGTGTGTGTGTGAAACAAAATTTAGATATGTCTATCTCATGGCATCGTGGAATTGCTTTTGTGACTATAAAATCTCCTTTCATGTTGTGCGTTATCCCACATTGGTTGTGAGGGTTGGTCCATGACAACATATAAGTCCCATAAAACCATGATCATTATACCAATGGGGAAATCCACAAGGGACTAGTTTCTCCTACTAGAATGGTAGTTGATTGGGTGTAGGGTGAGTATTCTTACTTGCTTGACCTTCTCCTCATTCTCTATAGGAAAAGTTGTATCAGTGTGTGTGTGTGAAACAACAATCAAATACACCTATCTTGTTGTGTCTTAGAATTACCACCACTATAAAATATCCTCTCATCTTATGGGTTATCCTACAATGGAGGGTTGGTTCACAACAACATATAAGTACCGACATACCATGATCCTTATGCCTATAGGGGAAACCACTAGAGAGTGGTATCTCTTACTAACATAATTATTGATTGATTGTGGGGTGAGTATGCTTGTTTTGTTGGACTTATCCTCCTACCCTTCTGTAGGATGTGTTGTGTGAGTGAATGTGTGTAAAACAACAATTGGGTATGCCTATTTATTGGCATATTGGAATTGCTTCTACATCTATAAATTATTCCATACTTCCTCTCTCTATATTCTCATTTTGTGTTATGTTAACATCTTAAACAAATACATATTAAAGATAAATTTAAAAACCCCGGATGGGGTGTCATCATTTTAATGTCAATGGAGAACATGGATCACTTATCCCTTAGCAGTCTTTTCCTACTCAATGTCGTTCCCGGATGGGGTGATGTCTGGCCTTTAATTGCTCATACATGGATGTTGAAGTTGGGGGGCATATGGCAAACTAGTCCTCCCTCTCTCCTTCCTATGTTTGGTTGTTTTTATGAGTGGGTATGGCTATAGATTTTCAAATGTTAGAGGAAACTGATGCAACATCCTCACAGACTTATTCACCTTGGCTCATGGCAGTGCAAGTTAATTCCTCCCTTGCTGAGCATGAATGCATTTCGCTTGATTCAGATTGTGCAGCATGAGGGCGTCAACACCATATCCTGGGACATGATGGGGCACTTATGATCTGGACCACTTGTGGGTTTTAGTTACTCTAGTCGGTTGGCCGAGCAGGTTATAAATCTCCTTTTGTCACATACCCACCCTTGGACCCAATGCAAGGAAGGGAACATGATGCCATTCTATGGGGATTTTCATAAAACTCAGCCAATTCATTAGATTCACAGCCATAAAGCAGATGCGTGTAGATGTAAATCAAACAAATATGCACAACGGAAATAAACTCATCCACGCACATGTTTTCATATGCACTCAATATATCAATAACAATCCTTAATTTAAACACTGCAGAGGTAAAACACATAGATAGAAAACACTTATCTTTCTTGTGCAATAGTCCCAAACAACTAGCTATGTCGCTGCAACGTTCCTCCCAACCATAGGTCTCTGCCCAGCCTGTATTATTTCAGCACTCAGAGACCACCCACGAGTTGGGCATGATAACTACAAGGAAACGGGAACCCTCAAGCACAACACAACCCAAAGCAATGGATACCCAACTCAACCCCCGAATTCTCTTGAACACAAAACTCAAATATGGGCTTGGAAACACACTTTCAGCAATGGGACATAGACGCTAGATGGACATGGGTTTTCCCAAAAACGTAGGCACACCAAAAATGGATTTGTGGGAAGAGGGAATCAATCCTAGGGAAGAAAACCGATTTCTCCCACAGATGTATGAGCATTCAGTGGGACAAACGGCCTCAATAAAACCCCCAAATCGTTTTCCCTTCTTCTCCACTATTGGCCACAACAAAAACGCCCTTCCCAGCTAGGAAAATGAAGGTAAACACAGCAAAACCATGGAGGGAACTGCCCAGGAAGGTCCCAACTCGTGAGGGAGCAAGACTGATGGTTGAATCATGGATTGAGGAGCAATTTTGTGGCCCTTTACTTGCCCAAGAAGCCAAACACGAATCTCTAGGAAGGGTGGCTTGCCCATACTCGAATTTGGACAGCCATACCTCTCCATTCCCCAAGGCATTAACTACCTCAACCAATTCTTGGGAGAAATGAATGATTGGGTACAAAAGTCAACATGGGTAGTTCAGGGTTCATGGGTTCTCTCATTGACACTTGGCTTGACTCAATTGGCTCAAGGGTTTGAATATCCTCCTCCCAATTCCTTGTAACATCATGCCCCCATCTCTTGTTGCATTGCATAGCTAGTTGTGGGCTTTTATCTTAAAATGCATATTTACAATTCCCATGGTTCACTAGCACATGGGTAGCATAATATCAAATACTTTCCTCTTCTAGATCGAGCGTTCACTAGCGGGACCTTGGCCTTGAGCTCCACGCTAGGAATCATACATAATATACATACAATATTTACATTATAGCCCAAAATATTACAAGGGTCAAAATGGGGACGTGACACCTTTGGTACCTTTTACATCCACAGTTAAGGCATAGACCAATTATTGTTCTTGTTCGGCTCCAGAATATGCATAGATGAAGGCTGCGAGGTCACCCTCATCGTGGTCATGGGGGATGGGCTTTGGCTCAGGCTGCGCTTGCTTCATCTTCGGATTCTGGGAAATCCATGGCAAAGTCTTCTTTAGAAAGTTTGGCGAGTGAAAACGTGGTGGATGCCTCGTCGACTAGGGATGGGAATTATTAGAATTGAGTTTGTTTCGTGGAATGGTTTGACAATTGTGGACGGTCTTTGGGTTTTGGGGAGTGCCTACATTCCCTCTCGCCCCCATAGTGCCAGTCTCTCCCAATGAAAGATACTCCTTAGACGACCTCCTCAGAGTTTCCTTCATCTTTGGGCTCTGAGGCCAACTCAGTGATAATTACTGCTCTTTGGGATATGGCCTTTGACAACAGGCGCAATATGGAGGATCTATGTTTCAAGCTGGAGCTTATGGAAAATAAGATTTCAACCATTATGGTTATAATCTCTGATCATAGTTCCTCTGCTTGGATGGACATTGTTGATCACACCACCATAGTTTTGTGCAATCTGATACCTCCCATCAGTTTTGGCATCAACACCACCGACAACAATGTTCAAGCTGTTATGGCATCTCCTCTCCAGGAAATGACGATAAGGCATTGGTGGCGTCCCCGGTTTAGGAAATGACGAGGAGGCGTAGGTGGCATCTCTTTAGCTCGCATGACATCTTTTCCATTTGTGTGTATGTTAAGACTTCTTTTCAATTTTGTGTTGTTTTGGGATAATATTTTTTCCTCGTCCTACCATAATGGCCTTTTTGTAAGCAATTCTATCTCTTTGGGAGATTTAGGGGCTTGTTGGGTCATCAAAGCACTATTTTTTAAGTCTCTTGTGTTGGCCATGGGCCTTTGCATTTACTATGTACTCTTTTATTTTTGATATAATATAATGTTGTCTTACTTGCAAAAAAAGAGATAAATTTAAAAAATTGTTTCCCTTGAACCAATACATTCGACCTTAATGAAAAAACACATGCATGTAATTTGCAAGAATCGTAATTAGTTACAATAATTTGTACTCGATATTGTTTTTTACTTTTAATGGCATTTTTAATGTTTAATTATTGAAACAAATTATTTTCATTTTAACTTACATTCATAACAAGTTACATTTTTATTTATGTTCCTTCTTTCCACATTTGTCATGTTAATTTATAATAATAATAATAATATGTGAGGTCATAATGTGGCCATATGTCAAATGGACATATGTGACCCTCTGGTGTGTGGATAAGGGAACCCCTCTACATTTCAATTTGACTGCTTAGTCTATAGAGGTGTGCATACCCAAACCCCTTGAAGTTCAAACCTATGTTATCATGTTATTTTGTTATAAATATATGCCATATTGGAAAAGATGCAGGGAAATTTAAATTGGTTGCAACATTAATACAAGAAAAATATGAGCTCGCACAAGGTAGATCGAGTGGTTGGGATTCCTGGTGATAATGTTGCCCACTGGTGTGTGGATAAGGGAACCCCTCTACATTTCAATTTGACTGCTTAGTCTATAGAGGTGTGCATACCCAAACCCCTTGAAGTTCAAACCTATGTTATCATGTTATTTTGTTATAAATATATGCCATATTGGAAAAGATGCAGGGAAATTTAAATTGGTTGCAACATTAATACAAGAAAAATATGAGCTCGCACAAGGTAGATCGAGTGGTTGGGATTCCTGGTGATAATGTTGCCCACCTCCGTTTGATTCCCTAGAATAACCTAGGACGTGTGCTTGTGGGCGGTGCATGAAAAAATGGGTTATAGTGGAAACCATAATATTTCTTCCCAGATATCATAGTAGTGATTCTACATAGCTATGATTTCCCCATCCCATCATCATAAAAAAATATACAAGAAAAAAATGAAGATTGATTTAACAAGTTTTACTTATGTCAAAAAAGGGAACAACCTTTTAAATAAATGCGAACAAAGAATAATATACATAATAGTAGAGGTCAATTCATAGAGGCAATAAATTGAAGTAGTGAATATTTGCTTTAAAATTAACCTTAAACATTAATGTTTCTTATTTACACTCGTTGTGAGGAGTAGTGTGTGATAGTGTATAAATTGTAACTAAATTATTATCTTTATGTCAACATGGACATTCATAAAGGTAGTAGCTCCCCTACTAACATAATGATTGATTATTTGTTGGGTCCGCCTACCCACAAAGAATTATTTACACAGCAGAGAAACAACGAACCAAAAGCAAACACAATAATCAAACAAGAGGAGACAAATATTTTACGTGGTAAAACCCTTTACAAGCAAACATCCACGGGGCAATCGAAATCGATATATTATTATTCAGGGAACATAGGATTACAACTAGCCTAAGAGAGGGTTTAAATCCTTGGCTCAATATCTGCCTCTACAGGCTACATATTTATATCATGAGCTTCAGAGTTACAATAAATTGTTGTTTCCAATTAAAGTTAGTTTGTTTCAACAAATTGAACAACCTTACTAAATTTGCAACTGTGTTTACAATGTATTATCTAAAATATTGGAAGGGAGGATACAACCTTTTCTCTCAAGGTACTGTTATCACCTAAACTGTAGTTACCCCTATGGATGGATCCAGTCATGGATGGCAATAGGAAAGGGAAACTCAAAAGGTGCAACCACGATCACCTCGACCTCCAATATATATGGTTGTCACGCCAGTCGAGGCAACCTTCGCTTTATGTTATCTAGCCCAGACAACAAAGGGGGAGACCCGATCTACTCCCGACAGGAGAGATCAAAACCAAGACACCAAATCAGGGTATTTCCAAGTGAAGTTAGGTGTATGGTTTTTCCTAGACCTAAAGATGAAGTCACAAGCCAAGTGGGGGTTCAATAGGTATAGCTTTGGTTCATAGTTGATGTGAGAGTGACTTATAATGTTTGAAGTGAGATCTAGGGCTAGTGTACTAGTTCAATGTCAAAAGGTCCACTGCAGGGTAATTAAGGGTTGTATTGGGGCTAACTAGTACAAGTGACAAGCTTGACCATGATACATGACAGCTTCAAAGGTTTAGTTCACCATGCATAGGTCAAACCACAAGTCAATCCAACAATCTAGGAAAGTTAAATTAACTTGGAGAAAAACCAGTGCCTTGGGAATTGGGAAGTGGAGTCAAAACAAGTCGGATGGCATCCAAACTTTAGATCCGGGTAGATCGGTCAGGTAGAAGTATGGATCTATAATTTCGTGGCAATCCACCGGTTAGATCTTAGTAGATCTGAGTTTAATTGTTCCAAGTGGTCCAAAATGGGGATTAAATCCCTTAAAATGTGGAATGGGGCCCACAAGGTGAATTTCAAGAAAGGGACAACCTGGGTGTATGTTATTTGATGTGTAGATGTCAAATCAAGTGGAATCTCAAACACCCATCACCTAGATCTAGGTCAACCTGCTCAAACTAGGAAGTGCGCCTTGCTTGGGAGAGGCTAAGTTGGCCTGGGAAGGGGGTCAAACGGAGGTCAATCCTCACCAAACTATAGATCCGGGATGCCGTGGATGCTATAGAGGTGGGTTCTTAATATTACGCCCAACAACCCAATAGATCTAAGTAGATCTGAGAAAATGTAAAATGAGGGTTTTAAGATATTTAGGGTTTCAATAATTTATGAGCTATGTCAATGGATTGGATAAAGGAAAGAGAAACAAACCTGTGGATCTTACCTGGGTAACCTTGTAGATGCCTTGATGATGATGATCTATGCAAACCCGATCAATTTGAGAAGCTTTGAGGTAGTTTCTATGCAAGTCGATTTGGTCCAAGAAGCCAATGCGCCCTCTCTCCTGCACAACAAACGTCAACAATATCAGATTTGATGCATCAAGAGATAAGACTAATGCCACAAAAGAAGTAACAGAAAGATAGCATAGATCACAATGATGCTAATGATAACCCCCTGATACAAGCGAATGCCAAGAAAGTCGATTTGAAGAAGCCTTGCAAAATCGCCCTTGTTGAAGTCGCCCTCCTGTAGACAAACAATGATTTCCAAAAAAGATAGATCTTGCCACAATTTCCAAATGCTAGGTCGCAATAGACTTTCCAATCACCATCTAAGAACACCAGATGCAAAGGAGACCACAAGAATTTCCACAAGAATATTTTTCTATACCAATAATCCAAGAGCCAAAGACCCTTTACAATGAGAGGCTCTCTCCTTTAAATAGGAAGGAGAGGCACCAAAACCCTAACCACTGTTTGAATGAGTGGCTAAGATTAGAAGATACAAATTCTAATCAATGGTTGAGATGAGCTCAACAACATAATACATGGATCACACATAAAATATAACATAAGTGGACAAAATCGCCCTAGAAGAGGGGAATCCCACCAAATCATGATGATGAAATATCATAAGAGGCTTATGGTGGGTCCAAGGGGTAATTTTATCCCTCCTTGGTCAATCCCCATAGCACAATAACCAATAAATAATCATGAATGTACCAAATCGTGCCTCCATAGTGAAGTCGTGGTCCTCAAAAGACCTCAGAAATCCACAGAAAATGCCATAAGTGATGGATGCGGGCCCCGATGAAGCTGAAACTGCTGGAGAAGGTGTGGAAGGTCCCGATCTATCATCACTGATCATCCCATGCCATAACTCTGCCTCAGTAGCCCAAATCGATTTCCTCAATAGCCATTTCTACCAATCCTGAAATGCCTCGGGAAGCGTGAAACTGCCCCAAACAGCCTCCTGGAGTGCTGGCGCTGTCAAGGTGAGGGCACCAATGTGTCCGGAAGGGGGGTAATATGGTAAAAACAAGTGGCTGGACCACCCCCTCCATCATCAACGCCCTAGGTCAACCGGATAAAAGTCATCTCTGCTTCGACAAAGCCTCCAACAGACCAAAACTGCACTGGGACCGCCTACTGAGGCTCAATCATCACTATAAGTGCCCGAAACTGAAAACAAACTGTCCCATTGGACTCAGAAGGTCCAAATCTATCCAAGATGTGTACTCATACACCATATGATTCTCTGCATGATCAAAATAAATATCCAATATACCGGAACAGGGCCAATAATAATGCGCTGTACATATACAAACACTGCTGTAACCCCAGAATCATCATCATAACCCTGTAGCTGCTGCATAGAATCATCCTGTATGTGTACATAAACCATATATCATCTATCCATATCATCATAAGGTCTAACATCTCATGTCCCATGGTCCTCCATGGTCAAACTAGGTCCAACCAAGACCAAATATAACTCAGTCCATCATCCAAGGCTGCTGAAAAGTATCAAGGTTAATACATGCTTTACAATTTATTCAAATAGCAATTATAACACAGAGTAATCATGATTGGCGATCTAAATCCAAATATATAGTGTCGTTAATTATTATTATTACCCAGACTAGACTTTCAGGACCATACTCACTTCATAGTTGTGAACAATTTGCTAGTGAAGGGTGAAGGCTGAATTAACTGGCTAGGCTAAGGGATGACTTAGCTGTCTTGACTTTGTGACACTTTGGCAAGGGAAAGGGAATACACCATAGTATATACTGAATGAGCAATAACACAGGGGATGGCGGTGTCTCACAAATGGATGAGTTGTTTAAAGAGGGTTTATTCACCTTCACAGATGCGCACAATCCATAATACAAATAAGGCCAGCAATTGTTTTAGATATAGCATTTAAGTTCCATTGCTTTTTGGGCCTGAAGTTTCCATAGCCTTTATCTATGTGTGTTTACAAACACATTGCATAGATTTACATTTTTTCTTTTAGGCTTTCTGCTGCAGGTGTGTTTTTAAGGCACTTGTTTACCTGAGCACTTCTAGGTGTGTCATGGACAGCTTGTTTACCTAGGTATTTATTTTCCAAAAGATACAACATTTTATTTTCATTGCCATGTTCATTTGGCTTGCCTCTCATTCATGTGTGTTTAGAAACACATTGCATGAATGGGCTTTTCATACAAGATATAGCATTTCATTTTCCAGATTTTTTTATTGATGGCAGCACTAAAAGTTTCAGGTTTAGCCAACACAACTTTAGTGACTAGGGGGAATTCACAAGGAACTCCAACTCACCATAGGTAAGTTTTGTCACCAACTCAGAGCCGAGACACAATAAACAGGGAAGCTCATCCAATACAGAGGCTACAGTGGGGAAAAGTCCTCCATGCCACTAGTCAAGTAGTAAGTCAGGGTGATAATCTAAAAGGTAGGCCATGGATGGATGAAGACAATGAAATGATGGAGCCAACACTAGCAAGCCAGAGTATGGTGTAATGATCACCTCTATTCTCCCTAAGGAGGGTATGTACCAATGAGTATGAATAGTGAACTTCTAAGTCTGAGTAGGGACAGTATAATATATATAATAGATCAACCAGGTCCATATATCTATATGATCTCCAGATCATGACACTAAGTGCTAAGACATGCTATAAGAATAAGTATAAAATCAATCTAACCATAACACCATGATATACCTGCTGAGTCATATACCTGAATGCACATCAACCTGTACCATCATCTGTCCTCTGGAACTGCTGTTGTAACTCTGGGCACTACTGTCTGCTCTATACCAATGGTATAATGGCTACATCGGTCATCTCTTTGAGTGTCCTGAAACTCAGTCATGGCATGGGGAATATAACTGTTGTCCACAATCTGATAGTGATCCAATATAGATGCTCATCTCGACATCTCAAATGCAAGGGAACTGGCTGAATAGTGTACTGAAGTGAGAAAAATAATGTATGGTAGCCCGGCTACTATATATGTGATAACAGGTACATTTCACAAGAAAAATTTGGTTTCCTTGAAGGTTGATTAATTCATGAAGCAATCAGATCTCCATAGGAAAACATGCATACAATTAAAAAAGAAGCAGATCGACCTTTGTTATAAGACTGGATCTATCAAAATCTTATGATCATGTGTCATGGCTCTACCTCAAACTGTTGCTTATACATATTGGTTTCTCTAGTCAAATGGTAAGATGGATAATTTGATGTGTGGTCTCAGTGTAATTCTCAATATTGATTAATGGTTCAACTTCCCCCATTTTCCATCCCATTAGAGATATGAGACAAGGATGTTCCTTATGCCCCTATCTATTTTTACTAGTTGCAGAAAGTTTGAGTAGACTACTTCATCGGGCAAGAAGAGCATGTACAGTAAGTGGGATTCACATGGGGGGTGATATCTCACTTACTCACTTCCTTTTTGTGGATGATATTTTGTTGTTCATACAGGGCTTAGAGAGGGAGAGTTGATACCTAAAAGAGATTTTGGACATTTTTTAAAAGCAATAGGCATGGAAATTAACCAAGGAAAGTGAGCCATATATTGCTTTGGGATGACTGATGAAGCATCATTCATTTTCGAAATAATATTTCCTTTTCAAGCTCTGAGCTTGGAAAAAGGTTTCAAGTATATGGGTTTATATTTGAAGCCGAATAAGTACGGTACAAAGGAGTGGTATTGGATGGTTACAAAAATTAAACAAAGGATTATTTTTTGTTGCAACCATTGGATTTCTAGGGGAGGGAGACTTGTATTAGTGAAATCTGTTATTGAGGCTATCCCAATTTAGTAGCAAACTACATCTTATATCCCAAAGAGTACTATGGAGAAGATAAGGAAGATATGTTCAAACTATATCTAGAGGGGGAGTTTATGTTTATAGACAATCTATTAATGTGGACAAAAACTGATCTCTCTAGTCTAAATGATCTAGATCTAGAACAAAATGTGTATGTAATACAACTATCCTTCCTAGTTAGATTAAATTGCAGGGTAGATTGGGAAATAACTTACCTCATATAACGCAATTCCTCTCTCCTCGTTTGATCTACTCCCAGTTCCTCGATCTCTGGCTACAAAACAAGATGGAGAAAATGGAAACAAATGAACAAGTGAAAGCATATGAATATGAATCTAACTAGATTAACAATCAAAGAAGTCAATCCTAAACATTATAGAAACAACAAGTTTATAGAAAGATATTTGTATTAAACGTAATTTGCAGCAAATACAAAATAGGAGAAATTACAACCAATGCCTTGACATTGTAACGCCAACTCAAGTGATCTTGCCTCAAAAGATCAAAGTCTTCTAGCCTTCTATCCTCCTATGGATGAAGAGGATCTCCCAACCAAATTCCACCAGCATATGGGTACTTTATCCTTCCTCCTTTAACAACTGAGAGGGGGTTCATATATATAGGTCTAAAGGGATAGGGGAGGTTGAGGATTTAGGGGAGAGGCTTAAGGGATAATCCCACTAGGTAAGGGGATCGAATGCCACCTTCCCAAATATGTAGGGATAAGTCTCCATGCCATCCATGCTTCGAGAAGTCGCTCGAAGCTTCTCTTTGTCCATTTTAACCAACAACGACACACCTTGCACAAGGACAAATCGCACCAGTGGAATGGTGACGCACCTTGTGCAAGATCAGATAGCGTCACCGACGCGCTCTGCTAATGTGTAGAGCACGTCACCTTAAGTCTGACACACCTTTCCAGAGAATAGAGTGTGTTGGGACGAATACAAAAGTCAAAAGGATGCACATCAACACTTCTCTTGGCCTTTCAGCCCGGGTACTTTAGGAAACAAAGCATATAAAGGTCACAAAAACGTATCATGACGAGATTTAGGTGTAACAGAATGCCCCCCCAAAGCATGAAGCTGGTAAAATAGAACGGGTGAAATGATTTCCAATATGAAGGATTGAGGCAAGGATCATTGGTTGGAGTAACAGACAAAGACTTCGGCAATACATGTCCCAAACGACTCATAACATGGCTTCTGACCAATACAATGCATATCCATGGTATTAAAGACTGACTGAACACAATCATGGCTACTAGACACAAGCGTAGATCCATGATGGGAGTATAAAACAACCACGACCAATACAAAGTGGATCCGAGTGATATGACTAAAAAAATATCCATCGCAACCTGGGTGAGATATATGACTTAACCCAGGGTCTTGAAGCTGAACCTGCAATGATATGAATCTAACCATGTGATTACAATGTTTTGAAGTCGGACATGGTAGAAACCACTTGATTACCGGTCATTAATGTATACCATTAACAAGCACGATTGAAAACACCATTGATTTCAATGATTCCCAAGGTATCATAGTGCATACCAAATAATGTGAATGAATGAGTTGAGGTCGAACACTCAGTGGAATCTTTCAATCATAATACAATGATCTGAACTTACTATTGAAAGCAAGGTAACCTTCCATTAAGGAATGCAGGCCCAAGGTACTTGATTGGTTTCTAGATTTAATCCTTGGATGATGTGTTGAAGTCGATAGGGAAAAATCCGTCAAAGGAGGGCCATTATGTTTCCCCCATTATCGACACAAAACACGATCAAAGATGTTTTGGAGCAAATTGCACTGTAGAACAATGTTTGAAACTAACTTAGGGGTGACCGACATGATATAAGGTATAATGACTGCATAAATTGACTTAATGAATAGACTTCTCTTGAACATGGAATGGCATGACCTGACAACATTTACATGACGAGATTGACACCTAGACCTAATGCAACTGATTATGGAAGCATTTTTTGGATGATTCAAAGGAGTAAAGGAACTCGGGGAATTGGTGATACTCGAGGACAAGATGATGACCCAAGCAATTCAAATGAAATGCAAACGAGTGCTATGTTCAACGGTGAATAAATACTGCCATTATTACAAACAATGCAAACTCTTCCCATTATTCCCCATCATCATTGATGAGTACCTCTTCATTTATTAATGAGCTTGAGGACGATAACAGATGCTCAATATAGCTCATCTTTCAGATGATTCTAGTCTCAAATATTTTACGAACCTGAGATAGGAGGGGTTCGTCCCAATAAGGGCCCTTCAATGTCAGATTTTAACGAGTCTAGAGAAGGAAAACTTGGTGTCATTTTCATGCTTAGAGAGTCTGAAAAGAACTAAAGAAGACTCCAAATGGTTCTTTTTCGTACAAGTTAGTCTCCTCATCCAAAAAAGAATAAAACAATATGAGAGAGACCTCTTCCAGTTAGGATTAACTAGAGCGCTCATTTTTCGTAAATAGTCCTTTTGGTCCAAAAAAAGGGGTAAATTATCACCAGAAAGATGATCTTTCAAATACTATTACAAGCGTGAAAGAATCAAGTTCGCTTGGATATCTTTTCCTATTTAGGGAGTCTGAAAAGAGCTTAAAGAAGAACTCCACGGGGGTTCCTTTTTCGTGGGAGTTTTATGATCCCAAAAAAGAGATAAACCATAACTCGGTAACTTATTCTCATGGTTTTACGAGCACGAGAAGGAACAAAGAGTGAGCTCGATGCCGTTAACACTTTATTTTAACGAGCGTGATGATGACATAAAAAACACTCGAAGACTCGTTCACACTTGATGACAAGTATGAATAGTGCACAATGGTCATAAACATTGTTAAAACACCACTTTTTATCCACAAGCTCCAGAAACTAAGTTAGAATCCGTTATGAGGTTTTAAAAGGCAAAAATGACACCAACTATAGTAAAAAACCTATAAAAGAAAAATCAATAAAGGAATATTCCATTTCTTTTATATAAAAAGTTGAAATAGTAAAAACTATTTACCAATTGTTTTTTACCACATTGGAATAGTGAAAAAACCTCTTTGGATCATGTTTCTCCAACGTCAATTGCGGATGCTACGATCAGTCGTTTCACGCCCCGTCAGTTGCAGGTAGGCCTCTATCTTATGCTTTACCTTTTCAATGGATTAATTTTTGCTTTAAGTGTCATTTGTAGGGTTTTTTGGAATCAAAATGAAGGGGATTGCACACTCCCTGGGCGACGCGCTTTCCCCTTGCGGGAAGTGCGTCGAGAGGGGTTTGACGCACTTTCCTCATCGGAGAAGCGCATCGTTGGCACACTGTCCGCAAATGTGGGGTGCGTTGAAATAGTTCCACAACTAAATTTAAAAAATGGGTCCAAAAATACCCAATCCAATGCCATGAATGGGACCTAATGGTTGTTTAATCCATGTTTATGCAGACTTCAACCAATACAATGGTCCAGTGGAAAAAAACAGAGCATGAAATTGAAGATGCCCAAGCGGCGAATGAACCACATTCTATGAATGCTTTGCAAATATGTCGACTCTTAAAATTCTTCCATGTACAGAGCATGAGGGCCCATGTACAACTGTTAGATTACCTAATCAGGCTATGGGACCCAGAGCAACACCATTCCAGAGTAGGTGCCCACATCCTTACCTTCGATGTGGAAGATATTTATTTCCTAACGAGGTTATCTATATGGGGAGCCCTAGTCTCACTATCCAGGCCACATGGTAGTGATCAGTTGACAGAGAGTTTGGTGGCATAGTTCTGTACACCAGGGACACAGATGCTTGCTGGGAAAATTCCCATCAAGAACATATGAGATTGACCCCTAAGGACTGTGCTCTTTACCATAGAGCGGGTGGCGGGAAGCAGGGCTACCCATCACGCCACCAAATCACATATGTTCTATTCCATTGAGTGTATCGCACTTACGGTCTTCAACTGTTGTGAGGGACTACTCGCAAATCTGAAGCATCAACTCACCAAGTGCCGAAGGGGTGAGCTGAAGCAGTTTGGATATGGATCCATCATGGTCTCATTCTTCATAGAGCTAGTTCCACTGCTGAGACCACAGGTTGAGTTGGACGATCTCGATCCACGAGATCCACATATGGTCTGATGGTCGGAGGTTATGACCCGCCATGGAGACAAAGCACCTATCATCAGTTATGGGCCCACCTTATTCAGATGGATCCATGGACAGCTCCTCATGATTGAGGATTACGCATATGCAACTACTAAATTTAGGGGAGACCTGGACCTAGCTCTTCCATAGGGGAAGTAGTGGGGATATATTGGTAAGAACGAAACTCTTGTTGTTTTTACGCATTTTATGGTTTTTTAATGTTTTTGTAGAGTATTGATAGTTCATACATGTTTTATGCAGATGCTGGCCCATCCCGACCAGTAGATTCCTCTCCTATTGAGAGGAAATGGGTTGTCCAAGATATAGCAACAGCTCAGCAGGATGCGGCCGAGGAGTTAGATGAGATGGAGGAGAACCTCTAGAGGTAGATAGTTGATGTGCCTAACATCTCCATCGATGACCTTCCTCGACATTACCAACGTAATACAACTGGGGTTTCAGGACGGTTTGGCCGACTACTCTGTAGAGTGGCTCGAGCCATTATCTTTTATCCCGAGCTTCCTCAGGTATATCTCTTACGTATGATGTATGTACCGAAGGCCATAGGCTTCATATTTTGTACATGGACTCTACTGAAAGCTTATGAGATTCAAGTTTTTGTATCGGTACTATTTTTATTTTATTTTACCGGGTATGATGATATATATACAAAAACACTATCTAGCAGTTTTATATACTATGTCTTATGTGATGATTTTGGGATCTTATGGATGTTGGCTTATACACTATGGTTAGATTACATGTTATGTCATTTTATGCATCTTTTTAATAAAAAGTGTTTATGAATGTGCAATATACCAGTCTAATATGAAATTAACTAGGGAATCAACAATTGCGTTCATGCTTCTCGGACTATGTAGGTATTGAATGGATTCAAATGACCTTTACAAGAAAAGTACTCGCCGGAATAGACAAAGTAATGTGAGGTCGCAGATAACGTAGAAACGGTTCAAATGACAGACCACTAACTGTGAATCAAGATATATAACGATGTGGTCCAGACCCAAGGAAAAAGCATCGATCATAACCCAATCACCACATGATACTCAACAACATTGTTGGTGGAAAAAACTAAGCAAGTTCCTCCTGAGCTTATGAGTTGACTGGAAGGGGAATAGAGTACCCATGCTTCCGAAGTGAGGTTGAGGGTGTGCCAGATAGCGCCGTCTGCAAATCCAAAACAAGTTTCCATCTGCACATCCAGGCAGAACATGGTATAAGCGCAATGATAAAATCCTAACACTAAATGAAAGTGTCACACCAAACAAAAACACATGTCATGTACAGTATATACAAAGTACTAATACACAATGAAATAAGCATAGTATCGTTTTAGGTAGATCCCATTGTGAGGCTCTCCTAAGGATATCCCATCATAATCAACTAATTAGTAATGGGCCTTGATGCGTTTCTTATGTGCTTCATGAGCTAAGGCGGCATCACGACGGGTTTCATCGAATTGTGCCAAGTATAGAAAGCGTTATTCCTCCGCAGTAGTGTTTGGCAAAAGTTAGACAATGAGTTTTAGAGACAGAATCTCGCACTCGATAGGAAATAGTGCTTCTAGTCCATACACCAATTGGAAAGGTGTGAAACTAGTGGTAGTTTTAACGGAAGTCCTATACGCCCAAAGGGATGAAAAAAACATCACATGCCAATTAGACTTGTGTGTACCTACCATACCTTGAATCATAGTTTTCAATACATTTTTAATAGCCTCTACTTATCCGTTTGATTGAGGGTGGTAGGGGGTGGAGTTTTCATGCTGAAAACCCAACTTAGCGCTTAATCCATCCACCATCTTGTTCTGTAAATGTGATCCATGATCAATGATCCTCGGCCCATTTGGTAAAGTAGTCAACTGCGACGATGACATAGCCATGTCCCCCGACTGAGGTAGGCTTACAGTGCATGAAATCGATGCCCCATTTTTCAAAGGGACCAACGATGATAATTAGATGAAGTGGGGTTGGATGTGAGCGCTTTTTTTGATGAAAATGCTGGCAAGGAGGACACTTATTGACTGCTTCAATACAATATTTGAAGATTGATGGCCAGTAGTATCCAGCGCGTAATATTTTATGGGCTGTAGACATCCCAGAAAGATGACCGCCACATGCCCCCGAGTGACAATCATTCAGAACATGTTCAATCTCCTCATGAGTTAAACAACGTCCAAGAATAGAATTAATACCATGACGATATAACGTATCACCAATGATTAGGTAATATTTTGCATGGTGATGGACACAATGATGTTCATCATGGGATAAATGAGGACCGAAACGTTGGGTTTGGAGATATAATGTAATGTCTCCATACCATGGGTCATAATTACTAATCAGAAACATAGACTCATTTGGGAGAGAGTCGATGGGATCAAAATCGTGATCAGCATAGGGAAGATCGCAAATAAGTTCCGCAAATACCAAAGAATTTTTTTTATTTGGATTTCTCGAAGAGGAGATCGAATTCCTGAAGAATCATGATCCATCATGAATATTCCCCCCCTAGTACTTGGTGCGTGAGAATGTGGTACATGGGGTTTGAGTCGGTAATGATGGTAGTAGTGTGGAGTAGGATATAATGACAGAACTTCTGAACATCGATGACGGCTGCCAAATCTAACTTCTCTACATGTGAATAACAGGTTTCAAAGTCAATAAGACCCTTACTAATATAGTAGATCACATGTTCCTGCGCGTGACTATCTTCCTGTACTAGAACCATAGAAATAGTTGAAGTAGATGCATCAAGATAAAGAATGCAATCCTTGGTGTAATCAGGTGGTTGTAACACGGGTGCGTGAGTGATCACATGTTTGAGATTGTCAAAGGATTGTTGGGAATAATCGTCCCAAATGAACGAGACATCCTTCTTTAAAAATCACATATAGCCCTATGTTTTCTCCACAAAATTGCCCACGAAACAACGAAGGTAGTTTTCCTTCCCTTGCAAACTTTGAAGTTCTGTAATATCCGTGGGTGGATGTAAGGTGACAATAGCCTCAACCTTGAGGGGATCAATGCGGATCCCATCTTTCGAAATGATGAATCCAAGGAGGCATCCGGTCTCTACACAGAATATGCACTTGTGAGGATTTAGATGGATAATGTACCGTTAGCATTTGAGGATTACAACCGTCAGATGGTCAATGTGGAAGGGACGATGATGTGAATGAGCTGGACTATCGTCGAGATAGGGTTCCACAAAATCCTTCACATCATAGAAGGTGTACAACTTGGCCTGCTGGAACGTAGCACCAACATTTTTAAGACCAAACGGGAGTTTGCAATATGCAAATGTACCCTAGGGGCAGATGAAAGCGGTTTTATGTTGATCGGGCGGGTGGATCTCAATCTGATTATAGCCAGAAAAACCATTCATGAATGAGAAGATGACACTTCCGGCACAGTTGTCAATGATTTGGTCAATGAAGGGGGTAGGGTAATTGTCATTAGGAAAAGACTTTTTTAGGTACCTATAATCGACACAAATTTTAATGGTTCCCTGTTTTTTGGTAACGGGGACTACGTTAGAGACCCAATTCGTTAATGGAACATGATAAATAAACCCAACTTTCAACAAAATTTCCATTTCTACTTTAATAGCAGTAGTCTTCCAAGCGTGCACAGGACGGAGTTTTTGTCGAATAGGTTTTGCATTGGGATATGTTTGAATCTCATGCATAACAATGGCAGGATCAATCCCAGACATTTCCTCATAGCTCCATGCGAAGACATCGCAAAACTGTTTGAACAAGGCCGTAATTTTTTTTAGTTCATCAGGAGAACAAGTTTGGCCTATGTGTATATGTTCCACGACTCCAAGTTTGAACAAGATGTCTATCGAAAAAGTAGGCGTAAAATTTGCCAAGTTTCCCTCAGTTACTGTATCGTAAGTGAGAATAGGAGATTGAGGGTAAGGAAAGACCTCCAGTGAAACAATAGTTTCTATGGTGTTCTCTACCATATCTAACGGTGGAAGGAAAGACAATCGATGATGAAGGTCTTCCTATGGTGGTCCATCCATGCTCATAATCTCCATAATTGACTCATCGGAGTGAAAATTTTGGAGTAGAAGATCTAGTATGGATGAGGTTCGTTGTAATGGAATAGAACGAGGGGTAGATGCCACTGAAGAGTGGGCATCGGGTAGATAAGGTTCTGATTGGATGGCCTCATAAGTAGCCTCGGCGGGGCTAAGAGGCATCATATATCCAATCAAATCCAGATGATCTAGATCAAGCACAACCCATTGGTCGGTTGAGTTGGAAGATGATGGGATCATAGACGAGATCATGTTCACCATGGAAACATGCTTTGGGGGATCTGGTGTTGGAAAGATTCCCATCAAAGATGAGTCTTTGAGGAGTCTTACCCCCACACTCTCATATATCTGAAAAGAGTGTCCCAATAGAGGGACATTATCCGCAAGGTGAGTAGTGGTGTCAGGTGTACACAAATATAATTGGTCGATAATGACGATCTTCCCATGGTGGGTAAATTGTTAAATTTTGAGCATTAATTCATTATACTCTAGGATCTTTGTTGAGAGAATAACATCTACAGTATATCAATGCATGACAATCATAATATGACAAGCATCACAAGCATCACAAGAATCAAAAGCATAGAGACAAGAGACACAGAGTTTCCGTGGGGAAAACCCTAAGGTGAAAAACCCCACAACTTCCTCAGAGATAGAGAGAGCAATGGCTCAACCAAAATACAACCAAATAACACTGAGATAGTCTCCTAGCAGATGATCCTCCTCCTGCTCACAAGTGCGCCACTTTCCAGAGAGAGAGTGAGTTACTTTTCCGAGTGAGTAAAATAGAGATCTCCTATCTCTATTTATACTTACCTTTTTGCCCAGTGACCTACTGGGGCCGACTTGTCTACTTAGATACATCCACATTATATTATATATAATTCCGGGCCGACCCCAAATGGTGGTCTAATAACCCATCGGCAAGTACACACACTTGCGACACTTGTCAATCCACATGACGACACTTCCTTATAGAGGAATGACACATCTCTTATAAGGGTACAATAAATATATATAAAATATACAGATGAAATACATTCCGAAGTTACATATACATCAACACTCCCTCTTAACTAGGAAGGTATTTCTCGACACAGATCTGCTAGACAAGTCTTCTTCTCTGGATCATCGTCATCGATGCATCGTCATCGATGCATCGTCATCATCATCGTCACTGCTGCTGCTATCTCAACCAATCTCTGACTCTACTCGTCATAGGAAGTTCTACAGAGCCAGTCCTTTTTCATACTGGATGTAGGCCCGCCATCTGCAGGTCTTCATCATCACTGGCCATACTGTGGAATCCTCAGGACTTATTACGTGCATCACAAAACCTGGCTGCAGCATCCCAGGCTATTACGAGCACACAACTCTACCTGTAGGATCTCCCAGGAGCACATTACATGTGACCCATCACAAAACCTGGCTGAAGCATCCCAGGCTGTTACGAGCACTCAGCTCTACCTGTCGGATCTCCCAGGAGCACATTACATGTGATCTCACCACAAAACCTGGCTGAAGCATCTGAGGCCTTTTTCATCCTGTCCATATCTCCCAGGAGCAAATTACATGCCATAGGACAAAACCTGGCAAGAGCATCTCAGGATGTTACGGGTACACAACTCCGACCTGAAATCTCCCAGGGCACAAATTACATGTCCTCCCAAGCAAAACCTCGCAAGAGCATTTGCCAGATGTCCCAGGGCACCGAATTACATGCCATAGGAAAAACCTCGAAAGACCATCTGCAAATCTCCCAGGGCACAAATTACATGCTTTCCTGCACAACCTGATCCACGGCCACAAAGTATTATCTGATACTCATCAAACATCATCCTGATGTACACATGATCATCCTGATCATCATCACTGCAACATCCTACTGCATGTCATCTGGAGAAGCTCGTCATCCATGATCATCCAAGTATCCACCTGATACATACATAGATACATGATCCACACAATGTATCCATCAACATACATGATCCACCTGATCATACAAAGATACATGATCCACACAATGTATCCATCAGCATACATGATCTACCTGATCATACAAAGATACATGATCCACACAATGTATCCATCAGCATACATGATCTACCTGATCATATCCAGCATCCAACATGATGCATACACAAAATACATATAATGATCCAACTGATCATATCCAAGCAGAAACAAGAACATCCTCCTGATGTTCATCATTCAGCGCTTACATCCATAGCCATGTGAAGGATCCCCCTTCCAATATGCTTGGAATGGCTTCAGCAAATGTGTTCATCACTTCTTCCTCGAAGTGTCCTCGATCTAAAGCACGCCAAGCCTCTCTCTGAAGTACTCGAACTTCACCCTGGCTAGTGGCTTCATCAGCACATCTGCAATCTGCTCGTCCGTCGCAACATACAGGAGCTTCACAGCTCCTCTCTGCACCATATCCCTGATATAGTGATATTTGATCTCTATGTGTTTCGACCTGTCATGAAACACTGGGTTCTCGGATAGCTTCACACAAGTCTGGTTATCACAGAAGATACCAGTAGCATCTAGCGGGAGATCAAATAACTCAGACAGTAGCTTCCGTAGCCATACTGCCTCACAACTAGCTGAACAGGCTGCAACATACTCAGCCTCTGCTGTACTCAGTGCTACACAGGACTGCTTCCTGCTAAACCAAGAGATCACACCTGATCCCATATTGAAGCAACACCCAGATGTGCTCTTCCTATCTGCAGCACTGCCAGCCCAATATGAATCAACATAACCCTGCAGGTTAAACTTTTGATTCGCCTCATACTTGAGCCCATAATCCACTGTACCCTTCAGGTACCTCAGAACATGCTTTACAACAACCAGGTGAACACTCCTCGGATTCATCAGGAACTGGCTCAATGTGTTCACAGCAAAGCAAATGTCTGGTCTAGTGTTTGTCAGGTACATCAAGGACCCAATCATCTGACGATACATAGAGACATCAACTGGCTCAGATGAAGCATCACATAGAAGCTTCAGATTCGATGCCATAGGTGTGGCCATGGCCTTGCAATCCATCATCCCAAATCTCTTCAGGATATCTACTGTGTACTTCCGTTGACCAAGGAAGATCCCACCTGCATTCTGCCACACCTCCATACCTAGGAAATAGTGCATCATTCCCAAATCTTTCATATCGAATTCAGCGGCAAGCTTCCTTTTAGTATCTGCAATCAGTCTGTCATCTCCTGTTACAAATAAGTCATCCACATACAGGAGTAGAATCACAGGATTCCCTTCCTCAACCTTGTAGTAAAGGTTGGAATCCGCTTTACTCTTGGTAAAGCCCAAACTAGATAGGAAACTATCCATCCTACCATACCAGGTTCTGGGAGCTTGCTTCAAGCCATACAAGGCTTTCTTCAATCTGCACACATATGACTTCCTGTCAGGTCTTGGGACTGCATCCCAAACATCTTCTTCATGATCTACGGATCATGGCATTCCATTTCTTCATCCCAGATCCTGGGAACTTCAATATCTTCAATAGATATCTTTGTTGCTGGAACAAATGTTGTAGTCCTTTTGTAGGTGAAGATATATGGTCTTTCCTACAAAACAAGTTAAATTGCATGATTAGAAACATCTCATAATTTTCAGAACAAATTCTTTACACATAAAGAAATATGTCATGCAGTCATGCAGTTATCTTAGCCAATGCTTCAATACAACATTTATCCATGTTCCACAAATTTCTAGATGCCTTCCAGTCTCTACCAGAACATTGTTAAGAGTTTGCACTACTCCCAACAGTCAGCAAAGAGGTTTCATTCTAGATAAGTAGCACTGGAATGTTGTACAGTGCCATAAGCCACTTACCCATCACATGCATATTAGTAGTATATTGTTCATTAATGCAATCATTCAAATATGCACAATACATCTCCTAAGTCTATGAACATAAGCATAATATTATTAAACAAACAAAATAGGCAAGAAATGATAATTGAAATACTTATCTTTGTTTGTTTGTTTGGGTGGACTCCCTCTAAGTCTTTGCTTCCTGGTAGGAGCTGCTGAAGTAGCTTCTTCTACACCTTTATGTTGTGGAATGTAGGAAGATGGTCAACTCCCTCTGAAGATCTGCATCCTTGCAGGAGCTGCTAGAGTGTGCTCCCTTTTGATCTTTGCTTCCTGGATTACCTGTCCTTATATTCATCTTTGCTGACATCAATATTCTTGAACCCATAAAAGTATATTCTGTAAGCCTTCGAGCTTTCACTGTATCCCACAAAAACACCCTTCTTTCCTGAAGGATCTAGTTTTAGTCCTATTTTCCTTTGGGACATGAGTGTACACTGGACAACCAAATATTCTGAGATGACTGACTTCAGGTTTCTTACCAGAAAAGACCTCTTCTGGTGTCTTGTTGTTCAATATCTTGTGGGGTGTTTTGTTCTGCACATATACAGCTGTTCTAGCTGCTTCTGCCCATAGATGCATAGGAAGATCCTGGTCATGCAACATTGCCCTTGCTACTTCCACGATAGTTCTGTTCTTCCTTTCTGCAACTCCATTCTGTTGAGGATTATAAGGAGCAGTCAACTCCCTCTTAATCCCTGAATCACTGCAAAGCTTCTTGAAGTCATTTGAGGTGAATTCTCCACCATTGTCGGATCTGAATGTTTTGATCTTCTTGTCAGTTTGATTCTCCATCAAGGTTTTGAATTCCTTGAATTTATCAAGCACCTCATCTTTGCCCTTCAAGAAGTATACCCAAGTCTTCCTGGAGAAGTCATCAATAAATGAGACATAGTAAACATACCCACTTAGGGAACTGGATGACATAGGACCACATACATCTGAGTGGATGATTTCCAGGATGTCTTTTTCCTTGCTTTCACTGCTTGGGAAAGCCTTCTTAATATTCTTACCTTTTGCACATCCTTTGCAAACACCTTCATTTTTGGTCTTGATTTCAGGAAGACCCTCTACTGCCTTGCTTGCAATTGGAAGTGCTCTATAGTGCATGTGAGCAAGTCTTCTATGCCAAAGTTCACTTGGCTCCATGGATTCATGCACCATGGCATGTTCGGGTTGTCCCTTCAATTTATACAAGCCTCCCTCTTGCTCTCCAATTACTACTGCATCATCTATGGTCTTTCCTTTTGGCCGCATTAGGACTTGGCCATCCACAAATGCAACCCTCATACCTTTTGCATCTAATGCAGAAATGGAGAGTAAGTTCTTCTTGAGCCCAGGTACATAAAGTACTTCCTTCATCTTCAGAGATTTTCCAGAATCTAGGTTGTAGGAGGCTTCACCACTTCCTTTGATTGGGTATTGATAATCATCCCCAAGTTTCACCTTATGGGGTGATTCATGTTCAGATAGGTTCACAAAAGATTCTTTGAACCCAGTCATGTGTTTGGAAGCCCCACTGTCAATCAACCAATCGTTACAACCATGGGAGATGGTACCTGTGAGAGCAGAGATCAGAACATACTCTTCTTCACTTGATGAGTCATCATTACTATCACTTTCTGCCCTAGCCTTCTTCTTTGGAGGTTCATCATCTTCGGCAGCATGAGCATGAAACCTTCTTTTGCCACCCTTCTTCTTCTTATTGGAGATGTTGTTGTCCTTCTTGTTCTTGGGACAATTTATGGCAATATGTCCTTTCTCATTACAAGTGAAGCATACTCTTCTTTCTTTCAATTGATGTGAAGATCTCTTGGAGTGAGATGGCTCTTTCTTGAACTTTCCTTTCCTGGTGTGGGCTGCAAGAGCTTGATCTTCACCTCCCATCTTTTCTTCACGAGCTATAAGTCTAGCTTCTTCTTGAGAGCATTCTTCCCGAAGTCTACTGAAGGAGATCAACTTCTTCCTTGCACAAATTCCTTGAATAAAGGAATCCCATGACCTGGGTAGGCCATTTAGAGTGGTCATCACCACTTCACCATTCTCCACCATTTCATCTACTGCTTCTAATTGTTCCTTGATCTGGGAGACCTTTGAAAAGTAAGATTGAATGGTTTCTCCATTCTGAAACTTCACTTCTTTCAATTGGTTCCGCAGGGTCATCTTCCGATTTATGTTCTTTCCTTCAAATAGCTTGGTCAAAGATTCAAACATCTCCTTGGGTGTCTTAAGAGAAGACACATGGGGTATGAGATGGTCTTTGATAGAATCAGCAATGATTCTCTTTGCCTTGACCAAGTTTTTCTTGTGTAATGCCTTGGCTTCTTCATCCTCTGGGATAGGGATGTCTTCTTTCACATATGATTCCAACTCATTCTCTTCCAGGATTAACCCAATCCTATACTTCCAGGCTCGGAAGTTATCAGCCCCTTCAAGCTTATCCTCAAGCTTAGTGTGGAGAGACATCTTTAAGAGTACTTCAAATGGAAATAGAAAAGATTTAGGACTTACCACTTGAAGTGTTGAAAACTGGATCTGGTCCCGGATTAGGGTTTGTCAGAGAAACCCTAAAAATTCAAAATGTGAATTTCAAAATTCCAAAAGGATAGAAAGATGCACCTTGGAGAGCTAATCAGCCTAGTACATTCAGAATTTGAGATCAGCAAAGTCTTGCCCTTCAAAATTGCCTTTTTGTCCTCCCGGGTTCACTAGGGAGAGCCCTGAATTAGGGTTTGAGTTTCCCGGAGATCTATCCAGCCAAAAATCTCGATCCAACGCTCTAACCTTCGATTTTTGCAAGGAGCTTCCAGCTGTGCCTTCAGTTTCCAGAAATTCCTATTTTTGTGGAAACCCTAATTTTTAGGGCCAAATCTGAAAATGCTTGGAACTGAATTCTGATTGGACAGATAGATGCGCCTTGATGAGTAGATCCAATCTACTATACTGAATTTCAAAAATCTGTGGAGAGAAACCCAATAAACAAGGAACACAAGCTTCCGTCACTGCAAAATGTCTTCTTCTCAGGTTAGCTCTGATACCATGTTAAATTTTGAGCATTAATTCATTATACTCTAGGATCTTTGCTGAGAGAATAACATCTACAGTATATCAATGCATGACAATCATAATATGACAAGCATCACAAGCATCACAAGAATCAAAAGCATAGAGACAAGAGACACAGAGTTTCCGTGGGGAAAACCCTAAGGTGAAAAACCCCACAACTTCCTCAGAGATAGAGAGAGCAATGGCTCAACCAAAATACAACCAAATAACACTGAGATAGTCTCCTAGCAGATGATCCTCCTCCTCCTCACAAGTGCGCCACTTTCCAGAGAGAGAGTGAGTTACTTTCCGAGTGAGTAAAATAGAGATCTCCTCTCTCTATTTATACTTACCTTTTTGCCCAGTGACCTACTGGGGCCGACTTGTCTACTTAGATACATCCACATTATATTATATATAATTTCGGGCCGACCCCAAATGGTGGTCTAATAACCCATCGGCAAGTACACACACTTGCGACACTTGTCAATCCACATGACGACACTTCCTTATAGAGGAATGACACATCTCTTATAAGGGTACAATAAATATATATAAAATATACAGATGAAATACATTCCGAAGTTACATATACATCAACATAAATTGCACTATGCGGAAGACAGATGATGCGACCACAGTCATGGTGTAGAACTAGTTTCGACGTAGTAATAAATTATAATCCAATGGGCGGCGACGACTTGCACGCTAATGGAAACGCTTTTCCCCCCCAACTCTACGACTAAGGATTGTAAAAGCCCATGTGGTTGGAATCCACATCCGTCAAATGCTTTCAATGTTGTGGAGGAACGGTTCAACTCGGGAGAGCCAATGGCTCTCCAACAAGATAGTGACATAACGGAAGTAGAGGCTCCTTTGTCTAAGACAGTACGATGGATACTTTTCCCAGAAACATTAGTAACAATTTGAAACGCTAGTTGGTGGGAAAGCCTCGGCTTGAAATACTCTAGTTTGAACATAATGGTGTTTGAGGAATCATGGTCTACCACTCCTATGGAAGATAACAGGGTCTTACATTGGTTAGGGCAGTTTTGTAAGATTTCGAGCATCGACATGGCACAAGGGGCCTGAGCTAAATCTTCTACAATGTTGTAGTTTTGACTAGCTTGGGCATTCATATTGAAAACTAGTTTTTGAATTGTACTCTTGGGTGGACGCAATACTGAATCTGGTAAAGGTTTCTCTATGATGAGACGACCTTGAGGTGAAGGGATGCTAGATGTAGGCATAGAGGATTTTTCAGTATCAACTCCGTTAGATTCCTTCTCAGGAATAAAGTCATATGTGCGTGACCTGGTGGACAAGTTGACTGTTTCATTGCACATCATGAGGACATGAGATGTTGTGGATGGTTATCCTTGAGAAGGAGGTGGTTGTTGTTCAATCATTTGTTGTTGTTGCGTGGGGAAGGGCTTGGTTAACACTATGGGTGTGGGGTTTCCCTTGAGAAACTTCTGCACTTCTTCACAATGTGGACATTCTTTCGTGAAGTGATCATCACCGCAAAGTAAACATGGATATTTAACCTTTCATTTTTGTTTGGTGTCATCGGGATTATTCTTGGGTTCCTACTAATTAGAAGGTTTCTTGGATTTTCCTTTGTTCTTCTTTTTGCCACTGGATTTCTGAGGTGAAGCAGATTGCATTGAATTCACTTCCTCGGTGGAATCAGGATTGGGTGATTGGGTGGTGTTGTTGTTGGCCTGTGATGAGGATGGAGTCCAACTATGGTGGTTCTGTGATCCACCCGATTGTGTAGCAGGCTGGGCATGAACGGAACCAATAATTCCATCGGCATGTGATCCCGTAGGGGGTTTTTTCGGGTTGTCTGTGGGGCGTGGGTCATTAGGGATGATGTCATATAACGTGCCATATTGAGCATAGACCAAGTATAGATACTGGGCACATGAAATAACTTGTTCTTTTGTAACGGCCCCTCCCATAGCCACGTCTTTAGCTATGATAGGAAGTAAGGATTTCGTGAACCAATTAACAAATAATTGATCCGGATTGGGAGCTTTAATAAGGATATGGCTCCTTCTCTACTCATGAATATGATCATAAATGTGAGTGGAAGTGGATTGTCAGAGGGACGTCAAAATATCTGTGCCAGTTTCATAGCGGATCGACAATTGGAAATGAGTCAAAAAAGACATAGCTAGGGATCGAAAATCGACGAAAGAATGAGGTGGTAACTCATTGTACCATTTCCCAGCAGTGTTGGTGAGGGTTTGTTGAAACAAACTCAAACATATAGAATCATCCATTAAGGAGTTAGAGGAACACTGATAAGTCATTACATGGTTTTTTGGGTCCTCACCGGGTTCGCCATCGAATTTTGAAATGTAAGATGGTAACTTCACAGGAATAGTTAGCGAGTTTATGCCATGTTGAATGGGATCGTTAGTCAAACGAGAAAGGTCTGGCAAATCTAACGTAGCTAGAAATGGTAATTGTTGGTTTGGTTGCGGATACTAGTAATATTGATAAGGCATCTGAGTACCAGTAGGATCATGAATCGAATGATTATAAGGTCCTCCCGTAAAGGGTTGGCCATATGGAGGTGGGCCTCATAGATTAGGAGGTGGACCAGGAGGATGTGGGGAGGAGGTGGGACATGTGGTGGGGGTGGTGGAGGTCCAATTGGTGGAACATTATGATGTCCCCATGGGGTGTTAATGTTTCTGGGATAGGGTTATCTGGGGAAAATATTTCCCAGATAGTTTGGACCAGCTATAGCAATGTTATGATTTCCCAAGTATATATGGCCCCATGGGGGTTGGGTCCAATTGGATGGTCCCCCCATTTGATTTGTAGGTTGTCCCATTATTGGGAGTGATCTTACAACTATGATATAGTTCTTGTGTGAATGATATCCTCCGCTCATGTTGCGTCCCCTAACTGGATGATGTCCCCCAGTTAGGTTTTGTCCATTGACCAGGGGTTGCCCCCTAGTTGAAAAATATCCACTCGTTGGAATATGGCTAGCAAGGGTATGTTGACCACTAATCGTAGGTTGACCCAAACTCATTTGTTGACTAATAGATAGGGGATAACCTCTGCTCATTTGTTGACAACCTCCACTTGAATTTTTAGGTGGTGTTCCAGTCACGTAGTTAATAGTAGTTGAAGATTGTACTCCAGTTGTTGGGGTCATGTACGATGCAGAACCAATGAAGTTGTCTGGAGCTGCATCGGATGGAAAAGATGGTTGACCTGATTCATATGCGGTCATCATAGGCGTAGATATTCCTGGTGAAGAAAAAGAAAAAGAATGTATAGGGGAATGTTGCTAAAAAACTGGTACTTCCAGATTTGACCTAGGGGGGAAACTTTGGCATCTAAGTTGGTTACCGAATGTTCATAAACATTGGATAGTATCGTAAACAGGAACGAGAAAGACATCATCCAGGATCCAAGGAGGAAACCAACATGGTGGAGTTTCCACCATCAGAAGTGAACCAAAATCAGAAACATGTTGACCTAAAGAAGTGTCCCAGATCGATGTTGTTGGACCAAAAGCTGTTGATATCGGGTCGTCTTGGGGCTAGCTAAAAATCCATTCTGTAGCCTCGGGATGTCCTTCAAGTGAATGATGAATGGTTGTGTCATGTGCAGGAGGTTGTTCCACCATCAAAGGTCCCGTAGGATCAGTGATTGGTGGATTTGCAGGAGGAGAGTAGTTCATTCCCAATTCTAAGGTAGAAGTGCCTTCTTCATGTGACACAAAAGTGGAGGGTTGATCTATAGTTGCTCATGAGTTCTCCTCCTGGTTAAGGGGATATTCAGGTGGCAGATTTAAAATTCTACGGGATCTTCTTAAAGGTTGATCAGCCAGGATGGTTGAACAAAAAATTCTCCTGAGAGTTTTATACAAAATAGAAACACACTTCAAGATCTACTCAATCTAAAGCTGCAAGCAAACTTATGTGGTAGGTGGGATTCAATGGTCTGGAACCTCACGATATTATCAAGGCATCAAACCTTGCGATATACTATAGGGTCCAACAGTTGTACTCGGCCCAATTTTTTAGAGCACTAACCAAGGAGGATTAGGACCATAACCTTGACCGAATAACTTAACTACCTGGAAGTATGTGCGTAGTAGCTCCCTGAGCGCTATTCTCAGTGTATTGCCATGCCAAGACAACCAAGATTTAACTCAGAAGGTTTCAGGAATCCTAATGGGGTCTCCCTATATACACAAGGTACTTGGGAGCTCAAATCCACAGTGGTGTTGTCTAATGCAATACCACACGACATGAACCTTCTGATATACTATCGAGTACGTGAAGTACCTTTCTATATACTCGAAGGTACGTGAAAGGCTGTTCGATACACCGATTGGTACGTGAAAGTCCATTCGATACACCGATTGGTACGTGGAAGAACTGCAAGCTCTCGGGATGCAGTGCTGGCAAATAACGGTAGCTGCCACACTTAAAGATGCCGAAACATGCCTCTAACTTAACACACAAGTTTCTATACAAATTTTAACCTAAGCTACCGTTAAATTTTATCTTAACGGTTAAGTGGATGCATGAGGTGTAGACTTGAAATTTAAAAATAAGCAAAATTACTCTACATGCAATGCAAGCCTTCGTTTCTCTTTCGATGAAAACTAACTAATGATAGCAAGAAGTCTTTTTCCTTTCCTGATAATAAAAATGAACAAAACACCTATACTTTCAACTTAACCAAAAGACATGAAAAACATTCTTTCAACAATCCAACAAAAATGAAAAGTAACACACCAAATAAAATATTATTTTTGTCTTTTTCTTTTTCAATTCAAGCAGATCTACGAGCAAAGAATGAAAAGATGAATTTCCTTTTGAAAGCACTGACTCTAATACTGAAATGGAAACTAAAACAAATGGAGAGAAAATAAAAAATTCTCGATTTTTTTATAACTTTCGGGATACTTTGACAAGGTTCAAATAAACTTAAAACTTTCAAGGAAAATAAAAATGAACTTTTACAACCAAGGAGTCCTAAGTAGTACTAAATTTTCACTTTCCAAAGATAATTAAATAATGTTCCAAAAACATTAAAAACTCTTTTAACCGATTCCATGTAATTCGCTTGAAATGGAAATAATAAGAACTTTCTGATTTTCACATTGAAGAACTCAAATAAATATGAGAACTTTTCTATTCTTTACTCCAAATTCAGATGACTAAAGAGTTTTCCTGCTACAAAACTTTAATCAAATGGAAATTCGCAAAAATATAAATGACCCAGGATCTTCAAACACACAAAACCACACAAGAACATTTTGCAAAAATTACAACGACTAACTATTGGAGTGCTAAGAAGTCAGATTGAACAGAGCAGATGGACTGATAAGGGGTCCCAAGACTAAGTGCGCTCACGAAGGATTGAAATTTCCCACTATGAGGGGTGTACTCGCTTGACTAACTAAGATCCAAATCAAGCTTAAACTTTAAAAACATGCCAATGGACAAAGCATGATGTACCTAGGAGGTTCTGGGACTGTAAAATACAACCCACAGAGTCCAAAAAATCAAGCCAAAAATAACAATGAGGAATTTTTAAACCAGTGTACCAAGTGATGATGGGCGGCGTGCCCTGATAAGTTACACAAGAGTGTTGGATGCTCCAGTGACATCCTCTACACACATAAGAAGTGCACTAATGACGTAGTTTGCAAACAGGCAGAGAGCAGCAACGACGTAGGTTTTTGTAAGGAAAGGTGCGTCATTGAGACTCCTGATGCAGGCTATCTACTGCCCAGGTGCGTCAGGTGGGATCCAAGCAACAAAAATAAAAATCCTCAATGAATAAAAAGAAAAATGGCTTAATCTAAGTCCTAAACATAGTCCGGATGACCCATAAACTCTCTAATGTTCAGATCCGGTGGAGGGAAAGGAAATTAGAGGCAAAATGAAAAAAAGATCATGAATTGAAAACAAAACAAAACTATGAATTATAACATCCCCAGTACGGTCGCCATTTTTGTTTATAGACAATCTGTTAATGCAGACAAAAAATGATCTCTCTAGTCTACATGATTTAGATCTAGAAAAAAACGTGTACGTAATACAACTATCCTTCCTAGTTAGATTAAATTGCAAGGTAAATTGGGAAACAACTTACCTCGTATAACGCAATTCCTTTCTCCTCGTTTGATCTACTCCCAGTTCCTCGATCTCTGACTGTGAAAAAAGATGGAGAAAATGGAAACAAACAAACAAGTGAAAGCATATGATTATGAATCTAACTGGATTAACAGTCAAAGAAGTCAATCCTAAACATTATAGAAACAACAATTTTATGGAAAGATCTTTGTATTAAATGTAATTTGCAACAAACACAAAATAGGATAAATCACAACCAATGCCTTAACGTTTTAACACCAACTCAAGTGATCTTGCCTCCCTTTTTTAAAACATGTGTATCCCACAAGAATAGAGAGCTAGGGTTTCAGAGTCAAGAATTAGCATGATTCTCAGCTTCCATAGATCCTCCCTCGCCGGATCCGGGACTAGAAGAGAGGAGCCTTCCCCTTTCCGAACGCTTCCGCAGAGTGGTATCCTCTCAACCAGTTTCCACCCAAGTCGGCGTCCACAAACGATTCCAAATTTGTCAATAAATCAACAATCCCCGAAGTCAAGCTTTCGTCCACTGCGTCAAAATGGAAAGTCGTAGCACTATCAGAAAAAGGATTGGTTGGCCATTTCATTGGTTTATGGTTGTCCCGTTGAGCTATTTAGGTAGTGTTGAATAAAAATTGGCGGCCCTTGGAGAGGTTCAACAAATTTTCTGCAGCAAGGCTTTCTTCGTATTATTTTTTGAAAAAAAAGAAGACCAAGATTTGATTTTTAGGAATGGACCTTACTTCATGGGTCCAAGAAGAATGTACATTAACAAATGGGACCTTTCCTTCGACCCAAAAAAATACATTCCCTCAGTGGTTCTAGTTTGGGTCAAGCTCCAGCATTTACCAGTTCATTGCTGGAATGATGAAGACCTAAAAGCGATTGGGAATTCCCTGGGGAAATATATAGACAAATCGGAACCTAGACCTCCCATGTTCTCATGCGCAAGAATCTACGTTGAAGTAGATTTGGAGAAAGGACTGCCGGAAGCCATAAATCTATCAATGGAGGGCTAGAACCACTTGCAAATAGTGGATTATGAACAAATCCCATTCAAATGTAAGGTTTACCATGAATATGGACACTCCACAAAACACTGCCCCAAAAAGAAACAATAAGAAGTTGAAGAAGCCCAAGGGGGGGATTGGAATGAGGTTTCAAGGAAGAAAGGAGCCAAACCAACCAACAGTAACAACCCCCCTCAGTCCCCCACCAAAAGAAAGGGTTGAACAAACCGGTATCAAGCCCTCTCCAATGAAGATAACGAGTATGAGCAAGGTATGTCACAAAGAAATGAAGGAAATAAGGACAATGAAGCTCCATTGGGAAATAATGATAAAGAAACATAAGAAAAAGGAGATCTAGCAATATCCACCCATCAAATTGAAGAAACAAGAAATGAAATCTCTCTCATCTTAGGGGGCTCGGTCACCAGATCCAGGGCGAAGATAAACATGGAAGATACCTTTGAAACCAAGGAGGAAGAGATGGAACCACAATAAAAAAAGGGAGAAATCATAACAAAACATTGAAGGAACAAGAAGCAGCCAAAGAAAAAGCGATTGTTAATCAAACCAGCTTAGATTAGGATTTAAGGATACTCTCAAATGGGAAACAGATACAAGGAGCAACAATTGAAAATAAGGAAAAGGTCACAACCCACACTCTCAGGAAATAATGAAAATAGTCTCGTGGAACTCTAGAGGATTAGGATTGAAGCAAAAAATAGAAGCAATTAGACGAATTAGAAAAATGGAAAACAATACAATCTTCTTGATCCAAGAGACTAAAATGCAAGAGGAAGACAGCATCTGCACACTAAATAAGGCTTGGACAAATGGAAAAGGGAAAGATGTGAGTACTACGGGATCTTTTGGTGGCCTCATCACCTAGTGGAGTAAAGGTATTTATAAATGTCACTGCTTCATAACTAATAGGCATTGGATTTTTGTTGAATTAGAAGATCTTTCCAAAGGTAAATTTTTTTGGGTGGGCAACATCTATGGACCTACAATAACAAAACATAAATAAATTTTCTGGAAACATTTAATGGTACAGCGACAAGGTAGAGAAAACCTTGCTTGTATTCTAGCAGGGGACTTTAATGTCACTATCTCTGCTGATGAGCGAAGAGGAGGGACAAAAATAAAAGACCCCTTTGGGGAAAATTTGGAAGATTTTCAAACTGCGTGGAACCCAATAGACATCAAACCAAATCAAGGGAAATTTACTTGGAACAACAAAAGAGTTGGCCCAGGACACATCGCGGAAAGGTTCGATAGATTTCTGGTAAGCTCCTCTTTTCTATCTAAGCCTTCCATTCCAGAATCCAAAATTCTAGGCTCTGCAACTTCAGATCATAGGCCTATCTCCCTTCACTTTGCTGTAGTAGGGAATCTTGGCCCTCTACCTTTCAGACTCAACCCTATCTAGCTTGAAAGTGAAGATTGTATGGAGGAAGTCAAAGATGTCTGGAGCCAGTATGTACCAGGATCCCCCAGATTCACCTGGGAAACCAAATTAAAATGTGTAAAAAAAATCCTTAAAAATTGGCCAAAACAGAATTATAAGGACACAAAACTGAATTAAAGAAATCTCAAGCAGAACTCGAAGAACTTCAAATTGAAATGGAGGTAATTCCAATCCGAGAAGAAAATTTGAGGAAGGAAAGATATATTGATAAAAAGACACATGAACATGCCAGAAAAGAAGAAGAAGAACGGAGATTGCGATCCAAAAGCTTGTGGTTACAGGGAGGGGATAGAAACACAAATTTATTTCATGCCCAATGCAAGTAAAGGCAAAGAAAAAATACAATCTTGGAACTAATAAAGGAAAATGGAGAAAGAATAGATGAACAACAAGGAATCAAGCAAGAAATAAAAAACTACTTTGAACATTTGTACGAAGAAGAATAAGAAACAACTAGAGAGGAGATGGAACAAATGAGTTCTGATATCCCCAATCTCATCACTGAAGATAATAACAGGAACCTTCTTGAAACAATATATGAGGAGGAAGTCAGAAAATATGTTTGGTCCCTCCGCCTAGATAAAGCTCCCGGGCCTGATGGGTTTCACATACATTTATACAGGTGATGTTGGTCTTTGATAAAAAAAGATCTTATTATAATGCTAAATTGGACCAGAAAGAGGGAACGAATTGGAGGAGCAACAAACTCCACCTCCATTGCCAAAATTCCCAAGGAAAAGAATCCTACCTCCATATGGAGATTTTGACCAATGTCCCTTTGCAACTCTTCCTACAAGATCCTGACCAAGATCATAGCCAATCGAATCAAAGGAATCCTCCCTAACTTAATTTCAACAAACCAAGGTGGTTTCATATCTGGAAGGAAAATCTATGACAAGATCCTCCTTGTTCAAGAGACGATTCATTCAAGCTATCAGAATAAAGAATCAGGTATGGCCATCAAGCTTGGCATGGAAAATTATTTCAATAGAGTAATACATGATTATATCTACATTGTTCTGGAAAGGTTTGGGTTTTCAAAGGATTTTATTAATTGGATCAAAGCTTGTATTGGACCCCCCTGGATTTCCCCCTTACTCAACATAATACCCACTTCCTTTTTTCATCTATCACATGGCCTTCGACAGGGCTGCCCTCTCTCCCCGTTCCTTTATATTTTAATGGTTGATTCCCTCAGCAGAAAACTCAACAACTCACTCGCCAATGGTTCAATACCCGGGCTTGTCATAACAAGGGGATTTCAACTGATCAATCATGCACAATTTGCTGATGATACCATCTTATTGGGAAGTGCCTCAGTACAGATTGCCAAAAGATTCAAATCCACTCTGGATCTCTACCTAAGAGCCTCGGAAGGGAAAATAAATAGAAGTAAGAGAAACATATACGGCTGGAATTGTAGGTCAACAATCATAAGAAGTTTGGAAACTATTTTGGACTTTAAGATAAGTGCTGATTGGACCTCCATTAAGTACTTGAGAAAATCGATCTCCCTAAAAAAAGCCACCTCTTCACTATGGAGTCCAATTATCCAGAAAATAAAAAACAAAATGCAATCTTGGGGAACACGATGGTTAAACTTAGCAGGTAAAGTCACTTTGATCAAAGTTGTCTTATCTTCCTATCCGGTCTTCACCGGGGCTATTATCTCAAAGGCTCCCAAAAGTGCTTTGAACAACATAAGTATAGAAATAAGGAAATTTCTTTGGCAAGGAGGGAAAAATCAATGCAAAAAATTCCACTTGGTCAATTGGAGAATTGTAAAGGAAAACAAAAAGAAAGGAGGACTAGGAATAGGGGAACCAACTTTAATGAACAAAGCCTTAGGAGCCAAGCTAGCTTGGCGTTTAATTTTGGGGAAAAAATATTGGTGGAAGGAAGTCATCAAGAAAATCTCATTTAAGGTGTATGGACAACCTTATGGAAAGGAAAGGCACTAGCACTTGCGATGTTATAAATTCCTTTGCTGGTCTAATAAAAGACAAACTCTACTGGATTCCAGGAAACAAGAAAAGAATCAATATTTGGACTGAAAACATAATGGGATCTCGGCCTTTGAGAACTAACCCAAGACTAGCAGAAATCAAACATTGGATGCAAAACAAAGGCTTTCATAAGCTAAAAGACCTTTCAATTTGGGGGAACATAGGGGCCTTGAAAGTATGGAAGCAGCTGGATCTTCCAGAGAAGCTCAAGCAAGACTATCATCTTCTCCTTAAGTCCCTACACGGGAAAGCACCTATAAACTTAAGGGTCAAAGACAACAGAGGTTGGGGTTGAACAATCCACTACTCAGTAAAGGAAGGATACGAAAGCTTAATCAATACCACTGGAAATCCTTCTCAAAAAATCTGGACAAAGGTTTGGAATTCTGATTGCATCCCTAAAGTAAATTACTTTTACTGGCTTCTTGCACACAATAAATTGCTAATCGTTGATAATCTAAGGAAAAGAGGAATAGAAGGCCCCTCCCGGTGTGAACTGTGCAGGAACTCAGCTGAGAACGCCCAACACCTCTTTTTAGAATGTGATTTCGCACTTCAGGTTTGGGGAACTGTCCTGGGGACTCAATGGAAGGACTCAGTAGTTCCGAAACAAGTCACAATCATGATAGAAAATTGGAGAAAAATATTCCCAGGTGCAGCCAAAGCCAAACCCACTATGGCCCGAATTTGGAAGCTGCTTCCTATGAATATTTGCTGGCAGATATGGATAGTAAGAAATAAAATTATTTTTGAAAACAAGAAAGCAGACTACATCAGAGCAGCCTACAAAGCATCAAATTTGATTTCTGAAGCTCTCACAGTCAAAGGTGTTCGCCTTCCCAACATTGAAGCTCTATCTTGGAAAGAATTCCAATGGTGCCAAAGCTTTGTAAAGGTGAGCTCTCTTCAGTCCAAACCCGAAAAGAATAGTTCTGATTTGGAAATTAGAAAAGAAAACACATACTTCAATCAATGGTGGAAAGCTCAATCAAGTTACACAGTTTTCTTTGACGGGGCTTCCAGAGGAAACCTAGGGGAGGGAGGTGTGGGAGGGATTATTTACGATCCAGGAGGAAATAAAATTATCTCTTATGCTTGGGGACTAGGAAAGAAAACGAATAATGAAGTAGAATGGTTGGATTTGTTTCACTCCATGGAAATTATCTCGACTCTTAATATCAATAAGCTCAAGGTATTTGGTGACTCGAGACATGTTATTCAAAAAATGAGGATAGGGACCTTGAAAGGAGATTTTATAAGCAATAGAATGTAAAGGATGATTAAACAGCTTACATCGCCTTCTGAAGTCCATTACCTCCACATAATTAGGGAAAATAACAAGCAAGCAGACGAAGCATCTAATCAAGGATCCAACTTCCCTATGGGAAAAATCAAATATAGAAATGGAAAGGAAAAATATAAGAACATTCCTTAGGCAATGGTCTCAAGGGTGGTTTAATTTGACAAAGGCAAGAACGAAAAACGCTCCACCTATCATTTCGGAGTGGGCACATGGAATTTCACATGGCCACTTCCTCGCCTGTCTTCTCAATGGAAACAACCATGCTTCAACTTTTATGAAGGCCCTTCTTCAACTCAATGAACACAACTTTGGTATTATGACAAGTCCCTCCCACTCTGATTCTTCTGTTCACATGCCCCTTTGGCTCTTCGATGGTTTAGACAACCTTAATCTCTTCACTCGCCCTCCAGAATCGCCTCCTCGGGTCGATGAAGATAACATCAATATGGCCAGTCTAGCAGAAGGAATTGCAGATTTCAAGAACCACCTGCGGAGAGTCTATGAACCACGGCAATGGATGTCAGGTACATATCCCAACAGTTAACCTGTCAAGACTCATGGCTAGATGATTTGGAAAGAAATCTATTTGAACTGACTGGCACCATAAACGTTATCAAAGAAGAAGTTTTAAAAATGGATAGAATGACACAATGTAGCCATTGCCATGAATCCCCTTCAGTGGACATGAAAATTGCAGAAGAAATCTCGGTACATCAACAGAATTATGGATAGAATAACTCCTCAGTTTTAAAGTTTGAATATTTTTATGTATTTTGTTAAACCTTCAGTATGCAAGGGTCTATCCCTCCACTGCAACTGCAAACAATAGACAGCAGCTAAGAAATTACATCAGAGCCAATATGGGCAATCATGTAATTCCCATTTTGGATTCCTATTTTGTTACAAGCCTCTTCTTTTTGGTAATGAATGGTTGTGCACATCCTTTTTGAATACAAACTCTTATACCCTATTTCTGCTAAAAAAAAAACTCAAGTGATCTTGCCTCAAAAGATCAAATCCTTCTAGCCTTCTAGCCTCTTATGGATGAAGAGGATCTCCTAGAGAAATTCCACCAGCATATGGGTACTTTATCCTTCCTCCTTTAACAATGGAGAGGGGGTTCATATATATAGGGCTAAAGGGACAGGAGAGGTTGAGGATTTAGGGGAAAAGCTTAAGGGATCATCCCACTAGGTAATGGGATAGAATGCCACCTTCCTAGATATGTAGGGATAAGTCTCCGCGCCATCCAAGATTCGAGGAGTCGCTTGAAGCTTCTCTTTATCCATTTTAACCAACAACGACGCACCTCGCACAAGGACAAATCGCGCCAGTGGAAGGGTGATGCACCTTGTGCAAGAGTAGAAAACGTCACCGACGCGCTCTGCTAATGTGCAGAGCGTGTCACCTTAAGTCTAATGCACCTTGCCAGAGAATAGAGCGCGTCGGGGCGACTAAAAAAGTCAAAAGGATGCACATCACCACTTCTCTTAGCTTTTCAGCCCATGTACTTTAGGAAACAAGGCATATAAAGGACACAAAACCTATCATGACGCGATTTTGGTGTAATGATTTAAAATATAAAGGATTGAATTTGGAGAAATGGAATCTAATTGCAATCCCTAAGAAATTGGGAGGGTGGGTGTATAACAAATTCTTCCTAGTTAGATCTGAGAATTTTTTTTTGGACCCGAGTGCTGCAACCTGGATCAGTGTGAGCGGACTGAGCCAAGCTCCCCTCGTGCTGTGCGCTTCGGATCTGATCTGGTTTGGAGCGAGTTCTGATTTGATGGATTGTGTGTAGAACAACGTAGTGCCTGGATGTTAGTTGCAGGATCTCTTCCTGTGTTCTAGGGCTTGAAGGGATTTCCACAGGTTCTTCTCCTTTCCATGGATTTATGGCTCCGGTAGATGCTCCCCCTTTCGATCTGACTAACTTTTTGAACTTTATAGCTTCTTAGGGTAAGAAGCCCCTTTCCTCCTCTTAGTAGAAGTTCGTGAAAAAGCTAAATGAGATCCCGACGGTAGCTCTATCGGTTGATCTCCGGTGTAGGACAACCCTTAATCTATCGGACCATGGATTGATTGGCCAATTCACAGTCTTATGGCCCTCTCCAAATTCTACCGAGTTTTGGGTGCAAAAGAATTGGAGACCCCTAATCATGAAAGATGCAAAATCTTTCTTCTTGGGCAAAGGATATTTTGCATTCGTGTTCGAAAGCAAAAAGGATCGCGATCTCATCTTCATAAATGGTCCATATTTTATGGGACCTTAGCGACTCTGTATGAATAAATGGACTCCAAATTTTGATCCTACCCTTGATATCTCCTCTGCTGTCCCCGTCTGGGTAATACTACCCCATTTACCTCTTCATTATTGGAACACCGAATCTCTAGAAGCTATCAGAAATGCACTGGGTAAATACATAAATATCAATCAAAAAGATCGATATGCATGTGCTAGAATTTGTGTCGAAGTAGACTTGGAACATGGACTTCCAGAAGCAATCAATCTCACCGTGGCAGATTGGACCCACATTCAAGAACTCGATTATGAACAAATCCCTTTTAAATGCAGATTTTGTCATGATTACGGTCACTTTGCCTGCTCTTGTAAAAAGAAGCCAGTGGACCCAGAATTAGAAGGGAAGAAAGATCAATGGACTGCTATACAGAAAAGCAATAAAGCCGAATCGAAATCACATCCAAAAAACACCAAGAAACCTTACCAACAACAACAAGATCCGACGACATCGAATAATAGGAACAACTTCAAAGTTTTAGAAAGTTCCGAGAACCAAGAAACTCCCGAGATCGAAGAAGAAGGAGAAATACATGAACAACGAGACTCTGAAAATAATCCCCAAGCCCTAGAAGCTCTGGATTTGCCTCAAAATACACCCAGCCCTACCAGATTTGTCTTGATTAAAGATGCTCCCTCATACACTGAAGTTACAAAAGTTAGATCCCCGAACTCCCCTTCCTCCTCGAAAGAATTCATAGATAAATCCATCAAAAAGCCTGGTCGGAAATCAACCAAAGAGCTGAGAGAAAAGAAGCTGAGCGAGAGAAAGTGCAAGGATCCCAAGCCACTATCGATATGGTTTTCAGCAGAAATACTAGAACTAGGAAAGCAGGAAAGAAAAATGGAGACCTATTAGGAGGAACTCCCTCCACCATCTATTACTCCAAATTATGAAGATGGTCTCTTGGAACTGCAGAGGTTTAGGCAGCCCTAGCAAGTTAGAAGCAGTAAAAGATCTTCAAAAAATTGATATGCCAGATCTTCTATTACTCCAAGAGACTAAGCTCGAGGATATTGCAGTCTTAGCCATCGGAAAAGAAAAGTAGAAGAAAAGCATTGGATATGTTGTTAGTGATAGAGGAGCCTCTCGTGGCCTAGCAACCTTATGGTCCCCTGAAAAATTCCAACTCCACAACTCCTTCGCAACACAATGTTGGATTTACACGGATCTCACTCATATTCAAAGCAACAAGCAATTCACTCTCTTCAACATATATGTACCCAATATATACTCAGAAAAACAAGACTGCTGGAATTTACTTGAATATTTCTTGCAGGCTTATACCCCTCAGAATATTATTCTAGCTGGAGATATGAATATTACTCTCTCCAAGACTGAAAAAAGGGTGGCAAAAATGGAAAATATTTCTTTCATGACCAGGTTGAAGCTCTAATCCATAAGTGGGACCTCATCGACATCAAACCCAAAAAGGGAAGTATACATGGTCCAATAAGTGCATTGGGACAGGAAATATTATGTCCAGATTGGATAGGTTTCTAGTCCACAACAACCTTCTGACTGATAATCAAAACATCTCCTCAAATATTGTGGCCAATTTAACTTCCGATCATAAACCCGTTCTACTTCTTTTCCAAGAGAATGAGGATGTAGGTCCAATCCCATTCAGGTTTAGCCCTCAATGGCTCGCTCATGACAACTTCTGGAACATTTTGGATTTACACGGATCTCACTCATATTCAAAGCAACAAGCAATTCGCTCTCTTCAACATATATGTACCCAATATATACTCAGAAAAACAAGACTGTTGGAATTTAATTGAAGATTTCCTGCAGGCTTATACCCCTCAGAATATTATTCTAGCTAGAGATATGAATATTACTCTCTCCAAGACTGAAAAAAGGGTGGCAAAAATGGAAAAGATTTCTTTCATGCCCAGGTTGAAGCTCTAATCCATAAGTGGGACCTCATCGACATCAAACCCAAAAAGGGAAGTATACATGGTCCAATAAGTGCATTGGGACAGGAAATATTATGTCCAGATTGGATAGGTTTCTAGTCCACAACAACCTTCTGACTGATAATCAAAACATCTCCTCAAATATTGTGGCCAATTTAACTTCCGATCATAAACCCATTCTACTTCTTTTCCAAGAGAATGAGGATGTAGGTCCAATCCCATTCAGGTTCAGCCCTCAATGGCTCGCTCATGACAACTTCTGGAACATTTTGGATTTACACGGATCTCACTCATATTCAAAGCAACAAGAAATTCGCTCTCTTCAACATATATGTACCCAATATATACTCAGAAAAACAAGACTGCTGGAATTTACTTGAAGATTTCCTGCAGGCTTATACCCCTCAGAATATTATTCTAGCTGGAGATATGAATATTACTCTCTCCAAGACTGAAAAAAGGGTGGCAAAAATGGAAAAGATTTCTTTCATGACCAGGTTGAAGCTCTAATCCATAAGTGGGACCTCATCGACATCAAACCCAAAAAGGGAAGTATACATGGTCCAATAAGTGCATTGGGACAGGAAATATTATGTCCAGATTGGATAGGTTTCTAGTCCACAACAACCTTCTGACTGATAATCAAAACATCTCCTCAAATATTGTAGCCAATTTAACTTCCGATCATAAACCCATTCTACTTCTTTTCCAAGAGAATGAGGATGTAGGTCCAATCCCATTCAGGTTCAGCCCTCAATGGCTCGCTCATGACAACTTCTGGAACATTTTAGAAAAAGCATGAAAAATTCCCATCACCAAATCTCCATGCTATGTATGGGAAAAGAAACTCTCTAATACCAAAATAGCTCTAAAGTCTTGGGCCAAATCTAATTGCCCTGCTTCGGAAAATCCCAGGAAAATGGCAGTGGGCGCTCTTGAAGGTTTGTAGCTCGAAATGGAGGATCAACCAAGTGAAGCTTCCACACTGTATGAAGAAGCCAAACGCCAAATCAACTTATCTCAAGCATTTTGAGTTGAGGAAGAATATTGGAGGCTTAAATAACGGAGCATCTGGCTCAAATTCGGTGATAAAAATACAACGTATTTCCATAAGCAATTTAAAGTCAGACAAAACTGCAATTACATCTTTGAGATCAATATTTAGAATGGTACGGAAGTAAAAGGATATTCGAACATAAAAGAGGCAGCACAATCGCATTTATCCAGGTTATACATGAAAGACGTTAGCGTTGGGGGAGAGGAAGAACACAATTTCTTGGAGCACATTCCTAAAAGGATTACACAGGAGGACAACAATAATATGCACAAACTGTTTACTGAGCAGGAAGTTCTCAAAGCAATCCATTCTCTCGATTCAGACAAGGCTCCGGGTCCCGATGGCTATTCGATCCATTTCTACAAAGCCTACTGGAAGTACATCAAGAAATATTTCATGAGAATGATAAGGAACTTTCATTCAAAGGAAAAAATTGAAGGCGGCACTAACTCAACGTTCTTGTCACTCATTCCAAAAGAGATCAATCCCAGTAATTTTAGCAGATTCAGGCCGATTTCGTTATGTAATTCCTCATATAAAATTATTTCCAAGATGTTAGCAATTCGACTGAAGCCTTGACTCAACAATATCATCTCCAAAAATCAAGGTGATTTTCTGAAAGGAAGGAAAATCCTCGATAACGTTATTCTTGTGCAAGAAGAATTACACTCCAGCAAGGTCCGAAAGGAAAAAAGTATGATAATTAAGCTAGACATGGCAAATAGATTTGACTGAGTCAATCATTCTTTTCTTTTTAAAATTTTGAAATGTTTTGGCTTCAAAGATACTCTCATCAACTGGATCTCCGAGTGCATAAGCAATCCCTGGATTGCCCCCCTCATTAATGGACGTCCAACTGATTTTTTTGAAGCCACTCGAGGCATTAGACAAGGCTGTCCCTTGTCCCCTTTCCTGTATATCATCATTGCTGATTCCCTTAGTCGAAAGCTGAATCATGACTTGACGTCTGGAACCCTCCCTGGTTTGCACTTAACCTCATATTCCCATTCCCTCAATCACACCCTCTTTGCAGATGACTCACTCCTCCTGGGTGGTGCCTCCTCCATTATTGTTCGGAAATTCATTCGAAATCTAAATGGGTACTGCAAGGCATTTGGAGGCAAGATTAACTTGCATAAGAGTGTTGTATACTATTGGAATATAAAAGAAGCCGTTGCAGCCAAAATCAGTAGAATTCTCGGCATCAAAGTCTACAAGCATTGGGATAAATCCATGTACCTCGATCTCCCAATCACTCGAGGTCTTTTAAAAACTAGGAATTGGGAAGATACGATAACCAAAATAAAAAACAGAATAAGAAGATTGGGAGGGCATTGGCTCAGTAAGGCTGAGAAATTGATATTGATTAATTCATTCCTCTCCGTGCTGCCCATTTATCAGTTCTCCATCCTCCTAGCACCAAAAGGAGTGGCAGAAGCAATATGTAAACTCCTGAGAGATTTCCTTTGGTCCGATGGAAAAAATAATGATAAAAAGATTCATCTTGTGAAGTGGGAGATCCTAAAGCAATCAAAAATCACAGGAGGACTTCAAATTCGTGAGCCACTCCAAGCAAATTTAGCTATAGGGGGCAAACTCCTTTGGCAACTTATTCACAACAAAGGACATCAAGTCAGTCTTGTGCTCAAAAAGAAGTACTTACAGGGTAATAGGTCAAGATGCCTTGATCATAAACCAACCTCCATAGGTTCTAGCACTTGGAAACTATGTAAAGAAGCATGAATTTTTTTTTCAAAAAATTTATATTGGGTGCCCGGCAATGGCATCAACATTGATATCTTCATGGACAAGATCATGAACAACGAAAAATTACACAGCATTCATGAACTAGATAATATTGCAATCTGGTTGAAGCATAATGGGATAACAACATTGAAGGACTTCAGTGTTTGGGACATGCATGGTAACTGGCAAAGTTGGAACAACAGTCTTATCCCCACAAAGTTTGAGACAGCCAAAAACATTCTCATTGATAATATGAAAGGTTGTGCCCCCACTCACTTGCTGGCCAAAGATGACCGGGGCTGGGGTCCCACTGTATCCTACACATCTATTCTTGGATACAAAGCTCAACAAACTCAAGAGAATGAAAGAAATGACATCTGGAAATTAGTATGGGACCCTCTAGGACTTCCCAAAATCAACTTCTTTATCTGGACTCTTATCCACTACAAAATCCTCATAGGACAAAATCTCATCAAGAGAGGTTTTCATGGGCCTTTCTGGTGTCCTTTCTGCAGAAACAATAATGAAACTCTCAATCATCTCTTTTTAGAATGTAAGCATACTAAACTTGTCTGGAACCACATGCTTTTTGAGCTCAATTTTCCCATGCCGCCCTATTCATCCATTTCTTAACTCTTTAAAGACTGGAAATCCATGTATCTGCATACCCTGTTTAATAAGAAAACCTGGCTTAATATATGGATTTCAATCCCCAAATATATTTGTTGGAATGTCTAGATTGCTAGGAACAACATTATCTTTCAGGACAAGCGTTACACTCCACTGCAAATTGCAGGCAAAGCCAAAGGTCTATTTCTGGAGTTTCTCATCAATTCCAAATACAAGTCATATGCTAATTTAAGCAAGGACGAAAGGAATTGGATTGGTGTCACCCTCCCTAGGCCAAGCATTATCAGTCATCAACGACAAATTCCGGATTGGAAAATCAGGTTACCTAAAGCTGAATTCCTAGCTTGGAGAAACAATCAAGAAATGGACAGTCTTCATTTTGACGGTGCCTCCAAAAGAAATCCTGGTGTAGTAGGAGCTGGAGGAGTTTTGATGCTAAGAGGAGGAGCTTTGAGACTAAAGTTTAGATGGGGTTTAGGCACTTGTATAAACAACATTGCAAAAGCTTTAGCCTTGTTTAAAGGTTGTTAGATCGCCAAAGAGCACAAGATTGACAAACTTCAAGTGTTTGGTGACTCTGTGATAATTATAAGATCCATCAATGCTATCAATAATCTCAGCAATCTTACTCTAAATCGAATTATACAGCGTATTCAGAGCATTTCCAGTTATTGATTTCAGAGCTTATCGCATTTTAAGGAATTTAAATAATGAAGTGGATGTAGAAGCTGACGTTGGATCCAAACTCATATAGGGAATTCTTAGAACTTCTAACAAGGATATTGATTCTCAGCATATTCCTTGACTTTGAATATAGATCCTTCGTCTTCAAGAATAGAAATTCCTTTCTCCTGGTATAGAAAATCTAAAAGCAATGTTCTAAACAGGAAATTGGATTCGTGAGAAGAGATAGGGCATCCTCCCTATGTATAGCAAATGGAATGCATAAATTACTGCAATTGCATTTTTATGAATTCAATTTGGCATTTTGGTAGCCTGTATATTGTACCGACATTTTGAAAAAGAGATCAAGTGGATGAGGTAAGTTTGGAGAGATTCATTATAATAGCAGTTGTCATCTAGATTGGTGAGGTTCTTCATATGAGCAACTGTCATCTTTGAGGTGTATGGAGTCTTTCGAAGGTCACACAAGTATTTATTTTTAATTGGAGTCCCGGCTATCTTGTAGTTGATTCTGAATGGATTAAATCGTATTTTATTATGGAACCTTTCTTGCTTTGGACTTCAGAAATCACAGCAGTGATCTCCAGGCAGTACTCTATATATAGTTTGTAAAACCAACAAGTCTATCGGCAATGGGTTTTATCCCTATTTCCAGCTGTTCAAAATATATATCTTAGAGAACTATTGTTGATTTCCAAGCTATGGCTTTTGTAACTCCTTTTTTTTTAATATCAAATACACGTTTTAGTTAAAAAAATAAAAATAAAAATTGGGAGGGTGGGGATTGAAACACATCATAATGTTTGGAAAATGATTTGTAGCAAAATTGATGTGGAACACGATTGCAAAACCCAATCTTTAGAGCAGGATCTTGGTTCATAAATATATAGCCCCCAACTCACGTGTGGATTACAAAATGTATATAATCAATTGAAAGCACTCATATTATCTTTACCATTTTTAGGGGACCATTTAGCCTGGAAGATAGGAAATGAGCTCTAGTTTGCATTGGAACTGATGCCATATTTGGGTGTAGCTTGGATATTTTACTCCCTAGAGAGGTGATAAAACAATTGAGGGATATGGGATTTTCACTTTAGATAAAATTGAAAATCCAGAGGATACATATACCTGGTCACAAGGGTGGTGTAGAGTACAGTGTACAGGTCTAAAAGAAACTTTCTCACAAGTTTGGGAATGATTCATATCTGAACTAAAAAGAGCTCATATCAGACTTACAGAAAATCCAGATGAGTTATCTTGGAATGGAGTAGAAGGAGGAGGTTGTTATTTAGTTAAACAAGGATACCTTGAATCCAAATTCTACGAAGGAATTTGACAAGTAGGTCCCTGTAATCTCTAAACAATTATCTAGCACAAGCAAAATTGAAATGAAGCCAAGAAAGTGACTTCAAAGTCACTTTATTTCGTAAATGTAGGAGTAGAAGGTTACGCAAAAGTGTTTTGCAACCTTTGTGAATTTTGCTTTTGCATCTTTGTTGCATCATTTTTGTGCTTCCTTCCAGCATACTCTGTAATATCCCGACTTTTAAACCCCATACATATGTAATTGTTATTTGTTTATTATTGTGGCACTAGGTGTTGGGACAATGGTCTTTAAGGATTGAGACACTATTATCTAATTAATAAAATGACTCGTTGAACATGAACAACAAACTAGAATGAGGGGACATGGGATCCACTAGGTGAGGGGGAATGGGGACTAGGAGTTATGGGTCACCCAAACATTATACATCGGACCCTATTATTGATTATTTAAGAACTTGGAGTTACTATTGCACCTTATTCATGGTTTAGTGGGCTCCTCCTGGCTAGTGCGCCCCTCTTGGAGAATTGGTGGGTCCCATTTGCATTTTCAATGGGTACCACATGGTGAATGCACCCTCTTTGAATGAAAGATCCTCTTTTGTGGGACCCACTTGCACTAAGGTGCCCTCTCCCTATATTATAGGAGCTAGAAGCATGATTTAAGCTTCCACCTCCTTGATTTTAGCCTCCACCTCCACAAGTTTGCCCCACTCCTCTATTCATGGAAGGTGCTCCCTATTTTTGTGCTTCGAGCCATTTATGACTCCAATTGGATCCTCTCTCTCGCCTCCCTTGACTAGTGTGTCCTCCTTGAGATATTCTTGGCCTCCACTCCTTGATTTGTGATAACCCCTCATTATGGTACTATTATGGGTAAAGGAATCCCCTCATTTTAGCCTCCACTTCATGAGTTCGAGTTAGTGTGTAATACCCCTAGTTTTGACTTGGAATGTATTTAACCAAGATTATGTAAATGATGTAAATATGCTAGTGTGGAGCTCACGGCTAAGGCACGACTAGTGAATGGATAGGCATGTATGATGTATATATTTTTATTTGGACTATGTGGTTGGCTTGTCATGTTGATTTAGACATATGTAAATATTATGTGCATAAATAATAAAATGGTCCAAGAATGGTTGTGTAAAGAGCACCGGAGGGGCTATGATTCCACCAGAGGGGAAGAGGAAAGGGGGTATACGAGAGACTAAATATTTGTTGTCAAGTGTCAACCTTAGAACTCACCTAAATTATGTCATTTGCTTTGAATAATCCAATTATCTCCTTTTTGACCATTCTCCAATCGTTGAATGCATGTGTGAGGTTGGTGGGAAAAGTCACCTCATGCAATTATTGAAGAATGGGGTCGATTGCACTTTTGTGACAGTTTTGTCACGACAAAAGTCAGTCTGTCGCTACTAGGAGTCCTTTCCTATACTATCAAAAGCTATGTTATTTGTCTTTTCACCATTTTCTCTTATCCCTTAAGGTCAACCCTCATTCTCTCACACTCTCACGCAGGTCTACACTAGGCGGAGCTCTCCATTGTTGTTTATGAACATACCAAACTATGTTTATCCCATAAATTTGAATTTGGAGACAGTGCTATAGATTTGGAAGGGAAAATTGATGGTTGTAGGTGAGCAGATAGGTTGGGCCAGCTAAGAACCCTTACACATTGATTTTTGCTGCGCATAGATGCCTAAGAAGCCACAAATTGAGGCTACATGTGGTTCTCCAACAACACATATCAAATTGGACTTCTTCCATGCACACGCTGGAAGAACCTGGAAAGATGGATCGCCCAAGAGAACCGTGGATTGGTGAAGGGGATGCCTAATCCCAAAAGGGTGATGTGTGGGAGGAAGTATTGTGGGAGCCAAGGCTGCGATGGTTGAGTGAGACTACTATAGAGCTATGTAGGACCATTTGGCTAAGCATAGAGAGTAGAACAAGTTGTTGGTTGAGAAATAGAAGACTGTAGGTGTTTCCTTCACCCTGGTGGTATGATAGCCTAGCTTTGGGGTGGCCTCTTGGCAAAAATATTATATGTTGGACAAAGTGCTTGTGGTTGGGTGGAAAATCACACTTACACAGCCAGTTGGTTTGATCTACATTGGATAAAGTTAAGTATTCTCATGCATTTGAATATGAAATGGTTTTATTTAATGCTTGTTATAATTATGTTGATAAATGCATGATGTGTGTGGGGGGATCGAGTTTATTTCTATTGTGTATGTTTATTTACGTTTCTGCACACATTTTATATGTTGAAATTCGTATTATGGCTTTGGGGCAAAATTTGGTTAATGTCCCCCCTCGATGGTCGGATTGGGTGAAGGGGACGTTACATAGTGAGCCTAACCACACTCTATCTCTCTCTAACCAATTTGAGTTGGTCTCTTTCGGCTCGAATTGGCCTCTTTGTGCTACAAATAGATGTGCTACCTTATTGTGAACTAGAGATTGAGAACTAGTGTGTGAAGAAGAGGAAGCCTTGTGAGAGTCTTGTTTAGACTTGTGATGTGAAAGTTTATCTCATCTCATTGTGCCCTGTGTGTTGGATGTGAGACTATGTGTTGAGATATTGTGATTGTGTTGTGATACCAGAAGGTTCTTGGTTTTTCTTCTACAACAAGAGTTCCTCATATCCATTGCTTATCTCCGTTCAATCTTGCACGTGAAGCATGAAGGTGGATGGTGATATACCGAGGGACTTATGTAGTGAAGGGAGTCTCATTGCAGTGGGTAGTGGGGATGGAAGGGAAAGTATATGGGGAGGGAATGAGTTGTGTTTTCTTAGGTTGTGTGGCCTGAGTTTTTCCTATTGCTTAGAGCCGAGAGTACCTCTACCTGTGAATTCCATGGCCTCAGCTCAGGGGTGACTATCATGCCGAGAGATTGATAAGCACGGCATGTTTAAGGATGGGTGGAACGTTGTCCGGTTGCATCCAGTTTCACTTCATTGAGATAAGTGTTTTATTTTATGTTTATTCATTATATTTTGCTTATGCTAATGCGCCCTTGGAGGCTGACTTGATCTATGTTTATGTTTATGGATGTTATGTTAATAGTTGAATGTAGGATGGATGGTATTCCTTTCGAAGTCTCGAAATATGATTTTGTTCAAGTCTCTATGGCAACTTTGTATTCTCCCTCTCTCTCATAGATTCTATGGTTGTAGTGGAAACCATCTCTTCTATCTCTCTCATGGATCTTCTGGTTGTAGATGGAAGCCTTTTCTTCTGTCTCTTTAAGATTTTAATGGTTGTAGGTGGCAGACATGTATTCTGATTTTAGTATGGCTTAGATGGTTGTAGGTGGCAGCAATGTATTCTGATGTTATTGTTGCTTAGATAGCTGTAAATGGTAGTTTTAGATCTGATTGTGCTAATGTTTATGTGGTTGTAGGTGGCAGCCTGTAGATCTACTTTCATATGGTTTATGTTGTGCTTTTGGAGCTTAGAAATGCAATATGTTAATGTGAACTAATAATACATTGCACATGCTTAATGGACATAAATTTTGAAAAAGATAAACCACTGCATTATCTAAACCATGTTTTCTTAACAAGTTGAAGATTGTAAAGGGAACAATTGCAATTGAGAATGAGACATATGCAATCAAATTGATGACAAAAGACTCACAATTTAGATCAAATCCTTAGTTTAAATATATGTTCAATTATTATGTTCAAATATGCATTACCTTAGCATGTGCATTGGGGAAATGTTATGCATTCGAATACTTGCATTTCATTTTAAAGGGCCAAATGATTACTTTGATGGCTTTTGGCATGTTGGCCTAGCCTTAGATACCTTTATTTCCGTTGTGCATTACCTCTAATCAGCCTTCCCACTGGATATTTTGGTGTCTTTGGCCTCGATGTTGGGGCCGAGTACACTACATAGTGATATCATAGCTTAGGTTTCAACTCTGTGGTTGTTGGGCCTTCTACAGATTTTTAACTTAGTGTTTATGCATTTGGAATATGATTGTTGTGGAAGGGATTTAGCTCTTAATTTTTGGAATTATGTTGATAAGCGTAATATCCCTTCTGCTCAATGAAATATAGAGAGAGCACATTTTAGTTGATTGATGTATGTTTTATTTAACTTATGTAATTGGTTGGAATGCCATCCTCGACATGTATGCAATTTAATTGTTATATATATAATTTATGTTATTGTATTTGCATATCCAAACACATTGGTTTGTTCACGCATTAGTGTACATTCAAAGCTTGGAGAACGTTGCTTTCTTTTGTGAAAGTTTCATATATTTTAATGATTTGTATTGGAAGGGAATCTCCCTAGGAGAGAACGCAACCCCCATTCAATTGTTTTAAGATATATTAATTAATTGGTATGGTGTTTGGCAAGGGCGTCTCCCTAAAGGGAACACAGCCCCAACCTCTCGATTATTTTAATTATTTCATTTGTTTAATTGTTTATTAATTGCATTCATTATTCAATGTGTGGATTTCTTTGTTGGTTTGTAATATTTATTTTATTCATTACTTAATGCATGGAGCTGGATTGTGTGAGGCACCTGCAACAATTAATTAATGCGAATATGCGAAATAGCAGAAATGACAGAACTCAAAATCACTTTTATATTGATCACAGGCCACTTTGAGGGGGCAACCTCCTATGAGCAAGCTCAATACAAATAACTTCACGGTGCCTTCATAGGTCTCAACACACACTTATATACTAATTCTAGGCGCCAATACTATGGGTCGAAACCATGGGCCGTTACAAACTATGGATTAACAATACTACGGGCGACTTACAAAGCATATGCGCCAATAACAATAACACAACTATTGATCAACAAATACTACGGGACGACTTACAAAGCATATGCGTCCAACAACAACATACTAACAAAACATGGGTTCCTAACATCCCCTACCCCTTAAAAAAAGCTTTGTCCTCAAAGCTTTAGATGTGGAAATTGTTGTTGAATCTGAAGGAGTGGTTCCCATGTAGCATCCTCTGGTTGCATGCCATGCCACTGAATTAAGACCTCTGTGATAGAGCGAGAGCGAAGCTGACACGTGCGCCGATTGAGGATGGCCTCTGGCTCCAAAAGGATGGATCCTTCATTATCCAGTTCGGGTAAAATTGTTTGTCCGCTGATGTTGGTGCCAAGAAATTTCTTCAGACAAGAGACATGAAAGACTGGATGAACGCGGGAAGAAGGAGGAAGTTCCAATTTATAAGCAACGGACCCAATCTTCTGAAGAATCCGATATGGCCCATAGAACTTTGGAGCGAGCTTATGACGCCCTTTGAGTTTCAAGGAGGATTGTTTGTACGGCTGGAGACGAAGAAAAACCATATTGCTGACTTGAAAAGTGCGCTCCGAACGGTGCTGATCAGCTTGTTGCTTCATGCAATTTCTTTCCATGTGAAGATTGTCCCGCAAAATGCGAAGAATCTGATCGCAGTGGCGAAGGACCGTGTCAACTTCCTGAACTGGTGAACTGGTGGGGGTGTATGGAAGAAGAGCTGGAGGTGCCTGACCATAGACTGCTTCATATGGGGTCATTTTAGAGGCAGTGTGGTAAGAGGTATTGTACCACCATTCAGCGAGAGGGAGCCACTTTGCCCACTGATGTTGTTGTTCGGAGGTGAAGCAATGAAGATAAGTTTCCAAGCATTTATTGACAATTTCAGTCTGACCATCTGTTTGTGGGTGATACCCTGAACTCATCTGCAATTTGGTGCCAGTGTGGCGAAATAGTTTTGTCCAAAAATGATTGGTGAAAGTCGCATCATGATCTGAGACAATGGAAGAAGGGATGCCATGAAGACAAAAGATCTGGTCCAGAAAAATTTGAGCGACGGAGGAGGCTGTATAGGGATGGCTGAGAGCACAAAAATGACTATATTTGGAGAGGCGATCAACCACAACGAGAATCACTGTCTTCCCGCCAGATTTAGGGAGCCCTTCAATGAAATCCATAGAAATATCTGTCCAAATCCATGTAGGTATGGGCAAGGGTTCAAGCAATCCTAGAAGGAGTGTTGTTTCACCCTTATTGCGTTGGCAGGTATCACATTCGGCCACCATCTGTTGAATTGTCCTTTTCATGCCCTGTCAAAAGAAGTTACGTCGTGCTCGTTCATATGTTTTGAGGAACCCAGAGTGCCCTGCCGATGGAGAAGCATGGAGTTCATAGAAGACAGCCTGTTGAAGATCTGTGCTCTGGGGAAGCACCAGACGACCCTTGTATCGCAGAGAAGCACCATCCCAAGAGTAATGTGGTATAGAAGAAGGGTTGTTGGTCAAGCGTTGGATGATTTGAGATAAGGAAGAGTCATTGACATAACCCTGTTGAACAGATTGCAACCAATTTGGAACAGGCATAGAAATAGCTGAAAGAGAACCTTGGACATCAAATGTGCGAGAAAGAGCATCTGCCACAATATTATCTTTACCCTTCTTGTAAGTGATCTCATAGTCATAACCCATGAGTTTGCTAACCCATTTCTGTTGTGCCGGGGAGGAGACACGCTGGTCCAAGAAATATTTCAGACTCTGGTGATCAGTCTTGATGCAGAAATGATTCCCTAATAAGTATGGGCACCACTTCTGTACTGCATGCAAAATAGCCATCATTTCCTTCTCATAGGTAGAGGTAGCTAAATTCTTACCTAAAAAGGGATTTGCTGGTGAACGCAATGGGGTGTTCATCTTGAAGGAGAACAACACCAAGTCCATTGCCGCAAGCATCACTCTCAATGGTGAAGGGCTTGGAAAAGTCGGGCATAGCTAGCACAGGTGTAGTGCACATAGCTTGTTTTAGTTTGTCAAATGCACACTGAGCAGCAGGTGTCCATGTAAAAGCATCCTTTTTCAATAGAGTCGTTAATGGAGCTACAATCTTCCCATAATCCCTGACAAACTTGCGGTAGTAGCCAGTCAACCCCAAAAAACCACGAAGGCTCTTGAGTGTCTGATGATGTGGCCAATTGTTCATGGCATCGATTTTGGCAGGATCCACGCGAACCCCTTGTGCTGAGATAATGTGCCCGAGATACTCAACTTCCTTCTGTCCAAAAACACATTTAGACTGCTTGGCATGGAGATGATGGTCAAAGAAAAGTTGCATGACAAGATCCAGATGTTGGAGATGTTCATCCCATGTTTTACTATATATGAGGATATCATCAAAGAATACCAGAATGAATTTCCGCAAGTAGGGTCGAAATATTTTATTCATTAAGGCCTGGAATGTGGAAGGAGCATTAGTGAGGCCAAAGGGCATGACCAAAAACTCATAATGGCCATCATGTGTGCGGAAAGCTGTTTTAGGAATATCATCCTCATGAACTCGAATTTGATGATACCCAGAACGAAGATCCAACTTGGAGAAAAAGTGAGCCCCATGAAGCTCATCAAGAAGCTCATCAACAACAGGAATTGGAAACGTATCCTTGATGGTGAGGTGATTAAGTGCTTGGAAGTCAATGCAGAGGCACCATGACCCATCTTTTTTGCGGACAAGAATAACTGGAGAAGAAAAGGAACTAGTGCTTGGGCGAATAATACCTTGCTTCAATAAGTCCCGAACGAGCATTTCAATCTCCGTTTTTTGGTGAAATGGGTAGCGGTAGGGTCTGATGTTGGGAGGAACGCTACCAGGAAGGAGCTTAATACGATGGTCTTCTGGCTTGGAAGGTGGTAAGCTCACTGGTTCAGCAAAGACACCTGCATATCGATCCAGAATTTGTTGTAGATCCAAAGGAGTAGTGGAGATCGCTGATGGTTGCATCTGAATGGAATGGATCTGAGCGATGACACCATGTGAATTCTTCTTGAGGAGTTTTTCCATGCGAAGTGAACTGATGATGCTGAGAGAACCTGGTTGTAATCCTGTCAATGTGTGTTTTTGTCCATTGAGGGAAAACTGCATCCAAAGTTCAGCAAAATCCCATAAGATAGGGCTAAGTGTGCATAGCCATTGAGTGCCCAAAACCACATCACATCCGCCTAAGGGCAAGGAAAACATGTCAGAGCGCAAGGTATAATCTCCCATAGAGATACACACATTTAGACACTTCCCTTTGCAAGGTAAGGTGCCCCCATTGGCAACCATGACTTCAAAGTTGGAGCAAGGATGGATAAAACAATCAACTTGTTTGGCGATTCGAGGGTCAATGAAATTATGAGTGCTGCCAGAATCAATGAGTATTGTAAGAGGAAGCTTCTTGAAGTAACCCCTGACCCGCATTGTTTGGGGGGTGGTGATTCCAGCTAAAGCATGGAGAGATATCTCTGGCTGGTCATCCTGAGACGGAGGGTCAATAGGTGGTTCCTGAATGTCGACCGGAGCATCTAGTGTTTCTGGATCTTCTTCACCAATTTCAGAGGCAGGCGGAGACTCCACATCCAAGAGATAGAGATTTTGCTGCACACATCTATGTCCCCGAGTGAATTTCTCATCACAATTATAGCAAAGCCCCTTTTCTCTGCGTGCTTGCATCTCTGTTTCCGACAAACGCTTGATAGGAGTCGGTCGAGGAGCCTGCAGTACAGGTGGTCGCTGAGAACCCATATTTCGGAAGGGAACAAAAGTGGGCTTGGAGCATTGTTGGGCTGCAATCTTGTCTTCTGCCAACTTAGCCAACCCTAGGGCTTCCATCATTGTGTTGGGACAAAACATTTTGACCTCAGAGCGGATGGCATCCTTTAGACCACTGATAAAACAACTCCGGTAAAAGTCGTCAGACAATCCTTTGGTGTGGTTGGCTAGATTCTCAAATTCGGTTTGATATTCTCTCACCGTGCCAATTTGGCGAAGTTTAGTGAGGGCTTCTGTGAAGTCATCAAAATCACTAGGACCAAATCGTTGCAAAAGGAGCTGGAAAAAGTTTGGCCATTTGGGCTCTGGATGAACCTTGATGTACCAACGGTACCATTGAAGAGCTTCCTGTTCCAAGTGAAAGGATGCCAGTGGAACTTTGTTGACATCAAAAGTATTATGCAGACTGAAATACTGTTCTGCCCAATAGATCCAGCTAGTTGGATCAGTACCATTGAAGCGAGGAAAATCAAGCTTCGGACCACGGAAATGGCTGGAAGAGGAGAACCCATTGTCTGATGAAGACTCAGACTGCCGTTTGTTGTTCATAGCTGAATGTTCAAGATGGAGGCCGAGAAATTTTTCATCCAGATCCTGGAGTTTGGCTTGGATGGCTGCAAGTGCTTCCTCCATGGTTTTCGCTCATGCACGGGTGACAACCATAACCAGGATTTTTATTTATTTATTTATTTTTTTAATTTTTTTTTTCAGTTGACTGGGTAGGAAAACAAAAACATAAACTACTTCAGTAAGGGAAAATTTGGACTAGGGAAAAAATCTGAAGGGTAATTGGGGTTTGACTCGGTTTTGGACACTGTCGACTAGACAAGGAAGCAAAAATGAGGATTTCAGAAGCGGGGTGAAGGAATGGGAAAATTTGGCAGAGGGGGACAAAGAAGCAGAATTCAGAAAGGAACTCTGTGGTAAAATTTGAAGGTGATTGGGTGAAATCTGAGGAAGTTATGGCAAACCCTAAAAATAGACAAATGTGGGCTTTCGGGCTTTGGAAAGGGGAATTGGGGATAGGGTCCTCAAGAATGAAATATGCAGAATGGGATGACAGGGGTTCCCCGAAAATTTCAAGGGAAACAGAGTAAAAATAAGGGAGATATGGACAAAAAACTTCTTTTTTCTTTTTTTCTTTTTTTTTTTTCCAGATTGGAGCGGCTACAGCTCGGAAGGGATCTGGAACAACGCCGAATGGACTGAAAGCGGCTGAATCTGAAACGACTTGCAAAATGTATCTGAACGGCACAGTAGTGATCGACAATAGTTCAGCTGAAAGTAGATATGGACCCCAGGTATGTGCGGCTTCCTAACAGTTCAGGGGTTTCACTCGGCCACCAGTGCTGTCATGGCTTGCGTATTGGGGCAATACCCCTCACTCCACGGCCCAAGTAAAACTGATAACCGCTTTGCCACAAACGACAGCTCTTGGTTTACCTCACGGGTGGGAACTAGTCAATCAGGTAGGGGTTGTTGCCTTTTTCGCTGGCAGGTCCTCTCAATGAGCCAGCTACTTCGGGGTTCCTGTGGTACTCCTCACAATGAGTTTTAGGGCTTATGCCCAAGTACTTCCCACAATTAAGCGGATAGGGATTATTCCCAAATCCGAACCTGCAACAGATGCGAAAAAAAAAAATTGGTAGAAATTTCACCCAGCGAGCCCAAGAAAGTGCTCTGATACCAGATGTGAGGCACCTGCAACAATTAATTAATACGAATATGCGAAATAGCAGAAACGACAGAACTCAGAATTACTTTTATATTGATCACAGGCCACTTCGAGGGGGCAACCTCCTATGAGCAAGCTCAATACAAATAACTTCATGGTGCCTTCATAGGTCTTAACACACACTTATATACTAATTCTAGGCACCAATACTATGGGTCGAAACCATGGGCCGTTACAAACTATGGATTAACAATACTACGGGCGACTTACAAAGCATATGCGCCAATAACAATAACACAACTATTGATCAACAAATACTACGGGACGACTTACAAAGCATATGCGTCCAACAACAACATACTAACAAAGTAAAGACATGGGTTCCTAACAGATTGTATTATCTAGAATACACAAAATGCGTGTAACTCTTATAAATAGATTCTTAAATGCATTTAATGGTGTTGCCTAGAAATAGATTCTTTATATGCATTTTATTGTTGTTTGCTAGCTATTGGGGATGGCATCTCCCTGGAGGATCAAAGCATTTGTTTTACATGTATCTTGGTTTGTATGTTGTGTGGGAAGGGTGTCTTTCCAAGAGGAGAACACAACTCCTTCTCCCAAGCGTTGGCTTGCAATGCTTTGGTTTACATTATTATTAACTGCTAGTTGTTTGTTTATTTAATATTGAATTTATTCCTGCATGGAGTTATTGCATTATGCATTATGTGTGGAATTATTGCATAGTGTGCAATTAGTGGAATGTTCTCCCAAGCATTTGTTGGTTTGATTGATATTGCATATAGAATCTATGTTGATTAGCATTGCATATGCATACTATAATGCTTGATGGATAAATGCTAATTGTGCAGTGAATTGATTTACTTACTGTGCATGGCATTGATGGGTAAATGCTTAATGACTGTGCATTGCATAATTATTGAGAATTGATTATTTATTGTACATTGCATTTTACTATATATTGATTTGATGGATTGGTATTTGTATAACAATAACATGTGCTGAAAACTTAGTGGTATTGACACATAAAGTTTATCCTTTAGATTTAATTAATTTCACATATTTAATGTTTAGTTGTTATTTGTTGTTTAATGTTTAAGTGTTATTTGTTTGTTTGTTGTTTAAAGTTTAAGTGTTATTTGTTTGTTTTTTTGTTGTTCAATTGTTATTTGTTGCTTAATGTTTAATTGTTATCTGTTGTTTAATTGTTTAAATGCTTGTTACTATGCATTTCCTATTTTATTGTTCAGTGAATTGATTGGTAAATGCTTGTTTTTTTTTTTTTTTTTGACACAAGCGGTTAGTTTTTGTATTAAAGGGGTGGCTGAGCCACAAGCAAAATTACAACTTCAAAGTCTGTAAACTAACTATCCTGGAAACTGTTTAAAACAATAAATGCCTGTGTTTATACATAATCAGGACTTTTAGGAAAGCATATGCCTGTGTATTAACAAAAACAGGTCTTTCAAGGAATAGACATACAAAAAACAGCAGAGTTGGAAGACAGACTGGTGATGTCGATGTTAATCCCTTGAGGAGCGATTTCCTTCGTCTGAGACCTTGCCTGCGTCTTCTCGCAGCTTCACCAGAACTCCTTCCATCTTGTCGAGCCTTTTATTCATGCTTTCGATGGCAGCGGTTACCCTCGTCTCCAGCATTTCAAGAGCTTCTGCAAACTCTGCTCTCGAACTTCCAATTTCGTCCTCCATTCTGTCCAAACGGTGTCCTCCCTGCACATCCATTTGTCGCATGAACTCCCCCTGTCTTCGTACACGCCGGCGAAGGGTCCTAATGTCTGCTTCTAGTTCAAGGAGCGGGTCAGGGGATGACGCAGCCGAGTCCTCTGAGTGAGCCATTTTGTCCAGCGGGTTCCAATCGCTTTTCTGAGGAACCAGATTGCAGGAAGCGTAGAGCTCCCAATAGCTGTGCCAACCGGAGTCTACCTCCTTCAGCTTGGAAATGCCTCTCGAATTCAGGGGTGGGCAGAGGGGCGCTTTGTGGGAAGTGCTGGATTCATTTCTCTGTCCATAATGCGGATGGAGAGCCTTCAGGATGAGACGTGGCCCTTTTAACCACATGTTCATGCTCTTGCTTATGGTTCTCGTACAGTTCCATAAATGCCTTTGTTCATTACAGAGAGAGGGAGCCGCATGGTAATCAGTACCCCGAATGTCCATGTCACAGATCGCGGGCCCTGTGAGCCCAAAGCCTTTGGAAGTTAAGGCACTTAAATCTCTGTGCTGATGTGAAATTGACTTCGCACGCCTGACGGGAGGAGGATGCGAGATTTCCTTAGCATGGGATATCTTTCTGCGTAACTGCTCCAGTACCAGCGTACTGTGAATGGTACCAGTCGTCATCCGCAGGGACGAGGACACCATCATTCTGAGGGGAGGTGAGCGCACGTTCAGATGCGAGGGAGGAGGGATGGCTCGGCTTGAAATAGCCATCACACTTGGAATTGCCACGTTGCGTGTGGTGAGAGTTACCATCCGTCGCCTGGAAATCGTTCCACTTGTCATGAGGTTCCTGCCAGCGAGTAGCTCCCAAATAAACGTCGAACCCATAATGTTACGGGATTGGATCCAGGACATGGTCGTTGTTGATTTTAAGAATCCCTTTACCAAGGGGAATTGCTTCGTTTGCGGCATTGTCGGCCTGTGCATTGTTTTGACGCAAGACATGATAAAATTTGATATCATAGAAGAGAGGGATGAGGAGTAGGATTCTTCTAAGAATTTGCCTGAGGTGGATAGAGGAGGGCAGTCTCTGATCATTTAAGCTGTGGATGATCATCCTCGAATCCCCAACCACCGAAAGAGTCTGGATTCCATGCTTGACAGCTTGATTTAAACCTTGCCACAGTGCTAGAGCTTCCGCCACATTATTAGTTTCAATTCTGAGGTTCCAAGAATAGGTAATAATTCGTTCTCCATCGGGGTTTAAGATCACCCCTCCCCCTCCTGCCTCCCCTGATTGGTAAATGCTTGTTACCGTGCATTGCCTATTTTAATGTTTAATTGTTTAATGAATTGACTGGTAAATGCTTATTTACTGTGCATTGCATATTCGGTGGGAGTTGTCTTGATTGGTAATTGCAAGGAATATGCCTACATACTAAGTGTTGGTTATGTGTTGCATTGATATCCATTGGATGTGAATGCATTGAATAGTGCATATATAGTGTGAATATTGAGAAAGCTGGGAAATGAGGAGCAGATCCCTAATCCCGCTACATATATTGCATTCATGTGTTTAGGGTGTTTCCTGAAAGACTTGCTTGGATATGCATTGAATTAATTAATGTTGGAATGCATTTACTGTGGGTTAATATTGTAATTGCCCTTTTTTTTGTGCGCTACATTGATTTAATATTAGGCAGACATTTTATAATATTAGGATGATGGGTAATTACAAATATGTTATGCATTGGGTAATTGATTTAATATTGCATATTTACTGTGTGTTACATTGCAGGATAAATTACATAAACAATATGCATTGGATTTGAAATACCATGTGTTGGATTGTTACACCATGGGCTAGGAAATTATTAGCGTAGCCCTAATCCCTTTACATGGTTTACATGGTTGCAAATGTTATTGTGTATAAAATGGATATATGTATACTAGATATGGGTTAGGGAATGAAGGGCATAGCCCCAATCCCTTTACAATAATTTCTTTTATTAAGTGAATGCACTAGATATGCAATGGTATGCATGAGACATGCAATGAGATTGCATAGTGCTTGCATATTGTATGTATTAGAAGTGGAATGGTATTGCATGAGTGATTGTGTGCATGAGAATTGGATAGTAGGTGCACATCATTGGAATTGAATAGTGTGTTCTTATCATATCTCTTTAATTGAATATTGTCTGATATAGATACATGTACCTTGATGTGATGAATGAACTAGTTAAATGAACTACTGAATAAAGGAGCATGAGAGGACTTACTCCTCGAGGAAAGCTCTAGGAAAATAATAGCTATCCCTTTAATTGAATATTGTCTGATATAGATACATGTACCTTGATGTGATGAGTGAACTAGTTAAATGAACTACTGAATAAAGGAGCATGAGAGGACTTACTCATCGGGGAAAGCTCTAGGAAAATAATAGCTTGTTTATATTGCTTGGTAATAGGTTGATGATAAGTATGGATAAATAGGACCATTGGTATGATATGATTATTCTGTGTGACTAAGTCAAGTACTATTATGTGTGTTCTTGAGATGTGGTAAAGGTATTGTTGAGATGTAGTTCCTGTAATTGATGGTAATGTGTAAGTTGTTGGTAGCTGCAAGACATAATATGTTTTTACAATAGTTAATGTTGCATACATTAGCATTTCTTTATATTGTTGTGATGTACCTAGAGTTAATATGTTGTTACATGCAAGCTATGGGTATGCATGTTGATAAGTGATTACGTGCTTATGTGGTTAAAGGGTTGTGTGTTATGGTGTTACATGCATACACTCAACATCTAACTTGTGGTTATGAGATTGTGTGACTCTAGCATATAAGTTGACATCATTATAAGTGCACAATAAGTCATGGCATGGTTTTAAAGTAAATGTGTATCCTCTATGTGTATATGTAATAGTAAGTGATGATGCCCTAATGGTTAAAGAGCATGATGAACAGAGATGTATGATGAAAGTGTAGCATATATGGTATAGCCATGTTAATTGTATATGATTTATGCTTATGGGATTTCTTCCTCTCGTAAAAAGATAATATCACGTTACCCTAGCCTTAAAGATGTAATACTATTATTATTTGATGTATATCCTCCTTGTGTAGAGACATGAGTGCTAAATAAATTGTGTTGTTGTTGCAATACAACTTAATAAAACCTTATAATTTCATGTATCTTTGTTAAACTTTAGTAAATCAAAGGAGAAATCAAATTGATCACTACAATGATGTTAACAAGAAAGGTTAAGTTAAGAGAGTTAACTAAGTGATAACAAAGAAGATCTAGTTACCTAAGCGTTATTGCATGACGACACTTATGTTAAACTAAAAGATGTCACTTGAGTTGAGACACTTGCATGACGAACTTAAGTTAGTCACTTAACTAAGTGGGCAAGCTTTCAGTTAAGGGGCGAGTTCATCATGAAGTCAAAAGATAAAAATAGAAGCTGATGCATGTGAAGAATATATAAATATGGTATACAAGATTGATGAATTCAATGTGAAGTGAATTCTCTTCTCCCTTGAAGGCAAGGCACTTCTCTTTGTGCAAGTTATTATTCTGAGTGTCTCTTCTTTATCTTTCTCTTGCTCTTTAATTGTACCGGGGGTGCTTGATGTAAAAGGCATTATGTATTATCTATCAATGTACTAAGGAAGGTTTTACTGGGGTTTTCTCCCTCATGTCATAGAGGGTTTCCCCATGGTAAATTTGTGTGTTGAATGTGATTACTTAGGTTCATGATTATTATTTGATTTCAAGTACTATTGTGTTTTCGAATTATAGATAAAAAAATTAACAGATTTTGAGTCACTTCAATGCCCAAATAGTAGTGAATATGTCCCACATCTGTCATCTCAAAACCTTTCTTCGATTCGTACTTTATGGATGCATTGTACCTTTTATTGTTCTGTGTCATCAAAATATCATCTACATACACCACAAGATATACAACAATTTTGCGAATTTTCTTAAGAAACAAAGTTACACAATCAAGATTAAATTGCTTGAAATTGATCTTCAAAAGATGCTTAATTAGCTTTTCATACCATATGTGAGGTGCTTGCTTTAGGCCATACAAATACTTGATGAGCTTGCATACCTTATGTTCTTGACTCTTCACAACAAATCCTTATGGATGTGATGAATCTTCCACCCATTATGTGCTACCAAAGAAAACAAAGCGTGAATTGTACTCCATTTAAACGCGGGGGAAAAATACTCCTCATCATCTATGCTTTATTTCCGTGCACATCCTCTTGCCACAAGCCTCGCCTTATGCTTGTTAAGTGGGCTATATAATTTGTACTTGTTGTTATAGACCCACTTGTAGTCAATTGGTTTGGTTCCAAATGGATGATCCACCAACTTCCATGTCCCGTTCTCAATGAAAGAATCATATTCCTTCTACATAGATTATTTTCACTCATCTTGAGAAATAACTTCTTTAAAGGAAGTCGGTTCACAATTAGTAGATAAATTCAATTCACATTCAAATGATCATTCCATATCATCTACATCACCTGAATGTGAATCAAATATGTCACCTTCGTCTTCTTGTGTTGTTAAAATTCTAGTTCTTGTCTTTTCAACCTCATCAGAACAAACACTTTCAAGTGTCTTCATGAACCATTTTGAAAATTTATGCGATGGTCAAGGTTTCTCAACTAGTTGAGATGGTGATGCATTCTCATTAAGATTCAACCTTCCAATAATTTCAATTACATCATCTAATTGAACCTCATGTTCTAAAGAGGTGGCTAGATCTTCTTCGTGAGGGGGAGATGGAGTTGCAAAAGGAGATTCCAAAGATTGATCCAAGATAGGGATCCTCCCTTCAAGACATGGAATCTCATTATCAAACTCATGATATGTCTTTCTATGGGTAAATCTATCAAGACGATCAAGTCATCGCTCAACAATCTTGCCATTTTTAGTGGATTCAAGAAAAATCACACATGTGGAAATAATGAACTTTTTATTTATCTCATCATAAAGACAATATGCCTTGGTAGTATTTGGGTACCCCAAGAAGATGCACTTACGACTCCTTGCACCTAATTTGTTTCTTTGCTCCTTAGGAATTAAGGCGCAACAAGTGGAACCAAAAACCCTGAGATGCCTCATCGAAAGAATGCAACCATGCCACATCTCATAAGGAGTGTTGTTGCTAAGAGCATGAGACGATGTTCTGTTTTTCAAATACACTACACACATAACTGCATCACCCCATTCATCAACTTCACATAATTGAAAAATAGCATGGAACGTACCATATTCAAGAGTGTTATGTTCATTGTTTCTACTACACCATTAGTTAATGATTGTATGGAACAATGGTTTGATGCTTAATCCCATGTTGACAAAGTTAGCTTTCAAATTCATTATAAGTATATTCTCCTCCATTATCAATACAAAGAGTGTTAATATGAGATTGTGCTTCATTTTCAAGCCATACATGAAAATTTTAGATGTTTTAAATGCTTGATATTTATGTTTCAACAAATAAACCCAACTTGGTGACTTGAAGGCGATCGAGCTCGGACGCTGCTGCTGAAGCTGCCTGCATCCTCCTCTAGGGTTCACGCTGTTCTCCAGGCCGCCGTCATGACCTCCCCTGGGGGAGGGGAGCCCCCTCCTGCCTCCCCATTCACTGCGCTAGATGCCTTCCGTAGGCTGCTTGGTCCTCCTGGGAAGAAACCGGTTGTTCATGAGATCCCGAAATTTATCAAGAAATTAGACGCAGTCCCTGAAATCGCCCTGCCAGAGGAACCCTCGATCAAGATAGCTCTGGCCCTCGCTGAAAGAGGATTGGTTAGCCAATTCATGGGGCTTTGGCCCTCAGCCAAAACCACGGATGATTGGATCCAGCGCAACTGGAGGCCTCTTCTGAAGCAAAGTGTCACTTGCTACCCGGTGGGCAGAGGTTTCTTCGTTTTTGAATTCATCTCCAAAGAGGATCGTGATCTCATCTTCCGTAGCAGACCCTACTTCATGGGTTCCCAAGGCCTGTACCTCAATAGGTGGTCTCCGGACTTCGATCCTTCTGTAGATGTCCCCAAGGAGGTCCCGGTCTGGGTTAGGCTCCCCAACCTTCCGATCCACTGCTGGAACATCCAAGCCCAGGAGACAATAGGGAATGCCCTAGGACGCTACATTGACAAAGCCGAGCCCAGAGGTCAGTATTCTTGTGCTCGAATATGTGTAGAAGTAGATCTGGAGGCGGGACTACCAGAAGCCGTCAAGCTCTCGGTGGGCTCTTGGACCCATTTCCAGAAACTCGACTATGAACAGCTGCCATTCAAGTGCCGGCATTGCCATGAACACGGACACTTTCAACGTAACTGCCCCAAAGCTCAACCGGCAGAAGAAGGGGAAGGATGGCAGAAGGTCAAGAAAGGCAAAGCTACCGCCAAACCGAATGACAAGAGAGCTTCAAGCAATATTCAGAAATCTGATCCTAAAGTCCCTCCGATAGATCCAATCCAGCCTCAACCCTCAAATCCTCCCCCAGCATCATCTGGCCAAGGGGCAAGGAACGCCCCAGGGCCACCTCTGTTCACTTTTATCCCGGATTCCTCTCCTCCCGAATCCGCAAGCCCCTTGGAATCCCCCATCATCCATGATGCAAACCTGTTGGAGCCAGGGGAAATTCCTCCCCAGCCTGATTCTGCTATCCCTAGGACTGAGAACCCCCTTACCAGGGATGAAGAACGTGAAGTGGTAGAAGAACCTTCAGCAGCTGATTCTGATCCAGGAGGATACTCAGATGATGGAGCCACCGAGTCAAGCAGCTCGCATGCAACCCCAATCAAGAACCCAAGGGGTCGAAAATCAAAAAAAAAGAAAAGGGAAGAAATTTCCTATGCAGATATCCTGCAGAGCTCCCAAAAAACAATCCAAAGTATGATGAAAACGAGATCAAAGCTTGGCCAGGTCCCTAAAGGGGCCGCCCCCTCTCAAAGTAAGTAATGCGGTACATCTCCTGGAACTGTAGAGGTCTAGGCAGTCCTCAGAAAGCTGAAGCAATGAAAGATCTGGTTAGAATCCACAAGCCTGAGATCCTTCTCGTCCAGGAGACAAAAATGGAGAGTGACCTCGCCCTCCAAACCGGAAGCTTATTTTGGAAAAAAGGTCCCGGGAAAGCCGTGAGTTCAAGGGGAGCATCGGGAGGCCTAGCCACCTTCTGGGACTCCATCAAGTTCGACTTGCATTCTGTTCACAACACTACTCATTGGATTCTCACCATCCTCATCCACAAAGATTCGGGCCATCATGTAAGTATGTTTAACATTTATGCTCCTATTTCAACAAAGGAAAAAAAAGAGTGCTGGGATTCCATTAGCTCATTTCTCAGCAACCACACGCCCAGAAATATTGTCATTGCAGGAGACCTCAACGTCATCTTAGCAGCTTCTGAGAAAAAAGGGGGCTCCATTGTGCGAGATCCATCCCGGGAATGGGTTGAAGATATCATCCTGGGATGGAACCTCGTGGACATCAAACCCTCCAAGGGTAAATTTACTTGGACCAACAAAAGGCTAGGGCCTGGGCACATTGCCGCCCGTCTTGACAGATTTCTGGTGGACTCCTCCTTTCTTTCCATGGAGCTCCATGCAACCTCCAAAATTCTCCCCAACTGTGTTTCCAACCATAAACCTATCCTCCTTGATCTTACCTCTGAAGAAAACTTGGGGCCCATTCCCTTTAGATTCAACCCTCTTTGGATCCATCAAGAAGGGTTTTTCCCCCTGGTCTCTAACTCATGGAACCAAAAGATCAATGGGAACCCCTCCTTCATTTGGGAAGGAAAGCTCAGAAGACTTAAACAAAAGCTGAAATCCTGGGCCAAGCTTCTCCCATCCCTGGTCTCTAGCCGCAAAGTTGCCCAAGATGCCCTAGAAAATCACCAAATCCTCACGGAATCTGGTCCAATCACTGAAAGTATCTCCCGTACAGAATTCAACCTTCAGAAAGCCTTTTTCAAAGCTTGCAGATTTGAAGAGGAGCATTGGCGGCAAAAATCCAGAAGCCTATGGTTAGCAAGTGGTGACAAAAACACTGCCTACTTTCACAAACAGGCTGAATCTAGAAAAAAATTCAAAACAGTGAAAGAAATCACTCATCAAGGCACTCTGGTAAAAGATTTTGAAGGTATTAAACATGCAGCCCGCTCCCATTTCAATGACCTCTTCACTGCTCCTCCTGCCGAGCCCTTAGACTCCATGGCTCATCCCCTTAATCTCATACCCAACTTGGTTCATGGCCCTGATAATGATCTTCTCGATGCCCCTGTCTCTATGAAAGAACTCAAGTCTGCTCTTTCTCACATGAAACCTGACAGCGCCCCTGGCCCGGATGGATTCACAACCAGATTCTTCTCTTCCTGCTGGGATATTATCAAATATGATCTGTTGAGAATGGTTCGGAATTCCCAAATTCATCACAAGCTGGGTGGGAGCACAAACTCCTCTTTCCTTGCTTTGATCCCGAAGGAGAGAGGGGCCTCTAGTTTCACCAGGTTCCGTCCTATATCCCTCTGCAACATGGGCTACAAGCTGGTCACCAAGATCATAGAAAACAGGCTGAAAAAAATTCTGCCAAGGATCATACCTGAGAATCAAGGAGGATTCATAAAAGGCAGGAAAATTCTTGACAATGTTATCCTCGTCCAAGAGGCAATTCACTCCAGCGTGAACCGGAAAGAGAAAGGCATGGTTGTAAAGCTAGACCTAGCCAATGCCTTTGACAGGGTAAGATATGACTATCTCTTCTTGGTGATGGAGAAATTTGGGTTTTCCTTAGCTTTCATTGACTGGATTAAAGGCTGTATCTGTGCTCCCTGGATAGCTCCGCTGGTCAATGGGAGACCAACTAACTTTTTTCAGGCCACAAGAGGGTTGAGACAGGGCTGCCCCCTGTCACCGCTCCTCTATGCCATTCAGGCCTCCGTTCTCAGTTTTCAGCTTATTAACTGTCAGCATGTCCAAACCCTTCCTGGCCTCCGAATGGTTCACAATGTCAAAGACATTAATCATGCCCAGTTTGCAGATGACACGCTGCTGCTGGGAGGTGTCGGTGTTCAATCTGCAAGAAGCTTCAAGAACGAGCTTGAAACCTATAATCAGATCTCTGGAAGCAAAATCAACCTGCTAAAAAGCAAAATCTACTGTTGGAATTGCTCTGTTGCAGAAATGAGAAAAGCCTCTAGACTGCTGGAAATGGAAGGCTCTCATAACTGGGATTCGTTCACTTATCTTGGGGTCCCGATCTTCAAATCTGCCATCAAACCCTCGAACTGGAATCCCATAATTGACAAAATAAAAACCAAAATCCAGAACTGGGGGGCTGGATGGCTCACTATGGCAGGAAAATTGGTGCTGCTGAAATCTGTTCTTTCCAGCATCCCAATCTATCAAACTTCCATTCTCGTGGCACCCTCTTCTGTCATCAATAAGATAGAAAGCCTCCTAAAAAAATTTCTGTGGGAAGGGGGAAAAGGAAATCAAAAAAAATTACACCTTGTTGGCTGGGAAAAACTTAAAAAACCTTACAGGGAAGGAGGGCTCCAAATCAGAAGCATTCAAGCCCAGAACCTAGCTATGGGAACTAAGCTCCTCTGGCAGCTAATCTCCGGAAGAGCAAGTTGGAGTAAAAAGGTTCCGTGGAAAAAATATTTCCCCGGACAGCGGCTTCGGTGCTTAGATGTTAATCCTCCTCACAGCAAAGGCTCACCAATTTATAAACTTTGCATCAAAGTCATGGACCACTTCAGATCTCTGCTTTACTGGATTCCAGGGAACGGAAAAAAAATCAATGTCTGGGAAGACTCAATCCTTGGGGACGAGCCGTTGGGGCAAAATCCTGAAGTGCAGAATATGAAACAGTGGCTCAAGGATCAGCAAATGTCCACCTTGTGGGATCTCTCTGTCTGGGACTCCGACAACTGTTGGATGGATTGGAATTTAAGTCCCCACCCCCCTGGACTCACAGAGGAAGCAAAGATTCTAGCCAATCTACTACACGGCAAAGCCCCCGTCAATCAGTCAGTGAGTGACAAAAGAGGATGGGGAACAAAATCTGGAACCTACACTCCGGCTGAAGGCTACCGCTCCTTAATGGCTATTCCCCATGCTGCTACAAATCCTAGCCTCTGGAAGTTTGTTTGGTCCACTCAGTCCATTCCGAAAGTGGATCTTTTCTGCTGGAATGTAATGCATAAGAGTATTCTCACTGCGGAGAACCTCAGGAAAAGAGGTCTGGAAGGCCCTTCAATCTGCTCTCTGTGTAAAAATAATGAAGAAAATCTTGAGCATCTTCTAATTACCTGCCCCTTCTCTAGAGAAGTTTGGAGAGAAGCCCTCTCCCTGGATCAATCTAATCTTCCGATTCCTGATTTAACAGCAGACCTCTTCTCCAATTGGGCCGTCTCCTCTCCCTTTCTCCTCATCAAAAAAGACCTCCTTAAATCTGCCTGGATGCTAATCCCGAAGTTCATCATTTGGAAGCTGTGGCTTGAAAGGAATAACAGGGTCTTCAGAAATGTGGAAAATCACCCATCAAAGGTTGCCCTCAAAGCAAGAGTATTCCTTGGAGAGGCCTTGGATCACAAGCCGGGACTCTGCAATGCTCAACCTCTGGATGATTATGAAACCAAATGGCTATCAGCCTTCACAAATACTGCTCAAAACCCCCCCCAGGTCAGGTGCCCAAAGCTTGCTGAGTGGGAAATCAGAATGGAAGAAGTTGATTTTATTAACTGGAGGAGCTCCCTGGAGGTTCATTGTTTGCTCTTCGACGGTGCCTCAAAAGGCAACCCAGGCCCTTCGGGTGGAGGAGGAGTGATCCTCTCCCCTTCTGGCTCCATTCGCTCCTCCTTTGCTTGGGGACTGGGTGTGGAAACCAACAACTATGCTGAATTTTACGCCCTTTGGCAAGGTCTCAGGCAAGCTATTAAACAGAATATACGGCAGATCACTGTTTTCGGTGACTCTAGAATTGTTGTGCGGGCCATTCGTACAAATTCTCGGCCTTCTAGTCTACCCATGAAGCGTATTTTCCAGAAAATTCAGGTCCTAGCTAGCAAGTTTCAGTCAATAAGAATCTATCACATTTTACGTCATCTCAACAATATGGCCGACCTTGAGGCTAATCGTGCCACGCTCCTAGGCAGGGGCACCATCTCAGAAAATGGGACTGAATCTTTCTGCTCTATCCCGTGAAACTGTCAGATCTGCTTTTGTCCTCTTTGATCCCTGGTCTCTTTAGATCGTGTTAAGGCCCTCATGCTCATCCCTCATGATTTCAATCGTTTTTAGCTCGCTTGGTTCCTGTGATCCTGCTTCAGATCTCCCTCCACAAGCTCCTTCTTGGCTTCATTGGACTCAACTGCTCAACTCGCCTCTTGGTTCGCAGATCTGGAACAAGCTGTTGGGTAACTACAAGGCCAACTTATGGAACAGATCCATCATCCTCGCCCATCCACTGGCTCAGATGAGAATTCTCCGGATTGGCTCAACTCCGAGATGGGAAAGCTTAAAAAAGAAGTTGACTCTGCCTCAGAAGTACTGGAAGAACTCAAAGTCGATGTCTCAACTGAGTTCAACGATGCAGCAATCACCTTTGGAAACTCAGGAAGAAGTTTATCTGTACCGGAGACAACATCCAAGATATTTCTCACAAAATTGGACTTCAAATGACTCTGAGGCCGCCTATCAAGTTTCCTTTGTTCTTAAGATGATCGCAGACCCATTTCTGCTCAACCTCTGCAATTTTTTTGTCGTTTGTGTTAACTTTACTGTCTCTCATAGGCACTCTAATCCCCTAAATGTCATGATGTCTCTGCCAGATGGCCGTTGCAAACCTCAGCACGATTGGAAAATTGACTACGATATCTCTGGTCACTATTGGTCTCTACCAATCTCATCAGAGCCCCTGGCTTTGGTCAAAGATTCTACTACTGTAATACAGCACCCGGAAGCTGGTTTTCCGGATCAATACTAATCTTCCCCTCAGTTTCGGTCAAAAAAAACAAATAAACCCAACACATCCTAGTGTAGTCATCAATTAAAGTCATGATATATTTATTACCAAAAGTGGATGCAACAGGAACAGGGGGCACATAAATTAGAGTCTATCAACTCTAGATTTCTACATGCTCTTGAAGTGGAATCATGAAAAGGTTGTTTGCTATGTTTACGAAGGATACATGCATCACATTGTTTCAAATTCTTTGGAATGGTAGGAAAACTAGAAACACCATTTTTCTTCAACATACAAAGACTATCACAATTGATGTACTCGAATATAGCATGCCACAAGATATTAGATAATATTGTACCTTCATCGTGTTGAGAGAGGTATGACAAATTCTATGCATGTACATATGTCCTTTTGAGCTTCAACAATTTATCATCATCCCATCCTATCATGACAACCATGTTGTTGGAAGACCTCCTTATCTCAACTTTTCCATCAAAAGTGAAAAGAGTGAACTTAGTATTGATTGTGCACAAGAGATAGCAAGTTTCTCCATAACTCAAGAAGACACATAAATCATGCAAAAGAAAATATGGCAATCCAGGCAATTTGAGCTTGATATTGCCAATTCCCAAAGGTTTGAGACTGGATTTATCTGCAAAGTATACATTGCCATTCAATTCTTCAGACACGTCTCTTTGAGAAGTCATGTAGCAAGTAGCACCAATCTCAAGCAACCATGGATCTCTCCAACAAGTAAATTAATTTTTTAACAAATCTTCATCGATGCCAACACATTGCAATGAGCAACAACAAAATTAGTGGATTTAGGAGCTATACCTAATTCAAGAGATTTACCTTTTTATTCTTTTTGTTCCTTCTTCTCTTTTAATTTCTTCTGGTCCAAGATGTCTTTGCATCACGTTCATTCTTCCCACAATGAACATAATGAAGATTAGTTCTCTCACCTTGATTATGCTTAACGCCCCTACCTTTGAAATTCTTCTTTCCACGTCCTCTCTTCCTACCTTCTACTCTAGAAAATCATGTGATTGATTCTCTTTTTTAACAAGTCACACAGTCTCTTTAGTGGGTTGAACTCTCGCTAAACTGTCTTCTTCCTAAAATATTTCTCATGTTTTGCAACTTTCTCCACCAAATAGTCAAAATTGAGGGACTTGAATTGGCCACTAGCTTGTAGTGACTCAAGACAATGAGAATATGCAGGGTAGAAGGCTTTGTTGAGGGCCATGAGAGCAATGTCTACCTTTACACTAATAGCATCGATGTTGTGCATGCCGACTTTAATTTCATATGCTAAAGCCATGTGATCATTATCCTTCAACTCTAGTTTGAATAGCTTCGACAACGATTGAGTTAGCTCGAATTCTGAATGTGATTCATACAAAAATTTCAAATTCTTCAAAGCACCCCAAGAATCTTTGATAGATAAGATAAGACAAATCACCCCTCCACTTATTGTAGAGAAATCAAGGCATATGATTTCTTATAATATTCTTCCAAATTTTAATCTCCTTGTCTTCTGTAGGTTCTTTAGGCACAATACCATCATCTCCTTCATAAATGCCATCCCAAAGATCATTGAAAATCATAGCATGCTCGATCTTTCTCGATCATTCTAGATAGTTCTCATTGCCACTAACCACCACACCAACAATTGAGACAAGAGAATAAATCTTCAAGAAAACAATCACTTCAAGCTATAACTCGTACTGGTGAGGAATTGAATGACTTATGGTCAACTTAACAACTGGAACCCATGTTCAACATTATTGTAAATAACTTGGTGCATAGATATTCACAACCACATAGTCGGTTTCAACCCAATCATCAATGCCCAATAGTTTAATTCAAGGTTCCAACAAACATATCGAGTTGCTCTTTTGTGCACAAAATTATAGACCCACAAATTTGATAGATTACACAGACAATAAACAAAAAGGTGAATTAGGCACTAAATAATAACATTATGAGCAACCTCATGCACAACACGTTACATAGGAAATCGTGATTAATGAGAGGATGGAACTAGTAAGGTAAGTCAATGGTTTGATGCCCAACAGATGAATGTAGTGACCAAGGATTGATGAAGGGCATTTTTCCAGTTCCAAGATAGAAACACAACATACTAATGGCAAGGGTTATGAATTATGTACCATTGATTTCTTTAGCTCATAAATTGTTGGCCTGAGAGATAATTGTTGGTTGATAATATTGCTTGGCAATGGTATAAGGGTAGCAAGCTTCCTCAATTGAAATGCGGAGGAAACACCATTTCGTTTGTGTATATAGTACTAATTCCTCCTAATACGAGAAAGCAAGAAATTCATTAGACTAAAGATAAAGCTTCCTAACAAAGCTCATGCTACAAGATAAGATAATTAGAGCAACAGACAAGTAAAATCATGGAGTTAAAAATACCAAGGCTTTGATACCACTGTTGACAGACTTTGAATAACTCTATGCTTGAATAAATTATAATAGCGAGAAGAACATAAAAATACATTTAAATATGACCTTTTATTTCATATTAAAAAAGGTCTTTTGGATTTCATGATTACGACTCTTCATATTGCTTCTAAATAACTAATAATACTAATATGTACAATGCACTATAGTGTGTAAAGATTATGTATCCAATAAAGATTAATTTAATAAGCATAGCTAAAGGATGTCTATATGCTCTCGAGGAGGTGAGCAACTTTTAGCTTGTCACATTGTTCTACTTCTATCTTTCTCTATTATTTGATAGCAATAAAAATGTAAGCGAAATTACCCAAGGCATCCATCATAATATATATGGATAACAATTTAAAAAAAATGAAGGTTCAAATATCTCTTGCAATCCATAATCAATTGGTTGATTATCTGGTGTTAGGGGTGATCTTAATGGAGGAGGTGAGCACTTTTTAGCGCACATAAATCTAAGCTCACAATATTGGTCAATGCACAATGAGTGCTCCTAATTAGGAAGAAGAAGAAGAAATTATTTTAACATCCACGAGACTAAAAATAGCCTATGGGACAGACTGCCTCACACACTAATTTCTACATTTCAACCCTTTTCCTGTTCAACTTGATGATGAGCGTTCCCAATTTCTCCACGATCCCTTCACTGAATAAATTATCCCAAGAGCTAGCTGACAAGATATTTGCATAATTATCCCTTCTATCCTTGAAGGCTTCACACTCTAAAATGAAATGCTTTTCTGTCTCCACTTTTCTGGAGGTGCAAAAAATACACACTCTTTCTTCCCAAGCTTCTTTTGGCCTTTACCAATGCTCGGTCTCATAACGGAGTTGATGGGAATTAGTTCTTAATTGAGCAATAAGTATTTTGGCTCTCCAAGATATATTGACCTCTATGTACGCTTTTTGATGATGATTGTAAGTGGGGTTAAACTCTTCAATATAATACTTTTTCTTTCTCCCTAAACCTTTATCCCAAGTTCGCTTGTGGAACTTATCGATAACAAAATCCTTTATCTCTTTGCTATTCGTGGGGCACATACTTAAGCAAATATCCCATTTACTAAGCCATTTGATATTTTGCCGCATCCAAGTCTTCTTTCTTTTGCACAACATGTCATTGAAGACAACCTTAAGCCATCTGTCATCTTCCATTTGCTCAATTCTTTTTAGATATTTTATGAGTCGCACCAAAGCAATTGCTTCAATATAAGTAGTCCCGATTTCACTCAACATGATGTCATATGGGACTGAACTTTTAATTTTGAACTTGTTTGTAATCAAGCGCTTTTGGATCTTTTCAATTTGCTTCCCCTGTAAGTCAGAGGTACTGTTGGCCCACACTTCACAACCATAGAGAATATCTGGGATCACTAATAGCCCAAAAAGAGTTTGCGTAGTCTTCCAATCCCACAGTTCTGCGTCTCTGCATCTATTTTGAAAAGCATAGAACGCTTTCCAACCTCCCAAAGTTCTTTTCTTTTTGCAACCTTCCCAACTTAGATTTTTGTTGAAGTTAATTTCAAGGTACTCATAATCTGCCACCCCTTCAAGAGTGTTGCCTTCAAAGTAGAACTTATGTTGGTTACGTTTTCTTTTGCTAGAGAAAACTACCACTTTTGTCTTACTAGTATTGGCTTGCATCCTCATTGCTCTACAAAAATGCTCAAGGGAAATTAAGTGCTCTTGGAAGCTAAGGGCAAATTTAGCAATCAAAATAAGGTCATCTACATACAAAAGAAGCCTTATCACAAACTCGCCCAAAAAATCACCATCACCGTCCTCTAAACTTAACCACTCTTCAAGTTTGTTAATATATAGGCCAAAAAGGGTAGGGTACAATGGGCACCCTTGCTTAACCCCGATGTCATTTCTAAAGCGGAGATACCGTCTAGCCCTAGCTTTTGTGCTCACCCATGGAGATGTATAAGGGCTAACCAAAACGTCCCCAACTTGCCGGAATCCGGAAGAGCAATTCTTGTCAAAATAGTAATTTGGAGTGCCTGGGCGATTTAGGTAGTTTTAAAATTGAGCAATTAGTTTAGAATAAGCAATCCCAATTGCTGAAATTACAAAAATGCGAAAATAGCAATTTCCAGCCAAAATTTTAACCGGTTTTGGACCCAAAGTCGCCGCCCCAAAAAAGCAGAGCGTTTTGGTTGTCTTTCATCCAAAGCGCTCACTACGCGTTCACCCATTCCCAATCATTGCAATAACAACACTAACGTACTCTGGCATTATGTACGATCAACAATCACCACAAACCCCGCAAAACCTTTCATTCTCGTAGCTTCCAACAAGAGATGGAGATGGAGCTCAGAAATATCTTCCAACTGAAATATATAGTTTTGTTTGCATTATCGCTCTTCAGTTGAATATACACCTCTCGAAATCGCTCAAGATCTTTCTTTGCAAATAGAACACGTAGTATGATGTACTATTGATCAGAAGGCCAGGGTGAAGCCCATATTATTTGTTAGGTATATAAAGATTTCGACGGGGGGCATACGATTTTGACTGGGAAAACAACATGCATACTGTGGCTCTATCTTCTCCTCATTTGCCAACGATACACAATTTTCCAACAACGATAACACACCATCGCCGTCCCTCTTTTTCCTCTTCAGTTCGTCTGTCAAAGGACAGGAAAAAGATGATCCATTCGCTTGGCGTCACTGAGAAGATTCAGCGTTCAGTATTGTCGAAATCAGTGGCTTCACCGTCTGTCGCCCCTCCAATGGACTCCCCTGGAGAGGACGTCTCTTCGGAAGCCATAGTAAGTTTGCATTCAAATTCTAAACTATGCATTTATTGTTCTTCCATTCTGAAATTGCTTCCACTTACACTACCTGCTTCAATTATTTAAAATCTCTCCAGTGTGAAAAACAACATGGTTTCCTGCCAGCTTTCAATTGGGTAGGTTAGCAGTCCATGGTGAATTGGGTTTTGGGGGCTCTCTGGATATGGATTTAACATTTTTCCATTTCAAGTTAATGAACTGTGCTAAAGCCATGCCATCTGAGTGAGAATCCAAGGCATTTCCATACTTAGAACATTTAAACTGTACATGGTTTTTGAAGAATTTACATGGCTTGTTTCTATAGAACAACGGTCAGATATAGAGCAGATGATGAGTATTCTCTAAATTTTGAACAATTGAAGACCACGCTAGAACTTGCTTGAGCTCCAAGGGGCACAAAACTGCGTATCAAGTGTTGTTGGACACTTGTTCTATAATGTGTCGGGGGGTGTTCAAGGAACATTCCAAAGGTGCTGCACAATTGTTTTATAACTAACATAGTCCATTTGAATCTATTAAGAGCTGAGAGGTTTGCTTTGGGCATTTAATAGATTTGGAGTTAAGATGTATCTATTATAATCTGTAGATATTCTTAAGTCGGTCTTCTTTTTATGTCGGCTTTTTTTTCAGCATTACACACATGGAGTGGCATTTATATCTCCTCCCACTTGGGCTGCAGGTCATTGAGAGCTCCACTAGGCAGGGGGGTGTTCAAGGAACATGCCCAAGGTGCTGCACATTTGTTTTATAACTAGCATAGATCCATCTTAAACTTGGATTTATTAAGCACCGAGAGGGATCAAAAACCTCAAGTGCAAACCCCCCTGGTGCTCAATAGATTCGGGGTTATGATGGATCTATGCTTCTCTCTCTCTTTCTCTCTCTCTCTCTCTCTCTCTACGTCATCCCCTCGTCGTGATCAAGCGGAAGGGGACATCAGTCCTCCCTTCTTGAGATTGCCTGTCCTCAAGCAACTTTAAACCGAGATGCTGTAAGATCTGCTCTCCCTCCCAAGTGGCATCCTCTGCGGACAAATCCTTCTATTTGACCAGGTACTGCCGAATCACTCTACTCCTCAACCTACTCTCTCTGACATTAATAATCTTCTCCGAAGTTAGAACCAACTGCCCTTCGTCATCCATTGGAGGAAGATCTGCTAAAGTGGTGACCTACTGTCCCAATGCCTTCTTGAGGCAAGATACATGGAAAATGTTGTGGATCCTGCTACCTTCTGGCAACTCCAACTCATATGCCACCTCTTTGAATCTCTTGGCCACCTTGTATGGTCCATAGAAGCGAGGCTTCAGCTTCTCTACGACACTCTTCTTCAGTGAGGACTATCTGTATGGCTACAACCTCAGAAATACCAAGTCCCCAACCTCAAAGCTGTGCTCCACCCTGTGCCTGCTTGCATATATTTTCTGCTGATTTTGGGAAACTTGTAAGTTTTCCTTCAAAATTCTTAAGATGTCCTGGCTCTCCTGCAACGAATCTTTGGCCTTGGGGGCCCTTCTCTCCCCAAATGCCAAATCCACAAACGATGGAGCCTCATATCCGTACATTGCTTTGAATGGACTCATCCCAATGGACATGTGATAAGTGTTATTATAACAATGCTCCCCTAGATGCAACCACTTAATCCATGCCCTCTGCTGTCCCGACACATAGTTCCGTAACTACCCCTCACTCCATTTGTTTACTATCTCTGTTTTTCCATCCGTTTAAGGGTAATAGATGGTACTAGGTGTCAATTTAGTCCCTAATATCTTGAATAACTCCTACCAAAATGTGCTGAGAAATCTGCTGTATCGATCACGAACTATGTATCTTGGAAGGCCATGTAGTTTGAACACCTCTCTAAAGAATAGAACCGCCACCTAAGATGCGCTATTCTCTGAAGGAATGGAAAGAAATGTGCAAACTTGGTCAACCTATCCACCACTACATAGATACAGTCCCTGCCCTGTACCTCCGACAACCCCGAAATGAAATCCATGGAGATGCTTTCCCATTTCTGCTCTGGAATGGGTAATGGAGGAAGCAATCCTGCAGGATATGTAGCCTCTAACTTGTTTTGCTGACAAGTCATGCACTCCCTCACATATCGTAGTACATCCTCCATGAGACCCTTCCAAGAGAATCTCTCCCTCACTTGCATGTAAGTCTTCAGATATCCCGGGTGCCCTGCCAGTGGTGTGTCATATACTGCTCTCAGGATCCTATCCCTGTAGTAGATGATGTCATCCACTACTCTGTACCTATCATCCTAACTGATGCCCTCCATAAGCTCACAGGTGAATGTATTCTTGGAGTATTCCACCAAGAGAATGGACTTCCAGTCTGTTGAGATCTTTGTCACGGAGAAGGCTCTAGGCTTCTTAGAAAGGGCGTTAGCAACTACATTCTTCTTGCCCTTCATATAATCAATGTCAAAATCATATGCTTGCACCTTACTTACCCATTTTTGCTGTCTCTTGTTCAAGTCTCTATGCTCCAAAAAATGCCTCTGGCTGTTGTGGTCAGTCCTCACCACAAAGCACCCTCCAACCAGTTATTGTCTAAACTTGGCCAATGCATGCATGATGGCCAACATCTCCTTATTGTAGATGGGGTAGAGCCTCTCTGGCTCCCTCAGCTTCTTGCTCTTGAAAGCTATGGGATGTCGATTTTGCATCAACACCGCTCCTATCCTCTCTTCGGATGCATCACACTCCAACACAAATGGCTGCGAGAAGTCTGACATTGCTAATATTGGACAAGTGCTCATTACCCTCTTCATCCTGTCAAATGCTCTCTACGCCTCCTCTGACCATCTAAAAGCTCCCTTCTTGGTGGGATTCGTCAGTGGTGCACCAAGTTGTGGAAATCCTTTCACAAAGTGCCTATAATTGCTGCATAATCTGAGAAACCCTCGCAGCTTTGTAAGTGATCTGGGTGTGGGCTAGTCTAAGATCGCCTGGATCTTCTCCTGGTGCACTTGTACCCCTTGAGCGCCAATGACATGTCCCAGATAGAGAATCTTTGTCAACCTAAACTCGCACTTTGCCTCCTTGGAAAACAGTGACTGGCCCTCCATTATGCCGAGAATCTCATCAACATGTCTCAGATGCTCCTCCCAAGTCTTGCTGTAGATCATCAAAGAACACCAGTAATAATTTTCTCAACTGTTTGTTGAAGATATGGTTCATACATGACTAGAAGGTAGCTGGCGCGTTAGTCAACTCGAAGGGCATGACTAGAAACTCATATTGTCCGTAGTGACATTTGAATGTTGTTTTGTGGATATCCTCCTCTCTGACCCGGATCAGATGGTACCCAGATCAAAGATCAATCTTCGAGAAGTACATTGCCCTATGCAACTCATCTATCAACTCATAGATCCTGGGTATCAGGTACTAGTTCTTGATGGTCTTCTTGTTCAGTGCCCTATAGTCGATGCACATCCTCATTGTGCCATCCTTCTTCTTCACCAGTACCAATGAAGAATCAGAGGGACTAGAGCTAGGCCCGATGTGCCCCATATCCAGTAACTCCTGTATGGCCTTCTCTATTTTGTCCTTAAACTTCTTGGATGCCTGTATGGTGTGGTGATCACAGGATCTCCCCCCTCCTCTAACTCAATGACATGCTCAAATCCCTTGTCAGGTAGTCTCCCTGCTGGTAGTGGTCCAAACACTTTGTCATGCTTCCCAAGCAACTTTTGTATGTCCACATGGTAGTGCTGGTGGTTATGTGATGGATTCTGCGTGGTGATCAAACACTTTGTGGCCCATGCCACGTCACCCTGTCTAAAGATGGCCTCCATGCATTTATCTGACACAATCCTGGGAGCTCCTGTCGATATGCCTCAGAACAATCCGCTGACCCCCTTTGTCCAGGAACTCCATCCCCATGGCTTGATAGTTCATTTTGAAGTCTTCGAGTGAGTATAGCCACTAGACTGCCAATACCATATTGGTGTCCACCAAATCCACTACATAGAAGTCATTAGTCAACGTATAGTTTCCCAATGTCACATTCAATCCTTTGATCCTTTGAGTACAAGTCATGTTGTACCCATCCGCTACCACTGTGTTGAACCCCTCAAAGTTTTATGTGGTAATGTGTCTCCTAGTGACAAGTGTTGCATCTATGAAGTTGTGGGTAGCCCACCTATTATCACATATATAGTAGCCGAGCTACCATACATTATTTTTCTGATTCCAGTACACTATTCAGCCAATTCCCTTACATTGAGATGCTGAGATGAGCATCTATATTGGATCACTATCAGATTTTGGACAGCAGTTGTATTCCCCATGCCATGACTGAGTCTCAGGACACTCAGAGAGATGACTGATGTAGCCATTATACCATTGGTACAGAGCAGTCAGTAGTGCCCAGAGTTACAGCAGCAGTTTCAGAGGACAGATGATGGTTTAGGTGATGAGCATTCAGGTATATGACTCAACAGGTATATCATTGTGTTATGGTTATATTGCTTTTATATTTATTCTTATAGCATGTCTTAGCACCTAGTGTCATGATCTGGCGATCATATAGATATGTGGACTTGGTTGATCTTATTACATATATTATATTGTCCCTACTCAGACTTAGAAGTTCACTATTCATACTCATTGGTTTTACCCTCCTTAGGGAGAATAGAGGTGATTATTCCACCATACCTTGGCTTGCTAGTGTTGGCTCCATTATTCATTGTCTTCATCCATCCATTGCCTACCTTTTAGTTTATCACCCTGACTTACTACTTGACTGGTGACATGGAGGATCTTTTCCCCACTGTAGCCTCTGTATTGGATGAGCTTCCCTGTTTATTGTGTCTCGGCTCTGAGTTGGTGACAAAACTTACCTATGGTGAGTTGGAGGTCCTTGTGAAGTCCCCCTAGTCACTAAAGTTGTGTTGGCTAAACCTGAAACTTTTAGTGCTACCATGAATACAAAATCTGGAAAATGAAATGCTATATTTTGTATGAAAAGCCCATTCATGCAATGTGTTTCTAAACACACATGAATGAAAGGCATGCCAAATGAAAATGGCCATGAAAATAAAATGTTATATCTTTTGGAAATGTAAATACCTAGGTAAACAAGCTGTTTGTGACACACCTAGAAGTGCTCAGGTAAACAAGTGCCTTAAAAACACACCTGCAACAGAAAGCCTAAAATAAATGTAAATCTATGCAATGTGTTTATAAACACACATAGATCAAAGGCTATGGAAACTTCAGGCCCAAAAAGCAATGGAACTTAAATGCTATATCTAAATTATTGCTGGCCTCATTTGTATTATGGATTGTGCGCATCTGTTAAAGGTGAATAAACCCTCTTTGAATAACTTATCCATTTGTGAGACACCGCCATTCCCTGTGTTGTTGCTCATTCAGTATATACGATGGTGTGTATTCCCTTTCCCTTTGCCAAAGTGTCACAAAGTCAAGTCAATCAAGTCATCCCTTACCCTAGCCAGTCATTTTAGCCTTCACCCTCACTAGCAAATTGATCACAGCTATGAAGTGAGTATGGTCCTGAAAGTCTAGTCTAAGTAATAATAATAATTAATGACAGTATATATTTGGATTTAGATCGCCAGTAATGATTACTTTGTGTTATAATTGTTATTTGAATAAGTTGTAGAGCATGCATTAACCTTTGACACTTTGCAGCAGCTTCTGATGATGGTCTGAGTTATATTTGGTCATGTTGACTTGGTCAAACCTAGTTTGACCAAGGTCAACCATAGGACATGAGATGGTTGGACCTTGTGATGATATGGACAGATGATATATGGTCTATGTACATGTACATGATGATTCTATGCAGCAGATACATGGTTATGATGATTCATGGTTTACAGCATTATTTGATCATTTACAGATTATTATTATTTCACATGTTCCGGTATATTGGATATATTTTATGATCATGCAAAGACTCGTATGGTGTATGAGTACACATCTTGGATGGATATGGACCTTCTGAGTCCAATGAGATAGTCTGTTTTCAGTTCCGAGCACTTACAGTGATGATTGAGCCTCAGTAGGCTAACCTAGTGCAGTTTTGGTCTGTCGAGACCCTGTCAGAGCAGAGAGGATTTTTATTTGGTTGACCTAGGGCGCTGTGCTTGGAGGGGGTGGTCCAGCCACTTGTTTTTACCATATTACCCCCCTCTCGGACACACTGGTGCCCTTATCTTGACAGCGCAGGCACTCCAGGAGGCAGTTTGGGGCAGTTTCACGCTTCCCGAGGCATTTCAGGATTGGTAGAAATGGCTATTGAGGAATTCGATTTGGGATACTGAGGCAATGTCTTGGCATGGGATGATCAGTGATGATGGATTGATGTCTTCCACACCTCCTCCAGCAGTTTCAGCTTCATCGGGACCCGCATCCATCACATATGGCACTTTTTGATGATTTCTGAGGTCTTTTGAGGCCTACGATTTGACCATAGAGGCACGATTTGGTATATTGATGACTATTTTATTATTATTGTGCTATGGGGATTGACCAAGGGTGGCTAAAATTACCCCTTGGACCCACCATAAGCTTCTTATTATATTTTGTCATCATGATTTGGTGGGATTCCCCTCTTCTAGGGCGATTTTGTCCACTTATGTTATATTTTATGAGTGATGCATGTATTTTATTGTTGAGCTCATCTCAACCATTGATTAGACATTGTATCTTTTAATCTTAGCCACTCATTCAAAAAGTGGTTAGGATTTTGATGCCTCACCTTCCTATTTAAAGGAGAGAGTTTCTCATTGTAAGGGGTCTTTGGCTCTTGGATTATTGGTATAGAAAAAATTTCTTGTGGAAATTCTTGTGGTCTCCTTTGCATCTGGTGTTCTTAGATGGTGATTGGAAAGTCTATTGCAACCTAGCATTTGAAATTTGTGGTAAGATCTATCTCTTTTGGAAATCATTGTCTTGTCTACAGGAGGGCGACTTCAACAAGGGCGATTTTGCAAGGCTTCTTCAAATTGACTTTCTTGGCATTTGCTTGTATCAGGGGGTTATCATTAGTATCATTGTGATCTATGCTATCTTTCTGTTACTTCTCTTGTGGCATTAGTCTTATCTCTTGATTACATCAAATCTGATATTGTTGACATTTGTTGTGCAGGAGAGAGGGCGCAATGGCTTCTTGGGCTAAATCGATTTCATAGAAAACTACCTCAAAGCTTCTCAAATTGATCGAGTTTGCATAGATCATCATCATCAAGGCATCTACAAGGTTACCCAGGTAAGATCCACAGGTTTGTTTCTCTTATCTTGATCCAATCCATTGACATAGCATATAAATTGTTAAAACCTTTATTTCTTCAAACCTTCATTGTTACATTTTCTTAGATCTACTAAGATCTAGTGGGTTGTTGGGTATAATATTGAAAACCCACCTCCATAGTATCCACGACATCCCGAATCTATAGTTTGGTGAGAATTGGCTTCCATTTGACCCTCTTCCCAAGCCAACCTAGCTTCTCCAAGCAAGGGCGCACTTCTTGGTGAGGGTGAGTTGACCTAGATCTAGTTGATGGGTAGTTGAGATTCCACTTGATTCATGATCTACACATCCAATAACCTACCCCCAGATTGTCACTTTTTTGATTCCTACATTGTGGGCCCTATTCCACATTTCAAGGGATTTAATCCCCATTTTGGACCACTTGGTATTTTCAAACTTAGATCTAGTAAGATCTAGCCATTGGATTGCCATGAAATTATAGATCCATACTCTCACTTGCTTAAACTACTTGGATCTAAAGTTTGGATGCCATTGGACTCGTCTTGATCCATTTATCACCCTTTTTAGCCTCCTTGGGTAAAGTCGCACCACCTTGGAGAGGGGAGTTGGTCCACTTCTAGGACATGGGTACTTGAGATTTTAGTGAATTTGGAACGTGCATATTTTAAAACCTAGGTCTAGTAGGTCACCTTGTCAAATCTTGCCTTGGGGATAGCATTCTTTGTTTTAAGGGATTGAGGTCCACTTAGGTCAAACATCAAATCTCTAGATCTAGACCTATTCATCCATCAAGACTTTAATTGCCCACTTGTGTCATGCAATAGGAGCCCTCAACCACAAGTTAACTTTACTTTGACTCCATTATTCCAATTCCCAAGGCACTGGTCTCTCTCCAAGTCAATTCGACTTTCCTAGATTGTTGGATTAACTTGTGGTTTGACCTTTGTGTGGTGAACTAAACCCTTGGATGTCATCATGTATCATGATCAAGCTTGTCACTTGTACTAGTTAGCCCCAATTTAACCCCTAAACTACCATGCATTGGACACGGTTCCCAAGGCAGTGGATTTTGTCAAATTGAACTAGTACATCAATCCTGGAGCCTATTTCACAAATCATAAGTCACTTTCACATCAATAATGAATCAAAGCTATACTCATTGAACCCCTCACTTGTCTTGTGACTTCATCCTCAGGTCTAAGATAAACCATACACCTTACTTCACTTAGAATTAACTTGATTTGGTGTCTTGGTTTTGATCTCTCCTGTCGGGAGTAGATCGGGTCTCCCCCTTTGTTGTCTGGGCTAGATAACATAAAGTGAAGGTTGCCTCGACTGGCGTGACAACCATCTATTGGAGGTCGAGGTGATCGTGGTTGCACCTTTTGAGAGTCCCTTCCCTATTGCCATCCATGAGTGGATACATCCATAGGGGTAACTACAGTTTAGGTGATAACATTTTGGCGCGTTGTCGAGGAAGGTAGTAGCTTACCCTGGTTCGACATACATTTCCTAAAGCCCTCCCGTTCTCTTTGCCTAACATTTTGGCGCCGTTGCCGGGGAGGCAATAGCTTACTCTGTTTTGACATATATTTCCTAGAGCCCTACTCCTGTTCTTCCTGCCTAACATTTTGGTATTGAAAGGCATAGGGCTTACCTCGGATAAACTAGTAGTTATTATTCACTCTCTTCGGCATATACAACGACACATATCTTGGTAGAAGAGTTTAAATCTACCTGGCGACTCCCAACCATGACTCCGCTGAGGAGCGTGCTTATTCACATCCTTACAATACCTAGAACTATGCCTTGCGTCACTTATTCAGAGAACGATATGATTTTGAAAATGATGACCGAAATGAGTGGTTTAATTCGAAACCTGAATGGGGTAGTTCTCAGAAAACAAAGTGAGAATATCAAACGCTATGAACCTTTTTATAAAACCTCTGAGGGTTTGTATACCAATGAATATCTTCAAACTAGGTCTACAAGCAAAGCTTCTGATGGTCGAGTAGTAACTAGGTCTCAGGCAAAGAATAACTCGAAAGATATAGATAAGAGCAAAACTACTGTGAAAGAAAATTCCCTTGGCCAAAGGAATATCACTCATAGAGTCCCCACTCAAACTCCAAACATTCTTCCTAAAGGAATTTTAAAGAAAAATGATTAGCCCAGAAGGTTGTCTCCTCAAGTCACCAAGAAGGTAACAAGTTCGAGCCCTGCTAAACCCCAGACTAGGGAGCCAGTGCAAAGAAAGCAAGTGAATACTCCTAGCAAAGAGATTTCCCCTATATTACAAGAAAAGTTGAATTCAAATATATTGGGAAAACTCTCTGGATCCTTTGTCATGTTATCTTTGAAAGACTTGGTAGTTATCCCTTCTGTTAGAGCACAGGTAATGCATTTATTGGGTCTAAAAATAAATACCAAGGATCAAGAAAAGGCTTGCAACTTAGAGATTGATTTGAGTAACTTCTTATCCAAACCCAATATCCCTGTGCCCTTGGGGGAACTTTTGAAAATCCCTTCATACTTTAATCAGGCAACTAAATTCTTAGGAATCGAGCCTAAAGTCAAGAATCCTGTGAAATTAACAATTGAGGAAGACCCCCCCATTATGATTCAAAGTGTAATTGTTAAAGGTAGGGGTCACCCCCCTTTTTATATTGCTTTGGAGATCAATCAATTGATATTACATAACTGTATGTTAGATTCAGGAGCAGAAGTAAATATTATGCCTCTTAAGGTCATGGAACAATTGGAGCTAAAACCATCTAGAGAGTATAGAAATGTGTGTGGGATGGATTCTAGGCCTGTTAAGTTAGAAGGTATGATTGAGAATCTCAAGATGAAGTTGGCTGCTTATCTTGCAATTGAAATAAGTATGAATGTTTTGGTTTTAGATATTCCCGACGCATGGGGGATGTTGCTATCAAGGGAGTGGGCTGCCAAATTAGGAGGAAGTATCCAAATGGATTTATCTTACGCAACCATTCCTATTGGGGGAAAAGCTTCTTATAGATTGATGAATGAAAAACCTATGACAGAGCATGTAGAAACACCTGACTATTTGTTTGAAGAGGCTATGCGCCCCACTGAGGAAATTGGAAATTATATGGTGATGGCTAACTTTTGGGAAGAGCCCCGGCAACATCCTTTTCCTCCTAGTCAAGTTTGGAAAATGCATTTTGATGGAGCTAAATCTAGGCATGGTGCTGGAGCTGGAATTGTCCTTACATCTCCTTCTGGTGAAGAAAAATTATTTGCATATCGTCTTGAATTTGAGTGCACGAACAATGTAGCTGAGTATGAGGCATTGCTTTTAGGGTTAGAGATTTGCTGCGAACAAAAGATTAAATGTCTAAATGTAACTGGAGACTCTGATTTGATTGTGTCCCAAGTGAAGAACCAGTTTGCAGCCAAAAATAATAGGCTTAGGGATTATCGAAATGCGGTTTGGGATACCATAGAAATGTTTGATGCCTTTGCAATACGAGCAGTCCCAAGAGAAGAGAATACCTTGGCCGATGCATTATCAGTAATAGCATGCACCTTTGAAACTCTAGATCATTTTAAGGATAAAGAGTGTAAGGTTGAAGTAATATTTAGACCATCGGTTCTTGATAATCAAGATCATTGGCAAATCTTTGATAATGATGCACAAATCATTGCATTCTTACAAAACACTGAAAATTTTCAGAATTGCAATGTGAATTTAGAAGATAAATTAAACGGTTCTTCCATTCAAGATTTTGATGTTATGAAATTAGCAATACCTCTGGAGAAAAATTTCAATAGGCATGATGAATACAAAGGTAAAAGAGATGAACTGGTAGATGAGGTTATAGAGATAAATATTGGAACCTCAGTTTCTCCTAGAATGATTAGGATAGGAAAGAATGCCTCCCCAGAAGAAAGAAAGGCGATTGTGAATCTAATTAGGAAATATAGAGATATTTTTGCCTGGGCGTATGATGAACTCAAAACTTTTGATCCTGAAATTATTGAGCATACTATCCCTTTGCATGAAGGAGCTAAACCTTATAGGCAAAAGTTAAGAAATGTCATTCGTAAACTTGCACCATTGATAAAAAAAGAGCTTGAAAAAATGTTGGCTGCAGGAATTATCCAACCTGTTCGACACACTACTTGGGTTTCTAACCCGGTGATGTAAGAAAGAAAAGTGGTGAAATCAGGGTATGTATTGATTTTAGAAACCTAAACCAAGCATCCCTTAAGGACAATTACCCTTTGCCAAATATGGAAAATTTGTTGCAGAGTGTCACTGGGGCAGGTATGTTGTCAATGTTGGATGGGTTCTCAGGGTATAATTAGGTACGTATTAGAAAGGAAGACAGAGATAAAACAACCTTTACTACTCCATGGGGAACTTTCCAATATATAAGAATGCCTTTCGGGTTATTAAATGTCGGTTCTACTTTTCAAAGAGATATGGATCAGGCAGGATGACTTAACAATGTTTTCAAAGAAATGGGGAGACCATATAGAACATTTGAGAAGAGTTTTTGAGCGTTGCAGAAAGTTGGGCATATCTTTGAACCCCCAAAAGTCAACTTTTGGAGTAGATGAGGGTAAGTTATTAGGACATATTGTGTCAAAAGAAGGTATCAGAATCGACCCAGAACGTGTCCAGGCCATCAATGCTATTGCAACACCCCATAATGTGGCCACCTTGCAATCTTTCTTTGGTAAAATAAACTTTGTCCGAAGATTCATTCCAAACTTAGCAGAATTGGCCAAACCATTAAATGCCCTTCTTAAAAAGGATGTGAAGTTTGTATGGGATAAAGAATGTGAATCGTCTTTCACCAAGCTTAGAAAGGCCATTTCAACCGCCCCTGTGTTAGCTTGTCCTAATTACAATAAAGAGTTCATGATTTACTCATATGCTTCGGAAGATACTATTGCTGGTGTGTTATTACAAAAGAATGATGAAAACCATGAACAACCTATAGCCTTTATGAGTAAAAATTTGAGAGATGCTGAACTGAAGTATACCACAACTGAAAAACAAGCTTATGCTTTAGTTAAAGCCTTGAAACATTTTAGAACCTATGTAGGATATTCCAAAATCAAGGCATATGTATCGTATCAGGCGATAAAGGATGTTTTGTCACAAGCAGATGGTATAGGTGTTAGAGGAAATTGGATTTCACGCATACAAGAGTATGATCTAGAAATTAAGCTTATCAAGATTGTCAAAGGACAAGGGTTAGCTCAACTTTTGATTGGAAAGGAAGATAACATGGTAAATCTGGTAAGTGAAAGAAACCCTGGTATTCTAAACATTGATGACGAGCATGAATGGTACAAAGATATTATGTATTTCTTAAGAAATTTGTCATGCCCTAATCACCTTGTAGATCATCAAAGAAGAGCATTGAGATTAAAAACTGAAAAGTATGTTATAACTCAAGACGGGTTAGGATGGAGAAATCCTGATGGAATAATTCTGAGATGTGTTAGCCCTGAGGAATCACAAACCATTATGAAAGAAATGCATTCTGGATTATGTGGTGGACATTATGCCCCAAGAACAACCGCTGCAAAAATCATGAGGGCCAGTTATTATTGGCCAACACTTTTCAAGGATGTGCATTCTTATGTTAGAGTTTGCCAAGAATGTCAACTATTTTCAGGAAAGCCAAGATTGCCTGCCTTACCTTTAAATCCTGTGGTAGTAGAAGCTCCTTTTCAGCAATGGGTTATGGATTTTGTTGGACCTTTTAGTGAAAACTCAAGCAATGGACATAAGTATATGTTAACTTGTACTGATTACTTTACTTGATGGGTAGAGGCCATCCCAACCAAGAAAGCTACAACCAAGGTAGTTGTGAAATTTTTGGAAGAAAACATTGTTTCCAGATATGGTTGTCCTTTAAAAATAACGACTGATAATGCTCCTGCTTTTAGTAAAATAGAAATGTCAACCTTTTGCATGAATCATGGAATCTCCCTCTCACATTCTTCAAACTATTATCCTCAAGGAAACGGTCTTGCTGAATCCAGCAACAAGAACTTGATTAGATTGTTGAAGAGAATGGTTTGTACAAATAAAAGAAGTTGGGACACAAAGTTGAAATATGCCTTGTGGGCTGACAGGACAACTGTTAAAAGGATTACCGGAAAATCCCCTTTTGAGTTAGTATATGGACAAGATTGTAGACTCCCAATAAATTTACAAATTCCTGTATATGAACTATTACAACAATGCACTTCAGATGAAGAAGCCTTCCAAGTAAGAATTGATAAACTAGTAGAACTTGATGAAATGAGAAGGATGGCATTTGACAAAACTATTATTGAACAGAAAAGAGTAAAAGGAACTTTTGACCAAAGAACTAGGAAAGTAAAATTCGGAATAGGAGACATCGTTTTGTTATGGGAGAAACATAAAGCAAAACCTGGAAACCATGGAAAATTTGAAAAAATATGGATGGGCCCATATCGAGTATCAAGGATAGCTGGAAAAGGATCAGTGTTTCTATAAACTCTAGATGGGGATGAACTTGAACTCCCTGTAAATGGACTTTTGTTGAAACATTATTTCCCACCTATCGAGTAAACTGTGCATTGCCTTGCCTGGTAGATTAGAGTAGGTAGGAAACCCGAATAAGCCTGCTTGGGCAGTAGTTAGTTTTTCAGCCATTGAGTTTGGCACCTTTTGTTTGTTTCTGAGCTCTTTTGTAAGCTCCTAGTTTAATCGAGTACCTGTCATTTTTCTTTTTCCTGCACAATAAATTTCAAATTTTGCAAATTATGTTAGTAATTTAGATTTACTTTTTGCAGTTATATTTCATGCATTTATATTTCTGACATAGAATAGATTTTATTTCAGTTGGTTTTTATATTTTTCCCACACATGCGGCATGAGGTATTTTGACGTTTGTGAATGCAGAAATAGGTGCAAAATAAAAGGTGGAAGCAAAATGGTAGAGTGCTGGATCGAGGATTCGAATAGCAGAGTTCGAGGACCAGAGATTCTGAGGTTCTCAAGTGCTTATTTCAGTAGAGCACTTGTCCCAGCCAGAGCCAGATGTTATCACATATATAGTAGCCGGGCTACCATACATTATTTTTCTGATTCCAGTACACTATTCAGCCAGTTCCCTTACATTGATATGCTGAGATGAGCATCTATATTGGATCACTATTAGATTTTGGACAACAGTTGTATTCCCCATGCCATGACTGAGTCTCAGGACACTCAGAGAGATGACTGATGTAGCCATTATACCATTGGTACAGAGTAGTCAGTAGTGCCCAGAGTTACAGCAGCAGTTTCAGAGGACAGATGATGGTTCAGGTGATGAGCATTCAGTTATATGACTCAGCAGGTATATCATTGTGTTATGGTTATATTGCTTTTATATTTATTCTTATAGCATGTCTTAGCACCTAGTGTCATGATCTGGCGATCATATAGATATGTGGACCTGGTTGATCTCATTATATATATTATATTGTCTCTACTCAGACTTAGAAGTTCACTATTCATACTCATTGGTTCTACCCTCCTTAGGGAGAATAGAGGTGATCATTCCACCATACCTTGGCTTGCTAGTGTTGGCTCCATTATTCATTGTCTTCATCCATCCATTGCTTACCTTTTAGTTTATCACCCTGACTTACTACTTGACTGGCGACATGGAGGATTTTTTCCCCACTATAGCCTCTGTATTGGATGAGCTTCCCTGTTTATTGTGTCTCGGCTCTGAGTTGGTGACAAAACTTACCTATGGTGAGTTGGAGTTCCTTGTGAAGTCCCCCTAGTCACTAAAGTTGTGTTGGCTAAACCTGAAACTTTTAGTGCTGCCATGAATACAAAATCTGGAAAATGAAATGCTATATCTTGTACGAAAAGTCCATTCATGCAATGTGTTTCTAAACACACATGAATGAAAGGCATGCCAAATGAAAATGGCCATGAAAATAAAATGTTATATCTTTTGGAAATGTAAATACCTAGGTAAACAAGCTGTCTGTGACACACCTAGAAGTGCTCAGGTAAACAAGTGCCTTAAAAACACACCTGCAGCAGAAAGCCTAAAATAAATGTAAATCTATGCAATGTGTTTATAAACACACATAGATCAAAGGCTATGGAAACTTCAGGCCCAAAAAGCAATGGAACTTAAATGCTATATCTAAATTATTGCTGGCCTCATTTGTATTATGGTTTGTGCGCATCTGTTAAAGGTGAATATACCCTCTTTGAACAACTTATCCATTTGTGAGACACCGCCATTCCCTGTGTTGTTGCTCATTCAATATATACGATGGTGTGTATTCCCTTTCCCTTTGCCAAAGTGTCACAAAGTCAAGTCAGTCAAGTCATCCCTTAGCCTAGCCAGTCATTTTAGCCTTCACCCTTCACTAGCAAATTGATCACAGCTATGAAGTGAGTATGGTCTTGAAAGTCTAGTCTGATTAATAATAATAATTAATGACAGTATATATTTGGATTTAGATCTCCAGTAATGATTACTTTGTGTTATAATTGTTATTTGAATAAGTTGTAGAGCATGCATTAACCTTTAACACTTTGCAGCACTTCTGATGATGGTCTGAGTTATATTTGGTCATGTTGACTTGGTCAAACCTAGTTTGACCAAGGTCAACCATAGGACATGAGATGGTTGGACCTTGTGATGATATGATTAGATGATATATGGTCTATGTACATGTACATGATGATTCTATGCAGTAGATACATGGTTATGATGATGATTCATGGTTTACAACATTATTTGATCATTTACAGATTATTATTATTTCACCTGTTTCAGTATATTGGATATATTTTATGATCATGCAGAGACTCATATGGTGTATGAGTACACATCTTGGATGGATATGGACCTTCTGAGTCCAATGAGATAGTCTGTTTTCAGTTCCGGGCACTTATAGTGATGATTGAGCCTCAGTAGGCTAACCCAATGTAGTTTTGGTCTGTCGAAGACCCTGTCAGAGTAGATAGGATTTTTATCTGGTTGACCTAGGGCGTTGTGCTTGGAGGAGGTGGTCCAGCCACTTGTTTTTACCATATTACTCCCCTCTCGGACACACTGGTGCCCTTACCTTGACAGCGCAGGCACTCCAGGAGGCAGTTTGGGGCAGTTTCACACTTCCCGAGGCATTTTAGGATTGGTAGAAATGGCTATTGAGGAATTCAATTTGGGCTACTGAGGCAATGTCTTGGCATGGTATGATCAGTGATGATGGATTGATGTCTTCCACACCTCCTCCAGCAGCTTCAGCTTCATAGGGACCCGCATCCATCACTTATGGCACTTTTTGATGATTTCTGAGGTCTTTTGAGGCCTACGATTTGACCATAGAGGCACGATTTGGTATATTGATGACTATTTTATTATTATTGTGCTATGGGGATTGACCAAGGGTGGCTAAAATTACCCCTTGGACCCACCATAAGCTTCTTATTATATTTTGTCATCATGATTTGGTGGGATTCCCCTCTTCTAGGGCGATTTTGTCCACTTATGTTATATTTTATGAGTGATGCATGTATTTTATTGTTGAGCTCATCTCAACCATTGATTAGACTTTTGTATCTTTTAATCTTAGCCACTTATTCAAAAAGTGCTTAGGATTTTGATGCCTCTCCTTCCTATTTAAAGGAGAGAGCTTCTCATTGTAAGGGGTCTTTGGCTCTTGGATTATTGGTATAGAAAAACTTTCTTGTGGTCTCCTTTGCATCTGGTGTTCTTAGATGGTGATTGGAAAGTCTATTGCAACCTAGCATTTGGAATTTGTTGTAAGATCTATCTCTTTTGGAAATCATTGGCTTGTCTACAGGAGGGCGACTTCAACAAGGGCGATTTTGCAAGGCTTCTTCAAATCGACTTTCTTGGCATTTGCTTGTATTAGGGGGTTATCATTAGTATCATTGTGATCTATGCTATCTTTCTGTTACTTCTCTTGTGGCATTAGTCTTATCTCTTGATTACATCAAATATGATATTGTTGACGTTTGTTGTGCAGGAGAGAGGGCGCATTGGCTTCTTGGGCTAAATCGATTTCATAGAAAACTACCTCAAAGCTTCTCAAATTGATCGGGTTTGCATAGATCATCATCATCAAGGCATCTACAAGGTTACCCAGGTAAGATACACATGTTTGTTTCTCTTATCTTGATCCAATCCATTGACATAGCATATAAATTGTTAAAACCTTTATTTCTTCAAACCTTCATTGTTACATTTTCTCAGATCTACTAAGATCTAGTGGGTTGTTGGGTATAATATTGAAAACCCACCTCCATAGTATCCATGGCATCCCGGATCTATAGTTTGGTTAGGATTGGCTTCCATTTGACCCTCTTCCCAAGCCAACCTAGCTTCTCCAAGCAAGGGCACACTTCTTGGTGACGCTGAGTTGACCTAGATCTAGTTGATGGGTAGTTGAGATCCCACTTGATTCATGATCTACACATCCAATAACCTACCCCCAGATTGTCACTTTTCTGATTCCTACCTTGTGGGCCCTATTCCACATTTCATTCAACATTTCAAGGGATTTAATCCCCATTTTGGACCACTTGGTATTTTCAAACTCAGATCTAGTAAGATCTAGCCATTGGATTGCCATGAAATTATAGATCCATACTCTCACTTGCTTAAACTACTTGGATCTAAAGTTTGGATGCCATTGGACTCGTGTTGATCCATTTATCACCCTTATTAACCTCCTTGGGTAAAATTGCACCACCTTGGAGAGGGGAGTTGGTCCACTTCTAGGACGTGGGTACTTGAGATTTTATTGGATTTGGAACGGGCATATTTTAAAACCTAGGTCTAGTAGGTCACCTTGTCAAATCTTGCCTTGGGGATATCATTCCTTGTTTTAAGGGATTGAGGTCCACTTAGGTCAAACATCAAATCTCTAGATCTAGACCTATTCATCCATCAATACTTTAATTGCCCACTTGTCTCATGCAATAGGAGTCCTCAACCATAAGTTAACTTTACTTTGACTCTATTATCCCAATTCCCAAGGCACTGGTCTCTCTCCAAGTCAATTCGACTTTCCTAGATTGTTGGATTAACTTGTGGTTTGACCTTTGTGTGGTGAACTAAACCCTTGGATGTCATCATGTATCATGATCAAGCTTGTCACTTGTACTAGTTAGCCCCAATTCAACCCCTAAACTACCATGCATTGGACACGGTTCCCAAGGCAGTGGATTTTGTCACATTGAACTAGTACATCAATCCTGGATCCTATTTCACAAATCATAAGTCACTTTCACATCAATAATGAATCAAAGCTATACTCATTGAACCCCTCACTTGTCTTGTGACTTCATCTTAAGGTCTAGGATAAACCATACACCTTACTTCACTTAGAATTAACTTGATTTGGTGTCTTGGTTTTGATCTCTTCTGTCGGGAGTAGATCGGGTCTCCCCCTTTGTTGTCTGGGCTAGATAACATAAAGTGAAGGTTGCCTCGACTGGCGTGACAAACATCTACTGGAGGTCGAGGCGATCGTGGTTGCACCTTTCGAGTTGCCCTTCCCTATTGCCATCCATAGGGGTAACTACAGTTTAGGTGATAACACCACCATCTATCACGGCTGTAACTCTCTGTCCCTGTGAAATGCCTCTGATCCTGAAGGTATAGTACCTGGGGACTCCTGAAAGTGTGGCAATGGTTACTCCTTTGACAACCTCCTACAACTGCGCCTACTCTGTAACCTCAAGGTGTGGTGGCTCATCGCTGCTCTGCCCACTGTCCTGTGCGTGAGCTATCTCATCCTCACCATCGTCCTCTTCATCGTAGAGTACTTCTATATAATGTACCTTGCCTTTGCCCATGCATCGGTGGCCTGGTTACCAAGATTCTTTGCAGCTATATCAAAGCTTCTTCCTCCTCAACTCTCTCCGAGTCTCCTCATCCACCATGTCCATCCCTGTCCATGGCTTCTGAGAAGCTTTGTCTCCTTACCATTTTATGGAATAAAGGGTTTCATTGGTGCTTTCTTGGCACTCTATCCTCTAGGTTTTGGGTCCTCATGATGGCATCCTGCAGTGTGGTTGGCCTAAAGGCCTTCACCCACCCCCTCAAGGGTTGCACTAACCCCTTAATGAAAAGCATCACCAATCTCTGCTCCGATATGTCTGTCACCATGATTGCCATCCTCTTGAACTCTGTGGCGTATGTTGTCCGTGTGCCTCTGGGTGAAGTCCACATATGATGTGATATTGGCATGCCCTAATGTCGATGGAATAAAGGGTTTCATTGGTGCTTTCTTGGCACTCTATCCTAGGTTCTGGGTCCTCATGATGGCATCCTGCAGTGTGGTTGGCCTAAAGGCCTTCACCCACCCCCTCAAGGGTTGCACTAACTCCTTAATGAAAAGCATCACCAATCTCTGCTCCGATATGTCTGTCACCATGATTGCCATCCTCTTGAACTCTGTGGCGTATGTTGTCCGTGTGCCTCTGGGTGAAGTCCACATATGATGTGATATTGGCATGCCCTAATTTCGAACTTCTCCATCCATGTGTAGGGCAGAAAATTTAATTGCCTCTGCCTTCGTCATCGGCTTAAGTTGGAAGCAAGTATCCAACTTATGTACCCGAGCTCTAGGTGTGCTCCGGGCAGATCCATTGAAGGATGAGATAGACAACTTCCCCACCTTGCGTAAACGATCATAATTCTGCCAGTTCTGTGCTGTTTTGTACCACTCCCTAGGCCTATTCCTGTACTTGATGTTGCAGTAGTCTTGGTAAGACATAACTACCTGGATCTCCTCTCCTAATGCTTGGTACTCCTTGAAGTAGGTGGTAAAATCATCATCCTGACCTTGTTGCCCCTATGCTCCTATAGGTGTGCTCCCCAGGGAATGGTGGCAATAATGGCCTAGGAATCATTCTGCTCCCTGTATGTGGGACACTTTGTGCTGGGATATGGGTATTGCTACCCTCTGCATGAGCTCTGTCACCTCCATGAGATCTTCTGGGTCTAGAATGTCCTGCATCAATTTGGTTCCCTCGTTGGTCCACCAACTGCGTGAGCACCTCAAGGGTCTACTGCTGGTACCTGGCCATCTTTGCCTGTTGCTCGGTTGTCTCATTCTGCACCTTGGCCAAGTCACTCAGTATCCTGAGCACACTCTCTTTTGAAAGATCTTTCCTGTCTCCCATAACCTCCTCTTCCTCTGATGACTTTGATCCTGGGAAGGGTAGTCCCTCTGATGACTTTGATCCTGGGAAGGGTAGTCCTTCACGTCCTCTAACCATCAATGTCTCATGCAATCACAGGCTGGCAAGATCACCAAGTCTAATACCATTGTAATCTCCCCAACTATGCTAGGCTAGGATATAGTGCTTTGTTGTTGTTTCTGGTTGTGTGTTTTTGTCAAACAGTTGGCATGACATATGTTTATGAATTTTTTCAAACAATTTGCATTCATTCTGATTAAAGTATTTCGTCAGACATATTGCGAACATTCCAAGTACAGATGAAATAAGAGAGGTAATATTAACATTTTATTATGAATGGAAAGTTTTGATCACAACAACACAAATATCTATTGGATGCTATGGCAGCTACATTACACCCAAGAACACACAATATCTATTCCCTGCTATGGCAGCTACATTACACCCAAGAACACACAATAAGCAAACTAAAAACCTGGAATAATGCCACGGCTCATATAATGAATGAAAGGCTCCCCAAGCCTCAAAACCTCCTCAAATGTGATGTCGTCCAACTCAAGGGGGAATCCGCACCCTCTAGTGGCTTCACGACCCTCCTCAGTGCTAGCCGCACCTTCCAAAGACCTCATGGCATGCTCCATTGATCACGACCTCCTCCAAAAGTGCCTTGGTACTCTTCCTGAGCCTGCGGATCAGCAAGGAAAGGGGTCGGCCCCTCTAGTAAACCATCCAATGGCCTCCTAAAGTCACGAATCTGCAAGGAAAGGGACTCAACCCTCCTTCAAACCCCAAGCTAACCTTCAGGTGCCACGATCCTCCTCCAAATACCCACAGCCACAGCCCTGTAAGAAAGTGACTCGGCCCCTTAAGGAAAGTCTTCCAAGCAAATCACTACACCACGAAATTGAAGATAAATTGCCAAATGAAGCTCAAATGGAAACCCCAGGTGGATTTCCCTCACGTCTAACTAGGTTGGATATTGCACCACCGAAACCAAACCACAACGGAAGGGTTTTGCCAGACCCCAATGAAAACTTTGGTTCACAAGAACACTCTGACAAGAGACCAATCCAAAAACATGATGATGAAAGTGAGGCGCTGCCCCTCCTTTTATATTTCTCTAGTTCTCCTTCTAGAATGTTTCCTCATTGACTTAGTCCACATGATCCTTTTAATTAAATGTCACTTTAGAAATACAACAGCTCCTAGCTAAGTGACATCAATAATTTCTCCTTGACTCCCTTTTCTTCATTGACTATAGCCTATGGGAGTCATATAGGCTACTACGTCATCCCCTTGTCATGATCAAGTGGAAGGGGATATCACACGATTGGGTTGAGATTTTTTCCACTCATGTACAGGTTGGGCATTAATAGGAGGCAAGCTCTTTGCATGAGGAGATGCCATGTGGCATTGTTGACATGATCAAACCCATAAAGGAAATGCATTTTGCTTATGGAAATGACAAGTGGCATTATGGACGTATTTTATTCATTCTAACGGCAAAAGGGAGCACTCCACTTGAGGAGAATTCTAGGCCTTTTTAAAGGAAATAATATTTTACTGGAGAAGTTGTTGAAAGGAAAGCTGTATAAGGAGATCTATTCTCATTTGCTAAAGACATGGTTGGAAGATAGGGAATTCCCCTCTACTTTTCATGGATTGATTTGATGGCTGGAAACTATTCTTACAAACTGCTGGTGTAATTTTTGAAGGGGTAATTTTACTCCAATAAGAGGACATTAGGGTTGAGGTTTCACCCTCCCTATCTCTTGCTGTAATCATTGTTCATTTTATGGATATTATTGATGTCATTTCTGCATATTGAGAGGCTGTTCGTTGCTATCCCTTTCTTGTTCATGGTTGCATGTTATTGTTTGGTTGATTTGTAACAGAGTGCACTTGAATCCATTGCTTGCATTGGCCTTGGCATTGCAAAGCCATGAAACCAGTGGACAGAGCCAGTCATTCATGCCTCGATGAGTATCAAGCAAAGAATCTTGTACTTGGAGTAATTGTGAATTGCAGAGACATCAAAATTTTAATTCCACAGAAGGATCTGTGTTGGTCAGACAGACGGGCCATAGGCATACCGTTTATGGATCATATTGGTATTAGAGCAGTTGAATCTGTGACCTTGAAGAAGCTTCCAACACTTTGAGCAGAAAGAAAGCTCCAGTATGGGTAAAGGACTAGAAAGAGAAATGTTGGAAGTCCTAAGGGTAATGTGCAAATCCAAGAGGAGAATTGACACTTGAAGGATAAAATATAGAGGTTTGACAAGAGGAAAGTAGACTTGGAAAAGTACCTTGAGATTTCTGCAAAATTTTTTCCTTTTTTAAAGGAACACTTAGTTGAACGGTGAACCCCAACACTCTCTCACCACTATTATGGCAGATTGGAACAAGAGCAAAGTTCAACTCTTGCAATGGGGAGAGAAAGTAATTCCGCTGGATGTTCGACAAGAACAAAAGCTCACTCAGATGATGGCTCCACTGTACCAAGAATCGGCAGCGAAGGCGGAGGCATTGGCCAAGTTACAGGTAGCTATCCAAGACACCAAGGAAGCACAAGCACCTTCCATTGCTACTGCAGAAATTCGCGTCATGATCGAGACAAGCATGGTAAGCTCAGCCTCCAAGGACTTTTCTCAATCTATTTCAAAGAGCCCTTCGGTAATTTTGAAAAAAATACTAGAGGTATAGATTCCAAGCTAATGAGATAAATGGGCTACAATGTCCAAGGGCTAGTCAAGAGAAGGCAAGGAATTGGAAACCCTATTGTAATTGAACATTGGGTGAAGCATGAAGGTTTGGGTTTTGGTGACAAAAAGGAAGTGAGTGAATGTAGCTCATCTCTTAAAAGTTTGGCTCAAACTAAGACCACCAAGATAACCTTTGTCATTGAAAGAGGGACTGAAGAAAATGCCATTTTGGTAAAAGCCAGCAGAAAAAGGAGTGGACAGCAAACCATCACTCCAACATGCTCGTAGAAGCTTGAAGGAGGATAGCCAAGAGATGCTCTGCCATCCAAAACTACACCAATACTTGGTGGACCAAGCAAACACATTGGCAAGCACAAGCACAAACCAAAATGGTATGACAGAGCATCTCTTGTTTGTTTTTGCTTTTAGAAGAATGGGCACAATTGATATTTGTTGCCACTTTGATGCATGTCCCTCTTGTGGTATGAGAGGCCACCAAGTGACTACTTACTGGAAGAAGCAAGCCTTCAACAAAAGGCTAGGTTGTCTTCAAAAGAGGAAGAATCCAAGGACCAATTCTTTGTGCCAGTAGAACAAAATGAAGAACATGAACAAACAGAGATTGCCAAGCGGCCCATGCAGTTGTAGGAATTTTTGCCAGCTTTGCAAGTTAACTAGACATTGGGAAGCCAAGTGTTCGAGACTTCATCTGGAACTTCATCCTAGGAACTTCACATCCAAGAGAAAAGTTTGGAGAGTCAAGGTTAAGGGGAAATAAGAGATTTCTGCACTTGTAGACTAAAGAATAGCAATCGTTCAAGGAAATCTACTATGAAGAAATGAATCCTCTATGGAAGTCATTTCTTCAATCCTGGATTGAATTTTAGCAAGGCCGCTAGGGATAGGGAGTGTGCTGGAGAAGAGAACAGCATGCTGCACCTTCGAGTTGAAGCTCTTGAGGACCAAAAACTTGTGAATGGGGAGGTGTGATCCAAAATAATCCTCCAAACTCTATAAAATAACTAAATCTTGGCAAAGTTTGAAGCTCTGCTGCAGGGGAGCGCACCCCACCCCCTCGCTCCCACTCCTGATGCGCTCTCGAGACGCTCCCTACCTTTTCTATACAAAAAGCTCCTATACTAGGTTGATCATTGGATGACAATGTTATGGTACCTCCCTTCTTTGCCAAGCTCCTATAAAAGTTGTTATGGTTGATCACTTGATGACAATGTTATAAGTTATAAGTTATAAGTTATAACTACTTGATGATTGATGTTTTTAATCCATGTTTTTTATAGCTAATTCAACATCCTACATGTTTTTCAGATATAAATCCATCAAAATATATTAAAATATATACTATATAAAAAACGCTCCCAAAACACCTCCGAAACATGAGTTTTTAAAAATTTTGCTTTTCACTCCGCTCCCGCTCCCCGCTCCCCGCTCCCAACAACATAGGTTTGAAGTCAATGGTCTGTTGGCAACCAACTTGAAGACTGTTACTAGCTAAGTTGTACTTAGTTGGATTTTCAAGCGAGCGTGCCAAAGTTGAACATGTTTCATGTTCTTTACCCGCATTCTGAAGTCCATCAGGCCTTTTTTTAGGGCCCTTTTTAAATTTTTTCATATGTTCATGCCCCGCAGGGTTTGTAATAAAGTGTGCTAGCATGGTATTTTTATGTAAAGGACGTGGCTTCCTGGGACTTAGCAATCAAGTCAGATATTCCAAGGAGCTTTTTCACTTATTAATTATGTTTTGCATTTTAGCAAGGCATAATTTTTGAGTTTTTCTCCTGCTCCTCCAAAGCTGGAATGCTCGTGGTGGTGGTTAGGCCTTAGGAGGTTATTAAAGTCCATGGGTCAATGTATATGAACATTTTAGACACTAGAATAAAGTCATATGGACAAGTGCTAGGTCCCGTAGGTGTTTATTTTTTAAGTTTTGAGAAAATAAATTTTTCCCTTAAAATTAGGCTATTTTTAATAAAAAAGTGGTTTGTGGGAAAAATTTGGAAATGGGATGTTCGTTTTCTAAGCCAGAGCACCCATTTAACCCATAAACCAACTTTTCCTAAGTTTCGATTAAGTATTTAACTCCAAAAATGATATTTACTCGAAAAGTCCAAATAAGACAAAATAAATGTCAAATTAAGACATAATAATGAGAAAAGGACAAGTCCCATGGAATGAGCGAATCAAATTCAGAGCTCTCAGTTAACTGAGCAATCAAATATTTGATTGATTTGGTGATATCTCACATGGATTGGGCTGAAATCTTAGAAGGGCGAGTGCATAGCTCTCAACTCCAAGTCAAGAATGCTCCCTTCTCTCATGTGGGCCACTTTCTCCACATGGCAATGTGCTATTTGATGTGATAACTCCAAGGAGGGGGTGCCTACCTCATGGAGAGATGGCGCACTCCCATAATATTGGCTTCCAAATCAAAGATCAATCACATCTTGGAACCTTTAGTTAACTCTCTCATCAAGCCAATGCGCCCTTCCTTGGGATTTGCGCCCCCCTCTCTTGTAAACTCTATATAAGAGAGAGGTCTCTTGACCATTCTTGATGAGAAGGTGGAACCTCTGCTCTTAAGCTTTGTACATCTTTGTGAGGAATTTTGTTTAATGAATAAAGGCTTTGGAGGCAAATCGTGGTGTGGATCTCTAGTGTGTGGATGACCATGTTCTAATGTATGTATGAGGTAATCTGTTTCTTTACATTTTTTGCATTTGATTGTTGATTAAAAGCTGGCTTTTGAAGGAGATCTGAATCTTAGTAAGGTGAAGTAGTGTGATTGCATCCATTATTTCTCTGTCAGGTTATTATAGAGATATTAGATTAACAAAGTCATTTTTGTTTAAATACTTGTTTATGAATATCTATATTAGTCTACACTAGATGCTTTTGATCCTTCTTGTGTGAGTTTGTTTTGTGATTACAGGTTGCCATTCTGAGGAGTTTTTGGAGCTAGCTTGTCTCCATTTGCTTTCACATAGATCTACGAAGAATTAGTCCCTTCGATCTATACTTGGAGGATCCCATTGCGTAAATTCGAAGGCATTTTACTCTTCTCTCTTCTCGTCACCAAAAAACTTCAACTTTCTTGGTTACTCTGGTTTGCGTATCTTAGATCTACACTCTATAAAAATAAGTAGATTTGATTTGTTATTAGATCTAAGTATTAAATTTTTTACATCTCATAACAAGATATAGTAAAGAAGCAATTTTCCTTTCAAGTTTTCTCTCTTTGATTACATTTTTAAGAACTTGATTAAATAACTTGCTTGCTGGTTTAAAAGTTATATTAGGCTGTTAAAAAGTTTTAAATTTGCTGCTCTTTTGAGCATGCAAAGATCCTAAGAAGGCAAGCCTCATAGCTTGTCCTACTTAGTCACTTTTTTGCAGTTTTTACTAAGTTTTTTTTCAATAAATTTTTTGGGTTTTTTTTTGGTAAGTCCCAAGACACCTTTAAAGTGTTTTTGGGCATTAGCTACTAATGTTTTCTTGCTGGTTTGCAAGTTTTAGTGATAAATTAGAGAGGCATGCTGGCGAAACTTCGATGATTTGAGCCATTTGGAGCATTCTGGGAGCCCTCTTCTTTATTTGATTCATTTTCTCTGCAAATTTGCTAAACTTGTTACTCCTAATCTTCAAAGGACTACAAGTATTTCTGAAAAGTGTTGTAAAAAAGATAAATAAACGAGAGTAAGTGGGATACCCAATGCCCACACCACATCCCCCTAGGGGGGATCTTTGTCGTCTCAATTTGTTTTGTGATTTCGCTTTTTAGTTTATATTTTATTTTTTGTTACTTCTAATAAAATAAACATAGGTCTAAAATTAACCTTGTTGGATCTATTTCAACGACGGGCCACAATTGCACTCAGGACTTAAGCTTTTCACATTTTTTAACAATTTCCAATTTTATGAGTAATTTTGTCCCTGCTTTCATGAAGTATGGTGCCACGGAAAGAGATTGCTCGAGTACTGGAATTCGGCCAGAAAAGAGACTTTTGGAAGTAGATTAACCAAGTAGAAAATCCAAATTTGTTTAATAAAATAAACCAATGGCTTAAAGTCCCAAGTATGCTCTTGACCACTGCAGCTCAGTCTGAACAGTTGGCCAATCAGAAAGGGATTTGAGTGACTAGTCTAACAAGAAAATCCAAATAAGCTAAACTTCAAGAACCCGGGACATTGCATGGGTGAATACCATAGAGTTAGAAGGCTATTGTAAGTAGGATATGCCTCGCCTTGTTGGACACTTGGTAAAGCCGCTAAAGCACTCAATTTGAGAGGTTAAGTTTAGTTGGGCCAAACCCCCATAAAACCCACTCCTTTAATACTCACTAATAAATTTAAAACTGACAACGAGACTTTGCAATACTTTCCCAACACAACACGACAGTATCAATTTCACAATCTCGACATTGGTCATCATATATTATTATTGTTTAAATCAATCTTTAAAATGTCGTGAATGCTACTTGTTGCCGCCTAATACACACCTGGGGGGGACGCGGCAGGAAACCTTCAAGCCGCTCGGTGTGTCCTTGGGGGCAAGTGAGAGTCAAGTGCTGTTACCTGATTACTCGACTCCTCCGTCTAGGCTTACTCCTAGCGAAGCCAAGGGGGTGGGTCCCTATAAAAATAATCTAAAGCTTTTAATCTACAACAAAGGATAAAAGTCTATTCTAGGAGTTAAAAAGATGATGAGATGAAAAATTAACAACTAACCAATGCTTGCAAATTAAATCAATTGATTAACACTACACAAGATAGTTAAGCATTCTCGACATTCAAGATTGAAACTTAAACATGGAAAATTAAAGACCAGTGCCGAGAAAGTAAAAATGCTTGCGATTGCTGTTGTGTAGGGTTGCTTGTGTAGTCTCAGTGAAAGTATTGCAGTGGCTCGGTTGGTAATTTTTATGATTATTAAATGAGTGGTTAAGGAGTGGGTTAATTCTTGGTTTGGCCCAAAAGAAAACTAAACTTCGAACTGAGTGTTCTAGCAACCTTACCAAGTGTCCAACTAGGCGAGGATGAACCCGCTTAAGAACCTGCTGACTCTGTGGATTCAGTCCATGCAACCTCCCGAGTTCTTAGGATTGAATTCTAATGGATTGTCCTATTAACACTAAGTACCTTGCACCCGTTTCTGATTGAGCCAACTGTTCCAACTAAGCTGCAGTAGTCAAGAGCATACTTCGGGTTTGGGGCGTTGTTCGTTTTATTAAAATGTATGAGTGGATGATTAATCTACACTAAACCCCAAGCATAAAGCAAGGGGGGTTAATTTTAGGATTAAAATTCAAGAACAAAATAATAACTGAATAAAACACAAAAGCATATAAAATGATAAACGGGTCCTCGGAGGACGTTGTGTGCTTGAGTGAGTTGTTTAATTACTACTGCTCAAATGAAAACTAATCTAAAACGAAAAACTAGAAAAAAGTTGTGAAAAAAAAAAAAGAAAAAAAAAAAAAGGTGCGAATCCCCCCTTGGGGGATTGGGGTCAGGCGCTGGAATTGCCTGCTGTGCTCTTTGTATTCTTTCGATTACAATCAAGAAATTACGAGAACTACTGCTTGCCCTTTATCATTAGGGAACAAGACAGTTTACAATAAGATGTGCAAAAAAGCACTGCTTTGACGGCTAGTTCTCAGGGTGATTCTGGGAGTTTCGAAGTGTCTTTTCTGTGAGTTTTTTAACTCCAACCTGCTAAGAACATGAAACAGGCCAGTGAGCTAAAGTTGATTTGAAATGTCAATCAAAACACTTTAAGAGTGTTCTGATAATACTACAAAGTGCAAAACTGAAACTAACTTAAACAATTATGTGAAAGACTAGTTTATTGACTATTTTTTGAGTCTTTAAGTGACTTTTAGTAAACTTTTAAATGTAGGACTATCATAAAATGGTACAAATTCCAGCGAACAAAAGTTTACTGAAAACTATCGAAACACACTTTAGGGGTATGTTCAGTTTAGATGCAAAAAATGAAAAATTTTCTAACTTAACTACTACAAAAAATGAAATTAAATGACTAAGGAAAGTGAGCTAGAAAGCTACTTCCCTTAGGATTTTTTGCTTGCTTTTGGAAAAGCTAAGCGAACCAAAGCACTTAAATGCCAAATATACTTTTCAACAAAACAAACTTTTCCTATCAAGAATTCTAGATTTTATAATAACACAAACTTGAAAAGGAAAAATTGTAAAATTAGATCTACTTTCAGATTTGCTTGATAAAATGTAGATCTTAAGACAAGTAACCAGTAACCAAAGATAGCAGAAGAAAATTTGATCAGAAAAATGGAACCCTTGGGGGTTGAGCGTTTTGAAGAAAGGGCAATGGAGTCAAGCTCCCTGATGCACCGGTAAGATCGAGACTTGGTTTGTATTTACTGAATGAAGGCACGATCTAACATGTTTGTGGACTTCTCCAGCTTAGGCTACCTGTAGACAGCTGCAAACAACTAGCAAGGGGATAAGAGCATATGTGTAAATGAACAACAGAAAACTTGAGAAATAATAGATTCAGACAAGAGATCATACTACTTCTAGCATTCTAATATCATCGACAAAAGTAAGCAACCTATAAAGCATTACTCACTATTCCTTATGAAAGATAACTTTCCTTTTAAAAGACATACAATCCCGACAATACTAACTTATGCAACATGATACAGTTTACCTCAAATGTAACAAGCATGAAGATCCAACCAAAGACAATCACCAGACTAGCCTTCAAAGCCTTCTTTATTAAACTCAGAAAAATATTACAATGAACGAGCAATGCCAGCAGAGGTTTCACGTTCTGATCCTTACAATGGAGCCAAGCTCCTCAATTTATAGGAAACGTCAAATGAGCTAGGGCGCAAAACCCTAAGAGACCAAACTCCTAACTTGTAGAGCAAGTAAACTTAATGGCCAATGGCAATGCACCATCAAACTTGGACAAAAGCTCTTCGAAATGGAAGCTGCCGAATTGATGAAGAAAGCACCTCACGCGTGAGGATGAGGATGAGTGAGTTTCCATATTGGGAAGCTTTATGCTGAAGAGTCTGATTGGTTGTTGTAATTAGAAGGCAATCCATGTGGATGGTGCGATATCACCACTGTTGCCCCACCGAATAACTTCACGGCCACTCAAATTCGTACGGTTGCGTGGAAGATGGCCCACATGAACTTTTAATTTCGTGGTATGAAACATTCACTCCAACTTTGGTAATTTGTAACACAAGGTTTGAGGTATAATTTTTAAACACCCACTACATGCTTACTCATCCTCATGGCCATGTCACTTGTGAAAGTTGGCCCACGTGAACTTTCGTACGGACTTGATATTTGCTCACACCTTTGAATTCGAATTTTTAAACAAACTTTATCATATGCTTTGAAACCTTATACCATACGATTTTGTCTTGAACTAATGCCATGTCTCGATAGAGGTGGCCCACGTGAAGGAGGGGAGGCCGTACGGTTTTAATTTAATACTCATAACCACTCAAAAATGATTTAATGCATACGTTTTGTCTTTGGAATATAGTCGTACACCTTAGTTTGACTTATTCCAAGTCATTTGGCATGTACCAATATCCACTTTTTAAATATTTTAATCATTTGGCCAAAGTGCATTTTGTTGCATTTCTGGCATTAAAGTGCCACTTTGTAGCTCTGACAGGCAAAACTGCTCCACGAGGTGCTTTGACTGCCCGAAAGATAGGAAAACCGGGGTACCAGAGTAAAGAGGATGCTCTGAGCTTGAAAATGAACATCCCTGCGTCAAATTCCGACTCTGGATAAGACTTTTATCACTTTTTGAATTTTTTCATTTAAACCATTAAAAAAATGGCTTAAAATATGCAAAAAATACTTTTTCTCGGAATCGACTGAAACTTCAGGGGAACCTAGTACATGACAAAACGATAAAATTTTAGTGCCTAGCATGTTTATAAACATTATGAAATGGGCTCTAATAATCCCCTAAGGCCTAACCCCCACTTTGGGCATTCCAGCTTTGGAGGAGCGGGAGAAAACCTCATCGATTATACTCGGCTAAAGGCAAAGCATAATTGACCAGGGAAAAAAACTCCTTGGAATACCTTCTTTGGTTGTTAAGTCCTAGGGAACCGAGTCACTCAAAAACCATCATGCTAGTACACTTATTACAAACCCCGTGGGGCACGGTCATGTACTACAAAACATAAAAAAAAGGGGCCCTGAACAGGCCAAGCTTGGAACTTCTGAACACTGAAAAGCACAAGTGATTGTGCAACACTGGCGGCTCACTGAAGTCCAACTAAAGTGCAACTTTAGGTGGTAACACTACTTAATTTCATGTGTTGTTGTGCTTAAATTAATTGCAAATGTTTCTTTTCAATATTTTTACTCATCATCTCTCTAACTCCTAGAATAGGTTTCTTTTTCTCTTTTTCATAGATTAAAAACCTTAGATTTTCTGTATTAGGGCTTGTTATCACATTCATAGTAGCCGGGGCTACCATGTCTTCAGACGAGATTCCAGTACTCTGAGCCAGTCCTTTACTATGAGATGCCTGAGATCGGCAGTTGATGAGCAACGATTATATTATCACTCATGTTTTTCAACAGCTCTAGAGCAGACATTACAGCCTTATGCCATGACTGAGCTTGATGACCTCAGATTTGATGACAGAGGTGGCCATTTCCTTCCATACAGAGTAGTGCGATAGTGCCCAGAGTTATGCAGCAGCAGTGTTCCAATGACAGTTGATGGTTCAAATGATGGATACAGGTATATGACCCAGCAGGTATACGGTTGTGCATTGGATACCTTTATTGTGCTCTTTTACTTATCTTAGCAGCTTGACTAGGTATTTATTGGTCATGATCCGGAGATATATATATTGGAATATTGTTATTGGTTGATTGTTTAGAGTTAAAGTGGTCTAATTACTTGGAATCAGAATTTCTTGTGTATATTCGTTGGTCTTACCCTCTTAAGTAGTATGGACTTAGTCATTCCTACCATTTATGGCTTGCTAGTTATGGCATCACCTATCACCTTTCCCCATCCACCTGTTCTTTTCCATATTTGGTTTTATCCTGACTTACACTTCAGCTTGTGATATGTAGGACTTCCCCACTTATGCCTCTATGTTGGATAAACTCCCTGTTGTTTTGTGTCTTGGCTCTGAGTTGTGCAACAGAACTTACCGAAGCCTTGATCCTTCTGGGCCAAGAGAACCTACTGGTGTTGGTTCCTGAGCTTAGGTGAGTTGGATTTGAAGCCTTGACCTCTCTGGTCGGTTGCCCCCGATGTTTGGTCCTGATTGTGGATGATCCCCCTAGTTTCCGAGTTGTGTCAGCTAAACCTGAAGCAAATTGTATTACTGTCATTACATGCATATGTGATTAATTGTTATATCTTCTATGCAAGCCCATGGTTATAAATTAAAACTGTGCTTTTAAGCACAATGAAAGAGGGCCATGAAATGAAATGTAAAGCACCCTGGATAAAAGCTGCAATTAGTTGTGCTGCTAAGCACATGCAAAATCCTAAGGGTCATAGAGGCCTAAAAAGCAATGGTTAAATGTATGCTAAATCTAAAGACTATTGGCCATAATTGAAATGTAATGATTAATTCCTCACGGAGCCTATTGGTTGGGATGTGAGATAGAGTAAGGGACAAGTAATTCTAAGTGTCCCCTAGAACCTCAAGTTACGGTTAGCTGTGCACCTAGCCACGATGGTTCTAGAAAAGATCCTTGCGGAGCTGGTTTCATGCTTGGATGTGAGCTGTAGACATTTGCTAAAGTTGAATAGGCACTCCTCAAATCAACTTATTCCATTTGTGAGACACTGCCATTCCTTGTGTGTTTTTTGTCCAACATATGCTTAGGTGGTTTTCCTTTTCCCTTTATCCAAAGTGTCTTAGTGTTGAAGTTGTCAAGTCATTCCCTTGTCCTAGCCTTGTCTTTTCCACCTTCACCCATTTCTAGCAAAATGGTCACGTCCATGAAATGAGTATACACTTGAGGGTCTTTCACTTAGTAATTGATTGTTTTAATCTGGACTTATATTTGATGTATTGCTTGCTTAATCGCCTGTGAAATGCTAATTTATATTTTAGTTTTGCTATTGAAATAATTAAAGGAGCATATCTTATCCATTTGCACTTACAAAATCAGTCAATTTGAGCTTGGGTCATAATTTTGATCAGTTTTGACCTAGTCAACCCAGTTTGACCAAGTCAACCACAGGATCCGGGATGAGTTGGACCGATGATGTTCAAGATTGATTATTTATGGTCCTTTGGTGCCCATTTGATGGTTCCATGCATCAAACACAGGTTTGATGTGATGGTTTGATGGATTTTTTTATTATTATTATTATTTACAGACCATTATTTTTTATTATCCGGGCATGGTTGAGCTTACATATGATTATCCAGGTGGTCACATGATGTATGAGTACTCATCTCTATTACATTTGGGCCTTCTGAGTCCATTGGTACACTCAAATATCGGTTTTAGGCACTTTCAGATGAGTTTATGGTCAGATTATCACTTTATTGCATAACTGCCATATCAAAATGGCCCGTCAGCACATTTTGAGATCTTTTTAGTTCTCCTAGGGCGCTACAGAGGGATTATTGGGTCCAACCACTCGTTATTACAATATTACCATGCTCCCAGACATTTTTGTGCAGTCAGATTTGTGCCCAGGGCACCAAGCAGAGAGATACAAACATTTTATTATTTTACATGTGATTTTCTGGGGATACAGAATGGAAGAAATGGCCACCAAGGAAATCGATTTGGGCAATTGAGGCAAGGAATTGGCATGAGGATTGTTCAGAGGATTTTTGTGGTACATCCCACACCTTCCGGCACAACTTACAGCATTCAGTGGGGTCCACATATACTCTGGGCTATTATTTTGGGCATTTTTATTATGTCATTGTGGGGCCATGATTTGGTCATATGGTCACAATATGATATTATCTTGAGTTATTATATGTTATTGTGCCATGGGGCCATTCTATAGAAGGACATGTTACACCTCCTAGCCCCACCATGTGCTTATGTCATGTGTCTTAGTCACTAGTCATGTGGTGCGTCCCCCTTGGACATCTTAGTGAGTGCGCCTCCTCTATTTTTGAGTTGATCCATGTATTGTATTTCCAGCTCATCTTAGTCGTTGATTATTATTGTTATATCTTTTGATCTCAACCAGTCATTCAAAAGGTGGTTAGGGTTTTGGTCTCTCTCATTCCTATTTAAGGAAGAGACCCCCCTCATTGTAAAGGGACTTTTGGCTCTTGGTTATTGGAATAGAAAAATATTTTGTGAGAAACTCTTGTGATCTTGGTTTGGATGTTTGGCTATGGTGATTGAAATTGCTTTTACATTGCACTGAAAGAATTTGGTGGATATCTTGCATCCATTTGATCCATATTTTTTACTTGCAGGTGAAGAGGACGACTTGGAAGAGGGGCGCACTGGCTGGGGAGACTCACCTTGTCTCTCTCTCTCAAATCCGGTTTATTCAGGGAGTAGTTTTGTCTTTGTACCAGTTATTCTCTGCACATTATTCTTTATTTGCATTTACCCTCATTCTTGTTTACTGATTGAGTTGATCTCCTTGGTTTTGCAGGAAGAGAGGGGTGCACTTGTGGACTTGGGCAAATCGTGGGAGCAAGAGAACACGCCAAATCTTAATTTGATCTTTGCGGGAGTAGTCTTCGTCATACTGACATCCATTCTCATTATCCAGGTAAACTTGCAAGGTATGTATTTTATTCTTTTAACTTACCCTTTTGTCATTTGCATTCAAACCCTAACTACAAAATCTTATAAAAATTCTCTGGGTTTGATTATTTGGTTTACTGGCGAACCATTTCTGGGTTTTCATCCCTAGGCCTAGCCCCAGGTGGGTTCTCAAGGGCGTCTTTCTTTGTGGACTCCAACTACCCCATTTCCTAGGCACTGATCTCTCCATGCTTGCGCCCTCCTTGGTTTGTTGGTATTCCAAATAGTTGGTACCCTTTCTCCGAGCTTGTGTGCTGTGAGACTGGCAGATCTAACTCCAAGTTGTGCTAGGAAGCCCTAACTCTCTTAGATCTACTACTTGTGACCATTCTCCTTGTTTTAAGTACACGTTTTCCAAGGCAGTTGATTTTGATCATTTACCCTAGCAACTAAATCCTGGATTCGTTCTTAATCTTCAAGTTATTGTGTCTAATACATCTAAGGTTGAATCTCATCTATCTTAAGCCTCCACAGTGACCTTATCCCTTAGATCTAGGGTTCTTCACCCCTCACCTTACGTACCCTATTTTCACAGCTTGATTTGGTGATTGGGTTAGATCTCTCTTGTCGGGAGTAGATCAGGGTCTCCCCCTTTGCTATTTGGGGCTTGGGTAGCAAGAAGTGAAGAGTGCCTCGATTGGCATGACAACCAATCCATCTTGGGGATCGAGGCCCTGCCCTCTTAGGTCACCTCTTTAGTTGTCTGTCTCCTCCACCGTCCTGAATAGGATCTTTGTTTGGGGCAACTACAAGTTGTGTGATAACATTTTTGGCGCCGTTGCCGGGGAGGTAGAGGTTTAACTTCGGTGTCTGCGAGTGTCCGTGCATTATCTCATATCTTATTGCATCCGGTCTTTTTCATTGGTGATTACATTTATCCATTGCATAATTAACTTAATCACCATCTTAATTCACTCTTCTCACCTATTCTACGACATTTACCTTTTGGTGAATTATTGTTGTGGTTCACTTGGCGACTCTACCCCGCGACTCTACTGAGGAATGAATCCAACAGATAAATCTTAAGTTCCTAAATCGTCCATCAAATTCTGAAGGAACCCCTATAACCTATAGTCGGAATCGAAGAAACCTTAAAGAGAACTCATCCAATTTCTTTTGGAAGATTTCTAATCCTACTGCTTCATCGAGTCATCTTTTAGGGTCTCCTTCTTCCACATCTAGTTCAATGACTGGTATAAACATTGGTGGAAACCAAAACAATCCTCCACAAAATCCTAGGATTTTCGGAAGAAAGGCTAGAGCCTCTCCTTTAGATTTTTCCCAAATCCAGGGAGATCCCTCATGATATGCTTGAAAAATATTTTGAAAAAGTTCCCAAGTTTGACGGAAACTCTGCTATAACCATAGAAGACCATATAGATAAAGTTTGGGAACACATGGAAGCATATGGAGCATCTGATGAAGATGTCTTCATGAGGGGCCTTCTGGCATCTTCGGAAGGGGATGCTCGGAAGTGGTTTGATCGGTTACCTGCTTTGACCATTAATGGATAGATAATTTTGTCTCAAAGCTTACCGATGAATGGTCACGAAAATTAGATGGGAAGTATCTCCTACATCAACTGTTTGACATCAAGGAAAAGGAGAATGAAACAATCAATGAGTTTAACCTTAGATTTGACAAGACTGTAGCAAATATCCCAGAAGAAATCAAGCCTAAATACCAAGCAATCCTCATCCATTATTTTAATTCATTTGAAGGATGGCTTGGACATCATTTAAAGGATAAGAATTCGAATGACTTGAAGACCGCACAATTGAATGCCAAGACTGCTGAATCAAGTGCAGCATCCATGGGGAAACAAAACTTCTTTGATCATTATTCCCTTTCCACTTCTAGATTTGAGCCTAGAACCCAAAAGGCCAAGGAACTTGTAGTTAAGCCTAAGGACATGAAGGATACGTGAGAAAGTATGCAAGAAATGATGAGACAATTGACTATCTTGACCAATGATGTGATGAGAACTTAGGAGTCTGAATGATATAGAAATCCTTATGGCCCTAAGCCTTATTGGAATAATAATAGAAGGCCCGATGGAGAAAACACTAGGCGCCATCCTATAGTTCCTGAAAACTCAGAAAAGAAGAATGTTAATTGGTGCGATGAACTTGAAGAAGAACCTTTAGGCACTAGTTATCCCGATCCTGATGACCAACCCAAAAACATCAACCTAATTGAAGATCTATTTTATGATGATGATTTCAGAAGAATTCTCCTTGGAGAAGATCAAATAGAACAAGATGAGTTAATTGAAGAACCAGATTCCCCATGTTGTGCAATTAATCTTCCAGGACCGAAGGAACAACCCAAACTCCAAATTTATAAGTGACTAATAGTGATCCCAAGCCACCTTCTTTCTTAGATAAACGTACTGCTGCTAAAGAAGATATGAAGGAAGAAGAGAAGCCCACTCTTTGTAATTGTACCTTGAACATCGATATGAAGAAGGTGTTAAGTAAAATCATGTGTAATATCCCTATAACTGAATTAATGAAAGTCTCGTCAGTCAGAAGCCAATTAGAGGAATTTTTTGAAGGCATAAACCAAAAGAAGGACTTTGAGGTTGCTTACGAATCATGTCATATACAGAGTCTTAGTGGGAATGAAGTTAGGAAAGTTGAAAAGGATCCACCCATCAACATCCAGTCTGCTATTTATGGGCGGAAAAATGGTGGTCACCCTTCCTTCTACCTTACCTTGCACATTTAGGATATGCTCCTTCACAATTGCATGTTAGATTTTGGAGCCGCCATGAATGTCATGCCTTTACATGTTATGAAGGAAATGGGTTTAGAGGTCACAAAACCTTACGGGAATGTTTGTGTCATTGATTCAAGACGTGTATAGTCGTATGGTTTGATTGAAAACCTAAGGGCTGATCTTTTTGCATGTTTAGACATTTCCATCATGATGGATGTTGTTGTAATTGACTTGCCCCCAACATATGGAATGCTTTTATCTCGGAAGTGGGCAGTTGGTTTAGGTGGGTACCTCGTGATGGACTTATCTTATATTTGTGTTCCTAACTCAGATGGCACCTTAATCTGAATCAATAGAGAGCCTTTCATTGACAAACACTTAGAAACTTTTGAGGACGGGATAAAGAATACCTATGGGGATGACCTTTTGAATAATGCCAAGGATGGGATGGTTAGAAACGATGATAGGATTTGGGGCTTATCACAATCAGAACATGTGTTCATGGTAATGGAAGATGCTGATTCTTCTGAGGAAGAAGAGGGGATAGTTGAACTTGCTAGGAGAATTAATTTAGAAATGCATCTAAGTGAAGTTTCTGAAGAAATCGAGGAATTGAGAAACGAAAATGAAGACCAACTTCAGGGTTAGGAACCTAATAATGAAACAAATCAATAACAAGTTAATGCAAATCAAACACTTGAAGTTGTGGATGAAGTTGTGGATAATCTAGATGATATAAGGCAATGCAGATGTAGGCCTAGAACTGTTAGGGAATACATGGCCTTAATTGATTATAATTTGGAAAGAGAGAGTGAAGGGCTTCATCATATTCTCCTGTGGGTAAATAATAATGAAGGGACACTTCCTTCACCTAGTGAAAGGAGTGACATCGATTCTTCCCATTTTTTAGATGCCCCTGATCATTTGCTTCCCCAATCTCTAGAAGATACTTCATCAAGACAAATTAATACTAATTCTAGAAGTTGGCAAGAGGATGCTCTAATCAACGATGCCCCTGAAGGAGAATTTGCTTTGAATAATCTTACTACCTTTCAAGAATCCCCTTCTTTAAATCAATCTAATGTTTTATCAACATATCCTCACATCCCTAGTTGTTTATTGCCGCCTAAATTTCCTAATCAACAAGAGAATGATCCTTCTCACATTCTTATTTCTTCTGAATCTTTCTTAGAAAGTGAAGCCCAAAGATTTAGAATATGGCTTCTAATTTTCCCATGTCATCATAGTCTTTAGCCAATAGGGTAGAGAACATGAACATTCCAGTACCTTCTGGGGAAGGCACTAGCCATAGCAATTATCACTCACACATTCCATCTCCCCTGGAAGAAAATAATGAGCGAGTTTTCAGAGATTTTTGGACTGTGGGAGAGACACCCAAGTACATCATTCACCCACAGAAGGAGGAACTAAATATAGATGTTCAGGAGACGAGAAGATAGGGAAGTTCTGATTGGTAGGGTAGCTATTCCCATTGATGGTGGTCCACCCAGATTTGATGCGGTTCCTTCTCAAAGGAACTCTAGAATTATCACCCCACAACTGCAAAATCGTGCCGAGGTTCATCCTATTCTTATGCGTAACATGGAGGTCTTCCCTGAATCTGTGAACCAATGTAAATTTACTAGTGGTAATCAGGTTGTTATCTCGAACCATTTGTTTTATACCTAATCCAGGGAATCCGATAATATTTGGGTAGGACCTTTTACGATGGAATGGTGTGTTGGTGAGGTGCTTTCTGGTTACTGGTAGTGGACAACGTATCTTACTCCCCATCAATCAGAGAGAGTTAAGGGATTACATCCTTGACCTGACTTAGTTCTAAACTTCCTTCTTGCCTGGTAGATTAGGATAGGTAGGAACTGAATAAGTTCACTTGAGCAGTAGTTTAGTGTTTTTGGCCATTGAGCCTGGCACCTTTTTCTTAAATTTGCTTTTTGAGTTTGGTAGTTAGTCTTGAGTGTCTTTTCATTTATCTGTTCCTGCAAAATAATAAAACTTTAAATTTCTGTTTGTAGATTAGCTTCTTTACTCTCAACATTTTATTTTTTTAGCACTGTTATTTTATTATTTTGTACATTTGGATGCTACTTATGACTGGTCTGTGAGTTTGATATAGCTCATTGCATTTTGCAGATAACAGGTACATATTATGAAGATGATGCAAAGCTAGAGTGGATGTTCGAAGATACGAGTACTAGAGTGATGAGGACTAGAGATTCTGAGGTTCTCAAGCGCTCTATTCTGCAGAGCACTTGTCCCAGCTGAAGTCAGATGTTATCACATTCATAGTAGCCGGGGATACCATGTCTTTAGACCAGATTCCAGTACTTTCTTGAGCCAGTCCTTTATTATGAGATGCCTGAGATCGACAGTTGATGAGCAACTATTATATGATCACTCATGTTTTTCAGTAGCCTCAGAGCAGACATTACAACCTTATGCCATGACTGAGCCTCATGACCTCAGATTTGATGACTGAGGTGACCATTTCCTTCCATACAGAGCAGTGCGATAGTGCCCAGAGTTATGCAACAATAGTGTTCTAATGACAGTTGATGGTTCAGATGATGGATATACAGGTATATGACCCAGCAGGTATACGGTTGTGCATCGGATACCTTTATTGTGCTCTTTTACTTATCTTAGCAGCTTGACTAGGTATTTAGTGGTCATGAGCTGGCGATATATATATATGGTTATTGGTTGACTATTTAGAATTAAAGTGGTCTAATTACTTGGAATCATAATTTCTGGTGTATACTCGTTGGCCTTACCCTCTTAAGTAGTATGGACTTGGTCATTCCCACCATTTATGGCATCACCTATCACCTTTCGCCATCCATCCGTTCTCTTCCGTATTTGGTTTTATCCTGACTTACACTTCAGCCTGTGATATGGAGGAATTCCCCACTTATGCCTCTATGTTGGATAGACTCCCTGTTGTTTTGTGTCTCGGCTCTGAGTTGTGCAACAAAACTTACCGAAGCCTTGATCCTTCTGGGCCAAGAGAACTCGCTGGTGTTGGTTCCTGAGCTTAGGTGAGTTGGATTTGAAGCCTTGACCTCTCTGGTCGGTTGCCCCTCGATGTTTCGTCCTGATTGTGGATGATCCCCTTAGTTGCTTGAGTTGTGTCAACTAAACTTGAAGCAAATTGTACTACCTTCATTACATGCATATGTGATTCATTGTTATATCTTCTATGCAAGCCCATGGTTATAAATTAAAATTGTGCTTTTAAGCACAATGAAAGAGAGATATGAAATGAATTGCAAAGCACCCTGGATAAAAGATGCAATTATTTGTGCTTCTAAGCACATGCAAAATCCTAAGGGTCATAAAGGCTTAAAAAGCAGTGGTTAAATGTATGCTAAATCTAAAGATTGTTGGCTATAATTGAACTGTAATGATTAATTCCTCACGGAGCCTATGGGTTGGGATGTGAGATGGAGTAAGGGACATCTAATTCCAAGTGTTCCCTAGAACCTCAAGCTATGGTTAGCTGTGCACCTAGTCACATTGGTTCTAGAAAAGATCTTTGCGGAGCTGGTTTTCCAATCTTGGATGTGAGCTGTAGACATCTGCTAGAGTTGAATATGCACTCCTCAAATCAACTTATTCCATTTGTGAGACACTGCCATTCCTTGTGTGTTTTCTGTCCAACATATGCTTAGGTGGTTTTCCTTTTGCCTTTATCCATAGTGTCGTAGTGTTGAAGTTGTTAAGTCATTCCCTTGTCCTAGCCTTGTCTTTTCCACCTTCACCCATTACTAGCAAAATGGTCACCTCCATGAAATGAGTACACATTTTGAGATCTTTTTGGTTCTCCTAGGGCGCTACAGAGGGATTATTGGGTCCAACCACTCGTTATTACCATATTACCATGCTCCCAGACATTTTTGTTCAATCATATTTGTGCCCGGGGCACCAAGCAGAGAGATACAAACATTTTATTATTTTACATGTGATTTTCCGGGGATACAGAATGGAAGAAATGGCCACCAAGGAAATCGATTTGGGCAATTGAGGCAAGGAATTGGCATGAGGTTTGTTCAGAGGATTTTTGTGGTCCATCCCACACTTTCCGGCACAACTTACAGGATTCAATGGGGTCCACATATACTCCGGGATATTATTTTGGGCATTTTTATTATGTCATTGTGGGGCCATGATTTGGTCTTATGGTCACAATATGATATTATCTTGAGTTATTATATGTTATTGTGCCATGGGGCCATCCTATAGAAGGACATGTTACACCTCCTAGCCCCACCATGTGCTTATGTCATGTGTCTTAGTTACTAGTCATGTGGTGCGTCCCCCTTGGACGTCTTAGTGAGTGCGCCTCCTCTATTTTTGAGTTGATCCATGTATTGTATTTCCAGCTCATCTTAGTCGTTGATTATTATTGTTATATCTTTTGATCTCAACCAGTCATTCAAAAGGTGGTTAGGGTTTTGGTCTCTCTCATTCCTATTTAAGGAAGAGACCCCCCTCATTGTAAAGGGACTTTTGGCTCTTGGTTATTGGAATAGAAAAAATATTTTGTGAGAAACTCTTGTGATCTTGGTTTGGATGTTTGGCTATGGTGATTGAAACTGCTTTTACATTGCACTGAAGGAATTTGGTGGATATCTTGCATCCATTCGATCCATATTTTTTACTTGTAGGTGAAGAGGACGACTTGGAAAAGGGGCACACTGGCTGGGGAGACTCACCTTGTCTCTCTCTCTCAAATCTGGTTTATTCAAGGAGTAGTTTTGTCTTTGTACTAGTTATTCTCTGCATATTATTCTTTATTTGCATTTACCCTCATTCTTGTTTACTGATTGAGTTGATCTCCTTGGTTGACATCCATTCTCATTATCCAGGTAAACTTGCAAGGTACGTATTTTATTCCTTTAACTTACCCTTTTGTCATTTGCATTCAAACCCTAACTACAAAATCTTATAAAAATTCTCTGGGTTTGATTATTTGGTTTACTGGCGAACCATTTCTGGGTTTTCATCCCTAGGCCTAGCCCTAGGTGGGTTCTCAAGGGCGTCTTTTTTTGTGGACTCCAACTACCCCATTTCCTAGGCACTGATCTCTCCATGCTTGCGCCCTCCTTGGTTTGTTGGTCTTCCGAATAGTTGGTACCTTTTCTCCGAGCTTGTGTATTGTGATACTGTTAGATCTAACTCCAAGCTGTGCTAGGAAGCCCTAACTCTCTCAGATCTACTACTTGGGGACCATTCTCCTTGTTTTAACTACACGCTTCCCAAGGCAGTTGATTTTGATCATTTACCCTAGCCCCTAAATCCTAGATCCATTCTTAATCTTCAAGTCATTGTGTTTAATACATCTAAGGTTGAATCTCATCTATCTTAAGCCTCCACAGTGACCTTATCCCTTAGATCTAGGGTTCTTCAACCCTCACCTTACGTACCCTATTTTCATAGCTTGATCTGGTGATTGGGTTAGATCTCTCCTGTCGGGAGGAGATCAGGGTATCCCCCTTTGCTATCTGGGGCTTGGGTAGCAAGAAGCGAAGAGTGCCTCGTTTGGCATGACAACCGATCCATCTTGGGTATTGAGGCCCTCTTAGGTCACCTCTTTAGTTGTCTATCTCCTCTGCCATTGTGAATAGGATATTTGTTTGGGGCAACTACAAGTTGTGTGATAATAGGGCCCACCCCGCTTGGCTTCGCTAGGAGTAAGCCTAGATGGAGGAGTTAAGTTTCAAGTGACAGCTCTTAACTCTGACTTGCTTCCAAGGCCACACCGAGTGGCTTGAAGATTTATGCCGCTTTCCCCCCAGGTGTGTTTCCAGCCTGCAACGAAGACCAAAAGCCAAGGATCTAATTTTGGACATATGGAGATGAAATGAATCACTTGATGGTTGGCATTCCAAGGCAGCATCATAATAAATAATGCTTGGTTGATGCAAAAAAAAACCCAAAAGAGATGGAAAAAAATTAAACTTGGGAAGAAGAATGGGTAGTAGTGGAACGATGGAGGACTTGGAAAGGAGAATTCTGTTCAAAGATTGGAGGACTAAGAGGATGGTCAGGCTATCCATGGTGAACAAAGATTGTCTCTGAGACTAAGCCACAATCTGCAAAATATCACCAGTGAGTAAGAATACACGAAATCTCTAATTGAGATTGTATAGCTCCTGTTTGTAATAGTTCCTGCACATAAACGGAAGTTATCCATTGCTGGCTTTCCCATTTTGGTTTCCAGGGTAATCTCTATGTCTATGGTGTGTTTAATGGTTGTATGATTGTGGTTTGTATCTCCTTGTTTTGTTATGGTGATAACTGATAAGTGATTCCAACACCCCATAAATTTAATCCCCAATCAATCCACCTGCAGTTCATTTCTCCTTTGATGGAATCGTTGGATTTAGCAATTAAATGCACACACAGGATTGTTATTATTTGGGTTGATAGCTGGTGTGAGTAATCACTGAAAATCACATTCTACAGGAATATTACATATTTGCTTGATCGCTGGCTTTGTAACTCATCAATTCCCAGCTCCAATAAACCACAGGCTTAGTGTTTACTTGCTTGTGTATTGTGTGAAACATTCTACAGCTCAACTTTCTTTATTTGGAATTGTTGATTGGTAGCTACAGCATTGATTTCTAATTGCTTTGCTGTATGGAAACAGATGCTGAGCACTGTGTAAATCATAAGTCACAGCCTAGAATTTGCATCATTTGGAGTTCATTTTCTCGTGGGCTGTGTAACCAAGTGCTACAGCCTGAAATTGCACCACATGCTCTTTTCAAATCTGAGGGAGTTGCCTACAGCCATCGCTGGGCTCTATTTTGGCATGACATAATCGATATACAGTCAAGAAATTTGAATTGAGACCATGCATGTGATTATCTATCTACAGCCAGCTTAGTATGGGCAGATAATTCTAAATGCATGTATAATAACCCATGTCCATGGAGATAGTGGTAACAAGAATAAAGTGTTTACATATTGTTATTAATAGCCCATATTCTGGGTTGGGTAGATATAAATGGTTTGAGTGTTTGGATGGAATATTGTAATAACCAGAGTTTGTTTTATTGTTGGCAATTGAAACAGAGTGCAAAACCTTGAAACCAATGGACAGAGCCATTCCTTCATGCCTCGGTGAGTAGCAAACAGAGGATCTTGTACTCAGAGTAATTGTGAATTGCAGAGACATCAAAATTTTGATCCCACAAAAAGATCCATGTTGGTGAGATGACTGGGCCACAAGCCTGCCATTTACAGATCACTGGGCATCACACATTAACATGTCACACACAGCATGAAATCATAGGGTAGAGCACTGCTTGTGCTGGTAGCATGTTAGGTATATATAATAAATATTAGGATCAAATGTAGACTTCATACAGTACGCATAGTAATTTTACAAATATAAAATTATATTCAATAATATCCAATATTCAACATGAAGTAACTGTAAGTACATAATGAAGCATACACATACTATTTATATGGCTCTTTATATTGATCACAACTTTTGGAGGTGTCTAACAAGTATAACATATGAATATGATGAAATTAATGTTAATACAATAATGACTTGTGCACTGAGTCAAGATTATATTAACACACACACAAATTGATGACCAAACGCTCACATGGTGGTAGTCCCATGTCTAGTTATTGACTTCTACTAATTAGTCTGCTGTTCAACATTAGGACTGATTCAAAGAAACAATTCATAAATGATTTTACCCTTGGAACGTTGATTGCATATTCAGCAGTCCACGCGACAATTTGTGCAACAATATATCAACTAGTTCAATGAGTTGTTTGTCAAGCTCTAGGTACAAGATCCTGAAGAAACTCTTTGCATTAACTTCATTTCTGGCCTTTTTCCTCTAGAGCTTTATAACATCATACCATGGGAGAGCGCTTTTCAATTTGCATTGACAGTATGTTGTCCGCCAAATTGCACACCAGCAGCGGAAATCTTTCGAAAGCCGTCTCTTCACTACAAGTGAGAGAGGTGTGGCCTTGGGGGCAAGCAATGAGCCAGGTACTGTCATCTGAATCTCAGCTCCTCCATTTAGGCAAACTCCTAACGAAGCCAAGGGGGGTAGTCCCTACAAAAGAGTTGTCTAAGGCTCTTGTGTGTTTAAAATGTTTTTAGGTGTTGTGATGCGGATGGGTGTTGTTTAGGAGTTTTTTGAAGGTGAGAGACACAAAAAAAAGCTTTAAATAAGACCAAGATAACGCAATCCACGTTGCAATAGAAGATGAGAGATACACTGAATTAGATATAAATCACTCTACGAAAATTAACACAAGTACTCCAAATTGATAATAAGCAAATAAAATATTGTGATTAAGGACCAGTGCCTTATGGAGTCAAAAGATGTATAAGTGATTGAAATGTTTGATACAAGTGTTTCGAAAGAAAAGTTTGTGAGATCGTTTTGCAGCTTATCTTGGTAAATTTAAGATTTTAGTGGTCTTGATTATTATGGCTAAGAACAAGGATATTCAAAAAGTGGAACCTTAACCGAGAAAAACACTGGCAACCTTTAGATGATAGGTTGGGAGCACCCAGATTGCAAAGAGGGCAAGTGTGCTTACGGCTTGACCGCCCTCGAGTCTGACAGTGGATTCCCGACACCACCTGTTTCAGGAAGAACTCAGTGATTTTGTCTTGGTTGGGGTTTTGGGTAAAATTTTGATTAATATTATCACTTATGAATTAACAAGTCTTCCACCTTTCTGAGTACTAGCCCAACCGTTTCCGGTTGGCAGAGCATACGGGTGTAGGACAAAAACCAAGATAAATTAATTAAAAGGGAAATATGGGTTGAAAAGTTTTATTATTAGAGCACTTTGTTCAACTCTCCGACAGAGAGCGCTCTTGACTTGATCTTATGACCACAGTTCAAGAGACTTGCTAATTTAAAATGCCTAATGCAGGGAATGATGCAAGACTAATAATGCTCTCCGATAGAGAGTGCTCTTGACTTGGATTTGGCCAAGTTCAAGAGACTTTAGTTCGTTTTAAGAAGCAAATAGTAGTTGTAAAAGCAAGATACTTCAACTTGAAATGATTAAACAATGTGATAGATCAGAAAGATATGAAACACTGCTAACAATGCTACTTGCAAAAGAAAATGAAGCTGGAAAATCTAGTGTTCTACCAAACAAATCCTAATCTAAAGGTGGGATCAACCTCCGAACAAGGTCAACCACTAGAAGCCACCAGTCTTGGAAACCTTCCAGCTAGCTGGATGTCCACAAGAAGCTGATGGGGGAACGAGAAGCTACCACAAGGTTATGTGGCCTTTGGAATACAATCCCAAAGTTAGCTTTACTCTAGTCAAGGCTTGGAAGAGAAATGACAAGATGAAAAATAAGATACTAAACAGAAAATAAAGTCTAATCTACCCAAGAATCTCTTTCAGGTCAAAGATCGTACTCGGGAGAGCATGGGGGTAAGTAAATCGGAAATTATAACAAAACAACTTATTGAAATGGAAACTAATCTAAGAGCATATCAGAGATCTAAGCTAGAAACTCAAACCAATCAAAAACACTACAAAACTTCCCCAAATGGGGAAGTTGGGGGTGGGGGATTAAAGACCCCACGAATCAGAGCTTTTATTAAACAAGTACAATATTTAGGGATTTCAACCTTTTGACGAAACTTGAAAATGAAATGAAACAAGCCTTAGTGGCTTTTTACAAAGGATAAATACTAGTCTTTTGGTTTGGATCGCCCTCTTGTCTTCTTGATAACTTCTTGTTTTAGAAGCCTCTTGACTTTCTTCTTCTTTGAAAACACCTACACAAATTCAAATCATCTAACAAGGCACCCTTTAGTGTTAAAGAAAACAATAATAGAATTTGAAACTAGCTAAGTCCTAGATCTAAATCTATATGCAAGATCCTAAATGCAAAATTCAAAACACCTTCAAGTGAGATCTAAACTAAAGATGCCTAAGTGTTTAACTTTTTCAAATGCAAGCTTTTAAGACTTTTCAATGAGATCTAATGATGCAAATGAAACTACCAAATAACAAAATGTGAGATCTAAACTAGTAACAATGCAATGATGCAACTAATTACTACTAACAATTTGTTTGTTGTTTTTTGTTGTGTTTTAGGGCCAAAGAGGTGGACGAAAGGAAGGTTTGGAGACAAGTTTGAAGGCAAAAACGAAGGTGTAAAGGAGCTAGCAAATGGAGGTGGACGAAAGGAAGGGATGGCAAGGTAAGGGGATGAAGACAAGAGGAAGAGGGGATTCCAAAGGGATATGACGAGAGCAAGGAGGAGGAATGGCGAATGGAATGAAGAGATGAGATTAGAAAGGGACGAGAGGAAGGAGATAGGGCTAAAAGGGATGGGACGAGAGCTAGGAGAAGGCAGCTAAGGAGATGGGACGAGAGGAAGAAGGTAGCTAAGGAGAATAGGGCTAAAGAAGATGGGATGAGAGCTAGAGGAGGTAGGGCTAAACTAGGGCAATAGATGAAAGGGCTAGCAAGTCTAAATGTAAAGGGATTCAAGGAGAAAAAGAGGGCTTGAAGAAAGAAAGCCTAAGGTGACAAAGTAACCAATTTGAGAGTTTTTTGAATAAATGGATGGATCTTTGAATCTAACACTTCTTGCCAAAATTTTTGATGTTGTGAGATCGACTTTGGGAGATCCTGCAATGCACGAATGTTAGGAAAAAATGGGTCCTTTGAAGAGATGGAGGAGACAACTGAGTTCCAACTCCTCTTCAAACCTATGAGATCTGCAAAATGTATCACTTACAAACAAGTTTGATCAAATATAGTATGCAAAATTGAAAGAGACTAGAAGAGTGTTAGTATTTCCGACTACAATTCACTACTTCCAAATCACAAACAACCCAACATCAATGGACAAATTGAACTCAAATGCCCATCCTATGGAATTAAAAAAGTCTTCTAAGCTTTAACAAATTTGATCAAAACAATGAACATGTAAGCAAAAACATGGAGCAAGATAACCTTGATTAATTTGAAGCAATTCCCATGAACAAGATCAACACACCATATAGACCTCCAAAGTCACTTTATTTCAATTAGCAAAAGCTATAACACATCTACAATCTGGCAGAGTAAGTTTGCCCAAAATTCTCCATGAGATAATAACCCAAATGGGCCTCTCTTTATAGTAAAACCAATAGCTAAAACCCTACGTCGAATTGGCTTGAGTGAGAGCCAATGACAATAGACATGAAGGTCGAATTCCAATCAAACCCAAGCTTGGAGAGCTAACTCGAACTTGTTGGTAGGTGACAAGTGGATAGGTGGCACAACTCGACTTTGGTGATTGCATGGGAAGCTTCACCATCCAATAACCAATCTCCAACTAGGATACACGTGAGCACAAGGCAAGGGCGTGAGCTAAATGATGGATGGCGAGTTGGTTGGTGAATGACAAGTGGAGATGTGGTAGGTACTAACTCGTGTTTGCAAGAAGAGCCAAGCTTTGTGATTTGATGAGTCATGAGGGCGCCTACCTTAGACTTAAATGCATATCAACCAACCCATTTACCACTTGACAACTCACTAAATCGACTTTTGAAGGAAAAAGGGCGAATTAGCTTAAGTGGATCTCTTGCTAGTGACTGGATAGTTGACTGAAGTCACTTGGAGTTGATTGAAATCTTCATAAATGTCTATTGCCATGTCATTTAGCCTTTTATTTTAATCATTTCTGATTATTTTGGAGAGTTTTGGATTTCTCCAAAATATTCAATAATATTAATTTAATTAATAATTTCTCTGTAAATGGCTTATTAGAGAAAATATTAATTATGAGACTGAATTGACATCTGAAAGTTGGGTTTAGCTGGTGCATGGGTCATGTGTGATTTTTGGCTTATGAAACGAGCCATCAAACACTAAATTCGGACCCCGGATGACTGACATATTACAGACTCAAATTTCTCTATTTAAACTATAGAGAAATTTAATTAAAATTTAAAAATAATTAAAAAATTAAAAACCCCAAATCTGACGCGTCCGGTAAATTTTTTTCGAAATTTTTTCTGGGGGTCCTAGAGACTTAGGACATGACCAGAACCTATTCTAATAGTGTCTAGTAGGTTTATATATATTAGTTGGACTCTAATAACCCCCCATGGCAAAAATTTCCAAAATCGGGCATTCCAGCTTTGGAGGAAGCGAGAGAAAAACCAAGAGATTATATCTCGCCTGAAGCAAAGTATAATCTGATGGTGAAAAAACTCCCTGGAATACCTTAGTTGTTTAATCCAGTCATGGGGAACCGAGCCACTCAGACCCTACTAGCACACTTTGTTACAAACCCCATGGGGCCATGGTCATGTCGACTCAAAAACAAAACTGGCTAGCCAAAACTGGCTAGACCCAAATATCTGAAACCCAGATACTCTGGAAGTGAACACTGATGTGTTCCAACACTGGCGGCTCAATGAGGTTTCAACTATTGTATAGATCAGTTGATAACACAGTAGAAGCCAAAATACTAAAAGGGCCTTCCAAACCAAATCAATAGACGCAACAACAATCACATAAGGTCTTTGTACCTTACTTGTCATCTTCCAGCCTTGCTACCAGTGAACAAAAAGACAATGAGTAAAAAGGGGCAATAGAAATTGTTTCTATCATAAGAATTTCAGCTGCTCAAATGACAAATGTCTTGCATTACAAGCAAAGAAGGTCAAAGCTCTATTTTTGAGAGTGAAAATAATGAACATATAGAGATATCGAATCCCAACTCTTCAAATCCTCGGTTAGTTCTCATGGGTAAGGATTATTTTGGAAATAACCAATAAGCCCTCTTTATCCATGCCACAACTGCTATATCGAAGATAAATTGGCTTAGTTGATCATGAATATTGACAGCTCAAAGAACCTGGTTTCTCAGCATCTGGTTAGCACACTACAACTTCCTACCATAGAACATCCTAACCTATACTAACTTGGATGGGTCAGGGCAACCGACACTTATCACTTGTAAATGCTCAGTAACTTTTTCCATAGAGCCTTCTATTGATACTGTTAATTCTGATGTTAACCTTGTCAATTTCAGCATAATTCTTGGCAGTCTCTTTACCTCCATGGAAGTACCTGTCCTAAAAATATGGTTCTTAGCAGACTCCATGGGACCATTAGGTAAAACCAGCAAATTATAAACTTTGCAATATAACTTAGTTAGTGTGATCATGAAACACAGACAAATATGGTTAACATAATAATGACTGATTCAATTGTTTATGTTGACCTGAGATGTAAAACTGCTGCGAATACAGTTCACTTTTTCACTTAACTTTTGCCATGCCAAACTTGTTATATTGAAAAGAAGAGTTTTTGTATTCACATTTTTGTAAAAAAATATATTGACTTGGGTTTCAGATATATTGAACAGCTCAATTTAGTTTTTCCTTTACCTTTTAAAGCAAATTTTTTCCTCTGATTTACTGTTTTAGTAATGTAGGAGAGCCTGGATCAGGATGCACCCAGAGTTACTATTATTCCAGAACCTTGGAATGGAACTCTGGTCATAGTAAATGCAGAGAAATATATATATTTTCACAACTCTATTCTTCTTACTGAGCATGCATTAATATTTAACTATAGTATTATCATATTTGTTTTAAGTTCAATTTTATAGTATGATGTTGATAGCATGACAATACAAGAAAACTAAAACTGTTCTATTCCTTGAATGTGCCAAAAGATTTTAGAACCTGTTCGAGAACAAGGCATAGATGTACTGTTACTTTTTTTCCCTGGAGCACTGACATCACCTCAAGCATATTTTCCCCTGATCAAAATTGTACAAAAAATTTCTGCCTTCCGTCTGTGGGCAGCAATTCTCGATCCTGGTGAAAGGTTCTTAAGTTCATCCATGATTGATGCTAGCATAGATGGGATGATCACAAGGGCAAAAGATCAGGGTTTTATACCTGGAGAACTGTCTATCAGTAAAATTTTTATTGCAGGTCACAGGTAACTACAATATTCCTTTATTTGACTCTCTTCACTTTGATTGAATCCATGTTTTCTTCTCTCACATTTACACAATATGCAGAACACTAACTGATTAAGTTGGATGCCAATCTTTGTAAAGCTTGAGCATTTCTTCCGCTCTCTATTTAGGTCTTTCTTTTACTGGCTTGCTGTGAGGAGAGAACGTAATTCATTTGCTGAAATGGGTAGAAGAACAATTTCAATATTGGCATTTTCCTTTAATGTGGATACAAATGGACTTTAGCAGGTTATTACAGATGGTTGCCTTCAACTCCATTCTTGTGTTTTTAGGGAAGGGATGACTGAAAATAGTAATGATTACCACATTGGTGTTGGATGGCAGTTGATGGACCTGAAGATAGTCTCATGACTCACTTAGAGTCAGTTACAGTGAAAAGGAACTTAACTTTATGGGGCATTTTTTATGTTCACGATTCGACATGCAGCGATCTCTAATGTAATGGGTGATTGTCTGTTGTTTTAATAAAGTTTGTGTGTCCTTATGCATAATTTTACCAATTATTTCTCTTTTCTTTTGCATTTTTTGTTATTATACAACTTTGGTTGAGTTGTTTTATGATTTACACTCCAAAAAAACATACAAAGGAGAGAAGGTTCACCTCAGTAAATAGGACCTTGTCAAAGTGCTGCTTATATGGCCATTAAAAGGAGTGAAGGCTCACCCAATTGAATAGGAATGTGTCAAAGTCATGCTTCACACAAGAAACCTGATGGCCAGGAGGCTGTCCAGAAACACTGAAAGTACTATAAATAGTAAATATTCTCTTATTTGCCTCTTTTGATCATTCTTCTCATAATTTGTTATGGAGTGGTCTTTGAACACTCTACAACATAATCGACCTAGTTGCTTTGCATATACTAGTAGAGCTCTTAAAAAGGATCATGACGAAATGAATATCATTAAACATAATATTAAATAGATTGATAGTGTAATGGCCCACAAGAACGATGCTAGCCCAACCACAACTTAGAGGGGTTACCCACTGGCCACTATCACTTCAATAACTCCCTCTCTACACTTTAGGTTGGCTCTTCTCCAGCTCAATGTTGTTGTAAATGTATCTTCGGAAGATATTCTTTTGTATATTATTATTATATTATTATTGTACTTTTATTGTACCTCCGTTGGAGATGTTTTTCCTCTGTTCGGGGATGTCATTATTGTATTTGGTCATGTAAGAATATCGAGGTAAAACCTCCATTGTAATTCGGGGCAGTAGTCCCCAAAAGAATAAATGTAAAATGTATTTTTGAGTCTCCCTAGGAGAGGTCGGCCCAGTTAGTTGAGGAAGTCAGCCCCATTGGGGATTTAGGTCAATCACACATAAAGTATAAATAGGGAGGTGCTCTTCCTCATTTGGATACACACCAACAAGCAAGTTCACTCCAAGGAAGAGAAAGACAAGTTCCCTGAAGAAGAAGAAGGAAGCTGCAGAAGTCATCTTATCTTTGGGTTTTCTATCTTGGTTTGATATTGTACTAAGTGATGAATCTATTACTGAAGAAGTTGTGGGGTTTTCTCCTCTATGGTTTCCCCGAAGAAAATTCTTGTGTATTGCTGTGCTTGTCCATCTTTCAGATTAAAGATCTAACATAATTGAATTAAAGTGCAAACACTAACATGGTATCAGAGCCACTTTGAAAGAAGGTACTGTGCAGCAACGGAAAGCTAGGGTTTCCAAATCCAAGGTCTTCTCTCCACAGATCATCCATAAAAGAGGGCTAGGCTAACTCGCCACAAGGAGGCGCATCTTTTGGTGGTAGCAGAATTCAGTTTGGAGAATTTTCATTTTTGGCCCTATCACTACTGTCGGGGGAAACTAGGGCATCAAGATTTTGGAGCTTCCATTCACCAATCCGGGAAAATGAGTACATTGGACAACTTGCCTTGAGGAGGTGCATCTTTCTATCGAATCAGAACATCAAGATTCCAAGTTTGAAAAATTAGGGTTTCTCTATCAAACCCTAGGTCGATCGGCTCCAGAACCAGGTTGGGCATCTCAAACTGGTAAGATCTAATTCCTTTCTATTTCCATTTGAGGTTCTCATATCAAAATGTCAAATCACACCAAGCTTGAGGATAAGCTTGAAGTAGCTGATAACTTCCGGGCATGGAAGTATAGAATTTCTCTCATTCTAGAAGAGAATGATTTGGACAAATATGTGAATGAGGAGGTTCCAGAACCAGAGGGAGATGATGATAAAGCAATCCACAAGAAGAACATGATCAAGGCCAAAAGGATCATTGTTGACTCCATCAAGGACCATCTCATCCCTCATGTCTCATCTTTGATGACCCCTAAGAAGATGTTCGATGCTTTGACAAAGTTATATGAAGGGAAAAACATCAACCGAAAGATGACTCCAAGGAACAAACTCAAGAATGTGAAGATTCAACACTCAAAAAGTATTCAATCTTACTTCACAAGAGTCTCTCAGATCAAGGAACAACTTGAGGCAATTGAAGATAATGTTGAACAAGGAGAGATTGTGATGACTACCTTGAATGGTCTCCCAAGATCATGGGACTCATTCATTCAAGGAATATGCGCCAAAAAGAAACTAATCAAGTTCAACAGATTATGGGAAGAATGCACCCAAGAAGAAGCTCGATTAGTAGCAAGAGATGAAAAGATGGGAGCTAATGATGACCAAGCCCTAACTGCTCATACTAAGAAGGATCAAAACAAAAGAGAGGATCACCATCACAAGAAGTAAAAAAGATCCCATAGGAATCATGGATTTAGAAGAGACCTCTCTAGTATTAGGTGTTTCACATGTGATGAGTGTTGTCCGTCGAGATGCACACCAGCAGCAGAAATCTTCCAAAAGTTGTTCCCTTACTATAAGTGGGGAAGGTGTGGCCTTGGGGGCAAGCAATGAGCTAGGTACTGTCACCTAAATCCCAGCTCCTCTGTTTAGGCTAACACCTAACGAAGCCAAGGGGGTAGTCCCTACAAAGAGTTTAACTATGGCTGAATGTGTTTTTTAATGTTTTTAATGTGTGGTGATGTGGATGGGTGTTGTTTAGGAGTTTTGAAGATGAAAGACACAATAACACTTTGAATAAGACACAAGATAACGCAATCCACGTTGCAAGATATAGATCACAACAAAATATGAAGACTTGGAAATTTTAAATAGCATCCACAATATGATTCAAGATATACTGATCAACAGTTCGAATTAAGGTAATACATATAAGTTTTGAAGACCAGTGCCGAATGGAGTCAAACAAATATAGTGCTTGGGGATGTTGAAATGTAAGTCTCAATAGTAGTTGTTTGTGAGATTGTTGTGCAAATTATCTTGATAAATTAAAAGTTTTAGTGGTCTTGATTATTAGGATAAGATCAACAAGGCAAGCAAAGAGACCGGAAAGTTATACTTTCAGTGGCTATTCACAGTGATCTGACGGACCGTCCAGTTATCAAGAGGATAAGTGTCCAATGTTTAAACCACCCTCGAAGTCTGAACAATGGCACTCCGGCTCCACCTCCCAGAATAACACTTTAAGTATTTATCGAAGGCAACGTCGGTTCGTTGGTTGTGGAGTGAAAATTTTATTTTGTTATAGAAGTTTAGCAGATCTAACACCTTTCTGAGTACTAGCCCAACCCTTTCAGGTTGGCAGAGCATACGGGTGTTAGATAGCAACCAAGATAAATTATTATGGGGGTGTGAGTTGAAATGCTTTTAGGATTATTTAAACACACAGTTCAGCTCTCCGATAGAGAGTGCTCTTGACTTTGTCTTATGGCAAAGTTCAAGAGACTTATTTAATCTATATGCCTAATGCAAGGGAAAATGCAAACTTTAAAATGCTCTCCGACAGAGAGTGCTCTTGACTTGGGTTATTTCAAATTCAAGAGACTTTGTTCTTTATTATAATAGAAGCAATTTGCGTAAAGGAAAAGTGCACTTTCTGAAGAAAAAAAATAATAAAAGATGATAATAGAAGTACGCTTTCTAAGGCCAAAATTAATCAAATAACTAAGAAATGAACAACAAAGTGGGATCAACCTCCGAACAAGGTGACCACTAGAACCGCTAGTCCCGAAAACCTTCCAGCCACCTGGATGTCCGCAAGGATGCTAACGGGGAAAGAGGAGCTGCCACAAAATGATGAAGCCCTTGGGATGAAATCTTAAGGTTGCTATCTCAAGTCAAGACTTGGAAGAGAGCTAATCTAAGTGCAAAAATTGAACTTTAATCTAGGTAACTTTGAAGTAAAACTAACTTAAGCATGCACGAAACAAACTTCCCCAAATGGGGAAGGAGAAAAGATGTGTGGAAGGCCTTATCCCACCTAGCCTTTTTTATTAAATGGATTACAATTGCCTTTGGGAGTTAAACCCTTGAAAGGTCGTTTTGAGAGAAGCAAAAACAACTTAGTGAAACAAAACTTGAAAGCCCTTGATGGCTAATACAAAAGGAGAGTGGTTTTGGTTCTATGATTTGGTTTAAGTCTTCTCCTTGAATGTAACTTTGCTCTTCTTTGAGTATTGTTCTCACTGAACTTTCTTTTCCTTCAAAAGATCTACACAAGCTTAACTCATCTCAACAATGCATCCATTAGATGTTAGTGAAAAACAAACCTTGAAACTATGTGTAAAAGACTAAGATCTAATCTATATGCAAGAGAAACTTTTCAATGCAAGCTTTTGAGATTTATAAAATGAGATCTAAACTACCTTAATACTATTTTTCAAATCATGAAACTAGAAACTTCTTTAAAGATCTAAGCTATAAACTTTGAGAAACAAATACCAAACTTGGATCTTGAAATGAGATTTAACTATAGCAAAAATGTAAGATCTAAATCATGAAATAATCCTAACACTAAACAAGCTTACTCTTTGTTTTTAACTTGTATTTTTGTAGGTGGACGAAGGGAAGAAGGGGAAGACAAGAATGAGAAGGGATGGAGAGGAGGAACGAAAGCAGTGAGGGGAGACGAGAAGAGAAGGAAGAGGAGGACGAGAGGAGAAAGAAGAGGAAGAAGAGGGGGATGAGCGGAGAAAGAAGAGGAAAGACGAGAGGAGAGAGAGGGATAAAGACGAGAGGAGAGGAGGAGCAAATGGAAGATGGAAGAAGAGGAGCGAATGGGAGAAGGAAGAGGAGGACGAAAGCAAGGTAGAGAGAAGGGATGGAGGATGGAAAAGAAAGATAAATTTGAAGAGGCAAACGAGAAGGCAAAAAGCCAAGCAAGCCGAAAACCAATGGCAAACTAGGCAATGATCTCAAACTTGGAGAAAGAAATGGCTTGGAAATCCACAGTTTGGACAAGTAGATCAAGTAACCGATTTAGAAATTTGTTTGAAAAATTTGATGGATGAAGCAAGATCTCCTTGTTTCTTAAGCTTATAAGGTTGAAATTCTTTGGCCACAAGCAAAGTGAAGATGAACCTACAAAAGATCTTATACTTTGGAAGATACCTGCAAAACAAATATGCTAAGTGAAAAGTATAGACTTATAATTGCATGTGCTAGATTGTTAGCCTTCTTGAAATATAAATCTAAAACTTGAAATTCCTAAGCATATAAGTAATACACAATATCACCTTGTTATAAGATGATGTATGGCCACCAAGAGCCTCCACAATTTGACCTCCAAAGTCACAACTTTATTAAATGATAAACAAGTTACAAATCCTCTAGAGTTTCTTTGCTAAAAAATCCATGAGGAATGAGGAGAAAAGCCCTCATTATATAACAAACAAGAGCACCTATCTACCTTAATTCGAATTGGCTTGGAAGGAGCCAATGGCACTTGACACAATTCGAATCCCAAGTCTCAATCCAATCAAATCCTAGTCTAACACAAGCTTGGAGTGCTACACTCCTACATGAACTCGAATTGCATCGAGTTAGGGTGGGGAGGTGGCCTCCACCTAGGCAAGGCGCCCCCCATCCCATTCTTGGAAGTATCACCATCCATACATTACTTGCCATGTGTAAAACTCGAGCTTCAATGAGGTTTGACGTGAGGATATCAAGGAGAGCGAATATGCCACATAACACAAGCTTGGAGTCTTGAGTTGAATGCTAACTCGAACTTGTGGTGGGGTGTGTTGGAGTGTGCCCTCAATTTGAGGAGGGCGCCTACCTTGTCATTAAATTTAACTCAACAAACCATTAAGCACATGCTAACACACCAAATCGACTTCTGCATGCAAGGAGGGTGAATTCTCTTGGAGTTAAATCACTGCTGGTGACTAGATACTTGACAGGATGATGATTGAGATGATTGGAATCTTCATTAATGCCCATTGCCATGTCAATTAGCCTTTTATTTTAATCCATTTGGATTATTTTGGAGAGATTTGGATTCTCTCCAAATATTCAATTTTTAATATTTTAATTAATAATTTCTCTGTAAATGGTTTTTTTGAGAAATTATTAATTATGAGGCTGAATTGACATCCGAAACTTAGGGTAAACTGGTCCGGGGATCATGAATGATTTTTGGCTTAAGGTTGGAACCTTCAATCACTGAATTCGGATCCTGGATGACTGACATATTACAAATTGAAATTTTTCCATTTAAACTATGGAAAATTTTATTAAAAAGTAAAAATAATTAAAAACCCAAAACCGGAGGACCCGGTAAAATTTTTTCGAAATTTTTTCTGAGGGTCCTAGGGACCTAGGACATGACCAAAACCTATTTTAATAGTGTCTAGTAGGCTTATATACATCAATTGGACTCTAATAACCCCCCCTGGCTAAAATTTTCAAAATCGGGCATTCCAACTTTGGAGGAAGCGAGAGAAAACCTCATCGATTATAGCTCGGCTATAGGCAAAGTATAATTGACAAGGGAGAAAACTCCCTGGAATACCTTAGTTGCTTAATCAAGTCATGGGGAACTGAGCTACTCAGAATCCTACTAGCACACTTTATTACAAACCTCATGGGGCCATGGTCATGTCGATTGAAAAACAAAACTGACTAGCCAAAATTGGCTAGGCACAAATGATGGATCATCTGATACATTGGAGTACAAACATTCATCATGTTTGTCAAATGGCGGCTCTTCAGATAATCCAACTATGGTACAAAATAGGTGATAACAATGAGAAAGGACATTATTCAAGAAATTGTCCCAGAAACCAAGGATCCTCCAGGAGAATCAACAAGAAGAGGCATCATGCTCACATCGATGAAGATGATGAACCAGTAAGGAAGAAAACCACTGAAGAAAGGGATGATTCTTCAAGTGATGAAGAATATGTTTTAATCTCAGCCCTTACAGGTACCATCACCCATGGAAGCAATGATTGGCTTGTGGATAGTGGAGCATCCAAGCATATGACAGGGTACAAAAAATCTTTTGTCAACTTATTAAAACATGAGTCACCCCACAAGGTGAAACTTGGAGACGACTATTAGTATCCTATCAAAGGAAGTGTAGAAGCCTCTTACAAACTAGATTCATGCAAATCAATAAAGATGAAGGATGTTCTCTACGTACCAGGTTTGAAGAAAAAACTTCCCTCCATTTCAGCCTTAGATGCTAAACGACTTCGTGTTGCATTTGTTGATGGCCAATTTCTAATGTGGCCAAGAGGAAAGACAATAAATGATGCAACCGTAATTGGAGAGCAAGAGGGAGGCCTATACAAGTTAAAAGGGCAACCGAAACAAGCGTTGGTTCATGGCTCCATGGAACCAAGCGAATTATGGCATAGAAGGCTTGCACATGTACAATATAGAGCACTACCAATTGCAAGCAAAGCAGTATCATGTTTACCAGAAATTCAAACACAGTATGAGGCATTTGCAAGGGATGTGCACAAGGGAAGAATGTGAAGAAGTCATTTCCTAGCAGTGAAAGCAAGGCAAAAGGAATCTTGGAGATAATTCACTCAGATGTGTGTGGCCCCATGTCTTCCAACACCTTAAGCAGGTATGTATACTATGTTTCTTTCATAGATGATTTTTCTCGTAAGACATGGATTTATTTCTTGAAAGGAAAAGATGAAGTGTTTAGCAAATTCAAGGAATTCAAAGCCTTGGTCGAAAATCATACTGAAAAGAAGATCAAGACTTTACAATCAGACAATGGCGGAGAATTCACCTCAGAAGAATTCAAGGATCTATTCAGAGAATCAGGGATTAAGAGGGAGTTGAGCACTCCTTACAATCCTCAACAAAATGGCATTGCAGAACGTAAGAACAGAACAATAATGGAAGCATCGAAGGAAATGCTCCATGATCAAGATCTCCCAATGCACTTATGGGCAAAAGCAGCAAGAACAATTGTGTATGTACAAAACCGTACACCTCACCGTGTATTGAACAACAAGACACCAGAAGAAGCTTTCTTAGGAGAGAAACCAGAAGTCAACCATCTTGGAATATTTGGCTGCCCTGTGTACATACACATTCCAAAAGAAAAGAGAACAAAACTAGACCCTTCAGGGGAGAAGGGCATATTTGTGGGATACAATGACACATCAAAAGCTTACCAAATATACTTCCCAGGATTCAAAAAGATCGAAATCAGCATAGACATAACTTTTGATGAAGACAACCTACAACAAGTCAAGACAATTACACACTGAAGAAACTGAAGAAGGTGAAGTTCCCAGAACCAGAGACATAGTTATGGAAGAGACAATCCAAGAAGAACGTGAAGACCATGACATAACAGAACCACAAAAACCTATAGATCCACCTCATGAGAAGAACTCCCACAAAAGAAGACCAACATGGGCATGTGAAGCAATACAAGATGTAGAGAAGTATGGTGCTCCAGATGGGACACTCAGAGAAAGCAAGAGACCTAGACCATACTCTAGCTATGTGGCCCTACTATGCGACATCATTGATAAAGAACCTTCCAACTATGAGGAAGCAGCAGAAAAGAAGGAATGGAAGGATGCCATGATCGAAGAGTACCGGTCGATTATGAAGAGTAATGTCTGGGAGATAGTTCCGAGACCAGAAGGGAAGTCTGTTGTGACTTCAAAATGGATCTACAAGATCAAGCATGCTGCAAATGGTAGCATCGAAAAACACAAGGCAAGATTTGTGGCACGTGGCTTCTGCCAGAAAGAAGGCATAGACTACGAGGAGATATTTGCACCTGAAGCAAGATACACTTCCATCAGATCTATACTTGCTTTAGCCACAGTAATGAAATGGAAGGTACACCAAATAGACGTCAAGACAACATTCTTGAATGGTGTAGTCGAAGAGGAAGTGTATGTGCAGCCACTGGGATTCGAGACACATGACAGACAGATTCATGGGTGCAAGCTAAAGAAAGCCTTGTATGGTTTGAAACAGGCACCCAGGACATGGTACAACAAGATGGACAGTTTTCTGATGAGCCTAGGCTTTACTAAGAGTAAAGCAGATTCCAACCTCTACTTCAAGGTTGAGGGCAGAAGACCAGTAATATTACTGCTATATGTAGATGAGCTGTTCTTAACAGGGGAGGATGAGCTCATTGCAAAAACAAAAAGAAGGCTTGCCACTGAGTTTGAGATGAAGGACTTGGGAATGATGCACTACTTCTTAGGTATGGAAGTGTGGCAGAGTTCAGATGGTATTTTCCTTGGTCAAGGAAAGTATGCAGTGGAGATTTTGAAGAGGTTCAAAATGATGGACTGCAAGGCAATGACCACGTCAATGGCATTGAACTTGAAACTACTATGTGATGCTTCTTCAGAGATAGTTGATGCCACGATGTATAGCCAAATGATTGGTTCGTTAATGTACTTGACGAACACGAGACCAGACATATGCTTTGCTGTGAACACCCTGAGCCAGTTCTTGACAGATCCGAGACATGTTCACCTGATTGCCGCAAAACATATATTGAGGTACCTGAAGGGTGCAGTTGAATATGGGATCAAATATACGACGAATTAGAAGATTAACCTGCATGGTTATGTTGATTTAGATTGGGCAGGCAGTGCCACAGACAGGAAGAGCACTTCAGGATGCTGCTTTAGTTTGGGATCCGGTATGATCTCTTGGTTTAGCAGGAAGCAGTCAAGTGTGGAACTGAGTACAACCGAAGCAGAGTATATTGCAGCCTGTTCGGCTAGTTGTGAGGTAGCATGGCTTCGGAAGCTACTGTCAGATTTATTTGATCTCGAGTTAGAGGCGACTTGTATCTTTTGTGGCAACCAGAGTTGTTTAAAATTGTCCGAGAACCCGGTGTTCCATGACAAGTCGAAGCATATTGAGATCAAGTACCACTATATCCGTGATATGGTGCAGAGAGGAGTAGTGAAGCTCTAGTATGTGGTGACAAACGAGTAGACAGCCGATGTGTTGACCAAGCTGTTAGCAAGAGTGAAGTTTGAGTACTTCAGAGAGAAGCTTGGTGTTATCCAGATCGATGTTCCTCGAAAGAGGGAGTGATGTGACATGTCCGGAAGACGTAGGTGCACCAGGGCTATATCTTACATGGTGGAAGACATAGGTAGTCTGCAAGGACGTAATACATCTGGGATGATCTTGGGCTGTATCCACATGTGAGAAGACGCTGGTGGTCCATGGGTCATAAAGCATCTGGGATGCGCCTGGGCTGTATCTTATAGGGTGGAAGACGCAGGTGGTCCGAAAGGACGTAATGCATTTGGGATGCTCCTGGGCTGTATCCACATGTTTGAAGACGCAGGTTGACCGAGAGAGTCGTAATACATCTAGGCTGTATCCACTAGGTGGAAGATGCCGATGTTCCTAGGCTATATCCACTGGGTGGAAGACGCAGGTTGACTGAGAGAGAGAAGTAATACATCTGGGTTGTATCGACTGGGTGGAAGACGCAGGTTGACTGAGAGAGAGACGTAATACATCTAGGCTGTATCCACTAGGTGGAAGACGCAGATGTTCCTGGGCTGTATCCACTGGGTGGAAGATGCAGGTTGTCTGGTGGACATGGTATATGCACCTGGGCTACTCTCCACATGAGATGATGAGATGATCCGGATACGATGAGATGATAGTAGGAGATGTAAGTGATTGCTCTGGCAATGTAATATGTGGTCCTGGGCTGTACCTACTTGATGGCTTGCTCATATAGATCATGAAGTCCTAGATGAGAGCTAGGCCTACATCCAACATGAAAAAGGGCTGGCTCTATAGAACTTCTCATGACGGGTAGATTCAAGAGATGTCACTAGTCAATGATCAACAAGATGAGAATTGCTGCAGCAACAATGATGATGATCCAGCAATGATGATGATCTAGTGATGATGATGTCCAGAGTGTTAAATTTCATACATTCATAGCATAAAACATAAATGCATTACCAAGATTACTAGAAGACAAAGCACAAAACAACAACACAGAGTTTACCCTGGGAAACCCAAATGGGAGAAAACCCAGCAACCTTCGCAGAGAGATGATAATTCTGAGATCAGAGTACAAATGAAGAAAGAGAAAGAATGTGAAAGTATCTTTCACAAGTAGATGCCCCAAATAAACCTTCTCCTTCAAGTGATGCGAAATTCTCCTCCTCCAAATGATGCACACTTCCTAAGTGAATGAATGAGATAATGAGGTGCACTAGCCTCCTATTTATACAAGTGCGAAACTGGAAAATTCCCTTATGGGGCCGACTTCACCTGGGGGCAATAAATATTTTAATTTGTTTCTTTTGCACCCCAAGGCTTACATTGATTCTTTCATGTGTTTACGTAATTGATTACACAAAGTTCTTCTCCCTTAGGAGGTATAAACAAGTACAATGAAAGTACAATAAAATATAATGAATAATATCTTCCGAAGTTGTACAAAATCCAACACTCCCTCCCAACGAGGACGGTATTCTTTGGTCTTCATCTGCATCACGATCATCTGGGTTTCATCTTGTACATCCATTCTATCTCCTTCATCTCTCTGCATACTGAAGTTTGTCCACACAGTCTTTGTGCATCATCATCACTAGTCCTTCGGTGAGTCCAAGAGAATCACTCAATCTTGGATATCTGAGATTATCAGCTGTACCATCTCTGCTATACAATTTGCTACTTGTTTGTCTCATCTGCCAATGGGGTCCTCCCATACCTGGCTGAGATCTCAGATGAGCAAAAGGGCACGGCCATCTACTGACTGTCCTACTCTTCTTCCTATGAGATTTCTCCCATATCTGGCTGAGTATCTGGACTGTAGAGGCACCTGTGCAACCACACGGCCAACTGCTGACTGTCCTACTCATCTGCCTATGGGATTTCTCCCATATCTGGCTGAGTAACCGGACTGTAGAGGCACAAGTGTGAACCCGACCAATTGCTGACTGTCCTACTCATTTGCCTATGGGATTTCTCCCATATCTGGCTGAGTAACTGGACTGCAGAAGGTACATGGGTGAGCCCGACCAACTGCTGATTGTCCTACTCATCTGCCTATGGGATTTCTCCTATATCTGGCTGAGTAACTAGACTGCAGAAGGCACCAGGGCAAAGCAGGGCAAGCATCTCAATGTCATCTTTCCCTCTCAAGGAGGGATACGTTCTCTTCGACTCCAAGTCTTCCACGAAAGTATTCGAACTTCATCCTGGGAAGAGCCTTGGTGAGAACATCTGCAATTTGGTCGCCTGTCAGCACATACTGTAACTCGACCGCACCTTTCTGCACCATATCACGAATGAAGTGATATCGAATCTCGATATGCTTCGACCTGTCGTGAAATACAGGATTCATTAACATTTGCCCACAGCTCTAGTTATCACAGTGAATCATGGTCGGCTCTGGAATCTGGCCGAACAATCCTGCCAATAGTTTACGAAGCCAAACTGCTTCTCGAGCTGCTATGCTAGCAGCCATGTACTCGGCCTTTGCAGTACTGAGTGCTACCGAGTTATGCTTCCTGCTGCACCAGGAAATAACTGCAGAACCCAAACTGAAGCAACATCCAGAAGTACTCTTCCGATCTCCAACACATCCGGCCCAATCTGAGTATGTAAACCCTTGCAATATCAGGTCACCATCTGAAGTATACTTCAATCTATATCCCACAGTGCCACGTAAGTATCTGAGCACATGTTTTGTAGCAATCCAGTGAGTTTGCCTCGGTTTGCACATGAACTGACTGAGGGCATTCACAGCAAAACATATATATGGTCTGGTGTTGGTCAGATACATCAATGACCCAATCAACTGGCGATAAATGGTGGGATCAAACAAATCAGAATCTGAAGCAGATTCTCTCAATTTCTTCCAATTCGCATCCATTGGAGTAGTCATGGACTTGCAGTCCAACATTCCAAATCTCTTCAATATATCAATGGTGTATTTTCTTTGTCCTAGGAAAATCTCTTTCTGCCTTTGCCATACTTCTAATCCCAAGAAGTAATGCATCAATCCAAGATCTTTCATTTCAAACTCAGAGGCGAGATTCTTCTTACACCATACAATGAGTTTCTCATTTCCTGTGAGAAACAAGTCATCAAATCAATGGCTCATCATCTACAACCTTGTAGTAAAGGTTGGGGTCTGCATCATTCTTGGAAAATCCCAAGCTCACCAGGAATCCGTCTTTTCGTCCATACCAAGCACAGGGTGCTTGCTTGAGGCCATACAATGCCTTTTCAGTCTGCATACATGAGACTCCTTTCCTTGGACAATAAACCCATCTGGCTGTTCGATGTAAACTTCTTCCACAATAACACCATTGAGAAAGGCTGTCTTCACATCCATTTGATGCAACTTCCATCCCATAGCTGAAGCAATTGCGATAATGGATCTGATGGAAGTATATCGAGCCACAAGAGCAAATGTATCATCATAATCGACTCCCTCTTTCTGAGAGAATCTTCTGGCAACAAATCTGGCCTTGTATTTCCCATATGCTCCATGCTAAGTCTGTTGTGCCCATCTAGGTCTTTTCTGACCTACTGCAACATTTTTGGGGATATCAACTGGATCAATGGAATCGATAGGTTCATCCTTTTCTGTTAACTCCCTCTTGAACTAGAGGGGGAGATGATCTCATCTCCTTTGGTTCTAACATTTCATCATCAATCTCCATATCTGATCTTTTGCCTTTCCTGACAGCTAATTCTTCTTCAAAGGTCACATCCCTACTGACTTCAATTTGTCTGGATCCTGGGATGTAGATTATGTAAGTCTTTGAAGACTCACTGTATCCCACAAAGGTTCCCTTCTTGCCTGAAGGTTTCAACTTGGGCACATGTATAAAGACTGGACAACCAAATATCTGAAGGTGGCTTACTTTGGGTTTCATTGCTGTGAAAGCTTCCTCCGAGGTCATCCTTCTAGGCTGAGAGTCATATTCCAGGAAGCTTCTTGCTGAACATCAACGGGATTCATGTGTTCATCGGAACAAGTCTTCTCTTGTAGGCCAAATCACATGGTCTTTTCCCTACAAGTCAAATCCCTACTGATGATCAGTGACATTTTATAATCAAATGGAAAAACAAATAGTTTACACATGCATCTTAGCTAATAATTTATCACAACAATCATGAACATGTCTAACAAACACTTCTGGGAACTATCTAGATGTCTGTTATCTCCACTAGACCATGCCATCAAGAGTGTGCACTACCCTAAGCATGTAAGAGGGAGATATCATCTAGACTAACTTCATGAAATGTTGTATAGCTCATATGCATAATATAACAAGGTAAACTATATCAACTGCTCAATACATTAGATCTGCATATAAAAAGCATATAAGACAAAAAACAGGTCTATGTAAGCAAGAAAACAAAATACTTATCTCTTATTGTTTTGGTGTGTGGGCCCCCACTGCCTTCTTGTGGGAACCATAAGAGATCTATGTTCTTGCATCCTGGATCTTCTAGAAGAGGAACTCTGAACGATCATCATCCCTTTGCTTCTTGCGATGATGATCTTCTACATCAGCAGTTGAGGCTTCATGCTTCCTTTTACTTGAACTTCGACAACTATTTGCGTAGTGTCCATATTTTCTGCACCTATAGCATTGAACTTGAGATATGTCCTTCTTCTCCTTTTGATTTGGGCGAGGACTTGATCTCCTTTCTTGGTGCTTGTGTTTATGGAACTTCTTTCCATTACCATTCTTGGTATGAGAAACAAATGCTTGAGTCTCTTCAGTTTGATTGCCATGGATTTTGATGTGCTGCGATCCTTGTCTCCTCTTGAGAGCAATCTGCCCAAAGCTTGTCAAACTTTGGTAGTTTAGATCTACCACTTATGCTTTGGATAAAGGACTCCCATAATGGTGGAAGACCATTTAAGGTGTGGAGGACAAGCTCCTTATCGCCAATAGGATCTCCACTAGTGCTGAGCTTGTCTCTGAGTTCTGCGATCCTCATAAAGTATGAGGCAATGGATTCCGACTTCGCTATCTTCATATTTGAGAGTTGGTTTCTCAAAGTCATGGATACATTTAGGCTAGTGTGTTCAAACAACTTCATAATGGTCTTGAACATTTTCCTAGCACTCTTCTTACTTGAGATCCGAGGAACCAAATGGTCTCTCACGGAATCCACAAGAATCCTTCTTGCTTTAGCATCATTCTTCCTCCATCGAGATTTATCTTCTTCGGCTTCTGGTTCGAGGATCTTCTCATTTACATATAGTAAAAGATCATTTTCTTCTAGGAGTAGAAGAACCCTAGACTTCCAGGAGATAAAGTTGGAGACTCCTTCCAATTGATCTTCAACCTTCATCCCAATCATCTTGATTGCAAATCTAGTTCAGAAACCCTAGTAGGAGCTAGGTCAAAAATGAAAGTTAATAATTTGAAAAACTGAACCCACAGATAAGTTCGCCTTGCCAAGGGGAGTTGAATAGAGGGTGGGTTGGTGCAAATCTGTGGAGAGAAATGAATTAAAACTGAAACCCTAATACTGCTGCAGCCACAAAATTAGGTAAAAAATTAAAAGTTCTCGGAATTGAATTCCGTCTTCACCAATAGATTCGCCTTGCCAGAAACGAAATTCCTATGGCTCTTTTTCTCAAAAATGTTGGGTGAAGACTTCACAAGATGAAACCCTAATTCCGGCAGGGTTCCGATAATGCTTCGGCAATGGCTTCTTCTAGAACCTGGCTCTGATACCATGTTAAATTTCTTACATTCATAGCATAAAACATAAATGCATTACCAAGATCACTAGAAGTAAGACAAAGCACAAAACAACAACACAAAGTTTACCCTGGGAAACCCAAATGGGAGAAAACCCAACAACCTTCGCAGAGAGATGATAATTCTGAGATCAGAGTACAAATGAAGAGAGAGAAAGAATGTGAAAGTATCTTTCACAAGTAGATGCCCCAAATAAACCTTCTCCTTCAAGTGATGCGAAATTCTTCTCCTCTAAGTGATGTGCACTTCCTAAGTGAATGAATGAGATAATGAGGTGCACTAGCCTCCTATTTATACAAGTGCAAAACTGGAAAATTCCCTTATGGGGCCGACTTCACCTGGGGGCAATAAATAATTTAATTTTAATCTTTTTATTTGTTTCTTTTGCACCCCAAGGCTTACATTGATTCTTTCATGTGTTTACATAATTGATTACATAAAGTTCTTCTCCCTTAGGCGGTATAAACAAGTACAATGAAAGTACAATAAAATATAATGAATAATATCTTCCAAAGTTGTACAAAATCCAACACAGAGATTGTGTCCAGTTGTAATGATGACTGTGTTGAGAGAATACCTTCCTAGTTAAGAGGGAGTGTTTTTGTAAATGTAACTTCGGAAAATATTCTTTTGTATATTATTATTATATTATTATTGTACTTTTATTGTACCTCCATCGGAGATGTTTTCCTCCGTTCGGGGATGTCATTATTGTATTTGGTCATATAAGAATAACGAGGTAAAACCTCCATTGTAAGTTAGGGCAATAGTCCCCAAAAGAATAATTGTAAAATGTATTTTTGAGTCACCCTAGAAGAGGTCGGCCTAGTTAGTTGAGGAAGTCAGCCCCATTGGGGATTTAGGTCAGTCACACATAAAGTATAAATAGGGAGGTGCTCTCCCTCATTTGGATACACACCAACAAGCAAGTTCGCTCCAAGGAAGAGAAAGACAAGTTCGTTGAAGAAGAAGAAGGAAGCTGCAGAAGTCATCTTATCTTTGGGTTTTCTATCTTTGTTTGATATTGTACTAAGTGACGAATCTATTACTGAAAAAATTTGCGGGGTTTTCTCCTTTATGGTTTCCCCGAAGAAAATTCTTGTGTTCTTGTGTATTGCTGTGCTTGTCTATCTTTCAGATTAAAGATCTAACATAATTGAATTAAAGTGAAAACACTAACACTCAATGGGGGCTTCCCTAGGATATGATTGCTAAGGCTTAGACAATAAGGCACAAGGTGATATGAAAATATAGCTTTAGCAAAATGTTAGGTCTTTTGTAGTATAGGTAAATAAAGGGGTGATGGAAGGACCAAGAGACTAGTGCCAATCTAACAAGGGCAAATGGAGTCAAAGGGATAGTCCAAGAGGGTGAGTTTATGGATGGTTAGAGAGACTAGGCCCGCATACACACACCAAAATGAAACCCTAACATGCTGAAAAATGATTGTAGAGATATAGTAGGAGGGCACAAGAAGGTACCACATTAAAACATTGTTAATTAGGGTGTGTATTATGCAGTAAAATATTATTAACAATTCTACAAAGATGATGAAAGCAAGTTAATACATTCATGCATAAGACATCAAAGGGAAATACTTTTCAATAAAACCCTTCCAATGAGGTAAGTAACCCTTTCAATTGGACCTTGTTGTCCACCAAACTGCACACCAGCAGTAGAAATCTTTCGAAAGCTGTCTCCCTCACTGGAAAGTGGGGAGAGGTGTGGCCTTGGGGGCAAGTAATGAGCTAGGTACTGTCACCTGAATCCCAGCTCCTCCGTTTAGGCAAACTCCTAACGAAGCCAAGGGGGGTAGTCCCTAAAAAAGAGTTGTCTAAGGCTCTTTGTATGTTTAAATGTTTTTGGTGTGGTGATGCGGATGGGTGTTGTTTAGGAGTTTTTTGTACAGTGACTAGAACAAAATTAAACACGCAATCCACGTTGCAAAATTCACAAGATACAAATTCAGAAGATAACAAAATACTTTGACTTAGAATTTAAAGTAAAGCATCCACAAGATTGAGATTTAAACCAGTGACAAGGACATATGGTCCAGATTCAAAAGATATATAAATATTAAAGACCAGTGCCAAATGGAGTCAAATTAAAGTACTTGTGATACTGAAAGAATAAGTCGAAAGTAGCTGTTTGTGAGATCGTTTTGAAATTGTTCTTGGTAAATTTTAAGTGTTTTAGATGTTCTTGATTATTAGGGCTAAAACCAAGGATGTTCAAAGAAAGTCCGGAAAAGACAATATCAAGTGCCTCCGTTCAAGGACCTGTCGGGCCACCCAGTGCTCTAGCTAGGTCGCGCAATGCTAACCAGCAAACTAGAGGTTGAACATGGAATCCCGACGCCCCCACTAAGAGATTACCCACTGAAATTATCTTATCGATCAACTCCGGATTGGTTGGTTATGGGGATGAAAGTTTTAATTAGATTTTCACTTGTAAATTATCAAGTCTTCCACCTTTTTGAGTACTAGCCCAACCGTTTCCGGTTGGCAGAGCATACTGGTGTAGGACAGAAACCAAGGTAAATTAATTAAAGGGGTGTATGAGTGGAAATTTTTATATTATTAGAAAACCTTGTTCAACTCTCCGACATAGAGCGCTCTTGACTTGGTCTTATGACCACAGTTCAAGAGTTGCTATATTAACAATGCCTAATGCAGGGAAATGCAAAACTAAAATGCCCTCCGATAGAGGGTGCTCTTGACTTGGATTTGGCCAAGTTCAAGAGACTTTGGTTCGTTTTAAGAAGCAGATAAATTGTAGTAGCAGTATATCTCAGATTGAAAAAAGATTTAAACAATAAGATGATTGATCAGTGAGATACAAATACTATTAACAACACTACTTGTGAAATAAAATGAAACTGAGTAAATCTAGTGTTCTACCATACAACTTCTAATCTAATAGGTGGGATCGATCTCCGAACAAGATCAACCACTAGAAGCCACCAATCCTGGAAACCTTCCAGCTAGCTGGATGTCCACAAGAAGTTGATGGGGGAGTGATAAGCTACCACAAAACTATGTGGCCTTTGGGATATGATCCCAAAGTTAGCTATTCTCTGGTCAAGGATTGGAAGAGAAACAAGATAGTAATAAACAAAAGTAACTCTAAACTACCCAAGAGTCTCTTTCAGGTCAAATACCCTACTCGGGAGAGCATGGGGATAAGTAAATATGGAAGATAAGCAAAATGACTTATTGAAGTGAAATTAAACTAAGAGCATATGAAAAGGATCTAACTAAGCCAAACCACAAAACCCAACACTCTTCCCCAAATGGGGAAGAAGACCAAAAATGGAGGACCTCTCCACTATAAGTTTTATTAATCTTTTACAAGTGCCTCAAGGGAAAATCCTTGAAAGGTCTTTAATGGCTACCTAAAAACAACTTATAAAAATTGAAAAAATTGAAGCCCTTAATGGCTTTTACAAAGGATAAGAAGGTGTATCTTGAAATATGTCTTATGATGCTTGATTTCTTCTTCTCTCTTCGATTTGATCTTTTGATTTAAGAGATCTTTCTCTTCCCACAATCCTACCACAAGAATAAGCCAATAACTCATGCACCCATTAGCGTTAGAAATCTAATCAAACTTTGAACAATCAAGTCTAGGTTTGCAAAATAAGACTAAAACATGAAAGAGCATGAGATTTTGTCTTGAAATAATTAATATGGTAAAACGGACCAGCAAGCTAAAATGCCCCAAAAAGCGGTGGAAATGAGAACACAACCACAAAAATTTACACTATCCTATATGCAAACTTGTTTATCCTTGAAATGAGATTACAAAACTTTTAAAGGAAGGACTAAATGCAAGCCCTAAATGACCTTTGGATATGCCTAACTTAAACTTTCAATGCATAAACTTGATTTTATAAAAGAGATCTAACCATTAATTTTTTAAACTAGCTAACTCCAAACAAATGAAAACTAGCTAACTCCAAACAAATGAAAACTAGCTATTTACTAATCACTTGCACTTGATTTGTTTTGCTGTTTTTTGTTTTGTGTTTGTAGGACAAAATGGGGATGGACGATAGGAAAGAGGCAAAAGCCAAGGAGAAAACGAGTGGAAGGAGGAGAGGAAGTAGGAGAGGGACGAGAGGAGGAAGGTAAGGTAGGACGAAAGGAAGGAGAGAAATGCAAAAGTGAAGTGGGACGAATGCAAGGAGAGGGAGACAAAAATGAAGTGGGACGAATGGGAGGATGAAGACAAACCTATGGGGAAGCAGATCTAGGGCAAGGGCTTCAAGTGGAACACTTGGGATAATAGAACACCGCCTTGGAAATCCTCCGGTTAACCGGTGATACGCCGACAACGAGTGTTGAAGAGAGCACAAGGGAACAAATCGCAAGTTATTCCCCAAGGTTGAAGGAACTTCAACCTTATGGCAAACTAATCTATGGCTTGAAAACAAGAACAATCTCGGATCAAGGCTAGAGGGGCTAGAAATGGCTTAGCAAGTCAAAGCAAAAAACTCAAGGAGCAAACTAGAAGGCTAGAAGAGATGGAAGCCTATAGTAACAAGTAACCAAAAATGTGTTTTGAATATTTGATGGAGAAGATCTAACTCCCTTTGTTCCTCAAATCCAAAAGTTAAAACTCCTTTGGTCTTATTGTAGAGTGAAGATATACCTGCAAGAACCTTAAGCATGGATAATATATTTGAAACAAAACATTCAAGTGAAAAGAACTAGATACATGCTACTTGTGCTAGATTGTTAGCCATCATGAACATGATCTACAACTTAAGAGCCTCAAATGAAATGTAAAACAATATCACCTCAATATCAAGTGAAGCAATGCACATCAAAAGCCTCCACGTTTTTGACCTCCAAAGTCTCAACTTTATTCTCAATTAAAAGCGCTTACAATTTCATCAGAGTTTCGATGCATAAGAAATCCATGAGATAATAACCCAGATGGGCCTCTCTTTATAGTAAAAGACTCAATCTAAACCCTAGGTCGAATTTGGCAATGGCAAGTAGTTTGAATCCAATCAACACCAAGCTTTGGGGCTAACTCGAGTTTATGGTAGGTGAAAAGGTATGAGGTGGCACGAGCTTGACTTTGAGGTAGGTTGAGATGAGAGCAACATCCAATAAGCGAGTTACAACAAGGGAATGGCGTGAACCTTGGTAGGTATGACGTGAGTTTGAGGATGATGCGAGTTAGATGATGGATGGCGAGTGGAGACTTGGTAGGTGCTAGCTCGAATGGTAGAGGAGCCAATCCAATGGTGTTTGCATGGGAATTAGCCAATAGATAAACCCCAACTAGGATCCACGTGAGCCAAAGAGGATTGACGTGAGGATTGGGAGGAAAGGCGTGAGCTTGTGGTGGGTTGCGAGCTAGTTCAATGGATGACATGTGGTAAAGCTAGGTATGAACTCGAATTGGAGTGGCATGGGATGTATCACAACCAACCACCATACTCCAACAAAGCAAGAACTCGTGTTTGAAGAAGATTGACGTGAGGGTTTGGTAGATAGCGAGTTGGTTTAGTGGAGACACATGATAATAGGTAGGTGCTAACTCGCATTAGAAAAGGGAGCCAAGCCATGAATGATTGGTGAGTCATGAGGGTGCCCTTCTCTAACATAAATGCTAACCACCAACCCAATCATCAAATGACAACACACTAAATCGATTTTTGCATGTGGAGGGCGAATTAGCTTGGATGGATAACACTCTAGTGACTGGATAGTTGACTGGGATAGCTTGGAGTTGATTGGAATCCTCCCAAATGCTCATTGCCATGTCATTTAGCCTTTTATTTTAATCAAATTGATTAATTTTGGAGAGATTTGGATTATCTCCAAAATAATCAATTTTATTATTTTAATTAATAATTTCTCTGTAAATGACTTTTCAGAGAAAATATTAATTACGGGGTTGAATTGACATCCGAAAGTTGGGTTTAGCTGCTCCATGGGTCATGTGTGATTTTTGGCTTATGAAACGAGCCATCAATCACTGAATTCGGACCACGGATGACTGACATATTACAAATTATTATTTCTCTATTTAAACTATAGAGAAATTTATTAAATTTTAAAAAATAATTAAAACCCAAATTTCGATGGACCTGGTAAAATTTTTTCGAAATTTTTTCTGAGGGTTTTATGGACCTAGGACATGACCGACACCTATTCCAACAGTGTCTAGTAGGCTTATATACATTAGTTGGCCTCTAATAACCCCCCATGGCCAAATTTTCAAAATCGGGCATTTCAGCTTTGGAGGAGTGGGAGAAAACCTCATCGATTATACCTCGCCTTAATCAAAGTATAATTGACAAGGGAAAAAAATCCTTGGAATACCTTGGTTGCTTAATCCAGTCATGAGGAACCGAGGCACTCAGATCCTACTAGCACACTTTATTACAAACCCCCATGGGGCCATGGTCATGTCGACTCAAAAAAAAAAACAAGCTAACCACAACTGGCTAGCCACAATATGTTGGATCATCTGATACACTGGAATCAAACATTTATCATGTTTGTCAAATGGCGGCTCTCCAGAAAATCCAACTATGGTACAAAAAGTTGGTAACAGACCTAATTAGACAAGTTCTAGCAACTCTACAATTTACCAACAACATAAAGAAATAGGAACAATAAGCCACACTTTGAATGGAAAAGAAACCCTTACTCTTTGAATTGCACTAAGAAAGATATGTCCATTAAGCTTCAAAAGGGAGACAACTCTCAAAATCCAACCATGAAAATGAATAAGGAAGGGTAAACTCTTTATATAGAGAGTAAGCCCAACTTCTTTTGCAATAAAATAATAATTCTCTCTCATAGATCCACAATTTACTCACCAAACCTTCCAAAAAGTGGTTAGATCCACTTATACTCAACATAAAGAATAGGAACAATAGGCCACACTTTGAATGAGGAAGAAACCCTTACACTTCAAATTGCACTAAGAAAGATATGTCCATTGAGCTCCAAAAGAGAAAGAACTCTCAAAACCCAACCATGAAAATGAATAAGGAAGGGTTACTCTTTATATAGAGAGTTAGCCCAACTTCTTTTACAATAAATTAATAATTCTCTCTCATAGATCCACAATTTACTCAACAAACCTTCCAAAAAGTGGTTAGATCCACTTTTCTCTCCAAGCAACATAATAAAATAATGCTAGTACATAACTAACTCATGTTAAGAAGTCAACAATGAATAAAATAATGAGGTGGTTATGCAAATTGTCTTCTCCAAGGTCGATGTCGCTTTCTTCAAGGGCATACAACAAGAAAAACCTCCTTGAAATGGGATGTGCGACTCATCTACCAAAAGCGCACCCTCCAAGTGGCATGTGTGTGCGGCTCTTTAAATGACAGTTCCCGAATTGCCAACTTCCTCAATATTTTTCTTATTTTCTATTATAATCACTTTTCAGAAATCCCACAACCACTCTGCATGTAATGGAGTTGAGCTAGCAAAGTTTTAGGCAGTCTATCAAAATATAACAACTCTGGAAGCTAGGACGCCCCTCCCAAAGGCTCAAAATGATGTCCACATGGAAGCAATAGTCCTTCAAGCTTTGATGTCACCTATAAATGGCTCAATATCCAAGTGCCAATTCATTAAAACATGTACAAAAGCTAGATCCATAGAATAAGGAGCCCACCCATCAAGATAGAAGCATAGATCTAGGAGCAAAGCCCCCACAATAATCAACCAACTTCCAAGGAGACCACTCATCCATAATAGAAGCATGCAACTCAACAAAAAATCAAAATGCCTCCACCAGTGCCAAGAGAGATAATCAAGGAGGGCACTCAACCAATAATGATAGCCCATAGCACATAGAACCAACGTGTCATCCACATGGCAAAGAAGCAAGAGAAAACCATCCATGAGTATGAAAATGCATCCAAAGAGCTTGAGCTCTCAACCAAAAAGAGGGTCCACGACTCCACATCATCAAACAAGCACTAGGATGGAGGGTGCCCCATGGAGCGTTAACCATCAAACATCCTCAATCATGAAACATATCATATGAACATGAGCACTAGGCAGAAAAGGCCTCCACATGTCACCATATCATCCATGTAAGCTAACCAAGAACAAGGGCGCTCCCAAGGTTATGCATCATAAGTCATCCATGCCATCAAATCCTAGAGCACTCATAAAAATGGATGTTACATAATCATACATGTGTTTGAGCTAGAGTGCTCCATCAATAAGTCATCAGAAATAGATGGCAAATAAAAGCAAGAGCACTAGGGTGCTTCTCAAGAGGACGATCCATGTGACACATGTGAATGATGTGCACCGTCAAACCCTCATAAACACATCCATAATCACCCATATGAGAGTACAACAACAGCCAAACATCATGAAAAGACACATCCCATAGCTACTAGCCCAAATGTATCATGAGATCCATATATACTAGGGCATCATCAACATTAGGACATCATCACAACATGAAACCAAAATCTAGCATCAAAGAACATAGGCTATCCATAGCTCCATCAACCTGTAACATCTGCTGAATGTGTGACAAAAATCACATGTGGACCTCCATGAGAACGGATAGAAGAAAGATTTTTTTGTATAAAATGCAATGAAATTGCTTAGACTTTAGTGATACTAGTGAAAAGTTGTGATTCATCCTTCCTACTAGTTACCTTGAGTGAGCAGACAGAGAATAGCCATCATCAAAACTGCCATGTAGCTAGAAGTCAAATAATAGCTCCACTTGGTGTTCATTGCCAATATCTCGTGATAGAATTCACATGGTCTTGGGTCACTAATGTGCATCTCCATTACCTTGTCATATTTATCATCACTTATATAATGTTATAGATAGTGTTATGGCCTTGAAGGTCCAATATTTGCTGAGTTGGCTAGCCCACACCAATTTATAATAAACAGTAATCAATAATGATGGAATGAACATAATATATCATCTCCAATCTAAGGTCAGAACTAAGTCTCATGGTGATGCATTTTTATGCAAACAATCTTTTGGTTGGTAGTTAGAGGTGCATGACCATGAGAGAGAAACAAACATATGGAGAAAGTATTTTTATTAAAATGGAGTCATTGAATACACCAACACAGCTTTCTTTTATACATCATGTATGAAGTAATTTACCTACTTCTATATCTAACCTATAGTTAATGTGACTCATTAACATTAATCATGACCCTCCTAACACTAGGTATCCTAACAGGCTAACAACACTTTATTTAGTGTTACCACTCTACCCTCTTCTCCCACCGACTTAACTTGAAATATCACTTTTATTTTAGGCCCCCACTTTTTTGATGAAATAATTTTTTTATTTACATACAAAAAGGTCCCATCACTGAGAATATTAAATACATCACAGAATGCCTTTATAGTGTGTGGTTTATCATACCAAAAATAGAGCTTCAGAGTAGAGTTTCCCTTTCAGCTTGCTATGAAACATCTTGTCAAAAATAAATATATAAACTAAACCAGAAGACCTAAATTGACATGCTAAAACCACATACAGTAAATAGCCAGGTATGAATTTAACAGTATATAAACAAAAGAAACATATCTTCAATTCCACTGCTAGGAGAGCCCAGGGGAAAATAAACCAAAGGGGTACTTTTTTACATTCGCTAGGCTTGGCTTTTCCTCCATGATCACATGGGTGTAATGCTTGGTCACAAACTTAGCCAGATATTCCAATTAGTTGTGAATTTCACTCCTAGAAGCTTTATCTTCCTGTTTCTCCTTGTCATATACCTTGTGGAGAGCAACAATTTTTTTCAACAGAGCCACTGTTTTTTCTTCAAACTTTGCATGTCTAATAGAATTTAAGTTTGTCTCATCTCTTCTGATTCTCTGCCCAAATTCACATAGCACAAAGTACAATTTCTCAGCTATTAACCAAGAACTGTGATGTCAGGAGCAAGGAGCAAGAGCATCGAAGCGCTAATTCCTCAAAAACTCGGAAGCGAAGCATCCCAGGAATGTTTTCATATAAGATACATTTTTATATATTTTAATACACATATATATCCAAATAAAACTAGCAGAATGTTAAATCAGTTGCAAAAAATATGAAAACAGATTTTTGTACGGCTTCTAGACAAATACTACATTTTTAAGAAGCTAGAAATGTAATCCATTGTAGATTAATCATTAGAGCATCAAACATTCAGCATGCAAATAACCTCAACCATCTAGCGGTAAGGAGTCAGGACATTGACCATAACATCAAATTTCAGCATATAATATTTGTCATCAATATCTAACAAATAATATCAACCATGAAATGAAATAGCCCATCATGACCAAAGAGTTATAATATACAATCAACTGTCATATGTTGTTTACCAAGTAGGCCATATGCCCAATTTATAAAATAGATATCAGAAATTGAAAACTGAAAACTTCAAAAGTGAACATTGAAAAGTGAAAACACTAGATCGAGGAAGACAAACATTTCTACTATCTACTTTTCTTTCCTCTTACCGAACAAAAGTAGTAGGAAGTGGAATACTAGAATGAGCACCACCACGAGCTACATGGCCCCCATGTAGTGGTGGAGATTGTGAAGCTAATGTTGTTGCAATTGGAATCCCACTGACAATGGTAGTGGATATGGGTGGTGTTGCCGCCTAATACACACCTGGGGGGAGCGCAGTAGGAAACCTTCAAGCCGCTCGGTGTGTCCTTGGGGGCAAGTCAGAGTCAAGTGCTGTCACCTGATAACTCGACTCCTCCGTCTAGGCTTACTCCTGGCGAAGCCAAGGGGGGTGGTCCCTATAAAAAGATCTAAGGCTTTTAAACTATGAAAACAAAATAAAAGCTATTCTAGGAGTTAATATGATGAGATGGAAAAAGAAATAACAAAGCATCATTTGCAAGTTTAAATTAATTATTCAACACTACACATGATTGATATGCATTCACGACATTTTATAATGATAACTTAAAATAAAGAAAATTGAAGACCAGTGTCGATAATATATGAGTGTGATTGCTTCTGTGTAGGGTTGTGAAAGTATTGCAAGAGGCTTGTTGGTTTATTTTAAATTTATTAATGGATATTAAAGGAGTGGGTAAAATTCTTGGTTTGGCCCAACAAGGTCTAACCTCTTGGACTGGGTGCTATAGCGGCTTAACCAAGTGTCCAACAAGGCGAGTATGAACTTGCTTAAAGCAGCCTTTTGACTCTATGGTGTACATCCACGCAACCTCCCGAATCCGCAAAGATAAACTTGGTTGGATTTCCCTATTAAAGCTAAGTGCCTTACACCCTTTTTTGGTTGACCCAACTGTTCAGACTATGTTGCAGCGGTCAAGAGCATACTTCGGGCTTGGAGCGTTGGTTTGTTTTATTACAGATTGTGAAGTGGATGATTAAACTAAACTAAAACCCCAAGAGTATCTTTTCCATACACCACAGAATGGTGCAACACTTCGGTAAAGCAAGGGGGTAAATTTTAAGTAAATTTTATGAACAATTGTATAGTTTGAGCAAAACACATAAGCATGTATAAAAGCAGGTCCTTGGAGGACGTTGCGTGCTTGAGTGTTTGTTATATAATTACTAGAGCATAGATGAACTAATCTAAACAAAGAAAAACTATAAAAATGAAAAAAAAAAATGAAATTCGACGCGAATCCCCCCCTGGGGGGATTGGGGGCATGCGCTAGAATAACCTGCTGAGCTCTTTTTATTTTTTGATTTACAACTTGGAAACTTAAGAGAAATACTGCTTGCCCTTTATCATTAGGGAACAAGTCGGTTTACAATGTTTGAGACAAATAAAGATGGTGCTTGAAACCAGTTCTCTGAGTGGTTCTGGAAGCTCGAAATGCAAGTTTTTTGTTCAAACCTGCTAGGCATGCAAAACAGAACAACAAGCTTAGTTTGTTAGAAAAGATGATCAAAACACTTTAAGAGTGCTTTGATAATGCGCTACAAATTGCCTAAAAAATTTATATAATCAAACTAGTATGCAAAAACTACTTTATGGATCACTTTTGAAGTCTTTAAATCAAATTTTAATTGCAAAACTGATATGCATACAAGACAGACCAACAAGCTCTTTTTGTCATAAAATGTCCCGAAACACTTAGAAAGTGATTTGGCCACTTATGCAAAATATGCCTAAAAAGACTTATGAAAACTAGCTAAACTAAAATGAAATAACTAACTAACTAAGGCAAGCTAGAAAGCTTTTCTTCTTAGGATCTTTACTTGCCTCTTTAAGAGATAACAAGTAAATGATTTAGGCACTTAAATTGTTTGGTAAAAGATTTTGTAAAATAAAATACTCTATTATTCTTTGGATCTACTTCAAAATTGCAAAAATAGAGAACTAATCAGCCTAGATCTAGATTATCAAATATATTCTAATTATTAGGTTGCAATTTGATTTAGATCTACTTATCAATGATACTTTTAAATGCAAGATCTATTTTTTTTAAGAAATCAGTAACCGATTTAGATGAAGAATTTTAGATCTGGAAGTTGAACCCTTGGGGGTTTGAACACTAAGTTTGGGTGATGGAGTTGTTCCCTTGAAGGACCAGAGAGATGGAGATTTGTTCGAAAGTTCTGGAAGATGGGCAAGCTAACTTGCTTGTTACTTCCTCCAGGGTAGGTTACCTGCAAAAGATCTCACAACACTTGTACAAGGAGATTAAAAATACCTGTGTATGCAAGTAAAAAGAATAACAAAAGATGTAAGTTCAAACAAGAATCTATATATCTTTATTAATCCTTCTACCATTCAACAACAACAAATAATCTATAAAGCATTACCTGATGTTCTTATTGAAATTAATTTCTCTTCAAAGATAGATTTATCTCAACAATATACAAAACATATTAAATCAATACATATTACCTCGCATACAAAGCTTTAGCACATCAAGCCTCCACACAACACCTTAGGACTAGCCTCCAAAGCCTTCTTTTATTATTCAAATACTTAGAAAACTATTACAACAAATGGGAGCAGAGGTTCTGTTATCACACAACACTAGCTGCCTCAAGATGTATCCCATCCGGGACAGTAGAGGAGGGCAGCTAGGCAGGTGACACCTGCAAACACTAATGCCATTGCTCAAGAGAGCAGTTGTCACTCCGGACAGGGTGCTTGTCACTTTGGATAGGGCACGTAGCCTAATCCAGGGGGAGACCCTTCTCAACCAGCTAAGGTTGAGAGACAAAAACAGACACTCCCAAAACCAAATAAACAAGAGAAAGCAAAGGAGAAGTGCCTAGGGGTTCTATGACTCTAATCCAACCAGCAGACTGAAATTGGGTGATGGACACAAGCAATGATTTAGAGCAATTTCAGATCTGATTTTTGATGATATAAACGGTAAAATTCAAATAATAAATGGCTGGAAATTAGATCAGAAGTATAAATTATGCTAGAAGTGAAGAATAAATTTCTGCCTATGGGTGAAAATGACTCAAATTGACCAAGCATGTATAGCAGGAATAAAATCAACGATTTAAACATGAATTCTAGCGATTTTATGTTTATATTAGATGTTATTGAGTCAATGCAAAACAAAACAAAAATATCCACAAGCCCAAAGTGACCCAACCAAGCAGAAGAGTGAAAATGCCCAAGGAGGGCGAAATTGATGAATGGACTTTGCCCAAATTCAGGGAGCTCCCCATGATATGCCGGATAAATACTTTGAAGCAATTCCTAAATTTAGTGGGAGCAATGCGATCACCATCAAGGACCACATTGAATCTATATGGCAACACATGGAAGCCTATGAGGCCATTGATGAGGATGTGTTCATGAGAGGGTTATTCATGTCACTTAAGGGTGATGCCCGCAAGTGGTTTGACTGATTACCAGCTGGATCGATTGACGGTTATGACAACTTCGTCACCAAGCTTATCGAGGACTGGTCGGTCAAATTAGATGGCAAGTACTTGCTTAGCCAACTAGCAATTAAAAAGAAAGAAAATGAAACCATACATGAATTTAACCAACGATTCGACAAAGTCGTCGCTCAAATCGTACCTGGCCATTCTTATACATTACCTCGATTCTTTTGAAGGATGGCTAGGGTACCATCTAAAGGATAAGGAACCCACCACATTAAAAATAGCCTAGGACAATGCGAGAAAAGTTGAAGCAAATGTAGCGTCCATGGGAAAACATAACCTTTTCGACCATTACGCTCCCTCATCTTCCCGCACCGATTCCCGTGTCTGCAAGGACAAAGAACCTGCGAAAGAACACACTGAGTCTGAGACCGCAAAAAATATGCAAGAAATGGTAAAGACTTTGTCTCTCCTAACTAGAGACCTTGCAAAGAATAGGGACTTGGACAGATACAAGGCTCCATATGGCCCCAAGCCGTATTGGAACCCCAACAGGAGGCCAAATAATGAAGAAAACAAAAGGCCCCCTGTTGCCCCCGATGCCCCTGACACGAGAGCCATTCATTGGTGTGAAAAATATGAGGACAAACATCCTGAGTCTGAATGTCATTACACTGAACTTGAAGAACACATGGAAAACATTAACTTCATCAATGACATACCTTTTGACTTGGACTTCGGCCGGATCCTCATTGAGGACGAGGAGGAAGAAGAAGAGTCTGTAGAAGAGGTGGGCCCTTCTTGTCTACCTGTTCACCCTGTGAGCCATGATCTGGAAAGAACTAGAATCTATAGAAGACACAGGGATGAACCGAGACTTACTCCCTTCATGGAGAGGCGCGAGGTCCCTCAACCCGACCTTGACACTAGCCTCCACTCATCTGATGAGGTCTTTGGGTGTGGTATAGAATTAGAAATGGAGTTGGCAAGAATCATGCAGAGTGTCCCCATTGTTGAGCTAACAAAGCTCCCTTCAGTTCGGAACCAGATTATTGAGTTCCTTGATAGCATTTTTGTAGAGAGGGAGTTGCCCACTACCTCCACAGATGCCCCTGGTAGCACTGAGGTAGCCCATGAGGATGAGAGGGACACGGAGGACCCCTCGATCACTATCCATACTGCCATATACGAGAGGAAGAATGGGGGGCATCAACCCTTCTATCTTACCCTTCGTATTCAAGACATGCTGCTGCATAACTGCATGCTTGATTCGGGGGCTTCTATGAATGTCATGCTGCTACGTATCATGAAGGCCTTGGGCCTGGAAGTGACATGCCCCTACGGAAATGTGTGTGGAATAGACTCCAGACAAGTTCCAGCTTATGGCTTAATTAAGAACCTCAAAGACGATCTTTTCTCATGTTTGGACATATCCACACTCATGGATGTGGTGGTTATTGATCTTCCCCCTCTTTACGGCATGCTTCTGTCCAGGAAATGGGCAGCCGGGTTAGGAGGACATTTGCAGATGGATCTATCTTATGCCTCCATTCCTGACCCTAATGGGGTTTTAGTGAGGGTTTATCGGGAACCCTTTTATGAGGGACATATTGAGGGCATGGAGGAAGCCATGCGAAGGACTTATGGGGAGTGCGAACCAAGCCCTGGGGGATGTTTATGGCTTTCGGTGATGATAGAGAGGACATTGATGACCACGCTAGAGTCGGGCACCAGTTTGAGCGGTGGCTCTCTAGCCCTGGGATGCACTCGTTTGAGGATGATTCCGAGGAAGAATGTATCCGCCAACTTACCCATGCGGACCTCATGAGTGAGCTGACCTCGCCTCTCGAGGGGCATGAGCCTACCGAGATACGAGAGGAGGCCTCTAGGGGTCACCTTCATCTTTCAGGCCCCCGGGATCGCTTGGCCCAGTTATCCTTAGATGACCATTCCACCATGATAGATGAGGAGGCGGGGCACTCCCCGCTGGTTGAGTTTGGAGTTGTCGCACCTGAGTCACCCGCACATAGGGAGGGAGATCACCAGACAAAGGACCTTAGTGATGACATCTCCCACCCTCTCGAGGATTGGGAAGTGAGAGGGACACTCCCCCCTGAACATAGAAGTTTCAGAACGATCCCTGAGATGTTGGCTGTTATGAATGACAACCTTGCGAGGCAAGCTAGAGGCCTACCCCCATGCTACTGGTGGGAAGGGCCATCTTCCCAGGATCCACCTGAGTTGGAGAGCGATTCGTCAAACCAGACTATCCTTCAAGAGTTCTCCCTTCCTACGGACAACACAGGAGAGTTTGAGCCCAGACCAATAGATACTCCGCCTCCCTCCCCTCGTCCACACACTTTCCCGAGCTTCCTCCTACCACTTGAGATTCCTACTATGTCAGGAGAAGGATGTAGCACTCATGCTGCCTCTTTGCCCTCCACCCATCCACCAGGAGCCTGTCTGCCCAGCCTCCGGATTTTTGGACCATTGGCGAGACTGAGATAGGCCTTGCTCATCCTAGATCCTTCGGTCCCCGTGCCAGCCATGCCCCCGTATGGGAGGTGACCTGGGAAGTTTTGATCAGTGAGGTTGCGATCCCTCTAGATGGAGGTTCCCATAGGTTTGTATCACACATCAGCCGTATGGACCACCATCCTGACAATAGGGGGAATGCCGATGTGTCGGTGTTCCGGGACATAAGGGTGGACACCACTTCGGTAAATAGAAGTTTCGTTATGGGTGATCAGGTAGTCATATCGAGTCATGTCTTTCATCATATGACTGGAAACCATAGCAGTCTTCTTGTTGGTCCTTTTAGAGTGGAGATCTGTGAGAGAGACTTGTACTTTTTGTCCACCGAGGACGGACACTATTTCTCCATTCCTGTGAGTGGTCACCAGATTCAGGGATATGTTCCCGGGTCCACCCGAGGAGATGTTCCTGTTATCACATATATAGTAGCCGGGCTACCATACATTATTTTTCTCATTCCAGTACACTATTCAGCCAGTTCCCTTACATTTGAGATGCCGAGATGAGCATCTACATTGGATCACTATCAGATTATGGACAGCAGTTGTATTCCCCATGCCATGACTGAGTTTCAGGACACTCAGAGGGATGACCGATGTAGCCATTATATCATTGGTACAGAGCAGACAGTAGTGCCCAGAGTTACAGCAGCAGTCTCAGAGGACAGATGATGGTACAGGTTTATGAGCTTTCAGGTATATGACTCAGCAGGCATATCATGGTGTTATGGTTAGATTGCTTTTATACTTATTCTTATAGCATGTCATAGCACTTAGTGTCATGATCTGGCGATCATATAGATACATGGACCTGGTTGACCTATTATATATATATATTACTGTCCCTGCTCAGACTTAGAAGTTCACTATTCATACTCATTGGTATTTACCCTCCTTAGGGAGAATAGAGGTGATCATTCAACCATACCTTGGCTTGCTAGTGTTGGCTTCATCTTTTCATTGTCTTCATCCATCCATGGCCTACCTTTTAGATTATCACCCTGACTTACTACTTGACTAGTGGCATGGAGGACCTTTCCCCACTGTAGCCTCTGTATTGGATGAGCTTCCCTGTTTATTGTGTCTCGGCTCTGAGTTGGTGACAAAACTTACCTATGGTGAGTTGGAGTTCCTTGTGAATTCCCCCTAGTCACTAAAGTTGTGTTGGCTAAACCTGAAACTTTTAGTGCTGCCATGAATACAAAATCTGAAAAATGAAATGCTATATCTTGTATGTGAAAGAAATGCCAATTGAAAATGGCCATGAAAAATAAAATGTTATATCTCTTGGAAAAATAAATACCTAGGTAAACAAGTTGTCCATGACACACCTAGAAGTGCTCAGGTAAACAAGTGCCTTAAAAACACACCTGCAGCAGAAAGCCTAAAAATAAATGTAAATCTATGCAATGTGTTTGTAAACACACATAGATCAAGGCTATGGAAACTTCAGGCCCAAAAAGCAATGGAACTTAAATGTTATATCTAAATAATTGCTGGCCTTGTTTGTATTATGGATTGTGCGCATCTGTGAAGGTGAATAAACCCTCTTTAAACAACTCATCCATTTGTGAGACACCGCCATTCCCTGTGTTATTGCTCATTCAGTATATACTATGGTGTGTATTCCCTTTCCCTTGCCAAAGTGTCACAAAGTCAAGTCAGTCAAGTCATCCCTTGGCCTAGCCAGTTAATTTAAGCCTTCACCCTTCACTAGCAAATTGATCACAACTATGAAGTGAGTATGGTCCTGAAAGTCTAGTCTGAGTAATAATAATAATTAACGACACTATATATGTGGATTTAGATCGCCAGTCATGATTACTCTGTGTTATAATTGTTATTCGAATAAGTTGTAGAGCATGTATTAACCTTGACACCTTGCAGCAGCTATGGATGATGGTCTGAGTTGTATTTGGTCTTGGTTAGACCTAGTTTGACCATGGAGGACCATGGGACATGAGATGTTAGACCTTATGATGATATGGATAGATGATATATGGTCTATGTACACATACAGGATGATTCTATGCAGCAGCTACAGGGTTATGATGATGATTCTTGGGATACAACAGTGTTTGGTCATTTACAGATCATTATTATTGGCCTTGTTCCGGTACATTGGATATTTATTTTGATCATGCAGAGATTCATATGGTGTATGAGTACACATCTTGGATAGATTTGGACCTTCTGAGTCCAATGGGACAGTTTGTTTTCAGTTCCGGGCACTTACAGTGATGATTGAGCCTCAGTAGGCTGTCCTAGTGCAGGTTTTGGTCTGTTGGAGGCCCTGTCGGAGCAGAGATGACTTTTATCCGGTTGACCTAGGGCGCTGATGATGGAGGGGGTGGTCCAGCCACTTGTTTTTACCATATTACCCCCCTCCCGGACACATTGGTGCCCTCACCTTGACAGCGCCATCACTCTAGGAGGCTGTTTGGGCAGTTTCACGCTTCCCGAGGCATTTCAGGATTGGTAGAAATGGCTATTGAGGAAATCGATTTGGGCTACTGAGGCAAAGTTATGGCATGGGATGATCAGTGATGATAGATCGGGACCTTTCACACCTTCTCCAGCAGTTTCAGCTTCATCGGGGCCCGCATCCATCACTTATGGCATTTTCTGTGGATTTTTGAGGTCTTTTGAGGACCACGACTTCACTAGGGAGGCACGATTTGGTACTTTCATGATTATTTATTGGTTATTGTGCCATGGGGATTGACCAAGGAGGGATAAAATTACCCCTTGGACCCACCATGAGCCTCTTATGATATTTTGTCATCATGATTTGGTGGGATTCCCCTCTCCTAGGGCGACTTTGTCCACTTATGTTATATTTTATGTGTGATCCATGTATTATATTGTTGAGCTCATCTCAACCATTGATTAGACTTTTGTATCTTATAATCTTAGCCACTCATTCAAAAAGTGGTTAGGGTTTTGGTGCCTCTCCTTCCTATTTAAAGGAGAGAGCCTCTCATTGTAAAGGGTCTTTGGCTCTTGGATTATTGGTATAGAAAAATATTCTTGTGGAAATTCTTGTGGTCTCCTTTGCATCTGGTGTTCTTAGATGGTGATTGGAAAGTCTATTGCAACCTAGCATTTGGAAATTGTGGCAAGATCTATCTTTTTTTGGAAATCATTGTTTGTTTACAGGAGGGCGACTTCAACAAGGGCGATTTTGCAAGGCTTCTTCAAATCGACTTTCTTGGCATTCGCTTGTATCAGGGGGTTATCATTAGTATCATTGTGATCTATGCTATCTTTCTGTTACTTCTTTTGTGGCATTAGTCTTATCTCTTGATGCATCAAATCTGATATTGTTGACGTTTGTTGTGCAGGAGAGAGGGCGCATTGGCTTCTTGGACAAAATCGATTTGCATAGAAACTACCTCAAAGCTTCCAAATTGATCGGGATTGCATAGATCATCATCATCAAGGCATCTACAAGGTTACCCAGGTAAGATCCACAGGTTTGTTTCTCTTTCCTCTATCCAATCCATTGACATAACTCATAGATTGTTGAAACCCTAAATATCTTAAAACCCCCATTTTACATTTTCTCAGATCTACTTAGATCTATTGGGTTGTTGGGTATAATACTGAAAACCCACCTCTATAGCATCCAAGGCATCTCGGATCTATAGTTTGGTGAGGATTGGCCTCCATTTGATCCCCTTCCCAGGCCAACTTAGCCTCTCCCAAGCAAGGCGCACTTCTCTAGTTGGGCAAGTTGACCTAGATCTAGGTGGTGGGTGTTTGAGATTCCACTTGATTTGACATCTACACATCAAATAACATACACCCAGGTTCTCACTTTTCTGAAATTCACCTTGTGGGCCCCATTCCACATTTTAAGGGATTTAATCCCCATTTTGGACCACTTGGAACCCTTAAACTCAGATCTACTAAGATCTAACCGTTGGATTACCACGAAAATACAGATCCACACTCCTACCTGACCGATCTACCCGGATCTAAAGTTTGGATGCCATCTGACTTGTTTTGACCTATCTAACCCCACTTTTAAGCCTCCTTGGGCAAAGTCGCACCACCTTGGAGAAGTGAGTTCACTCACTTCTAGGAACTGGGTACTTGAGATTTTTGGAGATCTGAAACCGGAATAATTCAAAACCTAGGTCTAGGCTGTCACTTTGTCAAATCTTGCCTTGGGGACTGCATTCCTTGTTTTAAGGGATTGTGGTCCACTTGGGTTAAACCTAGATCTAGACACATTCAACCATCAAGACCTATATTGCCCACTTATCTCATGTTATAGGAGTCCTAAACCATAAGTCAACCCTACTTTGACTCCACTTCCCAATTCCCAAGGCACTGGTTTATCTCCAAGACAACCCAACTCTCCTAGATTGTTGGATTGACTTGTGGTTTGACTTTTGCATGGTGAACTATACCCTTAAAGCTATCATGAATCATGGTCAAGCTTGTCTTATGTACTAGTTAGCCCCAATACACCCCTCAAAACTATCCTGCATTGGACACAGTTCCCAAGGCAGTGGATCTTTTGACATTGACCTAGTACACTCATCCTAGATCTCACTTCAAACATTGTAAGTCACTTTCACATCAACTATGAACCAAAGCTATATCTCTTGAACCCCTCACTTGGCTTGTGACTTTACCCTTAGGTCTAGGATAAACCATACACCTAACTTCACTTAGAAATACCCTGATTTGGTGTCTTGGTTTTGATCTCTCCTGTCGGGAGTAGATCGGGTCTCCCCCTTTGTTGTCTGGGCTAGATAACATAAAGCGAAGGTTGCCTCGACTGGCGTGACAACCATATATATTTTGGAGGTCGAGGTGATCGTGGTTGCACCTTTTGAGTTGCCCTTCCCTATTGCCATCCATGACTGGATCCATCCATAGGGGTAACTACAGTTTAGGTGATAACAGTTCCCTGACCTCGAACCTTGTCCTTTCCCCTTTTTGTGGCTAATAAGCTCTCGAGAGCAGCAGCCGATTGTCCTTGGCCTTTGATTGTCCCACATCTGCTTGACGACCCGTTGCACCTTTTTGTTTTTCTTACCTCTGGCGCTTTTTCTTTTTCTTGCTTGTTTGTATAGCCTAGCTTTCCTTTCTTTGCTTTCCACCTTTTTACACCTTGTGTGTTGGCGTAATAAAACTTAAAATGCTGTAGCATACATTTCATTTTCGACATCTTTCCATTTCAGCATTTGTCATTTTGTTTATATTTATGCTGGATTTTATATATATATATTGTATGTCCTTATGAGCCTCCAAGTGTCAGATTGAGAAAATGTTGAAGCATTAGTGAGATTTTTAATTATTACTGGTCACCAGGGACCTGTTTTAATTAAAAATCTTTGATTTTGGGCAAACAGTGCTCAATTGATGGATTGTGGTCGTTCTAGTGACCATATCTAGTATATTTGGGGTCTACGATTGCATTGCAACAGACGGTTTGTCAATCCGGGCAATATAAGTGGGTCAAAAGCGCAAAATACATCTTCAGAAATAAAACCAGCAATTAATTAAGGATGGAAAATCAAATATGGCTAAGTTAACTTTGGAAATGGTAAGTGCAATGATTGGTAAAGGTAAGGGCGTCCCTTAATGTCATTTTTACTATGTTGGACACTTAATATTTGATGTGGGGCCCTCATTCTTGCCCAGCTCTAGTGATGGGACGAATTTGCCCATAAAGGGGCGTTTTTCACCATGTAAAAATTGAAATTTTTTAAAATTAATAGTGTGAGACTATGGTTGTATGGTCTAGGGGGCTAAAACAGCCCATAGACACCCCCTAGACACTTGTTTGCATATTGTATGGGCCCCACGAGTGGCCCCTTCTCTCCCTTGGGCACATGAGGGCAATTTGCCCCCCTCTATAGAGCACTCCTCCACCATTCAATTTGGCATTGAGAGAGATGATCTCAGCCATTGATTTTGGAGGGAGTTAGGTTTTGATTATGAGCTATCTCTATAAGAGAGCAAGCTCTCTCATTTGTACCTCCTCTTGGCGTTTGAATACTTGAGACTGAGATTATTGAGAGACATTTCTTCCGAGTTACTTGTGATATGGTGTGGGATGTTTATTGTGTCGATTGGTAGCATATTTCTGATGCATTGTTGAGTTGTTTGCGGTGTCTCTATCTCTCCTTGGCCATTACGAATTTGCAGGTGAAGTTGACCACTTCAGGAGGGCACAACACTTGAGCTAGCAACTCCATGCTAGTGTTTTCTCTTCGGGATTTCAACAAGGGAAGTAAATTTGCATTTTCCATTTGTTTTCCTTCATTATTTGTCATTCATTTGCTGGTTGCTTCTTGTTATTTGCTATAGATACTGATTTATCTCTCTCTGGAAGGTACCAAGGCGCATTGGGTCACTGGATGCACCAAAACGCTTGGGGAAAACGCACTTCTGCTCAACACTTGATCTTCGGGGTTTGTCTTCACACAAAAACTTCTCCATATCCATCATTCCAGGTATGCCATTCTCGCTTGTTCCTCATATTTCATTTTCACTGTGAATATTAAGTTGCAAAACACCAAAATAAACCCTAAATTTAAAAACACGAAAATCTCACTGTTAAAAACTTATTTTCTTTATAAACCCGCTTCTAATATAATTTTCAGAGTCCAATTTCAAAATTTCACATCATTCCGACTCCATTTGCCCATCCCCATAGGCACTAGTTATTTTCTGATTTCGCCCTCCTTGGCTAGATTGCTCATTCACACTGCTGGGGTCTTTTCTGGGTTTTGGGTGTGCTTGGTTCATGTTTAAATTGTCATTTAATTATCAGAAATCAAGTTATCATTCACTAGAAGTGCCTAAAAACTCTAATTTGTTGCTGCCCTAGGTCCATCAAGTCACTTAATCAATCTTTTCCTTTGGCAAAATTTGATCACCTCACCACTTCTAGTTTATTTTGTATCCTTAGCTGATTACCACCCATATAATTGCTGATTCACTTCATCTATTTTCATCACTTTAGATTTGGTCGCATTCCATACCACGCTTATTTCATCTTGGTGTCCAATCGTTAGCTGGAATCGAGCTTAGGGTCCACTTGACACTCATCTCTTGTCTTTGTTTGTTTCATCTTTTGGGATTTGGGTGTCTATTTTGTTTCTCAACCATCGCTGGTTGAGCAGGGTCTCCCCCTTGACTTGGCTACTTGCCTTGTCTGAAGCGACAAACACCTCGTCTGGTGTGACAAACGTTCTTCGAACGATGGACTTGGTGTTTGCAGGTGTCACCTGCCTGGTTGGTTTCCCTCTACCATCCCGGACGAGATATCTTTAGTAGCAGCTAGAGTCTGTGTGATAACATGTTCCACCTTCAGATGAATAATAATGGACCAAAGCACTCTCTTTTATAGCATAAAGCATGCAGAGTAGAGGGCAAATTGCTTTGATGGATGAGTTAACTAATGCTTGGTTGATGTGATCTGAAAGTTGATTGAATGCCAATTGAAGGAGAATTCGCCACCTCTCTGACTGGTTGGTAGAAATTTCCTTGAGATTATCACCTCAGATCTTAGCCATCCATCTCAAGAAGTCGCCCATGCATGGAGAGGGCACACTTCCCAAGAGAGAGTTAACTACAAGCTAACTGATATTGATTGGAATCAACTTTTCGGAACTCAGATAAAATGTGGACTATCCAGTCACTTTAGTTGAAGCTCAATTCAACTTCGGACATCCTCCATTGTTTTAGGAATTTGTCCTTTTATTAATAAAGATGTCTTTTTTTAATATTTATTTTGTCTCTTTTGGAGAATTTGAGTAAATATCAATTTTTTAGATAAATACTTACTCAAAACTTAGGAAAAGTGGGTTTATGGGTTAAACGGGTGCTCTGGCTTAGAAAATGAGCCTCCATTTATCAAAATCCACCCACAAACCACTTAATTATTACAATTTGAATTTTTTCAATTAAACCATAGGAAAAATGGTTTAATTAATTGAAAAAATTAAATTTCTAATAAAAATTAAAAAATCGTCCATGGTCACGATTTTTTTTTTTTAAGTTGATTTTAACCACCTAGGGACCTATTATACGACCATATGAATTTATAATAGTGTCTAGTATGTTTATATATGTTATAAAATGGACTCTAATAACCCCCCAAGGCTTAACCAATTTCGGACATTCCAGCTTTGGAGGTGTAGGAAAAAAACTCATCGATTATACTCGGCTAAAAGCAAAGCATAATTGACAAGGGAAAAACCTCCTTGGAATACCTTCTTTGGTTGTCAAGTCCTAGGGAACCGAGTCACTCAAAGACCACCATGCTAGCACACTTTATTACAAACCCCATGGGGCATGGTCATACATTACAAAAATGAAAAAATGGGCCCAGAAAAGGCCAAAATTGGAACTTCTGAACTCTGATAAGCACAAGTAATTGTGCAACACTGGTGGCTCTCTGGAAGTCCAGCTGAAGTGCAACTCAGTTGGTAATAGGTGGCATCTCAGCATGATCAACATCCTGAGTCCCATCAGCAAATAGTTCGGCCTCCAAGCACCCCAAATCTATGGCTCCATCCTTGAAATTATTTTCACATGGATTGATGTCTCAAGTCTTATATAGGATGCCATTTTAGGTGCTCTAACACCTCTTTGCAAAAGTGTTTAGAGCCTATGAAAGCACCCTCACTGACCAACCCAAGTTTTCAAACTGGAACCGGATTAGAATTGGTTTGCTCCAAAATTACAAACTGGACCAGAACTTATCGAAAAATAGAATAAAAATCAGACCAATAAAAAATAAGTAAATATTCAAATTGTAATTTAAAAAATAATGTTCATATTCATTTAAATCCAAACCATTAGACACCAAATATGCAAATTTTAGTAATTTATGTTGCATGTATATGTTCAAATAGCAAAATTACATCAAGATATAAATTCCGAGAAATGTGTAATTGAAGTTATGGGATAAAATACATTACATAAATATTAAGCCTCTATAGTCTAAACTGCTTCCATTTGATGTTTAAAATCAGTGGGCACCTGAATCCTATAATGAGTAGAACATAGGATTCAATTAGCTGGCACCATTGAGCAGCGTAATCCTCTTCTAGGTTTCAATCTTAGAATCCCACAGTTCCCAGCTCAAGGGGTGCATAAGGAAGGGGTATAAAGTCTTGTTTTGAATAAATGCTAAAATGTTAGAAAAACTCTTAATTGTGATTTTCTATCTTCTTTGTGTGAGGGCCGATGGCTCTGATTCCATCAGCAAACATCTCGCAATGGGGGGTCCCACTTTAACTTTTAATGTTAAGTTTTAGGTTAATGTTGACAGGTACCTGTACTTATATTAGTTGACATTCACCTTTACTTATATTTTATTTTCATCAACTTCAAGAGATAAGATACAATTCCAAAAGAGGGTGATTTCCTTTTTTTTGTGTGTGTTGTTTAGAGGTTCTTGTTTAACTGGTTGGTTTGGTTAAGAACCCGTCCAAAACTGGTTTAGGATCCAGAATGGACTGGAAATCCCCAAAACCAGTCAAAACCAACCAATTTTGACTACCATGTGCCAAATGTTGCACTTGTGATGAAAAATGGGCATACATCTTCCATCACTGGACTAGATTAATCTTATCTCGATCTTTCACTACATGCACTAAACCAAATAGTGCATGCTCGCCACTATACATGCTCAATTGTTGTTGTGTGAGATCACATTAGCCTCATCACGCACCAAGTTGTCTAATGCAATCATATATCCATTCTAAACCTTTTGATCCAGGTGGGGTCTTCTTTCCATCCGACTGCCAAACACTTGTTCCAGCCATGATGTAGAGTAATATCTTTGTGTAAGGAAATATGCTAAGGCGTGGAGTGGAAAATTTAACTTATTCCAACATTGGGCCACTTCTTTACGAATATGATCATAAAGATAACATCTTTAGGGTCAGCAATCTTTTTGATCTGGCTTAACATGTTTCCATCTACTCGTACACCTTTTGAGTGAGTGGCTGCTCTAAATCTACAAACTAAATCATATTATAAATGGGATTGGTGCATTGAAGAACATACCTAACATTTTTATTAAAGTGATTACTTGGAATGATTTCCCACACCTCATCAGACAACTCTCTATCAGATCCTTGCAACCACAACTCCTCCCATGAATCAATCACCACCATACTAGGTAATACCTCTCTTACCTTCAAAAGACACCTGAAGGTGAGGTAATAACTAGCTAGCAAATATATGCTTTGCAAGCTTAAGTAGTTCCAACTTAGAGTGGTTGCAGAAAATGTAGTGGATGACACTGTCATTGCTGATGAATTTTATGATCTTCTTCACTTTCTTGTACAAGGCACCATTTCATATATAATTACTCTTACTAATATCATGCATCAAAATGTTCAATTTGTGCACCAAACACCTGTACCAAAAAATGTTGAGATTGCCTTTGACTTTTTGAATCACATAAAGTGCCATAAACTTATGCAAGTTGACCAGCTGGACAATTGTTCTCCTGAAAGTGTTGAAAATCAATAGATTAAGAAGAAACTAATGAACACAAGAAGTCAAGTTGTATACCTTTTCCATTTTTGTGTATTCAGTTCATCTTCTGAAAACCATTATAAGGTGCCCTCCTTTCAAACTTGTAAGGTGTACCAACTACCAACGATGATATCAGTGCAATCAAGCAGCATGATATCACAATCTATTGTATCAACCAAATGGTCAGTGGCAAAAGCTATTGGATATCTATGAGTAACAAGAGTAGGTTGTTCTGCTTCCTTGAGCCATGCAAGATGATAAGGATTGGGATGTCCCATGGTTCAAAGTTGAAGCTTTTCAAGTAGTTGCTGAGAAATAAGGTAATTTTAACTCATGTTGTCTATGATCAACTTAGCCAACTTATCATTGATCTAGTAGTTGTGAGTAAAGAGAGCTTGTCAATGGTTGTTGGAAGTCTTTGTTGTCCATAAGAGCTAGATTAGGACTGGAAGTAATGGGTTAGAGATGTCAACCTTAGCACCTTCTTGTTTTTGTTCTGAAAGAGTTTTGGTCTCCTTAGCCTGCAACTTTTAACACTCATTAGTCGAGTGATCATACCACATGATACATGCAGTACTTCTTTTTCCCATTGCCCTGGGAATATGACTTGTTATGTGCAATGTTGCCATTCCCATTATCGGAAGGCTGAGTAGGAGGAGAAGAAGAAGCTGACTTTGGAATGAAAGCTTCTTCTGTGATTATCACTAAGAGGATCGATTCAGCTTTGAATATGTCTTTTGGACTCTATCTTCAGTGCAAAGGAACACTTTCTCAAGAGAGGTGAGGTTGAGCAGCTCATTTTCCTTTTTTTTATTGTAACAGTCAATGTATTGTTGAATAGACTCTGCAGTAAATTGTTGAAGTTGTAACCAACAAGCCAGCATTTCCTTTCTGTAACTAAGAGGATAGGATCTCTTTTTGATTGAAGTCTTTAAGTTAGTCTAAAGTGTAAAAGATGGTTGGGTAGATGAACTTATCATTGGAACATGGGGGGTGCCATGATGTAAGAGCTTGATCACACTTTGATCTTTAGAAACTATGACATTTTGTTCATCATTAATGTTCTTTTTGTTAGCTTTGGGGTTACTTTGAAAGTGTTTACACCATATTTGATTTGGGGCACATGGTGTATGTTTAGCCCTTGGATGGTTTGTGATGGATTTACACATGGGAGATTGTCCGTGATGGACTTGCACATTGGAGATGGCTTACTTAGTGGTTGTTTGACCTTAGTTTAGCGCTTGCATGACATTCTTCCCTAGGGCGTTGGAATTCTCCTAACAACTTGGGTGACGTTCTACATGATGGCTACATGGAGATGGTTGCTTGCTTGGAGAACACCCTACTTGGGAGGAGGAGTATTTTACATCCCAGAGGAGTGCATTGGGCCCTAAACAACACAGGGTAGCTTGGATGCTTGCATGGAGGCTTAGAGTTGGCTCGGGGATGTTGGCTTGTGATAGTGTTCATGCAGGGGGAGTGGACCCAGTGGAGCACATTCCTTAGGAAGATTGTTGGAGTCTTAGGAGGCTTGTAGGAGTGTTGGACACACCTCATGGAGCGCCTTTGCATTTGGAGCCTTGCTTGTGGACGACATCACCTTGGAGCTTGACATGCATACCTTGGAGTGTAGCTGTGTAGCACTTCAAATGAGCCTACATGTGTTATTGTGGGTTGCTTGTAAGACATTGGCACACAGATGTATTGTTGGCCTCCCTTACCTCTCATATATATAGAATAAGGAGAGTCCTTCACTCACTCATTTTTATCACTCTTGTGTTAGAGTTGTGATTAGGAGGAGCACACCACTTATCTATCTTGGAGTCACTAGGGTTTCTTGAGCTTGTTGGAGTATCTTGAAGACTAGGGTTAGGGTTTCATCCCTTAAGATTTACAAATTAGGGTTTTGAGTTGAAACCCTAGGTTGTACTTGGAGAAGAGAAGAGGAGACATCTTGCCTTGGAGGACATGCTTGCTGGATCTCCATGGTGTGAGCTAGGGTTTTCTTGGTTTCCCTCAGCTAGGGTTGTGGTCCTTGGAGAGCTAGAGGATTGTACTAGCCTTGTGATAAGGCTATGGTATGTACATGAACTTCATCTTTATACATATTAATGAAGTTTTCAGCTCTCCAGTACTTGTGTAAATTGCAGATTTGATCTTCAGCCATCTATATTTTCCACGGTTTGTAATTTCCAGCATTATATGGCTTGCTGATTTTGACAAGTTAAGAGTGAATATGTTAAGAAATTTTGACATTTTCAGAGTGAACTTCTTCCGGGATATCCACAGTGAGCATTTTTCTTGTCAACGTTTTGAATCTGAAGCAGGATTCATCATTAGGACAAATAGTCGACAACGTCGACAAGAAAAATGCTCACTGTGGATACTTCAGAAGAAGTTCGCTCTGAAAATGAAAACCACAGGACTCTTGGAACATAAATTTAACATTATAATTGAATAATACAAGGGTAGATTTACAGCTGTCATAAGTGTTTTTCAGATCTGTTATATGCATGATAAGATTGCCCTAGAGGGCTGAAACTTATTGGAAAGGATTGGTATCTTTTCTATTGAGTTGCCTAGTGAGTTGGGGTTGTTAAGATTTGAAATATTGTCCTCCGCTGCTGCTGTTTTGTTTATATGTCATAACAGTCCTAACACTGAAATTTCACAGGGTTAAGATCTGGGAAACCTCTAGGAAAGAGGTGAAATTTCTGTTTTGCATTAAACTCATGAAACTAGAAATTTTCACACCTTTGAGTTTTAAAAAGGTATTTGGGCTTTGAATCCATACATTGAACTTCTCACCATTAAATGAACCATCAAAATAGGGAATGCCGATCTTAGTATCCATCTTGAAAGTTAGTTGCTTTGAAGAACTAGTTGAGGGCACAGTGGATGGTTGTCCAACAAGAGTCCCCATGAACTGCTGTTGTTGTTGCTGATTTAGCTTCAACAAAATTCTCAAATAAAAACATCACATCATGAGTCAACTTATTTTGGAATACATTCTGTTGTTGTTGATGATCTCAGATCTTCTGTACGAACAGTTGGTCCATGTCAGCTGGTTGAAAAGTGTCGGGAGATGTAGACCCATATGGATTGTCCAAATATTCTTCCATGGAGGTAGCTCAGAAGATCAATTTTGCAGGTCTGAATGTAAGACAAGAGAAGATAATTTTATTAATGTCCAACAAAATTTTAAATATCACAGAAGTAGGTCAAAGGGACATCCAGTGTCAATACAAAGTGGGAGTACCAAAGAAAAATCTATGGTACAGTTGCAAAATATGGCATAACCCTAACCTAGATAAAAATTCACAAGTGGCACATAAATTCTTCTATCTTTTAAAAAATATCCAATGAAGTTCACTGATTATAGGTGCAGAGTCCACAAATTACAGAGAAAGTCTACAGAATGTCAGAATCAGCCAGAAAATCCACAGGAGTAGCAGGAAGCTCCGTGGTCTTATAGCAGGTTCTAGTGGACTCCACAAAGTAACTGTAGAATTAGACCTAATTGAGGCACAAAATATGAGGAATTTGTGTCTACGTGAAAAAGTCCGCAGCTACATAAGATTCATGAAATGTGGATGGACAACATCGAGTGACAGGCAGAGAAAGTGCCAAAAACCAAGAACTTCGGGAAGGAGGCAACATATCAGGAATCACTCAATTGATTTGCCAATTCTCTGAAGAAACTCTGGATGGGTGTTTAAAGCAAACCCAGACAATTGGGAGTTTAAGGTGGATGGGAAAGAATCCAAAGAATAAAGAATTCTTGAATTCAAAAAGCATAGGCTCTGATACCAATTGATGTGTATTCACAGCTGAAACATGGTAAGCAGTGAACATGGAAACCAAAAAAAAAGAACACACATGCACAAGAGACACAAATGTTTACCTCTGGTACAGTTGTACACTCGATTATTAGATATAGGCATATCTAAGAGTACATAGAGACAAAACTAGTACATACAAGATTAGCACAAGTCCCATGCATAGCTTGCACACCTGGCCTCTGAAATAAGAAAAATGAACTAATCCAAAAAAATGTGGATGAGAAGAAAAGCAAAATGCAAAAGGCTTATTTTAAACTATATACAACTATTTTCCAAAATATTAGCGTATGAGTTTTCATCACCTGGGCATTTATTATCAGTTTTCTGTGGAAAATTACCTTACCTGCAACACTAAACAATTTGAAAAGTGGAGTTTCTTAATGGTGGAAATTAGTAGGGAGAGTAATAGAACTAGGAGTCCAGAAGATGGGCACTGTCTTTCAAAACATTCCGAAATATAGGGTCCACAAAACCAAAGCTTTCCTCTGAGCAACTCTTGGGCTGTTTCACCCTAGTTCTTCGTGGCAAATTGTATTGTGGTAGCAATTTCAGTATGTGATTATCTTTCTATTTAATGTGTTCATTTGGGGATCTAATATCACCTGAAGCTATTGTTGTCAAAGAAGATAGAAGCACCAAAATGTAATTGATCTTCTCTTATGTTGATTCACAACCTTGTATATCTTTCTGTTGTATCTAAGCTTCTTGTGATTTCCAACTTATGTAAAGATATATCTGGTCTTTCCTGTCTCTGGTAGTGTTGGTGCATGGTGTGCAAGAAGTATTGCAAAGAAGCGTGCAGAGGGTTTCATTCAGATGTGTAGTTTCTTCGAAATCAACTCTGACAATTTGTCCCAGTATCCAAAACCAGTTTTAAGCCTCAGTGGCGGGCTTGATGGCCAACTCAAATTGGCTAGTGTGGCAAATCTTGCAGGTGAAATACATAGAATAGAACCTGAGATGGGGGAGTTCAATACATATGCTGTCAAACCTGTTATTATCATTCCTGGAATGAACCATGCACAATTTAGTCACGGCATCCCCAACAAAGAAAGAGGTGACCTTGATGCAGATGTTTCAATTGAACAGGCTAGATCTCAGACTGCAGAATTTATCGCATCATTTCTCACAGTGCACATTAAAGGAGAGGCTGGAACAAGGCAGCTGGCATTTGAAAATCTGAGTAACGGTGTCAAGGAAACTCATGGACTGTATAAGGCATTTTGGCAAGCAATAGAGAATCAGGAAATGCAGGCAAAATTCTGGCAAATTCAAATTGCAGGATTACAAGAGCTTACAGACGAGAATGTAATCGTGATTAAACATGACTACTTGGATAATTTTGTGTACTCTAAACCATGGATTGACATAAAAATGAAACGCATATTTGTGCAAGTTTACTTATCTTCTGCGGATAAATTTGGCATTGTCAAGAACATATGGATCAAGATGAAAAGTTATGATGCCATCCAGAGCATATTTCAAAAATCTGAAAACCAATCCAAAAATGTGTCTGCTGCAGATATAAATGCTGATACATTCCATCACGCACTATCTTTAACACCAGAGGTGTCCCGACGGAAATTCTATGAACGTGGAAAAAAGCTAAGATTCATCAAAGATCTTGTTGTGCAGTCATCAGGACAAGATTGGATAGATAGTGATGTTATCATGAAGCCTGCAGAAGATGGTTTTATAGATGTGCAGTCAACTGTGATTATTACCCCTGTTAATGGTGTTCCTTCTCGATTTGCAGGAATGCATTACATGAAAGTTCTGTCTGTCGCAAGGTGCATGGAGTGGATTATGCTGGATTCATTTCGGTAGTTCTATTTTGACCATCTCAGTTTATATTTGTAATATTTGTATCATTGTTGACTCCAGGGGTTAGCGTCAACATTTTCTGAAGTATCATCTTGCCATTAACTTAGATATCACCTAGGGTAAAAGTTAGCATCTTCGATGGACCATCTCTACTTGTAGTTTCCTAATGAAATGCTCCTTTACTAGAAGGATTTGGCAGACCAATCTTTTAATTCCTTTCTCACTGCACATTGATGCCCATCCTATGCCTTGTTAGCTTTTTTTACTTTCTCTGATTCTCATATTCCATCCAGTTGGGGGTCCATTTTGGCCTTTCTAGTCTGTACATGACTAGTGCCTTTTCACCATAATTCACTTTAAATAGGCCTTGTATACTATGTAAGCTTAATGGTCTCACTTGTATAGTGCATCTCTTATTTTGACGTAGTTTATCATTAGCTTGGATCTACATTTTTGTTATAACTACAGAAGGAAATGACACCGATAAGGTGAAATTGGAATGCCAAGAAATCAAGGGTACACGCTGTATCTCTTCCTACCCTCACATTTGACAAGAAAAGCTCAGAAGGTGAATAGAACTAGAGGGATTTACACATTTGGAAATCTGGTTTGCCAATGTGTCAGCTTTGTGAATACATCGATTTCTGCATAGTTTTAATGGGTTTTGATTTCCCTTATATTGAGTCACAAATGGTATACGCACATGACACCATATCTTTAATTTGCATGAATTTTATGTCTATTCTTTGTAATGCTTGGCTGGTTACATGTCCTTGAATTAATCAATTCTCTTCCTAGTTGGTCTAGTCTTAAACAATGAATTTTTCTCTTATTAAAAGTTATTGACTTCATAAGATGTTTGTACTCAGATTTGATGGACTATGATTGCACCGAGAGTAGTGAGGTGCTCTACAACCTGTTGCCGCCTTTCACACACCTGGGGGTTAATGTAGCAGAAATCTTCAAGTTGCTAGGTGTGTCCTTGGGGGCAAGCCTCGAGTCAAGTACTATCACTTGATTCTTGACTCCTCCGTTTAGTCAAACTCCTAGAGAAGCCAAGGGGGGTGGACCCTAAAGTTACTAAGGTTGATTAAGCTATTTAGTGGTTTTGGTAGATGAGTAAGTTTTTTAGGAGTTTTATGAAAATGAAAAAACTGAGACAATAGTTTTGCAATATAGAAATTAATCACAACAACATAAATATCATATGAATCACACAACCATTCAACACATGATAGATCTAAGTAAAGATTGAATAATAAAGCAAAGGACCAGTGCTGAAAATGGAGTCAAATTGGAGTGTTGTAAAGATGTATTGCGAATGCTCTTGGTCAATTTTGAATTATTGAAAAAAAATGAGTGGATTAAAAAAGGGAGGGGGGTTCCCGATATACCATGGAGGTACAGGGAACATGTCTAGACTCGCTATGTTTGGCTCCACACGAGAAAATGTGGGCTAGATGGAGTTGTGGGGGTGTGTCCAACACTATACCAAACGAGGGTGTAGCCTGACGGGGCTCCGCGGTCACTCTTTAGTTGTTCCCACTTTCTCTGTGAAATTTTCCCACATGAAGCAAAACTAGACGCTGGATTTTCGTCTTGGGAGATTATTTGAATAATGTGAAAATTAATTACTAGTCACTTAGTCCCTTTTGGTTTGATCAACTGGTCAGTCGAAGCTGCAGAGATCCAAAGCATACGGGGACAAAGTCTTGTAATTTTTAAGGATTTTAAACAGCGTTTTCTTGTTTAGATTAGCACCCAAGGGTCTCTTTTCCGGTCAGTAATCGAGAAATCCCTTATCAATGAACCGTACTTCGAGAAAGCAAGGGGGTTGTTTTAATAAAAAAGAAACACTAAAAAAAGAAAAAGATTGTCTAATTACTACACTACCAAAGTAGTGGGTTAGTATCCGTTTTACTTTGCAAGAAATAAATGAAAAAACAAACAAATTGTTCATATTTCTTGAGTGAGTCAATGGCCCAATATTTGGATTGGACCACGACGGTAAATTTTAGTTAAGCTAAGTTAATTTTAACCAAAGAAAACTAAACAAAGATGAGAAAACTACAAAAGCAAAAAAGCATGAAAAAATGGCACTGACACAAATCCCCCCAGGGGGGATGGGGAGTGGGTTCTTATGAGCCCACCCAAAACATTTTATTACGAGTTTACAATGAAATTTAAACTAAAAAAAGAACTCCTCTTTCTCCTTATAGATCTTGGAGAATAGAGGTTACAAAAAGCTTTTGGGAAAGCTAGGAAAAAATAAGAGGGTTTAAGGAGGTCTTGGTTTGCTTGATCTTGTCCAAATTGGTGCTCTAAAGCCTCTTTTTCTGCTGTAACAATACAAAAACTAGCAAAGAGTTTTAGTAGAAAAAGTGCCCAAAACCACTTTAAAAGTGATTTGGGCAAGTTAGAAAAAAGCCTAAAATATTCTAAGTTAAAAAACGCTTTAATAAAACAAAATAACTAAGATGAATAGGCGAGAAGTCAACCCTGTTAGGGTCTTGGACAACCTTTAAAAGGCAGCCAATAAAACACTTAAATGCTAAATTTAAAACCTTTAAACTCAAAAGAAACTACTTGATTAGCAAGATAAAAATTTACTTTGTGAGAACCTGCAAACAGACTAGTTTATAAGCTAGATCTATCTTTTTGAATGATAAAACTTTATGAACTTTTAGATCTAAGTAAACTACTCTTATAAATCAGATATAGAATGATATTAGCTTCTTAGCAAAGTAGATCTAGAGCATAAGAGGAAATAACCAAGTAACCGGGAAGATTGTTTGAAAATTTAAGAGAAGAAGGTGAAAGAAGTGCCCCCTTTGAGAAATGAGCAATGGAATCACTTTGTAGCTTCAAGAATGATTATGTTTCTCACAAAGAGTTGGAAAACAAGGGAAGTACGCAAGATCTCTTGTAAAATCTAATGAAGCACCTATGGATCCCTTCACACTTGCACAAAACTTGTCAAATCTTTCTGTAAAATTGTAGATTAAAAACAAGGAGAGCATACCCATAAACAAACAAGCATGCAAAATCCTTAATCTTTAACATATATATTTTAAGTGAGCAATGAAACAACACTACTCATTCCTATTGATTAACACTAATCATTCATTAGGCTAAATATTGAGAAGAAAGAAACAAATGCAAAAATGAATCCTACAGTTACCTCAATTAGCACATGAAGCAATGCTTATCCAACTTGAAAGAGGACACACTTGAGACCTCCAAAGCCTTATTTCATTAAACAATATTCGACAAAAAACATTACAATGGGAGTGGAGGTTCCACACTTCGTGAAGAAGAGTGAGGAAAGACTTCGCTTTTATAGATTTGAGGGCCCAAGAGGCGAATTCATGGAGGGAGGGCGAATGGAACAAGTGGTATCCCATGTGTGAAGCAAGGGCGAGTTCAAGAGTGATATGTGGGATCATGATTGATCCCATCCTTGAAGGATGGCGCCACCTCTCGTGAAGAGGTGCACCTCCTTCCTTGGTATTGTCACCTTCCAATGAAACAACTCCACATCATAAAGTCGCCCATCCTCTTTGAGATATGCGCCCCCCTTTGATAGATCCAAACCTCAATCAAATCAATCACGATATCCTCAACAATATCCTTGGATTTGATTGCCAATCATCGGAGATATGGATCCGACAAACTTCCTTGATCAATGGGATCTCAATTTTGACTTTATTATGTCTATTGTCCATTTATATAGTCTTTTTTAGCCCTTTTCAAGTAAATATTATTTTTGGAGATAAATATTCACTCGAAACTTGGGAAAAGTGGGTTTATGGGTTTAGTGGGTGCTCTGGCTTAGAAAACGAGCATCCACTTGATAAATTTAACTCACAAACCATACTTTATTACATTTTTAATTTTTCCAGTTACACTATTAAAAATAGTTTGATTTTATGGGAAAATTTACTTTTTCCAAAACTTAAAAAAAATTCTGGGGGGACCTAGCACATGTTCATGCGACTCTATATTAGTGTCTAGCATGTTAATATACATTGACATGTGAACTTTAATAACCTCCTAAGAACTAACCACCAAGACGAGCATTCCAGCTTTGGAGGAGAGGGTGAAAAACTGAAAAATTATACACAACTTGTTCAACAATGCATAATTAACAAGGGAAAAAACACCTTGGAATACTTAGATTGATATCTAATTCCTAGGAAGGTCAAGTTCTTTACAAAAATTCCATGCTAGCATACTTTATTACACTTTCTCCAAGGGGGTATGAACATTTGGAAAAAAAATAAAAGGGCCTAGAAGGCATGTAGGACTTCTGAACTCTGATCATGAACAAGTATCCTTGTTCAAACTTCGCCGGCTCACTTGAACTCCAAATAAGTACAACTTAGTAGGCAACACAACCCAATATGGGGGAGATGTAGCGTTATGTAATGTAACGTAACGTTACCAAAAATAAAAAGTAATTAAAAAAATTAATGTTAGCTCATAAAATATAAAAATTAAAGCTAGCATAGATCCATCTTAAACCCGGATCTATTAAGCACCTAGAGGGATCAATTTTCTTAAGGTGTAATTTTTTTCTTGACATGTAAGAAATTTAAGATAAAAAAAATTTACACCTCAACAAATTGGATCCCTCTTGGGGCTTGATAGATTCAAGTTTAAGATAGATATATTGTAGTAGTCAAATAGATAATTACTATGGTGAGTGTCATATACTTTATGGTCAAACTTGAAGTTAATTAATATGAAAGAAAACATATCGTTGATTTGCATGCCAATTTGCTATGACCAAATGAACATTTTTTTGTTTGAATTTAGTTCCGAAGAAAAATTAAGGTTCTATAATGGATCAATTTAATGGGTTAAAGGATGTATATCAAATGCAACATCCTTAATTGAGGGTGGTGGAGGTCATCCTTGACCCTAGAGGAAATGAAGAAGTTAACTTTGCATGGGGACTTGGGAGAATGATGAATAATCAAGCAAAGATTCATGCCCTCTCTACCTTGGCCTCTCCTTAATTTCCAGAAATGTCAAGATTGCCACCATCTTTGTATTGGTTAAAAGAAGGCTTCAGAACAATGATACCATTGTGCGAATGTAATTGAGATTCTAGAGCATGTTTGACCCTTTGGAATTCTTTGTTCCACATTCGAAGGCATAACAATAGTAGAACGGATATGCTTGCAACTCACACTACAAGGTTAGCTAAGGAACAAATAGTGAAAAATGGGGAGACCCCCAAAGTGTTTTTATTACCATAAGATCTCATGAGCCAAGCCACTAATCAAGGTAAGAAATCCACATTGCCTTTGCATGGAAGTCACATCACAAGCATGGACAAGTGTCTTGGACAATATTGAATGGAGACATAGTAGTTGATGCCCCATGTTTATGCTCTTACCCACAATCATATCCGTGTTCAATGGTGGATTCATTCATTAACTCTTCATGGTCGACATCAGTGATGTTTGCTTCACATGTTTTCTTTGTTGTTGTTATGTGCCGTGGGAGTGAGAGGATATTGGAGGAGTTCGAAATCGAACTAGGGTTTGGCTTAGGGCATAACGACCATAGTAGCGTTGGTGATATTCTCTCGGGTAAGTATGCCCCTCTCGAGACTCTACAATTCATATACATTGAAGAAGCATTGAAATTAGTTGTGACACTCCTCCACTAGGTCCTAGGTTGCATTCAAGGTAGTTTGCAATTGAATTTTGTTTTAGGTCTCAGCTTGAGTGTTTCTTGGAATTTTCAGTAGATCTACTTTGTTTCTAGCTCCCCCTTAGAGCTTTTGCCTTTTTTATTTGATACTTCACATCTCAACAAAATGGTTAATGATAGTATCCACGAAATCAAGAAAATCCATAGACAAATGACTTCTCAACTTGTGGGCATGAAATAGGCCATATAATACTTAAGTATTCATATGGAAAAATAGGAAACCAAGTAGGACATCATGAAAACTAAGTTCCAGGAAGTGAGGATTAATTATGATAAACTTGCTTTTGATTTAGAGATGCACTACAACATCATTTTGGGCTTAGCTAGAGGTTCACAGTTAGCTACGGGTTTTCCTAGTGTTTCAATTGCTTTGGTGAAGGAGCATTTTATTAGCGAAGACATGGTACAACAAACTGCCTTGGCTTTCAATGAGCACACCAGAAATCAAGAGGACCAGTGACAAGTCAAAGAAGAAAACATATGGAAAAAGTCCATAGTGACAACAATCTTGGTTCTTAATTTCCTCATATATGCAGTTTACTTGTCTATTTTTACGAGGCCAATATGTAAAGCAATATAGCACTAGATATGGCATGCATAGAGTAGGCTTTACAAGGAAACAAAAACTTCATAGATAGTTACCATTTTTGTTGAAAAGCTCTGTAGAAGAACACTGATATAATTTTGATTTTTTTGTACTACTTTTCGCTGTTTGGTTCACCAATAACCTTTTTATAGATATATAACTACCCGTTCTTGTGAAAAAATACATCACTTGTAATTATGAAAAATGGCAACCCAATATACTTCTTTAAAACCTTTCCAGGGATCACACAATGATGTCCCAATCCTCCTAGATTATATGTCTTGTTTTCGGAGCCTTTTTATAGATTAGTATAGACAACCAGGTTGGAGGGAACAATACATGTAATAAATCCTACCATGAATGGAAACATTAATCATGTGCAATTTGTAAATGATACCTTACTTCTTAGTATAGTAAAGTAAATAACATAGATTTTTACCTTAACCTCACTGGAAGGAAATATTATTTAAGCAAAATTGCCAAGTTCTCATGACAACCAATTATGACTTATCCCACTAATAAAATTTGTGGTTCTAGTGTTCTAGGAAGGAAACCTAAAGGGAAAATTTTAATTTTTCCTGCTCCAATCAACTCAAGCTTTGAGGTTGAAATATTGGAAGCCACTTGTTAACAATTTTAGGGTTGAAACTTTGATATTCCTTGTAGTAATCTTTGACAGTCAGAATCACCTTGATTAAAAGCAGTTTTGAGCACATGATCAATCTTAACAAACATAAGTACAATTATGGACTACATGAAGGCATTTGTTGAGAAGATTCCTACATTAAGTGGAATCCAAATATTTGGAAGGAAAGGAATCTAAGCATAAAAGCACGAAGAAAAATACTTGAGCAGTTCACAGTTATGGCAATCTTTCATATTAACAATGAACTTAATACACTTGTAGACATCAAGGCTAAAAAGTGTAGTGGTTTGAGAAATCTCACAAGAATTTAGGGACTCTTTCACTAGAGGGATCCATTTGTTAGGATACCCTTGTGCTTCCTTGATTTATGTCATTGAAGGATATGGTTAGAGACATTCCCATTAAAAACCTTTGGAATTTGGACCTATATATGACCAAAATTGGTCAATATATAACCAAAATCAATCCAAATCTTATAATGTTTAGACAATTCCATTATCTTGTCAACGATTTCTACCCTAGTTTTATATGATCGGTTCACTGACTTTTATCTTCTAAATTTCCTAATGATAACAAAGCAAGATAGAAATCGGATAAAAAGAGCATGCATTGGGTGATCGACAATTTGAGTATTTTCTACATAATCACTATGCTGAGGATAATAGTTGGTAAATATTTAGGCATCTTGGGCACCCTATTTGACGTTAGCTTCTTGCTTGCATGTGGAATTCAAGGGAGATAATTTGGAAAATGCTTAGGATATGCCATGATATATTTGGGATATATGGTGACAAAAAACTTATAAGTTGTTAGTGTACATGCATAAATGCATACCCTCATCCACTCACCTTCCTAGAGGGTGAGGGTGTGTATTTGTGTATCCGCCTTCTTGGGAGTTGACGGTGGACATTTGTGCACATAGAGGGTGTGCATTTGTGTACATGTACACAAATGTACATCATCATCCCCCACCACTCACCCTCCTAGAGGGTTAAGGTATGCATTTGTGCACTTGCCCTTGAGGGTTGACGGTGTGCATTTGTGTGAGTGGGAGTTGTGTGTTTCCATTTCTACATGTGTGCAAGAAGTGCACAAATGCACACACTCACCTTGCCACCATCCACCCTCTCAGAGGGTGAAGGTATGCATTTGTGCACATGCCCTTTAGTAGTGAGGATGTTCATTTGTGTGGGATTTTGAGAGAGTTACAACTCAAACTTAACTATGTGTCTATTAAACTTTCATGTTGTCATTATTGCTTAGGTCTGTCTACACAAATGCAAAAGGCTCATACCACCAATCCTTGTTCTACAAGTAGTGAGTGTGTGCCTTTGTGCCCTCTAGGGGGGTGCATGTTTACATTTGTGCACATGTGCAAGAAGTGCACAAGTGCACACACTCACCCCCTTGGAGGGTGAGGATTGTTGGGATGATGTTTTGCATTTGTGCAAGGTTGAGGGTGTGTATTTGTGTGGACAAGCCTTCCAAGTTATAATAACAACATGACTGTTTAATAAACAAATAGTTATGTTCAAGTTGTATCTCTACCATCTCAAAATCCAAACTACTAACTTTGGTCCATTTCAAATAGTTTTCATGATGATATTTTGTCAATGTTATTCTCAATTTAGTTGGAGTACCTTGTACTTATATAGTAGATTTTCCCTTTTCCTAAGAAAGAGGGCATGGTTTTGATCAAATATTTAGAGTTAACCTTATTTTTTAAATCTTATCCATGTTATAAAGATGCTCCACAATTTGCCTCATAGATGGTGGGAGTAGTAGTAGTTATTGTTATTATTACGATTATGATTTAGTAAGTAGAGTTATAAAATGGGGTTTACAAAACATAAAGACTTATACAAGAGAAAGCATGTGGTTTTGAACATGTATAATTGCACATTGTGTATATATATGTCTTTGTAAATACCAACAAAGATCAATAAATTCCCCCTATTCTTAAATATATATTAAAATTGATTCTCATATATGAATCATAAATATGAATTGATAGTGCATTCTTGGAATTAAATTAATTAGAAGGTTTGTTGAAATTCACAAATGCCAACAAGATCATTGTCCTTGAAGAAGTTAGTTCCAACCAAAGTTCCATTGTTATGGTCAGAATTTTGAGTGTGTTGGGTTGTTTCTTAGAAAAGAGATGCTATAAGTGCATAATTGATTGACCATAATGTGTAGATCAACTTCCATTATCCAAAAATGAGTTCACATGTTAGATATCTTTAGTTTTTATCACTACTTAAATTTAATTTTCAATTTATGTTAGACAAATTTGTAGCGTGAATTTTACATTTATACAAATTTATAATGTGTCAATTTTTTAAATTAAAAATTAATGCATTTTTATAAGATAAATAAATATAATCAAGTTCAAAAACATATTTAAAATATAAATACAAAGTAACAAATAAACTATATAAACAAATTAAGACGTAAAATAAACAATCAGTTGTGAACAATTTCAATAATTATTTTTAGGTAGTACTTTTCATATCATGCACGACATTGATTACATCAAAATACACAATTTTAATAGTTAACAACTATAAATAAGTAAAATAACAAACATATGGAAATGTTGAAGGATCTATTCCTTTTCACTGAAAAATGGCAGAAGTGCCACATAATTCTAGAGCTAACTCACATAAGAATACTAGAATCAATCTAATCGAAGTTTTAAATATAAAACTTGTTTGATGAGTGGGAAAACTAAGGCAAAACCTCATATCAATTTAGAGGATCAAGGTAATCACCATTTCAACCATTCACAAATTTAATGATATTCAATCTAATCAAAGATATCATTGTGATATGTTGTGAAATTGTATGGGTTACATATCACTAGAATGAAGCACATTTTGCATGAGTACAAGAATTAGAAACAAGTGGGGACCCCAAATGTTTAAAAAAGAAAATGTTCTTTGAACATTAGACAATCTACAAATAGAAACTTGTGAAAGTCTCAAACAATCCAAGAAACCTTTAAACACTAAGAGATAATGCTAGCATGACTCAAGCCACAAATAATAAACCTCAAAAACTTAACATAGATATTGGTCAAAGATTGAAATCATATGATTGTTAGCCAAAGGAAGACATGCAGACCAAAGCATATTAGAAACTTTAAGAAACCTATATTATACCTAAAAATATTGAGCCCATAGACAAAGAACCCAACTATAAACATTCTAAAATCCAAATGGCGAGCAAAACATCTTGATGCAGATTCTTCGCGAGTAACAAAACCAACAAACCATGGTGGAGTAAAAACCACTATACATAAGCAACCAAATAGACACTAAATTAATCCAAGCACATAGCATGAGGCATGCAACAACAAATGGGAAAACCATAAAACCCAAAATTACACACAAATAGTCTTAGAGATTAAATTCCAAGCCAATATTTTTCATCAAATATCGAGGAACTAATAATACTATTATAGACAAACCCTCAAGCCATGGTCACCAAGCGAAATAAGTAACACTCATAGAAATGGTAGAAAATAAAACCACTAAAGCAATTTGTTTTAAATTGTCAACTATAAATCTTAGAGCCATGTAGTCACCAAATAGAGGCAAATGAATCATAATAGAGCATGAGACCACCATGAAAGTAGCAAGAACAAAGATGTAGAAGGGGGACCATGATCACAGGGACCTAGAATTTTTTGAACATAAGTTTTAGTTACCATGTGGTAGCTAGCAAGTGGGTTGAGCCGTGAAATGGTATAGGGCCAATTTTATTGCACTAAGAGAAGTGAGGTGCTTTTATAGTGTTGGGGGAGACTCCAATATTCTAGTTTCTCCTTTTTGCTTGCCCAATTTTTTGAAAAGTTATTAAAATTTGGCGATCAATATCAAAGATGAAGCATTAAACTTTGAATAAACAACACACATTTTGTGGCTAATTACATGCCCTTACCTAAGTTTAGTTTAAATGGTTAATACTAAGCTTTGTTTCCCCTTATCAATATTTTTGTCTCTATTCACCCTTTCATCCACGATATTCAAAGGTTCATGCACTTCTTATTCTTCCTCTTATCAATGGCTTGTGTGGTGCATCTTTTTTGTTTCCAATGAGGGTTTTTGAGATCTAATGAGTTTGTTTGGTTTGGTAGTGTGTGTGTTTCTATCTCTAGGGTTGTATGCAATTGTAATGTTACTTAGGATTGCATTGTGCACTGTGGGGGTTTGATTGTTGCTTCTTTTTAAGTAGGGTCTCAATGATTACATTTGAATATGTAGATATTTGTAAACATAGTTGGATAGACATACCTTCACTGCTTGGGTAGCTGCAAAGACTTTATGTGTACCAAAGGATTTTTGTCAAACAATGCCCATATATGTGTTTTGGCATAGATTTACAATTTTTCCTTTGAAATAACAATCCATGGCGATAATAATAATGATAATCTAATTTTAAGGTCATGACCTAGCTAGACACAATTTTAATGTATGAGACCCCCTTGTTTGGGGTACAAGGGACTCCCTTTGCTCAATGATTTGACTACTTAAGTCTACGAAGGTATACATACCCTACCCCCCTTTGGATAATTATGGGTGTTCATCTTCAAGCTAACTCTAGCAAATTGAAGGCATGCTTTGATTATTTTGGTGTAAATGGCCTATCAATGCCCTAGAGTTAGAAATTCTTTTCTTTTGAATGAATGTTGCATATAACCATTGAAATCTACTCATAACTTAATTTCTTGGGTTTTATGCCCATTGGAGTTTGAACCTAGGTCTTTAGAACAATGACATCTTGTCTCAACCCTAAACCAATTGGATATTCTTAATACTAATTGTTTCATATTTGGGTGATGATTTCAATCAATGCTAAGTTACTAAAGATAATAAACATCAGTACACGTGCTTGCTCTCTATAAACTGAGATCAAAATAAAGAATGCTACCAAAGGTTTAGTTGCAACTATTTTATGCAAAGAGAAATGACTAGAAGCTTGGCACTAAACCCTAATGATTGTTATATTTAATTTAATTGCTCGATTGAAAACCTCCCAAGAGATGTTGTTTCAAGTCCATGGTTAGAGCTTACATAAACACATTTTAATGAGATATTAGTGTGCCATCTAGATCTAGACATTCCACCATGAACATGCATGATAAGTATGTTATGCTTGCTTTGATGAATATTTAGATGTTGGTATCACTCAATAAGCATGAGAACATTGTATATACATTGCATTAATGAGGTATTAATCCACCATTTAGATCTAGACATTCCACCATGAACACATGGGATAAGCATCTTATGTTTGCTTTGATCAACATACATATGTGGATACCATTCAATAAGCATTAGAAGCATTGCCAACCTTAGACCTTTTTCCAATTAGAATTTTGTGACAAGTAGTTGATGGTTTCACGTTAAGCTCTTACTTTAGTTATGACTTTACGACTATCCTTCCTATAAACCTTGGAAATAACAAAAGCTCTTTCTTGCCTCATTTTTCATGTCCATTCCTTGATCCCCTTCAACATTTCCCAACGCAAAACATGACACAAATTTACGACATAAATGTGTTAAATAGTCAAATACAAAATGTGACACAAATAACAACTTAAACCATGACTCAAATTGCGATACAAAACTCATCTCAAAATACAACTCCAAAAATGATAGAAAATGCAACACGAATTATGACTCAAAACTATGGATGTATTTTGGAAATTATTATGTAAAAAAATTATGGTTTCAATAAAAAAATATGATGGCAAGTTTGACCCAAATGATAGATGTAAAGTTAGTTGTGAATTACATCTAGATTTACGTTGCCAATAAAAGAATGTATTCACTGCAAATTGTAACATCTTTTGTAAAACCACTGGTAAAGATGACTTGTTATGCAAGATTGCATCGATATCAAGGATGTTTTAACATATTATTTCTGATTTATCATGATGGGAAAATATGTAAATGTTTATTTTATTATAGTTACTTTATAAGATCTTTTGGCATGCAAAAATGTCAACCATATAGCTCTTTTTGCCATAAATAGAGCTAAATAGAGCTAGATTGGATTGTTGAAGAGTTATGAGATGAGGGAAATGTTGTACTTCAAAATAATGATGATTAAGTCTACAACTTCACCCCCACACTCCCACGCCCAATGCAATACCCTAGTTATTATGTTACTTTGAGAGTTTAATCATAATGATAATGGTAGTTCTTTGATTGCGCATGCCTTGGATTATGATGGTTATTATGCAAATTATATTATTGGATTATGATTATATTTTTACCTCAAAGTGTGTGGTTGCCCCTAAAATTCTTATTTTTCCTGCAAAACACTTCAACGTAGTCTCAAACAAAAACAAGCTAAAATTTGAAATCGAAACTTTCAAGCTTGGGTTAGCTCTTATTAGATTACCCGTACATACCTATCTTCATATGACAGGTTGGGCAAAATTTCTTTGAATATTTGACCAATGAGGCATTGAAACCATGTAGGATGGTCTGATAAGCAATTTCTGAGAGGACTTGGAAGTTAAGGTTCAATGAATTATTGTCTTTAGTCTTAATGTCTAACCTTTATTTTGATTATTGAATGAAAATTACTTAATTATCATGGGTAATGATATGTGCAAGTTTATTACCCTGATTATAAAAAAGACAATAGAGTTTGAACAAGTTTATTACCTTGGTTCTAAAAACAATAGATTTACAAGCCTTTGCATCTCCCTAACTTGCATTGAGGCTTATTAGATGAAAGGGTGTTCCTTAAAAAAAACATCTTGATGTGTGAAAAATATACTGGGACAAAGTGTTGAATCATGATATTGTGATTTCAAGATGATGCCCAGATGATTTAACACAATGCAACCATGATGTAAAACAAAATATCATTTTTGATATATATATATATATATCCACATTTTGTGGCTAATTATAAATCCTTTCCTAAGGTTAGTTTGGATGGTTAATATTATGCTTTGATTTCCTTAATCTTTTTTCTTTTTTTTTTCTTCTCTGCACCCTTTCATCCACAATACTTGAATGTTCATGCACCTCTTGTTCTACCTTTTATCCATGCCTTGCATGGTGCATTATTTTTATTTCTCATGAGGGTTTTTGGTATTCTAATAAGTTTCTTTGGCTTGGCAGTGCGTGTTTCTATGTCTCTATCTCTAGGGTTGTATGCATGAAATGTTACTTAGGGTTGTACTATGTATTGTGAGGGTTTGAATGTTGCTTCTTTTTAAGTAGGGTCTTGGTGATCACATTTGAATATGCAAATATTTGTAAAGATAGTCGGATGGACATACCCTCACTGCTTGGGAAGAGGCAAAGACATTATGTGCACCAAATGTTTTTTGTCAAACAATTGTCATATACATGTTTTGCTAGAATTACACATTTTTTTGTCGAGATTAAAGTCCATGGCTATAATCATGGGTGTTCATCTTCAAACCAACTCTAGCAAAATGAAGGCATCTTTGATTGTTTTGGTTGAAATGGTTTGCCAATACCCCAAAGTTGGAAATTCTTTTTTTAGAGTGAATGTTGCATATCACGATCAAAGTCTACTCATAACTTAATTTCCTAGGTTTTATGCCCATTGGGGTTTGAACCTAAGTCTTTAGCAGGTGTCACCCTGTCTCAACCCATAAACCAATTTGATATTTTGTCTCTACTAATTGTTTTAGATTTCAATTATGATTTCAATCAATGTACATTGAAGATTCAATACAAGCTCTACCTCTCTATAAAGTGAGATCAAAATAAAGCTCAATGATTGATATATTTAATTTAAATGCTAGAATAAAAGCCTCCCAAAACATGTTTCATGTTTCAAGCTTAGAGAAATATGTTGTTTTAATGAGATATTAATGTGCCATCCATATCTAAAAATTCCGCTATGAACATGTGGGATAAGTATGTTATGTTTGTTTTGATGAATATGTAGATGTGAATATCACTCCATAAACATGACAACCATTGCAAATGCATTGTTTTAATGAAATATTAGTGCACCATCTAGATTTAGACATTCCAACATGAACATATGGGATACTCATGCTATGCTTATTTTGATGAATAGGAAAAAGTGGATGCCACTTAAGAAACATGAGAACCATTACAAACCTTAGACCTCTCTGCAATTCAAAGCCCACCACAAGTAGCTTTTTGTTTTAGTGAAAATTCTTTCATTCATAAGCAATGTTATGAACAAGATAATAGATTTGGGCAATTCGTTTTAGTGAAAATTCTTTCATTCATAAGCAATGTTATGAACAAGATAATAGATTTGGGCAAATTATTACATTGGATCTAAAGACGAGCCAACCTCACCATCTCCCTAAGTGCATTGAGTCCACCAGTCACAAGTCAAGTCAAACTTGAACCAGTAGAGTCGCTGGCACTAGTGATGCTCCTCTTGCCTCGCAGACAAAGTTGTGAAGTTGCAATTGCTAGCTAGTTTCCTCGCTTAGTAGTGAAAAGGATTGGGAATAATTCCCAAAATACTTACAGACAAAGTTGTGAAGTTGCAATTGCTAGCTAGTTTCCTCGCTTAGTAGTGAAAAGGATTGGGAATAATTCCCAAAATACTTACAGTGGCCCTGATCGATAAAACTAGTGGAAAGGATTGGGAATAATTACCGAAATAGTTACAGTGGCCCTGATCGATCAAACTAGCGATCACGGTGGGACTCGAACCCACAATCTCCCGCTCCGGAGGCGAGCGCCTTATTCATTAGGCCACGCGATCCTACGTTTGAATAGAGCTGGGCGATATTGAAACCATTTATAAAACTGTACATTGATTTATTTGTGAGATAGTTCCATTTACATCTTCGTCCATGCTTTTCTTGTTCTTTAAATTTACCTCCTTTGTGTGCTTTAAGAAATTCATAGCTGGTTGTTGAGGGGTTAACCGTTGGAAGGAGGTAAGTTTCGCACTTTCCATCTTGGTACAAATTTTTAATAAAATATTGTTACCTATCTTGATTCAAATCCCCAATTTTACTTCTTTTGGCATCCATCTTGATTCAAGTTCTTAATTTTATTTCCTTTGTGTGCTTTAAGAAATTTATAGCTGATTGTTGAGGGGTTAATAGCTAGAAGGAGGTAAGTTTCGCACTTTCTATCTTGGTACAAATCTTTAATAAAATATTGGCACCCATCTTGATTCAAATCCCTAATAAGACATTGACCTGTTTAGTGAGACTTGAATGTGTCTCTCTTATCCATTCCCATTCTCAGGGTTAAAAAAAGGAATTTCATAGTTGCTATATCAATTTGTCATTGTTACAAATGATTAACATAATTCAATGGGAGATACGACAATGCCTTCGTTTATTTTCATAGTTGCACGGGTACCGCTCCCAGGATTTTGGCAACCCGTACCTGGCGTTTCCCCGCTCCTGGAAGCTTGGGAGCTAGTACAAAACGTCCCCTTTTTGTTGGGAGCTTCTCTGGGAGCTTGGAAGCTTTTTGGGAACTTGCTTTGGCCGCTCCCTTTTTTGGGGGAGCTTGTAGAAGCTCCCTGTCTGTTTAGGAGCTTCCAGAAGCTCCTAAACACAGGGAGCTTGTAGAAGCTCCCTGTCTGTTTAGGAGCTTCCAGAAGCTCCTAAACACAGGGAGCTTGTAGAAGCTCCCTGTCTGTTTAGGAGCTTCCAGAAGCTCCTAAACACAGGGAGCTTCTACAAGCTCCCAACCATGTGGAGCCCAAAATCATAAGAAAAATGTCGAAAATATATTGAATGATTGTTGTTTATTGTTCCAAGAAATCACCAATAATAAAAATTCCAATTGAATCTATCAATAAAGCCATTTTAAAATTTTTCAAGGTTATATAAATTAAGAGTGCTCACGCCTCTTGAATGTTTAGATCCATTCACACTCAAAATATAAGCTGCCAGTGTACTTAAGTGAATAAACATGGATCTTTCTACATTACTAAGATATTGAACAACTTTAATTCATGTCTCAAATGTTTATAGCTAGCTTACATTATTCATATTGATTGATATAGCAACTTGGGATCATAAACCACATCAAACTCAAAACACTGAAGACTTTGAAAGTTTGTTACTTGAACTTGAAACAATCAAGCCTTCATTCACATAAGAAGTAAGTAGTAGTTACCATCAAAAAAATGCAAAGGCACCCAAATACTAAGCACTCTTAGGAGCAATAATAGAGATGGAGTTGAAACAAGGAATTAGATAAGATTGAATCTTATGATTTATGAAGTTATTTGTGCTTCGTACACACACACACACACACACATATGCAATTTTCCTTTACAAACTCGTACATTGGGATAAAGTTGCAGGTCAAATTTACAAAACATACCATGGCACTAGAGTCATGCATAGTTAGGGTTTACTTTAGGTCACACAAACCCAATTTTTGTATAATGTGGACCTAGAGGAGTGAGCAAATTTAAAATGATTGAATTTCTTGACACTACTACATGCTTAAGAGGCTAAAATAGTTTAAGCTATGAAATTAATCAATTATGTATTTTTAACTCTTTAATTTTTTGTAATATATTTTAAAAAATTAATATATATTATTGCCGCTCCCAACCCAACGTTTCTTGCAAATTTGGGCAAAGTGCAACATAGTTTATTTTAATTGTTCTCTATGTGCTTTTAATCCTTTCGCTGCAGATTTCCATGACTCACTTGCACGTTCAGGTTCGTTTGTCACAGGCATGTTAACTTGAACCTATCGTGTATGAAACTTATCCAGGCCTATGAAACCAGCCGTTTCCATTGATTTTGGATTTTGATAGATTTTTTTAAGATATATGTTGATTAGGAGTTTCCATTGATTTTGAATTTTGATCATTTTTTAATATTTAGGTTGATTAAGAATTGGTTACCTCGGTGAGAAAAACAAATTGAATCATGTCTAAAAAATATTGTTATTATTATTAGATTTCATGTCAGATTTATAGTCGAAAAGAGGTTCTTTGAATTAGTTTACTAAACATTGAATGATCCATTCAACCCTCTCAGGCAGGTATAAATGGTCGCACCCCATGGCCACCTTGATTTCCTCTCCTCTTCATCCGCACCTCAATCACCCCAACAACTGTTGGCATCAAAGGCATTGTTTACCCAGTTAACAAAATACACCTTCTTGGCCTGCGCTTGCCAAAATCTTCATGGTTTGAGTCTATTGTGAGCATTTTGAGTTTTTCTAAGGTTATTTGTCAAGTGCCTAAAAACCCAGTAAATCAAGGAGAAGAGGGGAATGTTGAGAAAACAAGGAGGTCTCCAAACCCAATAAATTGGTTTGAGTCCATTGTGTGGATTTTGAGTTTTTCTAAGATTATTTGTCAAGTGCCTCAAAACCCAATAAATCAAGGAGAAGAGGGGAATGTTGAGAAAACAAGTAAGTCCTTCAAACCCAATAAATCAAAGAGAAGAGGGGAATGTTGAAAAAACAAGTAATCATATTCACTATATAGCCAATTAACCATTATGTTAGTAGGCCCGGTAACATTTCTTTATCATTGCATGGCATATCTAAGAACTAATATGTTGCCATATATCAATTTTCCCAACTTGTATAGGCTAATAACTATGGTTAACAATGATTATCACTAGTGTTTAGAATATGGATGTGTGAGGAAACTTATTTCTTTAACACACTTAAATGGAATATGATAAAATTGAAAAATTGTTTCATTTAAACCATACAAAAATAAAGGTTTAGTGTTTAACTATTGAATTTAGACTACACTTAATATTACTCCCCTTAATATTCATCGTTTTGCTCCTACACACCGTCCATGCCAAAATGAAAGTCAAGCCAAAGTCATAAGAAATGTTATATTCCACTTTTCTTCCACTTTTAGCTTATAATGCTTTCCATACTAAAGGAAAGGCTGAAAGCAAGCCAAATCCATAAGAGATATTAAATTCAAGTTTTTACTTGGATGATTTATGGGTGTGAGGGAGTATAACTTTCTTTGACGATAAAGTTATATAATTATCTAATCCTTCTCAGTAGGCCTGAAATTATATTAGATATTGATGGACATAAATGCTTTCTATGCTAAAGGAAAGGATGAAAGCAAGCCAAATCCATAAAAGATGTTAAATTCAAGTTTCTACTTGGATGATTTATTGGTGTGAGGGAGTATAAATTTTTTTCGATGATAACATTATATAATCATCTAATCCTTCTCAATAGGCTTGAAACTATATTAGACATTGATTGACATAAATGCTTTTCATACTAAAGGAAAGGTTGAAAGCAAGCCAAATCCATAAGAGATGTTAAATTCAAGTTTCTACTTGGATGATTTATTGGTGTGAGGGAGTATAACTTTCTTTGACGATAAAGTTATATAAGCATCTAATCCTTCTCCTTCTCAATAGGTCTGAAACTATATTAGACATTGATTGACATATGCTTATTTAGAAAGATTGCTTCCTTTATTTTTTTAATGGTTTTTCTTTTGCTTCTAACTTCATCTAAATGGATTGTTGGCCTTACAAAATTATGCCTGTGAGAGAGGTTCATTTTCCATCAATGGCTCACAATCATATATAACATCGTCATGGAAAAGATTAGGGTCATATTAGAGCAATATACATTCCTATTATGATTCAAATTGACAAAGATATATTTACAAATATGTAATAACAATTGAGTGATGATTTACATTGAGAGTGACCCCTTATTATAAATATCCTTACGAATATTTAAAAAAAACACGTCTTTTAATTAAGTAGGCAACTTTACCTTTAGTTGTTAATCTAATGTTATTGATGTTATGAAAATATATTTACATTATATCTATAAAAATATGGGTAGTTGGGAATATCAAAATCAAAGTATAATTCCCCTTACTATGTTGGTAAACAATGTGTTACTTGAGTGCTTCCTTGTTGGTATAATGGTTCAATTGGGTTAGTATCCCATTTGGTCCTCATGCTTAAGTATTGTTGTTTCATGATGTTTGATGTACCAATTTTTGAAAAAAAAAGTAAATGAATGTTATAGCTGAAGTATATTTTCTAGGAAATAAGGCTTTTTTTGTGTATTTGATTAGGCAATGAGCTTTGATTGGGCATTTCCTATAGTCCTTTGCTTGAACCATGCATATATTGACCATGTGGTGAAAAAGAAAAGATCTACCTTGTGATTATTGAAATTGTTGTTGTAAGAACCTTTGGTTTTGGTTTAAAGAATTTAGAATTCTTCTTGTTAAGGAGCATTCCTCTATCCTATATTTTGTGAATTTTGTTGAGGGGGGGAGACCCTTTGTTTATCCTATATTTTGTGGATTTTTTTGTAGGGAGAGAGACCCTATGAGTGTTGAGTAGTAAAATATTAGAACCAAAATCATGGGTTCGCTCCTTTCTTGGATTTTCCATTAAGATTATTTATTCAATGTCCTCTACTCCATACTCTTTTTGCATTTCTCTCCGCTTATGTTTATTGAAAGCAGGAACATATCAATTTTATGTTCATTAAATTATTCATGGCTCTCTCTGTTATCTTGATTTTAATCAAACTCATCATGACAATTTTCTTTAGCATCCTATTTGACATTATTCTCACCGCCCTCGTCTTCTGCATCATAGTAATCCTATATTACTATGTCGATGTTAGGCCTAGTCTTCATTCCATTGGGTCTATAGAGTGATCATGTCATCTCTCAGTGTCTTCTATGGTTCCAATAGGTGATTTTCATTGTCTTATCAAAGCTCAAATTTCATATAAATCTTTCATCGTAGTTTGTATATTTATTCCATTTTGGAATTTGCCAATGAAATACTTTTCAACAACAACAAAAATTGATTCTAAATCTCCAAGGACTAAGTTTTGGTCAAAAACTTGTTAAAATATAGGCGGTATGAACAACAATTTGATGGAAATGGATAACTAGCCAACTCATGTATTCAAACCAATGCTACAAATATATAATACAATGGGTGATGCCACCTCAAAGAGAGATTTGCTCTAGATCATAAAATATTGTATGGTGATTACACCTAACATAGTCATCATTTGAAGATAAATCTCTTTTTTCCTAAATGGATAAATATAATTAAAGGTTATCGGCTCTAATGCCTCCTTCCTTCTCGTATTGTGTCTCCTTTGTAAATCCTTAGATTATATTCAAAATTGTTCTTAAGGGGGGATGATAGGATATTTAGATACTTAGGAGTTAGTTAAGATGAACTTGGTCTAATTTGTAATTAGGTAAAGTGTGTTTCTTAATATTCATTCGTACTTATGTAATTCGACGATCATCCATAGTAAACTTTTAGTCTTCCAACCTTTTCCAGTTTGGAACATTTTTCAAATGAATGATTATGCTTTTCACAATGATGACAAAGATATAGATCAAAACAATGATCATCCACATGACCAACTTGATGACACTGTTGGCACTTAGCATTTTGTTGTTGAACCGAAATAGCTGAAATTGAATCTTTTTAAGGAACCTAGCACTTTAGAGCTGGATTGGTTTGGAATAATTTGGAATATGAAAGGTAACTTCCTTATCATATCCAAGTCCTGTTATGTGTTTGTTATTGTGTATTTCTTCCCAAGGTTGGATGATAGGTTTGGAAATTATTTTGAACATGTTGCTTTAAAATATGTGGGAGTTGATTTATTGCATATTGCTTCACCAATAAAAGGTTTTTGTGAGTGAACTCAAAATAAAACTCTTGAAATGCAAGTTCATAAATAACTTCATATTTTTTAAACTACAATGGTCATTGCATCACTACATTAATCATGCGCTGAATGCATAGAGCCAATTTAATCTCTAAAAAACCCTTATTTTACAATAAGCGCGATCTTCAAAGAATCCCCTAAAAGCTTGGAGGGTTATGCAAGATTTGAAATTCAAATCAAATAAATTTTGAGGGTTTCTCACAGCGTTGACTTAGATTTAAGTCCTTTAAAGTCTACTTTACACAAAACATCATATGTGGAAAATCCAATGTCGTGGGATTTTGAGTGGAAAAGGATTTGCTTCGCTAGAGCGCCACAAGAAATATGCCATGCTTGCTCCATTGAAGAGCTTCTCTCTCACAAAAATCACTATCTCACATGACCTTCAATGCAAATAGTAAGAAATCTAGGCAATTATTCATAGAGTTGAGTGTTCTGTCTCGTTTACATGAGTCATTGCAATATAAATATACATGGTTTCTCTTATAGTCTTGTTTCTCTGATAGTCTTGACCTTCAAAGGTGCATTGAACAAGTTATGGCCTAAATGTCTAATGCCAAGAAGAGGAGGTCATGGTGATCAACAAATTTGAGTCAAGGGGCCACTTTTCACTTTGAAACTTTGATGGAGGTCTGATCACGATGGATAAAGGACTTATTGTAATATCATCACGATAAATAACCTAGTATGGACAATGTGGAATAAAACCATTATCTAAGGGAATTGTTTGACAAGCCTTTGAAGCCAAATGTATTTAGCTTACATCACAGTACAATGGAAGGGGTCGCGTGTTGGAGAATGCTGAGGAGATTCAACTATTATTACAAAGTGCAAGCTACTTCAACCCAACAATAAAATGGAAGCTAGATTTACCTAAATCCAAAGTTGGATAAGAAAACAAAGAACACTAATAGAAAACAAGGACTATATACCCAAACCTATAAGGATTAGAAACTCAGCCTTATATCAATGATGTGGGAGATCCCACTCATGAGAAAAGTTCTATACTAAAGTGTGAATAAAAAATATATGTTTAAATTTTCATTAGCAAGCACATTCTTTTATAGCCTTATATCAAGAAAACCACCTTATAAAATAGGAAACAAGATCCTAAGAAATAACAACTACAATAAAATAACAAAGATAGGATCACAACTACTCCATGAGAATGGGAAACCATCCTACCTACTCCATGAAAATGAGAAACCAAAAGGCTTTGTTGCACCCAAATGCCAATAAAGAGCACATAATACAAATAATAATGTGATATAAACAAAGAAAATTTTAGGGGCGCAATTTAGCCCTGGGCTAATTTTCAAGGTTTTTTTTTCCAAAAAATATTCGCCATTTTCCATTTTTTTCTAGTATGATTTGCCCAAATTCCATAGGATTAAAATTTTTTACTCTAAAAATCGTCAAAATTGTCCAAAAACTATATAAAACCATTATAAATTTGAATATTAAAAAAAAATATTGCCCAATATTATATAGTTGGAAATTTAATAATTAGTAAAAATTTACCATATTTTTTACACTTTACGAAAATTATGTCCTTTAAATTTTCCCTATATATAAATATCAATATCACTAAGAATCATTGTCAATCTTCAAAACTCAAATCTCATCTCCCATATCCAAAACTCAATCTCTGTCTTGTTTTAAAACTGCAAAATAAGAATTAAAAGTAAATAAATAAAAGGAGGGCATATGGGGCAAATGAAAAAAAAATTCCTATGATCTAGCGAATATTGTAAGTTTTGTGATATTGTATTTCCTTTATTTCGTGGTTGATGTTATCTATTAGATGTTGATGCCAAATGCAATATTGAAATCCAATGTTATGGGTTAATGTTATAACTTATCGTGAGATGATTGATGCTTTAATGTTTAATGATTAATCTACTTGACGTGGATTATATTTCTAACTTGTTTTCATTTACAAGCAGAAAGAAAAACCTATGTTTTTATTTTCTTTTCAACTATTTGACACTTTGCAAGTTTTTATTTAGATACATATGTATTAAAATATATACAAATATATCTTGTATTAAAAATATTTGTATTAAAAATATTCGTGGGATGCTTGGTTTACGAGTTTTTAGGAATTAATGATTCGAAGCTTTTGCTCCTAATGTCATGGTTTTCAGTTAATCGCTGAGAAATTATTTATGGGATGCTTGTTTTATGAGTTTTTAGGAATTAATGCTTCGAAGCTCTTGCTCTCAATGTCATGGTTTTTAGTTAATGATTAGCATTATTATTGAAAGAGTTATAATTATAGTCATAATTACAGTTGATGATTAGCATTACCTCTAGATTAATTATATAAATCAATAAATAATTTTAAAAAAATTATATTAAAATTTTTTTAAAATTTTTTTAGTAAATATTATTAGTTTTTCTATATATTTGTTTATCATGTTCATGACTAGGTGGGATGGTTGGTTTCGTTGGTTGGCCTAGAGCCACTGGTCCTCGAGAAACTAGTCGGGTAACAAGATCATACGGTGCATTGGTGGTACTTCAACTACCCTTGGGGTCCTTTAGTTGCCCTGGTTTTCCTTTGTTGCAGGTGAGTTCTTACCCGCACGAAGAGCAGGTCAGTATGTAGTTATGCTTCTTTCAATTATGCTACATTAAATAAATTGGGTATGGGGAATTGAGAGTGATGTGAGGGGGGAAGGGGCCATACGAGCTTCCACCTTCACGTGGTTGGCCCTGTTCAGTAGAGAATACATTATTCTCGAAACATAGAAAAGCTCATACAAGTATTCAACTTTGGTGTTTTTAGAGTATGATACAATTGTTGGTTTGCATATTTATTTACCATTTCCCCAGGATCATGGGATGGTTCTATGATTGATTGTATGCTTATTATGATAGCTTTATTTATTTATGTGACCATATAATTGCAAGCCACTACACCATAGAATTGTATGGCATTGGGAATTGGGATGCCATACAAATAATTAAGAGCAAACGCCTTAGCCACTAATTGTAAACTTTAGAGAAACTATGAACTCTGACTTTCAATATCACTACAGAACTACAAGAAGAGTTCATTTGCTATGGACTCTAGTCAAGAGGGAAATGTTCATCTAGAGAAGTATATTTTCACATTTATAGAGTGCTCCCAACTTAAAATGGTCAAATTTGGCTTCTTTATTGCTTAAATAGAATATTGGAAGATGTTGTGGATGCAATGAACAAAAATGGTGCCAAAAGCCCCGAAGAAATATAGGTGACATCATAATAATATACCACTTCCAAAGATGATTTGGGAGCTATTGGTCAATACTCATATTAGATTATGAGATTTTCTCCATTTGACATTGAGGGTTATGAAACGCTTCTTTCATTAGTCCTATTTTTGGTGTACAATGCATTGTGGATCAAAATGTGTACCGGCATTGAAGAAACACCGAATTTGACTATTGTGTATAGATTAAAGGGCATCAAACAAGCATACAATATTGTTTTTTGAATCCCCCTCCCAAGAATTGAACACTGGGTCAACCAATAAGGCAATAAGACAATGAAACATATTGATAGATCAACCACAAAACAATGCATCGACAACTTTATTTTAGGCCTACAAGTTACATATGATAGCAATATAAGATTTATTAGAGGAATGTCATATGATATACCGGTAAGATAGTGACTTAGGGTATGTCGAAAGAGGTCTTGTGACAACCAACAATGGCCAACTTCACATCAACATACATCCATAAAATATCATAGTGTAAACTGCAGTATATGGAGACAGAACAATGGTGAGAATGGCAAATGGATTGATTAGGTTCACTGTATCTTAGGTCTGGAAATGATGCCTTGGTTATGACGGTTTTGAATATGATGATCAACAACAACAATATTATTGGTTTCTCAAATCTTAATGTGAGTAGTGACCTTCAAGTTACACATATTACAGTCACATTAGTTGTCAACATCAACCATGTAAAACCAGATACACAAACTTAGGGGCAAAGTATATGGTTAATGATATGATACAACATAATGCATAGTTGCTGATATTTTATAGGTTACAATGTTATATCTTTGCTAATCTAACAATTTGGTTACCATTCTAATGTCTCTTCTAGCTATTTAACTTCTTAGCTCATCATCTTTTGACATCTTGCATTTATATTTGTCTCTCCATCTTTCTTTGTCTAATTAGTTCCAATGTGCATGAGTTTGGCTTCCCTTCATGATGAAGCAACATGATAAAAAGTCTAGGTGTTCATAATGCATGTCAAGGGAAAATGAACCTAAGTCAAAATGAAAGCACATATGGATTAGTGTGATTATTTAATAAATTGTGCAGACCATTTCCCCGGGATTGTGGGATGGTTCTATGATTGATTGTATGCTTATTATGATAGCTTTAGCTTTATGTGACCATAGAATTGCAAGTCACTACACCATAGAATTGTATGGCATTGGGATGCCATACAAATAGTTAAGGGCAACCTCCTTAGCACCTAGCCAACATGCAATGCCAAGGGTGGTGATCTTCATGAACTCTAAGTAAGTATGGATATATTTAGGTAGAATTGAATTGCATTTTGAATTACTAACCTAACATTAGAGATGGAATGGAATTATGATGCTTAATCTTCTCCTTATTGGAGAGTAGGTTGTCATGATGTCCAATTCTATAACACCCACATCTATTCTATTGGACAATTAATAATGATTTGGTGAGTTTTAATGTATGTGAATAGATAGTTTACTATCTTCATGACACTATATGTGATGTTTTAGATAGTGATGTCCCCCAACACTTTATGGATTTTGGTTCTGAGATGTAGCATCTCTTTTTTATTGTGATATTATAGAAAATTGTGCCTCACATGTCATTGCAAGTTTACTTTTTGTTATTTTTGTTGATTATAATTTCCAGGTAGTTATACATTGACATTATGTTGAATTAGTTAAATAGTCATATCATTTAAATTAGCATTATTAATTTAGTCAACCTTGATTTGATGTTTAATGAAACCTTGATTGGATGTTTAATGACCTTGTGTTTGTAGAGATGTTTATAGATAGGTTGATGACTTTCATAGGGATGAACACTAACATAATCAAATGTTGGGAGTATCAAGATTATACCTACATTGTTTTGACAATGATTCTTTGCCTTAAGGATTTCCCCAAAACCCTTGGTCTTATCACTTCTAGTATTAGGAGGGACTTGTGTGTTATATTTTCCCTTTACCCTAAGTGTTTATCTCTTGAGGTTTGGGCATGTCACCTATGTTAGACTTTTGGGTTTCTCTAAAAGTGTTTACACCATGTTTGGGGGTACCACATGAGACTTGGGGTACATGGTGTATGACTAGCCCTTAGATGGTTCAAGGTGGATCATCGAATGAGAGTTGGTTTGTTATGGATATGCACAATTGAGATAGCTTAATAAGTAGGTGATTGAACTCAAGAGAGCGTTGGCTTGACTTTCTTCCCTTAGGCATTGGATATCTTATGGTAGTTTTGTCTATGCCCTTCATTGAAGTCTCATGGAGGAACCACTTACTTGGTTTCCTATTTAGAGGATTGGAGATGGCTCAGGGATGCCTAGGGATTTTGATAGTGTTCTTGAAAGGGGTCGCTGACCCAATGGAGTACTTTGGTTTATAGAATAGATGGAGTCCACAGAGGCTCGTGATGGAGCAATGTGGACTTATACTATTGAGTAGACATCTCACTTGTGTGGCCTACAAGATCTCATGTAGGTTGCTGACAAGGACTTAATCCCACACAGTATTGATGGCATCCCTTATCTTTCATATAAATAGACGAAGGAGAGAATGCTTTTAAACACATCATCATATCATCATTTTTACTCTTTTCTTTGTACTTAGCTTCTTGGAAGAGGTTACTAGGGTTTCCCCATCAACCCTATGCAGAGTTATGAAGTCTAAAGGGGACATCTTTAGTTGGATTTTGCTCTTATGTCTAGGGTTTTATCTTATGGTGGAAATGTTGGAATGATCACTCTTGTTTCTCTCTTGGATCTTCACATGTATTTGTTATCTCTCTCTCTCTTGAGGTGCTAGGGTTTCTTGTTCTTCTTATGCATTCTGATCCAAGTCCAAGTGGACCCTTTGCTATTTCCAAGCTCAAGTCTATGTTTTAAAATTTTGGCTTCAAGCCCTAATTATATCTTTGGTTTTGGCTAGGGATTTCATGGTATCCCTAGGGCTAGGATCAACAGATTTAAGTTATAGCCACAGAGAAGAATCCAAACAGACCTTCCACGATTTTTTTGTTAGAGCCATTAACAAACATGACTTATTGGACATTCAACAGATGTTCGAGTGGTGTGGGTTGAACGTCAATACAATAACTCTAACGTCGATTATGCAGTGAATACTCGACGTTAGTTCGACAAATAACCCACTTTTTTTTCCCTCAATGCAATTCAATAGGTCTCTTTTTGGGCGTTTAGCCGACATTATGTCTACTTTGCAAACGCCTCTTTTAAGATGTTTAGCCGACGTTACGTCTACAATGCGAACAACTCTTTTTGGACGTTCTAACAACGTTCAAAAGGTGTCAGTTGAATGTCGATACCATAACTCAAACGTCGATTAAGCAGAGACAACTTGAACTTTTTTTTGGTTAATGGATTTTGGACGCCGCTTTTTGGACATTCTGCCAACGTTACTCAACTTTGCAATCATCCCTTTTTGGACATCTGACCAATGTTTTATCTACTTGGCACACGTCGCTATGTCGATGTTACAATGACGTTTGGGTCGATGCTTCATTAGATACAGTTAATTTGGGTAAGAAGGCAGAAACGTTGCTTAAGAGACTTTAAAAGCGGTCGCTTAAGCAATGTCATTCCACCAACGTTTAACCAGATCCTTTACCGACACTAAAAATCGTCGATGAGACGTAAAAAAAAAATACCCCATCCTGTAGTGATTGAAGAATAAAATTCATAAATAATTAAAATTTTAAAATATCTAAATAATTTTATGACAAAGCATTACACTCATGTGGTCATGGAGGAAAAGCCAAGCCTAGCTAATGGAAGGAAGTATCTCCTTAATGCATGATCTTCCACATGCTCTCTTATTTTTGGTATGATAAACCATGATGTAAAGTCATTCTATGATGTATTCGATACTCTTTACCCTATGAGTTTTTTGTATCTAAATAAAAACAAATTTAAAACCTAAAATAAAAGAGATATTTCATATTAAAGAGAGGGTTAGAATGATGATCCTCGATAAAGTGTTGTTAGGAGTCATATTGTTAAAAGGAATCATAATAATTACAGTTGATGATTAACATTAAATATAAATTAATTATATAAATAATAAATAAAAATATATATTAAAATATTCAATCATTTTTATTTAGCAAGTTGTACTTTTCTGTATATTTGTTTCTCATGTTCATGGACCTCTAAATGCATTCTTTTAAGCATGCAACCTTTGTTGCTTGGCATTACAATTTAAAAAATTTATAGATCCAAGCTACTTAAAAGTAAGAGATGCATTCTATGCACAATACAAGTGACACCATTAAGCTAAGTAATAGATTGTACCCAAGAGCTATCTACATTGAAAAGGCGCATATCAGGTACACGCTAGAAAAGGCCAGGCGGACCCCAAGCGGATGGAATTTGAGAATCAGACATGGGAAAAGAAGTTAACAAGGCATGGGATAGCCCTCAATGTGCAGTCAGAAGAATTAAGAAAACGTTCTGCCAAAGCCTTGCAGTAGGGTATTTCAGTAGGAAACTATGATTACAGAGATGGTTCAATGAAGAAGTTAACTTTTTACCATCGGTGATATTTACGATACTTCAGACAGCGTTGATGCTAACCCCTGGAGTCAACAATGATACAAATATAAAACTGAGATGGTCAAAATAGAACTACTGAAATGAATCCAACATAATCCACTCCATGCACCTTGCAACAGACAGAACTTTCATGTAATGCATTCCCGCAAATCTAGAAGCAACACCGCTAACTGGGGTAATAATCACAGTTGACTGCACATCTACAAAGTCTAAACCATCTTCTGCAGGCTTCATGATAACATCACTATCTATCCAATCTTGTGCTGATGACTCCACAACAACATCTTCAATGAATCTTAGCTTTTTTCCACATTCATAGAATTTCCTTCGGAACACCTCCGGTGTTAAAGATAGTGCATGATGGAATGTATCAACATTTAAATCTGCAGCAGAAACATTTTTTGACTGGTTTTCAGATTTTCGAAATATGCTCTGAACTGCATCATGACTTTTCATTTTGATCCATATGTTCTTGACAATGCCAAATTTATCAGCAGGAGAAAGGTAAACTTGCACAAATATGCGTTTCATTTCTATGTCAATCCATGGTTTAGAGTACACAAAATTATCCAGGTAGTCATGTTTAATCACGACTACACTCTCCTCTGTAAGATCTTGCAATCCTGCAATTTGAAGTTGCCAGAATTTTGCCTGGATTCCCTGATTCTCTATTGCTTCCCAAAATGTCTTATACAGTCCATGGGTATTTTTGACACCTTTACTCAGATTTTCGAATGCCAGCTGCCTTGTTCCATCCTGTCCTTCAATGTGCACTGTGAGAAATGATGCAATAAATTCTGCAGTCTGAGATCTAGCCTGTTCAATTGAAATATCTGCCTCAAGGTCACCTCTTTCTTTGTTGGGGATGCCATGACTAAACTGTGCATGGTTCATTCCAGGAATAATAATAACAGGCTTGATAGCATGTGTATTGAAATCCCCCATTTCTGGCTCTAATCTATATATTTCACCTGCAATATTTGCCATGCCAGCTAATTTAAGTTGGCCATCACGCCCGCCACCGAGGCTCAAAACTGGTTTTGGATACTGAGCGAAATTGTCAGAGTTGTTGTTGAAGAAACAACCCATCTCAATGAAGCCTTCTGCTCGCTTCTTTGCAATACTTCTTGCACACCATGCGCCAAAACTACCAAAGACAGGAAGGACCAGATATATCTTTACATGAATTGGAAATCAAAAGAAGCTTGGATACAACAGAAGATACGCAAGGTTGTCAATCAACGTAAGAAAAGATCAATTAAGATCAATTATATTTTGTTGCTTCTATCTCAATAATAGCTTCAAGTAATTTTAGATCTGCAAAGGAACACAGTAAATATAAAGACAATGACATCCTATTTTGTTCCAATGATAGCTATTTTGTTCCAATAATAGCTTCAAGTAATTTTAGATCTGCAAAGGAACACAGTAAATACAAAGACAATGGCATCCTGAAATTCCTACCATAATACAATTTGCCATGAAGAACTAGGGTGAAACAGCCCAAGAGTAGCGCAGAGGAAAGTTTTGGCTTTGTCGGTTTTTTCTTTTGTAAGTTTTGAAATACAGTGTCCATCTTCTGATCTCCTAGTTCTATCTTTCTCCCCACTAATTTCCACTATTCAAAGTTTGTAGTGTTACAGGCAAGGTAATTTCAACTGCAACTACTTTATCTTCACAACCTCCACCAAATGTCGTGGGGGTGGGGATACTCATCAAGATCCCACTTCCTACAAATTTGAAAAATTATTAGATATTTCTTGTAGCAAGAGGAAAGAAAAGTAAACAATAGAATTTGAAAAATTATTAGATATTTCTTGTAGCAAGAGGAAAGAAAAGTAAACAATAGAATTTGAAAAATTATTAGATATTTCTTGTAGCAAGAGGAAAGAAAAGTAAACAATAGAATTTGTAATTTTTAAGTTAGTATTTTCATTTTCATTTTTCAATGTTAACTTTAAAGTTTCCAATTTTCAATTTTTAATACCTATTTCAGAAATTGGGCACATGGCCTACTTTGCAAACATTTATATGACAGTTGATTGTAATTATAACTCTTTTGTAATCGTGAGTTATTTTATTTCATGGTTGATGTTTGGATTAGATGTTGATGACAAATGTTATAGGTTAAAATTTGATGTTAATATTATAATCTATCTTTATATGGTTGATGTTATTTGTTCCCTAAATAATTGATGTTATAATGATTAATTTATAATGGATTAATCTATATTTTCATAATTTTTTATCACTAATTTGGCATTTTGCAGATTAAAATAAAAAAATAAAAAACATCCATACAATGTTTGCCTTTAACACTCTTGCTCCTTTCTCCTGCTATCATGGTTCTGAAGGTAATAACTGAGAACTTGTACTTAGTTCTCTCTGAATGTGGACAGGTGCTTCAGCTAAAGACAAACTTAATTCTATGAAATATGCAAAGTTTAAAGAAAAAACTTGACTTATTGGAAAACTTAATTTTAATCTAGACATGTAAAGTTTGAAGAAAAAAAATGACTTTACTGGAAAAATTGGTTGATCTCTACAAAGTATATGAGTTGATCTCTACAAAGCTTGGTAAGGAGAAACAAAAATAGTAAATTCACAACTATTTGGAATATCTGGCTAACTTTGTGGCCAAGACTTACATTAAGTGGTCATGGAGGAAAAACTAAGCGGCGTGCATGATCTTTTATAGGCTCTCCTAACAATGTGGATTTATTTTTATTATTTTATATATTGTGAATTAGATATCTGGTTATCATATTTTCTATTCAAATAAAATTGAATATACAATTTTAAGATGTCTCAACATATTGAGTCCAAAATTCAGCTTCTCAGCTAACAATTCAACTAAGCAAACTAATACCTCCCACTAAATCCAGTAAGTCTACAGCTCCCAGCTATCATCCCTCAGCTATAATATTTAAAACGACATGCCTAGCCAACTAATTCAGTCCCCCAATCATTGATCAGGTTGTTATCTAGAAATTCTATAAGATAAAGTCGCCCCTGCAACTGACATGCCTAGCCAACTAATTCAGTCCCCCAATCATTGATCAGGTTGTTATCTAGAAATTCTGTGAGATAAAGTCGCCCCTGCTCCAGTTGTAGTGCCGCTTTTGAAAGGCTGTCTGCGACAGTGTTGAGCTCTTTGTAAATATGCCACTCAGAGGAAAGACCGGCCAATTTCCTTTAAATGGAACACAATCTGCTGCATATCAATACTATAAGGCCATTAAACCCAGAAACTTGGCAAACTTCAATAACTGAAATGGTGCAAACAGCTCCCCGTAGTTGTTGGTGCCGGCTCCCACGAAGGCCTTCCCTATGAAGAAATGGGTGTCCGACAGGTATAGTGAAAACCCCAGACGGCACGGCAGCACCTGTCCATCCCTTGACTAGCCCTGTCAAAATAACACCAAGGGGTCTCCTTATCAATTTCCAACGATGCAATAGACCTGGCTGGCCTCACTTTCACTAGTTGCTCATATTGTTTTAATAAAGCCAGAATTTGTGAGAGAATCTTAAAGACAATCACCTGTGCATTTTCGAAAATATATGCATTTCGTGTTATCCAGATGCCCCAGAAACCAAGTAAGGGAGCGCCCTGTATATTTTAAGTTCCTTCCGACGAAAACAGCTTTCGAAACAATCCAAAATGCTCCCCTGATTCCACAAATTCTTAACCTGTAGCTTCAGTTCCAATTCCTGCCACAACTGGCGTGTGAAAGGACAAGTGAGGAACAAATGTTCAATGGTTTCCTCCTGCGATCGACAAAGTAGAAGATGCCCGGACCGTGGTAATTCCTCCTCTGCATGCGGTCCCAAGTGAGCACACGACCTTTCAATACTAACCACAGGAAAATAATGCTCTTGGTGGTGCTTTAATCTTCCAAAGTTTGAGCCACCACCACTCAGTAAAAGAGTGTTACCTTGCAAAGCCTAATATCCAAGTTTTGTTGTATATCAACTCCCACATAAATCCATACAAGTTCGTCATCCAAGTCACGGAGGCGAAAGTGTGCAGCCTTAAGTTCTACAATGTACAGTTCCCACAACCGCGCCCATTCCCCAACAAGCTCTAGATTATTCGCCTGCAAACACCCTTGACTCCAAAGGTCCATCGAACGTGGATTTACAATCTTATTCAGTGTACAAAAGCCGATCAATTGCACGTGCCTAATGAGTTCTTCGGGGAGAAATATACCTTCTCCACAGCCTACTATAGCATCGGCTCCCACCAGGATCACCAAACTAGACCCCACTCTCCACGCCATTAACTGACCCACCACCGAAAAAGATAGAGGTAAGGCTTTCCACTGATTTGAGACATTGAGAATAGACTTGTTCCTAGTCCGGATCCAATCGAGGACCAAACCGGTTGAACATTCTTCGCCATCATAATACGTTTCCATAAGCTTTCCTGGGAGATGAAATTCTATAAAGAACGAGCCGCCAAAGCTTGACTGAATATAAAATTATTGTTTACTCCCCATCCCCCTTGGCACTTTGGGGGAGGCAATAACTTTCCAGCTCGCCAAGTGAGAGCCCCTCGGACCCATTCCATAAATAACTAAAACATATTTTACGTACCTTATCGAGCACACCCTTTGGAATATATGTCATCAAGTGCCAATATACTGGAATCACATTCAAAATAGAATTGACCAGTACGAGCCTTCCTCCACATGAAATCCAATGATTACACTTAAAGTTGACAAGATCTTCGATCTTGTGTATCAGCCATACCCAATCTTGCTTGTCATAATTGTTAGACTTGAGACTCTACCCCAAGTATTTTAAGCCTTCATCCATTATTTAAGCAGTAAAAGAAAAGAAACGCCCCCAAGCTTTTTGTAATCCCACACCAACTTCTGAGTAATAAATGGCAAACATGCCCCCATTAATTACCATTCCCGTCGCTTTACAAAAGAGATCTAATAACGCCTCAAAATGTTGGCCTTGCTCTTCAAACCCCAAGCAGAAGAATAGCACATTGTCTATGAACAGTAAATGGGTTAGCTGCTCTCGACCCCAGAAAGAAACACCTTTGATCTTCCTATGTCTCTGTGCCTTAATAACAACTCTACTAAGTTATAAATTTATATGACAAAAGTGGACATCCCTGTCGAAGCCCCCGAGTGGCTGCAAAGAATTGGGATCCTGAACCATTGACCAACACTGCAATCGTCACACCCCCTGGTCCACCTAACAATCTCATATAGCTAGAGCTGAGGTGCAACAAAGGGAGTCGCACTGTCAACTGAGCCATTTTAATCGGGTGTAATCCCTCCTAAGCAGCGCCAATTGCATCATGAATGGACCTGCCCCTCAAGAATCCAAACTGCTCATCTGAAATAACAACTAAAAGTATCGGTTTCAGCCTCACTGCAATAGTCTTAGCCACAATTCTATAATACTGTTACCTGACAAAATCGATCGAAAATCATCGTAGGGGTGATCCACCGGTTAGAGTTTGCACTTTAATTCAATTTAACTAGGATCTTTAACTGAAAGAAAGGCAAGCACAACAAAACACAATAGACGCAATAATTTTCCTCGGGGAAACCATAAAGGAGAAAACCCCGCAACTTCCTCAAAGATAGATTAATCACTAATACAATATCAACCAAGATAGAAAACCAAAATGTGAAATGTCTTCTGCAGCTCTCTCTCTTTCTCCTCCAGCGAACTTGTCTTCTCTCTCTCCTTATGCGAACTTGAGTGAGTGAGTGGTGTGTCCAAATGAGAGAGCAAGCTCTCTATTTATACTTTATGTGCGGGTGTCCTTTCTTAATTTTACCTAATGGGGCCGACCTCACTAACCTAAATGGGCCGACCTGTCCTAGGGAGACTCAATAATACATTTTACATTTATTCTTTGGGGTGCTATTGCCCCGACTTACAATGGAGGTTTTACCTCAATGACCTTGCATGACCAAACATAATAATGACATCCCCGAACGGAGGAAAAACATCTCCGTCGGAGGTTCAAGTAAATGCAATTAATAATATAAATACACAATAGAAATGAATATCTTCCGAAGTTACATTTACAACACCACCACCTTGGGGATCAATGCTAGAAAGATCACATTAAAACATCGAGGAATTCTTTTAGAGAGATAGGCCTCCTCCACCACCTATGATAAATCATCTCCAAGTAACATGAAAAAATCAAAATAAAACTCCGTCCACCAACCCTCTAAGGCTTTTATCTATCTGAAAGGAGTCAATTATAGCACGTAATTCCTCAAAAGTCATCGGGGGTAAATCTCTTGAATCTCCTCTTCCCCGAACAGCTACGAGAAAAAAGTTAAGAACTCTCCCCTAGATTAGTGTTGTTTGTGGCATTGTACAAAGAACTGAAATGATCCACACTGAGATTTGCCAAATCCTTGAAGCCACTTACCGAATTAATGTCATTGTCCTTCACCTCCCACATAGTGTTTTTCTAAAGGCGATGTAGAGCAAACCTCCGAAAATATCTAGTGTTCTAATCACCCACTACCAACCACAAAGCCTAACTTTTCAACTGCCATTGAATCTCTCGATCAAGAAGTTTATTCCACTTCTGCTCCAACAACAAGACCTTTTCCTTCTGTTCTAGGTCACAGATGGCTAGTGGATCCAAAGAAAAAATGTCATCCAATTCTTGTTCAATCTCGACGAGTGTTGTATTGTTTGAGCAAAACTATTGCCCAACGCTCAAATCTGAATTCCCGTCGAAGTGGAACCAATTCTCCTGCACCAGTCGCTTGAAATCTTCATCCGAACCCCAACTTGAGTTGCACTTAAAAGAAGCCCCCAGCTTCACGTTGATTGACCTGACCTCAAGAAAAGTAGGAAAATGATCAGAGAACTTAGGTCCACAAACCCACGACCGTATTCAATCCACCTGTAAAAAAACCAACTCATGTGCTTGGAAATAGTCGAAGTGCTTCGATACCTGTTGGATCAAACAACCACATAAAAAAAATATACAACGCAATATATAAAACCAGAAAGCAAATAATAGCACAAATATAATATATGCAGAGATTTAGGTGGTAAAACTCTCAAGAGGCAAACATCCACGGAGAATGGTATCGGTTCTCTTATTATTCAGAATATGAATATTACAACAGCTCTTAGCTCTTGGTATCGGTTGATTGAGTCGAGCTAAGAGCTGTTGTAATATTCATATTCTGAATAATAAGAGAACCGATACCATTGCTCCGTGGATATTTCCCTCTCGAGGGTTTTACCACGTAAATCTCTGTGTATATTAAATGTGTGCCATTATTTGCTTTCTGGTTTTATATCTTCCGTTATATATTATTTTTTATGTGGTTGTTTGATCCAACAAGTGGTATCAAAGCTTGGTAGGAGGTCACAAAAAAAAAAAAAAAATTTGCTGCAAGTATTTTATCACCCAGTCCGCTGTTCACAGAAGCAAAATCATTAAAAAAAAATGGTTTTAGGCTGAGCAATGACCAAAAATCTATGCTGAAGAAGGGGGCGAATTTTTGAAATCATCGCGCCCATATAGAAGGCTGGGGAGCGAAAATTTTGGGGAAACTTGAAATTTTGGGCGGTTTCAAATTCAAAGCTTGAAAAGGTATGTTTTGAAAAGGTATATCCTTGTTAAATGATTCACGTGGATATAGTGCCAAAAGGGTGGCTTGTTTAAAAAATAAATAAATTTAAAAGTGGATATATATTATAAAGGGGGAGTTATAAGTTTTTTTTTTAAAAAGAATATGGTGTGGGTTAAAGTGGGAGGTATAAGGTGGTAACCTTACCCCATTTAATTTAAAGAATTTTTTTTTTATTGTATCCACTATATATATTTTAAAAGGCTTGGAGTTTTAAGTCTTTTGATTTGGTTTCTTGAGAAAATGGTGAAAACGCAGAGTGTTAAGTTTGAAATTGAGAAGTTCAATGGGAGCAATAATTTCGAGTTATGGAAGGTCAAGATGTGGGATATGCTCGTGTAGCAGGGAGTGGCAAAGGCACTGACAGGGAATACAAATAAACCCCTGGATATGTCAGATGAAGACTAGGTGGAGATGGATGAAAGAACTCTCTGTGTTATTAGCCTATGCTTGGTCGATGATGTTTTATTTAACATCGTGTCTGAAATTACAGCAGCACGTCTCTGGACAAAATTGGAAAGCCTGTACATGACTAAATCCTTGACGAATAAAATCCTCCCGAAGCGGCAGTTATTCACCTTGCGTATGAAAAAGGTACAAAAGTTTCAAATCATTTGAATGCATTCAATACTCTTATTTGTCAATTGGCTAGTATGGATGATAAAATTCAATCTGAAGACAAGGCGATTTTACCGTTGTGCTCTCTGCCTGAGTCTTGGGCACATTTTGTAACCTCTATCAGTTTAAGTTTTACTGAATCTATTACCTTTGATGATGTTGTGGGAGCCTTGATTTCTGAGGAATCTTGAAGAAGTCTAGTCTTAAAACCTCGACAGCAGAATTAATGGTGGCCAGAGGAAGAACTAGTGAAAGACGACAATATTTGAGGGGCACATCGAGGTCAAAGTCGAAGGGAAAAAAGAGTAAATTGAAGTGCTGGTATTGCAATAAAACAGGACACCTTAAGAAAGAATGTTGGAAATGGAAGCAAGCTTCTAAGAAGGAGGACTCTACTAAGGAGGCAAACATAGCCAAGAAGGATTCAAGTATGATCGCTGAGGTATTATCTACATTTACTGTCTCACAATACCATTATGATTGGTTAATTGATTCTGGAGCCCCATCACATGTGTCTTCGTAGAAATTGGTATTCCACATACCAATCTATAGATGATGGAGTAGTTTATATGGGAAATAATGATTCATGTAAAACTGTTGGGATAGGGAGTATCCGAATAAAAATGTATGATGGGACTTGTTATCACCTAAGTTGTAGTTACCCCTATGGATGGATCCAGTCATGGATGGCAATAGGGAAGGGCAACTCAAAAGGTGCAACCACGATCACCTCAACCTCCAATATGTATGGTTGTCACGCCAGTCGAGGCAACCTTCGCTTTATGTTATCTAGCCCAGACAACAAAGGGGGAGACCCGATCAACTCCCGACAGGAGAGATCAAAACCAAGACACCAAATCAGGGTATTTCTAAGTGAAGTTAGGTGTATGGTTTATCCTAGACCTAAGGATGAAGTCACAAGCCAAGTGAGGGGTTCAAGAGGTATAGCTTTGGTTCATAGTTGATGTGAGAGTGACTTATAATGTTTGAAGTGAGATCTAGGATGAGTGTACTAGGTCAATGTCAAAAGATTCACTGCCTTGGGAACCGTGTCCAATGCAGGATAGTTAAGGGTTGTATTGGGGCTAACTAGTACATGAGACAAGCTTGACCATGGTTCATGATGTCTTCAAAGGTATAGTCTACCATGCATAGGTCAAACCACAAGTCAATCCAACAATCTAAGAAAGTTGAATTACCTTGTAGAGAAACCAGTGCCTTGGGAATTGGGAAGTGGAGTCAAAGTAGGGTTGACTGATGGTTTAGGACTCCTACAACATGAGATAAGTGGGCAATATAGGTCTTGATGGTTGAATATGTCTAGATCTAGGTTTAACCAAAGTGGACCACAATCCCTTAAAACAAGGAATGCAGTCCCCAAGGTAAGATTTGACAAAGTGACAGTCTAGACCTAGGTTTTGAATTATTCCGGTTTCAGATCTCCAAAAATCTCAAGTACCCAGTTCCTAGAAGTGAGTGAACTCACTTCTCCAAGGTGGTGCGACTTTACCCAAGGAGGCTGAAAGTGGGGTTTAGGTGGGTCAAGACAAGTCGGATGGCACCCAAATTTTAGATCCGGGTAGATCAGTCAGGTAGGAGTATGGATCTGTAATTTCGTGGCAATCCACCGGTTAGATCTTAGTAGATCTGAGTTTAAGTGTTCCAAGTGGTCCAAAATGGGGATTAAATCCCTTAAAATGTGGAATGGGGCCCACAAGGTGAATTTCAGAAAAGTGACAACCTGGGTGTATGTTATTTGATGTGTAGATGTCAAATCAAGTGGAATCTCAAACACCCATCACCTAGATCTAGGTCAACCTGCTCAAACTAGGAAGTGCGCCTTGCTTGGGAGAGGCTAAGTTGGCCTGGGAAGGGGGTCAAACGGAGGTCAATCCTCACCAAACTATAGATCCGGGATGCCGTGGATGCTATAGAGGTGGGTTCTTAATATTACGCCCAACAACCCAATAGATCTAAGTAGATCTGAGAAAATGTAAAATGAGGGTTTTAAGATATTTAGGGTTTCAACAATTTATGAGATATGTCAATGGATTGGATAAAGGAAAGAGAAACAAACCTGTGGATCTTACCTGGGTAACCTTGTAGATGCCTTGATGATGATGATCTATGCAAACCCGATCAATTTGAGAAGCTTTGAGGTAGTTTCTATGCAAGTCGATTTGGTCCAAGAAGCCAATGCGCCCTCTCTCCTACACAACAAACGTCAACAATATCAGATTTGATGCATCAAGAGATAAGACTAATGCCACAAAAGAAGTAACAGAAAGATAGCATAGATCACAATGATGCTAATGATAACCCCCTGATACAAGCGAATGCCAAGAAAGTCGATTTGAAGAAGCCTTGCAAAATCGCCCTTGTTGAAGTCGCCCTCCTGTAGACAAACAATGATTTCCAAAAAAGATAGATCTTGCCACAATTTCCAAATGCTAGGTTGCAATAGACTTTCCAATCACCATCTAAGAACACCAGATGCAAAGGAGACCACAAGAATTTCCACAAGAATATTTTTCTATACCAATAATCCAAGAGCCAAAGACCCCTTACAATGAGAGGCTCTCTCCTTTAAATAGGAAGGAGAGGCACCAAAACCCTAACCACTTTTTGAATGAGTGGCTAAGATTAAAAGATACAAATGTCTAATCAATGGTTGAGATGAGCTCAACAACATAATACATGGATCACACATAAAATATAACATAAGTGGACAAAATCGCCCTAGAAGAGGGGAATCCCACCAAATCATGATGACGAAATATCATAAGAGGCTTATGGTGGGTCCAAGGGGTAATTTTATCCCTCCTTGGTCAATCCCCATAGCACAATAACCAATAAATAATCATGAATGTACCAAATCGTGCCTCCATAGTGAAGTCGTGGTCCTCAAAAGACCTCAAAAATCCACAGAAAGTGCCATAAATGATGGATGCGGGCCCCGATGAAGCTGAAACTGCTGGAGGAGGTGTGGAAGGTCCCGATCTATCATCACTGATCATCCCATGCCATAACTTTGCCTCAGTAGCCCAAATCGATTTCCTCAATAGCCATTTCTACCAATCCTGAAATGCCTCGGGAAGTGTGAAACTGCCCCAAACAGCCTCCTGGAGTGCTGGCGCTGTCAAGGTGAGGGCACCAATGTGTCCGGAAGGGGGGTAATATGGTAAAAACAAGTGGCTGGACCACCCCCTTCATCATCAGCGCCCTAGGTCAACCGGATAAAAATCACATCTGCTCCGACAGGGCCTCCAACAGACCAAAACTGCACTGGGATAGCCTACTGAGGCTCAATCATCACTGTAAGTGCCCGGAACTGAAAACAAACTGTCCCATTGGACTCAGAAGGTCCAAATCCATCCGAGATGTGTACTCATACACCATATGAGTCTCTGCATGATCAAAATAAATACCCAATATACCGGAACAAGGCCAATAATAATGATCTGTAAATGACCAAACACTGCTGTAACCCAAGAATCATCATCATAACCCTGTAGCTGCTGCATAGAATCATCATGTATGTGTACATAGACCATATATCATCTATCCATATCATCATAAGGTCTAACATCTCATGTCCCATGGTCCTCCATGGTCAAACTAGGTCTAACCATGACCAAATATAACTCAGTCCATCATCCAAGGCTGCTGTAAAGTGTCAAGGTTAATACATGCTCTACAACTTATTCAAATAGCAATTATAACACATAATGATCATAACTGGCGATCTACATCCAAATATATATTGTCGTTAATTATTATTATTACTCAGACTAGACTTTCAGGATCATACTCACTTCATAGTTGTGATCAATTTGCTAATGAAGGGTGAAGGCTAAATTAACTGGCTAGGCTAAGGGATGACTTGACTGACTTGACTTTGTGACACTTTGGCAAGGGAAAGGGAATACACCATAGTATATACTGAATGAGCAATAACACAGGGAATGGCGGTGTCTCACAAATGGATGAGTTGTTTAAAGAGGGTTTATTCACCTTCACAGATGCGCACAATCCATAATACAAATAAGGCCAGCAATTGTTTAGATATAGCATTTAAGTTTCATTGCTTTTTGGGCCTGAAGTTTCCATAGCCTTGATCTATGTGTGTTTACAAACACATTGCATAGATTTACATTTTTTCTTTAGGCTTTCTGCTGCAGGTGTGTTTTTAAGGCACTTGTTTACCTGAGCACTTCTAGGTGTGTCATGGACAGCTTGTTTACCTAGGTATTTATTTTCCACAAGATATAACATTTTATTTTTATTGCCATGTTCATTTGGCATGCCTCTCATTCATGTGTGTTTAGAAACACATTGCATGAATGGGCTTTTCATACAAGATATAGCATTTCATTTTCCAGATTTTGTATTGATGGCAGCACTAAAAGTTTCAGGTTTAGCCAACACAACTTTAGTGACTAGGGGGAATTCCAAGGAACTCCAACTCACCATAGGTAAGTTTTGTCACCAACTCAGAGCCGAGACACAATAAACGAGGAAGCTCATCCAATACAGAGGCTACAGTGGGGAAAGGTCCTCCATGCCACTAGTCAAGTAGTAAGTCAGGGTGATAATCTAAAAGGTAGGTCATGGATGGATGAAGACAATGAGATGATGAAGCCAACACTAGCAAGCCAAGGTATGGTTGAATGATCACCTCTATTCTCCCTAAGGAGGGTACATACCAATGAGTATGAATAGTGAACTTCTAAGTCTGAGTAGGGACAGTATAATATATATATAATAAATCAACCAGGTCCATATATCTATATGATCGCCAGATCATGACACTAAGTGCTAAGACATGCTATAAGAATAAGTATAAAAGCAATCTAACCATAACACTGTAATATACCTGCTGAGTCATATACCTGAATGCACATCAACCTGTACCATCATCTGTCCTCTGGAACTGTTGCTGTAACTCTGGGCACTACTGTCTGCTCTGTACCAATGATATAATGGCTACATCGGTCATCTCTCTGAGTGTCCTGAAACTCAGTCATGGCATGGGGAATGCAACTGCTGTCCACAATCTGATAGTGATCCAATATAGATGCTCATCTCGGCCTCTCAAATGCAAGGGAACTGGCTGAATAGTGTACTGGAATGAGAAAAATAATGTATGGTAGCCCAGCTACTATATATGTGATAACAGGACTGTTAGGACTCTAACAGATGTGAGGCATGTACCTGAACTGAGGAAGAACTTGATATCAATGGGAGTTCTAGATGATGTTGGTTACAAATTTATAGTTCAAGGTGGAGTTATGAAAATATCAAAAGGTATCTTGGTTGTTATGAAGGCAAACAGAGTTGGGAACCTATATAAACTTGAAGGGGGACGGAAATCGATCACGCAACAGTAGCATCAGTTGGTGCAACAGACTTCACTTGTTTATAGCATCAGCGATTGGGCCATATGAGCGAACAAGGAATGAAGGTACTTGTTGATCGAAAGTTGCTTCCTAGTTTAAAATCTGTAGATTTGAAGTTTCATGAGCATTGTATTTATGGTAAACAAGCTAGATAAAAATTTAAATCTGGAAAACATACCAGTAAAGGTATCCTAAACTATATTCATTATGATCTATGGGGTCCATCTCCTAAAATTTCTTATGGGGGATCATCATATTTCGTCAGTTTTATAGATGACTACTCGAGGAATGTCTAGATCTAATTGTTAAAGAGAAAAGCTGAAGTTTTCGATATGTTTAAGCAGTTTAGAGCTTTGGTTGAAAAGAGCACTAGCAGGTTCATTAAATGTCTTAGAACAGATAATGGAACCGAATTTACTTCTAAGGAGTTTGATAATTATTGCAAGAAGGATGGGATCGAGAGACATAAAACCACTGTTTACACTCCACAACAGAACGGTGTTGCTGAACGCATGAACAAGACTCTTCTTGAAAGAGCAAGGAGTATGCTCAGTAATGCAAAGTTGCAGCAGGAATTGTGGGGAGAGGCATTGCTTACAGCTTGTTACCTGGTCAACCGATCACCATCAACAACAATTGACTACAAATTTCCAGAAGAGGTATGGACAGGTCAACCATGTGATTATTCTAATCTTAGAGTATTTGGTTGTGAAGCCTTATGCACTTATTCCAAAAAATCAGCGTTCCAAACTAGATCCTAAATCAAGAAAATTTATCTTTGTTGGATATGGTGACGGTGTTAAGGGATATAGATTGTGGAATCCTACTGTCCACAAAATCATCATAAACAGAGATGTAATATTTGATGAACTTTCTCTATCAAATTTAGATGTAAGTAATGATTTGAAACATGCTAATGTACCACAGTCACAACAAATTCAGTTTGATACTCAGTCATCTACGGGGAGGAATCATGAGGAGGATATGCATGAGGAAACTCCTCAAGAGGATGAGCAGGCAGAAATAGAGGAAATACCACATCAAACGCTACGAAGATCTACACGGGACAGAACTTTTCCAAATAGGTATGATGATTTTGTCACATCTATTGCTTTAATTTCTAATGAAGGAGAACCTGAAAATTATCAAGAAGCATTAGAAGTGTCTGACAGTGACAAATGCAAACTTGCAATGAAAGAAGAAATGGATTCTTTGGCAAAGAACAAAACATGGGATCTTGTGGAACTTCCTAAGAGTAGGAAAGTGGTTGGCTGCAAATGGGTGTACAAATTGAAGAAAGGAGTTGATGACACTGTTCCGAAGTACAAGGCTAGACAAGTTGCAAAAGCGTTTTCTAAAAAAGCAGGTATTGACTTTCATGAGATTTTTTCACCAATTGTGAAACTTGTTTCTATCAGAATTTTGTTAGCACTAATTGCCTTATATGATTTGGAGTTAGAGAAGCTAGATGTTAAGACAACTTTCTTACATGAATATTTAGATAAGGAAATTTTCATGGAACAACCAGAAGGGTTCGTTTAGAATCGCAACAAGAGGTTTGTTTGCAAGCTTAGAAAATCATTGTATGGCCTAAGCAGTCTCCCAAGCAATGGTATAGGAAGTTTGATTCTTTCTTGGTGAGCCATAATTTTACCAGAAGTGAGTATGATAATTGTGTGTACTTTAAAAAGTTAGAAAATGACATGTTCATTATTTTGGTATTATATGTTGATGATATGCTTGTAGCAAGCAAGAGTATGTTTGAAATCAACAGGTTAAAGGCTCAATTGGCTAGGACGTTTGATATGAAATATCTAGGAACAACAAATCAGATCTTGGGCATGCAGATACACAGAGATAGAAAAAATGGCAAGCTGTGGTTATCACAAAAGAAGTATGTGGAGAAAATACTTCAGAGATTCGATATGAATAAGGTGAAACCAATTAATATCCCTTTAGCTTCTCATTTCAAGCTTTCTTTAGGTTTGAGTCCTAATAGTGATGAAGAAAAGCAGTATATGTCTCGTGTACCATATGCTAATGCAGCAGGATGTTTGATGTATGCAATGATAAGTACAAGATCAGATACTTCACATGCGGTTGGTGTTGTCAGTAGATACATGGGAAATCCAGGAAAAGAGCATTGGGAAACACTGAAATGGGTGCTAAGATCAGATACTTCACATGCGGTTGGTGTTGTCAGTAGATACATGGCAAATCCAGGAAAAGAGCATTGGGAAACAGTGAAATGGGTGCTTTGGTATCTTAAAGGCACAAGCAATTATTGTATCACCTTTGATGGTTGCAGTGATGAAGTCTGTGGTTATGTTGATTTTGATTTTGCAGGTGATTTGGACAAGAGGAGGTCCACTTCAAGTTATGTCTTTACTCTTGCAAGTGGAGTTATTAGTTGGATGTCAAAGCTTCAAAATATTGTTGCTTTATCCACTACAGAGGCAAAATATATAGCTACTTCACATGCTTGCAAAGAGGCAATCTGGTTAAAAGGTTTGCTGGCTGAGTTAGGAAAGGTTCAGAACACTATAAAAAATTTCCGTGATAGCAAAAGTGCTATTCATTTGGCTAAAAATCCAGCTTATCACAGTAAGACAAAACACATTACTGTAAAATACCATTTTGTAAGACATGTTATTGATGAAGGTGGAGTGGTTCTTGAAAAAATGCACACTCAAAAAAATAGTGCAGACATGTTCACGAAACCAGTTAATTTAAAGAAGCCACAGTGGTGCTTAGCTTCTCTAGGCTTGCAAGAAAGGTGATGAACAAAGCAATGAGCAAGGTATAAGGTAAATTGTTGTCAAGGTGGAGATTGTTGGAAATGGGTGACAACCAGTTCTCCCGGTGACTGTGTAACTGTCTAACCGAGTAACTAAGTTTGGTCAGTTATGAGTAACCGTGTAAGAAATATATTTATTTCTTGGATTCTCGTACAAGAAGGGTTGATTGAGTTGAGAGCTGTTGTAATCTTCATATTCTGAATAATAAGAGAATCGATACCATTGCTTCGTGGATGTTTCCCTCTCGAGGGTTTTACCATGTAAATCTCTGCGTATATTATATGTGTGCCATTATTTGCTTTCTAGTTTTATATCTTCCGTTGTATATTGTTTTTTATTCTGAACCTTTCCTAACTCAGCCAACAAACCTTTTAACCAGATTGCCTCTTTGCAAGCATGCGAAGCAGCTATATATTATGCCTCTGTAGTGGATAAAGCAACAAAATTTTGAAGCTTTGACATCCAACTAATAGCTCCACCTACAAGAGTAAAGACATAACCTGAAGTGGACCTCCTCTTGTCCAAATCACCTGCAAAATCAGAATCAACATACCCACAGACTTCATCACTGCAACCATCAAAGGTGATACAATAATTGCTTGTGCCTTTAAGATACCAAAGCACCCATTTCACTGCTGCCCAATGCTCTTTTCCTGGATTTGCCATGTATCTACTGACAACACCAACCGCATGTGAAATATCTGGTCTTGTACTTATCATCGCATACATCAAACTTCCTACTGCATTAGCATATGGTACACGAGACATATACTGCTTTTCGTTATCACTATTAGGACTCAAACCTGAAGAAAGCTTTAAATGAGAAGCTAAAAGGATATTAACTGGTTTCACCTTATTCATATCGAATCTCTGAAGTATTTTCTCCACATACTTCTTTTGTGACAACCACAACTTACCATTTTTTCTGTCTCTGTGTATCTGCATGCCCAAGATCTAATTTGTTACTCCTAGATCTTTCATATCAAACGTCCTAGCCAATTAAGCCTTTAACCTGCTGATTTCAAGCATGCTCTTGTTTGCTACAAGCATATCATCAACATATAATACCAAAATAATGAACATGTTATTTTCTAACTTTTTAAAGTACACACAATTATCATACTCACTTCTGGTAAAATTCTGGCTCACCATGAAAGAATCAAACTTCTTGTACCATTGTCTGGGAGACTGCTTCAGGCCATACAATGATTTTCTGAGCTTGCAAACAAACCTCTTGTTGGGATTATGAACGAACCCTTCTGGTTGTGCCATGAAAATTTCCTCATCTAAATCTCCATGTAAGAAAGTTATCTTAACATCTAGCTACTCTAACTCCAAATCATATAAGGCAACTAGTGCTAACAGAATTCTGAACGAAACAAGTTTCACAACTGGTGAAAAAATCTCATGAAAGTAAATACCTACTTTCTGAGAAAACCCTTTTGCAACCAGTCTGGCCTTGTACTTCGGAACAATGTCATCAACTCCTTTCTTAAATTTGTACACCCATTTGCAACCAACCACTTTCCTACTCTCAGGAAGTTCCACAAGATCCCATGTTTTGTTCTTTGCCAAAGAATCCATTTCTTCTTTCATTACAAGTTTCCATTTGTCACTGCCAGACACTTCTAATGCTTCCTAATAATTTTCAGGTTCTCCTTCATTAGAAATTAAAGCAATAGATGTGACAAAATCATCATACCTCTTTGGAAAAGTTTTGTCCCGTGTAGATCTTCGTAGCATTTGTTGTGGTATTTCCTCTATTTATGCCTGCTCATCCTCCTGAGGAGTGTCCTCATGAATATCCTCCTCATGGACATCCTCATGATTTCTCCTCGTAGATGACTAAGTATCAAACTGAATTTGTTGTAACTGTGGTACATTAGCATGTTTCAAATCATTACTTACATCTAAATTTGATAGAGAAAGTTCATCAAATCTTACATCTATGTTTATGATGATTTTATGGATAGAAGGATTCCACAATCTATATCTCTTAACACCATCACCATATCCAACAAAGATCATTTTTCTTGATTTAGGATCTGGTTTGGAACACTAATTTTTCGGAATAAGTGCATAGGCTTCACAACCAAATACTCTAAGATTAGAATAATCACATGGTTGACCTATCCATACCTCTTTTGGAATTTTGCAGTCAATTGTTGTTGATGGTGCTCTGTTGACCAGGTAATAAGCTATAAGCAATGCCTCTCCCCACAATTCCTGTTGCAACTTTGCATTACTGAGCATACTCCTTGCTCTTTCAAGAAGAGTCATGTTCATGCGTTCAGCAACACCATTCTGCTGCGGAGTGTAAGCAGTGGTTTTATGTCTCTCGATCCCATCCTTCTTACAATAATTATTAAACTCCTTAGAATTAAATTCGGTTCCATTATCTATTCTAAGACATTTAATGAACCTGCCAGTGCTTTTTTCAACCAAAGCTCTAAACTGCTTAAACATATCGAAAACATCAGCTTTTCTCTTTAACAAGTAGATCTAGACTTTCCTCGAGTAATCATCTATAAAACTGACAAAATATGATGATCTCCCATAAGAAATTTTAGGACATGGACCCCATAGATCAAAATGAATATAGTCTAGGATTCCTTTACTATTATGTTTTCCAGATTTAAATTTTTGTCTAGCTTTTTTACCATAAATACAATGCTCACAAAACTTCAAATCTACAGATTTTAAACTAGGAAGCAACTTTCGATCAGCCTGTACCTTCATTCCTTTTTCGCTCATATGGCTTAATCGCTGATGCCATAAACTAGTGAATTCTGTTGCACCAACTGATGCTACTGTTGTGTGATCGATTTCCGTCCTCCCTTCAAGTTTATACAGGTTCCCAACTTGGTTTGCCTTCATAACAACTAAGATACCTTTCGATATCTTCATAACTCCACCTTGAACTGTAAATTTGTAACCAACATCATCTAGAACTCCCACTAATATCAAGTTCTTCCTTAGTTCAGGTACATGCCTCACATCTGTTAGAGTCATCACAGTCCCTTCATACATTTTTATTCCGATACTCCCTATCCAACAGTTTTACATGAAACATTATTTCCCATATAAACTACCCCATCATCTATAGATTGGTATGTGGAATACCAATTTCTATGAAGACACATGTGATGGGATGCTCCAGAATCAATTAACCAATCATAATGGTATTGTGAGACAGTAGATGTAGATAATACCTCATCGATCATACCTGAATCCTTCTCGGCTATGTTTGCCTCCTTAGTAGAGTCCTCCTCCTTAGAAGCTTGCTTCTGTTTCCAACAATCTTTCTTAAGGTGTCATGTTTTATTGCAATACCAGCACTTCAATTTACCCTTTTTTCCCTTCGACTTTGACCTCGATGTGCCCCTCGAATATTGTCCTCTTTCATTGGTTCTTCCTCTGGCCACCATTACTTCTGATGTCGAGGTTTCAAGACTAGACTTCTTTCGAGATTCCTCAGAAATCAAGGCCCCCACAACATCATCAAAGGTAATAGACTCAGTAGAACTTAAACTGATAGAGGTTACAAAATGTGCCCAAGACTTAGGCAAAGAGCACAACAGTAAAATCGCCTTGTCTTCAGATTGAATTTTATCATCCATACTAGCCAATTGACAAATAAGAGTATTGAATTCATTCAAATGATCTGAAACTTTTGTACCTTCTTTCATACGCAAGGTAAATAAATGCCGCTTCAGGAGGATTTTATTCGTCAAGGATTTAGTCATGAACAAGCTTTCCAATTTTGTCGAGAGACTTGCTGCTGTAATTTCAGACACGATGTTAAATAAAACATCATCGGCCAAGCACAGACGAATAGCACTGAGAGCTCTTTCATCCATCTCCTCCCAGTCTTCATCTGATATATCCAGGGGTTTCTTTGTCTTCCCTGCCAGTGCCTTTGCCACTCCTTGCTGCACGAGCATATCCCGCATCTTGACCTTCCATAACTCAAAATTATTGCTCCCATTGAACTTCTCAATCTCAAACTTAACACTCTGCGTTTTCACCATTTTCTCAAGAAACAAAATCAAAAGACTTAAACTCCAAGCCTTTTAAAATATATATAGTGGATACAATAAAAAAAAAAATCTTTAAATTAAATGGGGTAAGGTTACCACCTTATACCTCCCACTTTAACCCACACCATATTCTTTCTTAAAAAAAAACTTATAACTCCCACTTTATAATATATATCCACTTTTAAATTTATTTATTTTTTAAACAAGCCACCCTTTTGGCACTATATCCATGTTAATCATTTAAGAAGGATATACCTTTTCAAAACATACCCCGAAAAAAACATACATTTTCAAGCTTTGAATCCAAAACCGCCCAAAAAACAAAAAAAAGAATTTCCGCGCTTCTCGATGATGGAAGGCCGCGATAATTTCAAGGCTCGGTTAATTCCATAAGTTTCCCCAAAATTTCCGCTCCCCAGCCTTCTATATGGGCACGATAATTTCAAAATTTCGCCTCCTTCTTCAGCATAGATTTTCTGTCATTGCTAGCTTAAAACCAAAAAAAAAAAATTAATGATTTCACTTCCGTGAACAACGAACTGAGCGATAAAATACTTGCAACAAATGTTTTTTCTTTGTGGCCTCCTACCAAGCTCTGATACCACTTGTTGGATCAAACAACCACATAAAAAATAATATACAGCGGAAGATATAAAACAAGAAAGCAAATAATGGCACACATATAATATCCGCAAAGATTTACGTGGTAAAACCCTTGAGAGGGAAACATCCACAGAGCAATGGTATCGGTTCTCTTATTATTCAGAATATGAAGATTACAATAACTCTCAACTCAATCAACCCTTCTCATACGAGAATCCAAGAAATAAATATATTTCTTACATGGTTACTCATAACTGACCAAACTTAGTTACTCAGTTAGACAGTTACACAGTCACCGGGAGAATTGGTTGTCACCCGTTTCCAACACTACCCTAGCCTGACCAGTCCACGTCAGTTTCAATCCAACTAGCGCCACATCTACTAGGAAACCAATCTCCACCAAATGATCAATAAAAAAGAGCCAACTAGTCCTCGTGAGTCGAGCTACCCAAATTTTAGCACAATTCAACATGAAGTTCAAGTCGCATCCCACAATAAGATTGCCCACTTTGGGATACTCAAAATTAAATAGATGGGCCCATAAATCCACTTTGCATTAATATGGGCTATAGCGATTAAGTATAGTAAAGGCCTGATTTAACTTCTTCCAATGAAGCTCCATAACCAGACCACATGTGACTAAAAACAATTAAATAATACTATGTCAAAATTATAACCAGAGACCACCCCCTTGAAAGACCAACAGAATCCAAAGCCAAGAAGTACCATCCCACAAATCTTTTTTTCAACTCCGCCAACAAATGATCCCCTTTAATCATAGTTTCCTAGATTAACAACAAATCCAACTTCTCACGATCCACTAGACATTGGAGCAATAATTTTTTAGCTTTCCCTCCCATGCCACCGGTGTTGATAGACAAAATCCTCATCTGGGGCCCACTAGTGGGGCTTTGCCTGCCCCAAAAACCCTAGAAAGAAGCTCCTTCCTACCCTAGCTATTCTCCCTTGCCGCTTTCTCTTGTGCATGCTTAATGGCAAATTTCCGACCCGCCTTAGAGAGTCCGACTTCCCTCAAAAGGTCAAGACCAAGACCCCCTACTTCTCCAAAAAGAGATGAAGTGACTCATGAATGAAGATGGTATGACCCACCTCTCCTCAAGGAGGAACCTCCTTAAACTAAGAATGAGTCAAGTGACTTATCCCTAGAGTGGGACTCTGAATGAATGGAAATCCCAATAGTGAGAGGCTCTAGGGACTTCTACCCCTCTTCGATACAAGACTCCTCCCCACCCATTGCAAAAGGAGAAATGAGCCTAGCTAGGGAAGTAGGGGTACTAGAGCCTCCTAAGGATAAATCACCCATTGGTAAAAGGGGAGAAATAACAGAGGCAGATAAAACCTTACGAGAAGAATTCAATGCTAAATCCTCAACCCACCACAAAACTTCTAGATGTTCAAGCTACGAACAAGAAATGTCCCCCAAAACGTTTCGCATCGCCTCCAACTTTGAGTCTTCCTAACCAACCGAAATCAAGGAAATGGAAACATTCCTGACTAAGAAATCAGAGACCCCCTCTCTTTGTGAAGGAGAGACTTGAGTGGGAGGACAAATAGTCATGTAAAAACTCCGGCTTCGAGGAAACAACCCCCCATCCTTAGCAACGACACCAATTTGTTCCTTGTCCACCAAGATAATCAAGCTACGTTTCGACCACTAGACTTGTTTACATAATTTCTTGTCACAATTAGCTAAAATGTGGCCATAATTATGACACCGCGCGCATCTATTAGGCACATTAAGATAGTCAAGCTTTTGAGTGAATGTTTTGTCTCCAAAAATCAAGTCCATGGACTCATTCAAGCCCTTGCTGATGTCTAGCTCCACTAGTATTCTGACCACTAAGCGAGAAGGGCTCGTTTGATAAATTTCATAGCAATCACAAACTTACCCAACATATCACCAATAATCCTAAACCCCTCCTTGGACCACAACTCCAGGGGAAGGTTGGGTAATTTAACCCAAGCTGGAGTACTAGCAAGATACTCGTCCCCGGAGTTGAATAGTGGATGCCACTCCTTCAAAGAAAGGTAACTCTTGTCCAAAAACCACATTTGTTGCAGAATACGCTGAGCATATTCACAGGATTTAAAGATAAACCCCCACCAACCCCTTATAAGACTAGGTAGTATCGGCTCATACCCAATTATAGGAGCCCAAGTGGTCTGATCCCACCATTGAGACCCTTCACCCATAGAACTTCCCCACAAGAGTTCTCCCGTCAAGGTCCAAAATCTGCATGACAGATATGTTTTTACTTACAACCAATGAAATGCTGCCTCCCCAAGACTTCAAGTCCTTACGCCACTTTTTACCCATCTTCTATACTCCTATGAAACTGCCACCATGCAAATCCCTAAAGCATAGTCAAGTACCTACAAAGCCAACACCAAGACCAACACTATGCAGACATGAACGAAGTCCCAAAAAGACAAGTTAAAAACCTCCGTCGAACCCTCAGCCAGAAAACTAAACAAGTTCACCTAGTTTGTGCCCGCGTAGGATAAAAGACAACCAAACTGCCCCACTTTTCCGGTGATTTTGGGATAAAAACCAGTGAAAATTCTTGCTGGAAATTGCTATTTTCGCATTTTTTGTAATTTCAGCAATTGGGATTGCCTATTCTAGACTAATTGCCCAATTTTAAAACTACCCACATCGCCAAAATTGCAATCTGAGCAGTCCAAATTGCGATTTTGGAAAGAATTACTCTGTTGGATTCCGACAAGTCAAGACATTTGAGTTAGCCCTTATACAGCTCCATTTGTGCCTGCGACAACTGACCTCGAGGTAGCCCCAGACCTCACTTCACCCGGATCCACACGAACCATCGTACACCCAGCTACGACACCATTTGCACATGACTCGTGTGGTATTATTGTTCCTGATCCCGTCGCATGGGAGCCAGATCTAACTACAAATGAGATTTATGCATGGAGTCTACCCATACTCCTAAACAACTCCACCTGGTAGGGAAAAGTGTAAGTAGGAGTCGCGTCATCCCCAGAGATGGATCTCTCGAATAGTCCACCAGAGAAAAACCTGCCATCAAACCCTAGACTGTAGTCCCCCATCCACCAAGTTGCCCTATACAATTTTAGCTTCCAAACTCTACCCTTAGCATGTGCTTGCTATCATCCTTATGTGATTTTAATATATATTTATATGGTTTTAATATATAAATTCAGGTTTCTAGGTTTGTATCTAAGATTCTAACAAGACGTTTAATAACAACCTGAAAGGAAGCTATATTCTAAAGTCTTATTTTAGTACGATAAACCATGCTGTAAAGGTATTATGTGATGTATTCAATATTATGGTAAAGGGATATTTTGTATGTAAATAAAAAAATTATTGCATCGAGAGTAGCTGTGGAAACTATAACCTATATCACCAAAAAAATAACATGTCAGCTCATCAAATAAAAAAAATTAAAATCAACATAGATCTATCTTAAACCTGGATCTATTAAGCACCAAGAGGGATCCAAGATCTCGAGGTGTTATTTTTTTTTTATCTTAAATTTTTACATATCAAAAAAAAAATTACATATTAAGAAATTGAATCCCTTTCGGTATTTGATAGATCCAGGTTTACGATAGATCTTTTTATAAAAAAAAATGATCTAAAATAAAAATAAAAATATGTATTTAGTATTTTGGGAAATGAAATATGTTAAAAGAATATTCACATTAAATATAGATTGGGTTATAACTTATAAATTAAATTAAATAACTTGTATATAAAAGAAAATTATGAAGATGTATTCAATGACTCCTTTTTAATAAATAATACTTTTTGTATATATTTGTTTCTATCATGGTCATGGTCATGCATCTTTATTATCAATATTAAGATCATTTAAATAAAAATACATGTATTTTATTCATTTTATTATTATTTATTATTTGAGAAAATGTTAAAAACTAACATAGTGAAAATCTAGAAATTCTGACACAATTATTACTTATGTTTTCTTATAAGTTTGCTAACCAACTCAATGAATATTAGACCTTCTAAGCCTATTTATAACATTATATGAGTGATTTTAGATATAACAAGGTAATGGAGCTGCACAATTATTACTTATGTTTTTTTATAAGTTTGCTAACCAACTCAATGAATATTAGACCTTCTAAGCCTATTTATAACATTATATGAGTGATTTTAGATATAACAAGGTAATGGAGCTGCACATTAGTGACTCTTAGCACATCAGAATAGCAATGAACATCATGTGTAGCTAATATCTGACTTGACGGTGATCATTCTCTGTCTGCTCACTCAAGGTAGTCTAAGCATTTCATAAGAAGATATTTCTTATATACATCTATCTAATAGTATGTTTAATGATATATTAGTATCATCGTGATCTTTTTTAACAGTATACTAGTACATGCAAAGCAACTAGATCATATATGTTGCAGAATGTTAAGAGACCACTCTATAACAAATTATGAAAGAATGATCAAAAGAGGCAAATAAGAGGATATATATTATTATGTACTTTTAGTGTTTCTAGGCAACATCTTGGCCGTCACGTTTCTTTTTATTTTAAAAAAAGCGGGTAAAATTTATATTAAAAAGGTGATGAAAACAACCAAAATGGATACAAAGATTTCGAAAAGATCAACCAACTCATAGTTCAACAAAGCTATACTCTGCAACTTCTCATAAGCTTGCAGTCTCGAGACTGCTACACCATTTACAAGTATTACTATACTGCTACAAACTTTGACGAAATGACCACGCAAAAATACACAAAAACAGGTCATAAACAGCCAAAAAAAACAAAGGTAAGACCACACTAAAACCTTAGACATCTCTGTTTTCCTCGGGCTGACCCAGAGAGCTTGAAATTTCAACAATGGTGAGAGCTTGAAATTTCAACAATGGTGATGGCTGGCTTGTGAATAGATTCTTCATCAAAAGTCTTTGATCCAGTGTTCCTAGTAGCCCTAGATTGACAACCAACTAGCATATCATGGTCGAGATCCACAATAATATTCATCTTTTCCAATTGAGCGTGCATAACACGAACTTGGTCTTCCAAGTCGTCGAACCGATGATCCAACAAAGAGACATGAGCAGTTACCTCACGAATGGCATCCAAAACACCATCCGATTCGGAATTTGTCCTACACAGAGTGGACTGCAGGTCCCAAATATCAGCCTTCACGTCCCATAGACCCTCAACCAATTCCGTCAACTCTGCCGCAACCACTTCTTCTACCTTCATCCTTACTGCAGACACGGACCACCTGATCCCTAGCCACACCAAGACACCTTCCTATCTCTGCAGGAAATCAACAGGGGAGAACCATAAACCAACCAAATCTCATGTCGGCTCAGAGAAAACCACCAGCGGAGAGCCCCCATAAAGGAAAGCATCAAAACACCAAACAACAAGGAGGGAACCCCCGCATCCTTGGGGTCGGGGCACAAGCTCCTGGAAAATCCCAACTGCATCGAAGGAAAGATCTAGAACTGCCACAAAATGCATACAGAGAACACACCACACCCACGTAGAGCCTCGTGGGACTTCTCCCATGTGCGATGTTAATGTGACTTTAATGACATAGCTTTTGTAATGTCGGTAGGTGGTGTCCATGCAATGAGGTAAACGATAAAAACATAGATTCAAAGACATAAATATATCCTTAGGGGAGCCATCGGTTGATACATTGACCCCCATTTTTTAATAAGGTCACCTTTGCCCATATTAGAAGCTTGATTGGCAAGCTGATCAACAGTTGTGTTGTTAAACTTTCGAACATGCATTAAGTTTGCTTATTTTATTCCCCTTAGGAGATCAACAATACAAGCTTGAAGCCTCCCAACAATCAAATCTTTCGATTGTATTATTTTAGGAGCTTGCAAAATAATAAGGAGAGGATCCCCAATGACTAGGATGTTCTGAATGTCCAAAGAGGCAGTAAAATCAATAGGATGTTCTGAATGTCCAAAGAGGCAGTAAAATCAATAGGATGTTCTGAATGTCCAAAGAGGCAGTAAAATCAAGGTCCAGAAACAAAGCATATCTTTTCGCGATGCTATCAGTGGCTCTTCCCAAGCCCCTTTGGTTAGTTAGAATCGTGTGTCCTGCAGGATCCAGAAGGATCCCACCTGCACCTACTGCCTCAGGGTTGCCTTTCGAGGCACGATCAAAGAAAAGCACTTGACACTGTTGTTGAGCCAACCAACTTTGAAATTCGCTAGGATGCATGTCGAGTTTCTAGGAAGGAGTTGAAATGGGATGATTCAAGCTAAGATTGGATTGAAGGGAGCTCACCAACAAAAGGTCTTAATCCCAGAGTTTCTCCAAACTAGATAAATGTTCATGAGAGAGGCCAGATAGACCCCGATCGAGAAGCGATTCACACAAGAGAGCTTTAGCGCTAATGGCAGCACGCGCTGGAGGAGTTGGGATCATATCAAAGATTTCTCTATTTCTGGCTGACCAAACTTTTCAAAACATGTATTTGGGAAGAGCGTTCCATATTCGAGCTAAAGAAGGATTATTTGATAGGGTTCCCGGGAAGCCGTTTCTCCAAGATAGGAAGAAACCACTCCATGTAGAAGGGAAAGTAATGCTATGATTCAAATCTTGCAAGAGGAAATCCCAAACCTGGCGAATGTAGGTACATCTAAAGAAAAGATGATGAATAGACTCCTCATTTTTGCACAAGACACAACGAGAGGGACCTGCGATCTGTCTCTTCTTCAATTTTTCGGTTGTACGGATCTTCCCATGAACTAGGAACCAATAGAAAGCACTGATCTTGAGGAGGTCGTCTTGATGCTAGATCTTAGCCCACAACCTGCAGAAGGTGGGTGCACATACGCACGAATTAGTTGCTCATAGCCCTCCTTATTGGTATATCTGCCACACTTCCTCTAGCCCTTGTTGTCTTTGCTTCTAAGGTTAGTTGGAGCGGCCCCATGAAGATGTGATAGCAAAAGGTCAAATTCTTGGATTAAATGCTCAGGGATTTCCATTTTGTGCCTTCCATGCCATCTCCCATCTTGATCACAGTCAAATACATCAAATAAAGACCTAGTTCCCTAATCACTTAGCCAGTCTTTAATTCCTGAGAGCTCGGCTCTGCTTGATAAGAGGGCACAGCCTAAATTACCGTCTTCCCACAAATTGATCCGCTTGCCATTTCCTCGGATCCAAAATAACCCTTTTTGAATTAGAGCCCAGGCCATTTTGCAAAGATGCCAAATGTCATAACCATTCCCTTCCCACTCATTACCATCCAGACATCTGAGCTTTGACTTTTTGAAGTATTTCTTCCAAATAATTTCTTTCATCCAAGCTTTTCCACCCGAGACTAACCGCCAAATCATTTTAGCCCGCATGGCTAAATTCATTAAATTAGGATTTCTTATGCCTAATCCTCCGTGATCCTTTGGACCTTTGACTATCTCCCACTTGACCAGATGGAACTTTTGTTGATTTCATTTCCCACCTTGCCGGAGAAATTTCCAGATGTCTTTGCATAGGCCACGCATTACGCCCACAAGAGCAAGAAGAGAAGATAATTGAAAATCTTGGTTGTCACGTTTCTTATGTGAGCATGACTTTGACAATTCCTGTTTAATTGGGTGAGCCTTCACACCTTGAATGGCCATATAAGCAACACTTTGACAAGGTCCTATTTTAGTATTTACCGAGGTAACTTTCTCTCCTTTGTATGTGTTTTTGGATTTTAAATAATAAAAAAACTCAACCTCACTTATACACTAACAAAAAAAATGGAAAAGAAAAGGAAAAGAAATTGTGAAATTATACATAAAACCTTATTAAAACAATGCACAATCACACATTACATTAGAGATTGCAGCATATTGAATCAGTAACATAAAAGGTACCTTCTTGTTCACTGTCACTGACTCTAAGTGAGTCAGAAGACTATCTTCAGGTCCATCAACTGCCATCCAACCCCAATGGGGCAATCATAACTATTGTCAGCCATCATTCCCTAAAAATACAAGAATGTAGTTGAAAGCACCCATGTGTAATGACCTGTTGAACTCCATTTGTAGACACATTGAATGGAGATGCCAATGTTGAAAATGTTCTTCTACCCATTTCAGCAATCTCTCCTCACCCCAAGCCAAGAGAAGAAAGACCTAAATAGAAAGCAGAGGAAATGCTCAATCTTTACAAAGATTGACATCCAAAATAATCAGATGGTGTCTAGCAGAGGCAAGCAAGAAGATATATTGTCTAGCAGAGGGTGCTGATCCAGAAAGAACTACAGTATGTAATCAAGGGTGGAAATCAGATGTTTAGTTGGCTATCCAGGGAAAGCTAGCAAAAGAATGGAAGAAGTATACTAGGGAACTCAAGGACAGTGGTATTAGATTGAATACAGAGGTAGATGAAATCATATGGTCTAGAAACAAATCTAAAGGTGCTTATATCGTGAAATTAGGCTACCAAGCAATCATAAAAGAGAGAGAAGAAGGTGAGAAACTGTGGTGGTGGAAAACTGTATGGAAGCTTAAATGTACACTTAAAACATAACAAAAAATCTTATGGATTTCCTTGTCAATAAGGTTCTAACCTGCGTTATGGTTGTCCTTGTCCAATAAGGTTTTAATTGGCCCAATTGTTAGAGGAGGGCATGGTAGGGACCAAGATAGTGTATCCTGTGTGTTACCACCTAATTGGTAGCATGTGTTTTCAGAGGTTGTTTGAGTTCACCTACAGTCACCAGTATGCTATAGGCTGTCCATTCCTTTTTCTGCAGGGCAGCATCAGATTGAAGAGGAACATTTATTGTTGTCAGGATGCAATCCAAATAGTACACGCAGGTTTTTTTTTTTAAGGCAGCGTTCCACATTGAGTATTGAAGACCCAGTTTTGGGAACAAATTTCAAACCCGTATGGAAAGTTATGGAAGACTATGGCCAATAGAGAAGCAATCAACACTGATGAAAAATAATAATAAAATCTTAGGCTTACAAGTGAAAAGGCCACGCCATTCTTCGTTGACAGGCATGTAATTGGACAGAGCGTGAATGCTAAATGTTTTGGCATGGAACTGCCCAGCCAAATCTGTGTGTTGAAGGTTTTGAATTTCTGTTTGTTCTTAGCAGAAATTTTGCATGAGAAGTATGACTGTATGCCATGTATTTTTATTAATATATATATATATATATATATATATATATATATATCATAGTTTTAAAAATTGGTGAAATCGGAATCGGCCGATTCACCGATTTAAGGCCAGACCGGTCTCCAAATCGGATCGGAGGAGCGGTTTGGTACCGAACCGGCCGATTTATGTAAAAAATCGGCCGGTTTGTCTGGAATTTTGTGTGGTGGCCCGCAGACTCAAAAGAACAATGCAATATCCCCATGGTGCAGTAGTACTTGGTGATATTAATGGTAATGTTAAATTCTTAAAGTAAAAGTGACATTCTCCTTATCTTTTATTTTCCATCCTTTTACTTAAATTTTTAATATTTCCATTAATTGTTTCAAGATGTTTGAGAGTGGTTCCAACCTCATCGGACTTCATATGCAAAAAGTAGATTTTTAGAACCCATTCAAAATTCACCAGACTTAACAGTTTTCAGGATTTTAGGATTGCAAGGTTTCCACCAGATTCTATCATGTATGAGGGTATGGAATTGGCATTTAATCAAGCACATCAACCCCTGTATGTACCTTGATGTTGTTGGTGTTGATTGTTGAATTCCTTTGTCATGACCTTAATAAAAATGCACTCTCCACTCATGCAAAATCACTTATGAAGCATGGGAATCTTTTTCTACATTCTTTTAACGATTGGATTAGGAAGTTCATCAAAATTGTAGTGTGTTGAGTTGTTGACTAATGTCCTTGGAGGATCAACTTTGAAATTTGAGTTAGAGGCAAGGTCTAGAGCCTAGAGGAGGGAGGCATAGGGTGCTATTTATGAATAGGATCCCAATATAGGCAATGATTCGTTGACATGTATGATTGATGATTTATATTTCACATTCATTTTTGTAAATATCTTTGCTAATTTATTAATTTAATATATATATATATATATATATATATATTGCATTTCCTCATTTCCAAAATTTTGGGGGGTCACGTTTCCCCTGTTTCGAAGTTTCCCTGTTTCGTCCCCGTTTCCTCGTTTCATGCAACTAAGGTTGAAGCTATTCAAACCCTCGTACAACAATTTGAAGCAAACATGTGCCTGTTAAGACCTTTGCAGTAGTAAAAAGTCATGAAAATCACCTTAAAGGCCAAAAATAAATTGTGGGCAGTATTGTGGATGAAAGCAGCCCTAAACAACAAGTATAGGTGCTCTTTGGCCTTCAAACAATAGGTCTGGGTCATAACAACAGTCCTAAAATCTTGAAAATGTTGTTTTTCTTTAAAATTTAAATATTTTATGTATTTTTTAGTAAACCGATTCATTAAATTCAAATCGGCCGATTTATGACCGATTCATTACCGATTCCGAGTTGACCCTCAACCGATTCCGAGTCCGATTTCGATTTTTCAAACATTGATATATATATATATATATATATATATATATATATATCGATTTCTTTGAAGATTCCAGCAGTGGCAAGAAGAAAGGGACCGATGGATTTCCCAGGCATTACAGTTTAGATCCAACGAAATTTTGAGGAGGAAAAGCTACTGCTTCCTTTGATAACCAGTTGCAAATTGTGACGAGTCCTCGTTGGGCCCAAGCCAAATCTCCAGACAGAGTTGATCGCAGTTGCTATCTTGAAGAATCATTTGGTCAAGTCGCGAATGCATGGGAGCGGGCAGCGTGAACATAAATTTTCACAGCCCCTGCCCATATTTTACCCACACTTGACTGAGAAGTGTAGCAGCGATCAAAGGCTGCATCCATTGTTGTGATCAACCGCCCATAGATCCGAATGGATTTTAGTGCCACGACAGCAAAACAAATCGACTCATGGACACCACTTCAACATACCACGCAGTTACTTGGCAGCCGAGGCATGGAGTTTGGCTCGCATTTGTTGCTAGCCGAATGCAGGAGCAGCTGTTGAAATCGTATCATCTCGACTGGCAACTGATTAGAAGGGGAAACGTCAGGCTAAATGAGGCAGCCATTCGCGGGTATTTTCTTTGCTACGTGGAGTTTGGTGCAGCGACTAACTACCTTGTCGACCCACGTATCATTTTTGACAGCTATGTGATTGTTTCAAGAGAGGTAGCCCTTTTTGTGGGCACATGTGTGTTTCATGAGTATGTAACAAGGAACCAAAGTGAGAGTTCTTTTAAATAAATGGTGGGGTCATATATTCGATTGGAGAGAAAAGTGGATCTTGATCCATCTTTCCACATTTTTTTTAATTATTATTTTATTTTCTCTTTTTTGAAAAGAATAAAGGTTTTGGACCTATAAAAAGCCAACCTCCTTCATTATAAGAGGGTGGAAAAAGTTGGGAGGATTTTTCCCATCATTGAGTTTAATAGAAAATTTCATTGGACGGCTTTTGAATGGATATGTAGTGGAGCATTCTTTTGATGTGTGGCGGAATCTTGTGGAGCTTCAATGAGTGTGAACGTTGCTAGAAGTTGGTTTTTCCTTTCTATGTTTGCGCAGGGGGCCATAGATGGGTACTGCCACCACGTTGGAAGGTGAAATTTCTTAGCAGATGCTATCCTTTTCCCTTTGTAAGCATGTATACACAGGCATCAATTTTTGCATTTAATCTAGTTTGATTGTGTAATATTAATCTTTTTGTGTGCATAGCACATCTCCCGCAATTAGAAGGAGGAAGTAAACCTAGTACACGTAACTCGACCGAGCAGGGTTTGCTCAATCATGCAATCTCTCCCCCTCAGTCACATATGACACAAGGCCCTCTTGAATTCTCTTTTGACTCCATTCTCCCCTCCTGATGTACTAGCATTGGTCTGTGCTTGAGGAATGATCTTTCCCTCCTTCCCATCACTTATTCAAATTACCTAATATACTACAACCATTTCTCTAAGGCAGCCTCTTTAGTTCACCTTGCCCTTCATTGCACCTACCTTAGTAATCGTACCTTAGGGAAGCCCCCCTTGAGTTGGAGAAGAGCCAACCTGAAGCGAGGAAGAGAGGAGTGTGTGACATTGGCTGCTCTTTTCAAAGTTGTCGTTGGGATAGCGTGACTATTTTGGACTTGAGCATGCACGTCAGTCTCAGGTGGCAACATTGTGCAAGAGAAGGATGAATCTATAGACCACTTATTTGTGCTTGGTCCATTTTCAAAGAGATATGGGAAGACGCATTGAAATTATCTGATGGTAAAGGAAAATGGGAAGGAATTCCATTGCCATAATGCAGGAAAAGGTGGCATATGTTAAATTTCCCAAGCCCTAGGTGACTATTGTCCTATGCCTCTTTATCAAATAAATTTGGGTCTTCAAATTTACTTAATAACAAAAATAAATTTGAGCATGCATTAATCACACATATAGTTGGAAAACAAACAGCGGAAGAACAAAACAGTGTACACACATGTACTCCTTCAAATCAGCTCATCATTAAATACTTCAAAGCTCACAAGGAAACCTCCACTTCTGTTGGTAAATTACAGCAGTATAGTACACTCAAACAAAGCAAAAAATCTACAAACTTACAAGATAAATCTTCCTGCCAAAACTGGGGAAACTACCTTCAAACAATCAATAAATCTTCCCAACAATTGCTAGTAACTGTACGGGACTGTTGCAGCCCTGTACAGACATGTCCGTACAACAGTATAGACCTTCTGGTATGGATCCGTACGATAGTACAAATATACTATACAACTCCATACCACTGTACAAATTAGTCCCTACTGCTGCCTACTTCCTAAAATCTCCTTGGTTGTTGACTGGGCTCCCCTTCGGTGCTCTAATTTCGCTCTCCAGATAAGTTTATTCACCTTCTGACCAACTTGTCTTTGTGAAGAATGAATGTGTCTTTACCCTCTACTTTGACCTCCCTTTATACTTTAGTTGAAGACCTAATCTACCAAAACCCTAATCTCTCAGCGAGATTGACACTTGAGATTGTCTAAATCACTAATGCATTAAAAATGCACTTTATTAGACTCAACAACTAATTAAAAGAATTTCACTTTATTACTAAAGTAAATTACAAAATAGATTAACTTAGACGACTTCTCGCATGTTTGACACCTAACTTATGCGGAAGTTCTTGTCAAAGCTACAAAACATCAATACTCCCTCTTAGCAAGGAAGGGATTTTGCACCAATCCAAGTTTGTCTCTGTATGCTTCTAAAGTTCCTTTTGCTAAGGGCTTGGTCAAAATATCGGCAACCTACTGATCCATGGATACATACTTGAGCTTCATTGCTCACTTTTGAATCATGTCTCGAATGAAGTGATACTTGATCTCCATGTGCTTGGATCTGTCATGAAAAACTGGATTCTCAGAGAGTCTGATACAACTCTGATTATCACATTAAATCACCGTGGGATCCAACTCCTGATCAATTAGGCCTACTAGCAACTTGCAAAGCTAGATGGCTTCACAACTAGCTGTACTCCTTGACATGTACTCTGCCTCTGTTGAACCGAGTGCCACGAAAGTCTGCTTCTAACTAAACCAAGATATCATCGTTGATCCCAAGTTCAAGCAACACCCTGAGGTGCTCTTCCTGTCTGATGCACTGCCTGCCCAATCTGAGTCTGTATACCCATGCAACTTCACTTCACCATCTCCAAGATATCTCAGTTCGTACTCCATTGTGCCCTTCAAGTATCTGAGCACATGTTTTCCTCCTACCTAATGCTCCTTCCTCGAGTCCACCATGAACTAACTCAAGGTGTTCGTTGCTAAACATATATTTGGCCTAGTGTTGACCAAATACATCAAGAACCTATCAATTGTCTATACAACATGGGATCCACCATATCTGAATCTGAAGTAGTGACCTTCATATTAGTGATCATAGGAGTGGCCATAGTCCTACAGTCCTCCATCCAGAATCTATTCAAGATCTCAACTACATACTTACTGTTATCACACAACTTGTAGTTGCCCCTAGTGGTATCCCATCCGAGACGGTAGAGGAGATGGGCAACTAAAGAGGTGACCCAAGAGATGCCACGGTTCCCAATGCAAGGTGGGAGTCACGTCAACCGAGGCACTCTTCACTTGAGGTCAAGGTGAAACAAGACCTAGGGGGAGACCCTATAACCAATCACAGATGATTGGACCCAAAAAAAGGTTCCTAAGTAAATGATGAGTTAATGCAAGGTTGAGTGGACCTAGAAGTTAAAGTATGGTTGAAGGTGGTTTGAGAGATGGTTAGTGTTTCGACCAATGTATGATTTAGGCCACATGATTAGGTATAATGACAAGGTATAGTACCATGTATTACACAAGTGGGTCCTACTTTCTTGGGATATGTGAAATGGCTTAAAGTGAACCCACAAGGTGAAATTTAGGGATGCAATTGGCACTAGAGGATATGAAATGAGTAGATCTAGGGATCTAAGTTGAATTTAGGAGTACCCACTTGCTAGATCTAAGGTTTGACACAATTCCCAAGGAGTGCGACTTGCTTAAGGAGGACTAGTGCCTTGTTGGATGGGTTAATGGAGTCAAGAGATATGTCAAAGTGTAGATCGGGACATCTAGAGGTCAAGTCAAGTGGGCTAATTGAGATAGAGTAGTTGGATCTTGCTAGATCTAGGATTTCATGATATGACCCTAAGTGGACCACAATCCCTTAAAACAAGGAATGCTATCCCCAAGGCAGATCGTCACAAAATGATACTCTAGACCTAGGTTTCAAGGTATGCCCGTTCCAAATCCACAAAAATCTCAACCACCCACGTCCTTAAAGTGGGCAAACGCACTCACCCAAGGAAGTGCGACCTTGCTCAAGGAGGGCTAAAAGGTGTGGATAAGGTGGGTCAAATCAAGTCCAATGGCCACCAAACTGTAAATCCAAGTAGCTTATGCACCGATCTATGTGGATCTAGAAAATGAAGTCAATCCAAGGGTTAGATCTCACTAGATCTGAGTTTTAAGATGCCAAGTAGTTCAAAAGGGGGTTTTAATCCCTTAAAATGTGGAATGATGCCCACAAGGTAGAAATCACCAAAGTAAAAGTCTGGGGGTAGGTTATCAAGTGTGTAGATTACAAATCAAGCGGGATCTCACCTACCCATATGCTAGATCTAACCCAACAAGCCTCTCCAAGGAAGTGCGATTTGGTTCAAGAGAGCTATATTGCCTTGAAAAGTGTGTCAATTTTAACCCAATCACCACCAAACTATAGATCCAACTAGGGGTGGATGCTATAGAGGTGGGTTCTTAAGATCTTTTCAAAAGCAAGGCTAGATCTAAGTAGATCTAAGAAATACCAAAATTAGGGTTTTAATTAATTAGGGTTTGTGACCCATGAAGATAGAATGGATGAAAGAGGCACATACCTTGTACATCTTACCTCAATTGCTTGTGGCCACCTTGCAAATTGATAGCATTCTCCTATGTGTATATTCAAGAGTGAGATCCAAGAGCTCCAACCAAAACGTCCTCCTCCAAGATAGCCAAATCGTCCTCCTCCTACAAGACAAGATCAAAGAAACAAGTCAAGCAAGATGATTATGAAAATGATAGAAAGATGTAATAGAAAGCATCAACTATGTCACAAAGATACAATAATGATACTCCCTGTCACAAGATCAACCCAAGAGAGAATATGTGGATCCCTCCAACAATAACCCTCAAGAAATCGCCCTCCTCTCCATCAATTCAACTTTCCTGCAAAAAAACTAGTAGAAGCACCAAAATCCACAATGATACATAGAAGAGATACTGTATACTCAATATACAAGAGAATCCACAAGACAAGAGAGATATGCTCCACAAAGAAGTGTTCTATTCCAATATTCCAGAGCTCCAAAGGTGAGCTATACAATAGGGGGTCTCCTCCTTATATAGGATAATAAAAACCAAAACCCTATACCACTCTACAATACTACATCAAATGAGTGGTTGAGATTAAAAGATCTCAATATACAATCAATGGCTAAGATGAACCATAATAACAGAACACATGGATCACCCAATATAATGATGACGTCATAGTCTAAAATAATCATGGAGGGTGACATCATCCACTAGAGGAGGTAAAAGTACCAAAAATCCACCTCATGATGACTAGGACATGACATAAGAAGCACATGGTGGGGCTAGGAGGCATCAATCCTTACTAGCTCATCCCCAAGGCACAATAAAATAATAAAATATGTCCAAGATAATATAAATGATCAAATTTGTCCTCAAAATCTGTGACAGACAAGCAGTAAAAGACCTCCTGTGATCGCTGCGGGCCTACCCACATGGTGAAAACTGGCTGGAAGATAGTAGGATCACCCTGGAAGACCTCTGTGAAAACCAAATGCCAAAACCTTGCCTCAATTGCCCAAATCGAATTCCTCAGTGACCACTTTATCCCATTTTTTTAACTGCCTCCTAGGGCATCTGCGCTGTCCATCTGAACCCACTAGGCTCTCCAGAAGGGGGGGTAAATGGTAAAAACAAGTGGCTGGACCACCCCCTCCTCATACAGCGCCCTAGGTGAACTGACCTCTCATGGCCCCTGCTGCTCAGGCTGGGAAATCAGCCCCAAATCTAGTCAACAAGTGTAAAATTGCATCAATCACTGTCAGAAGTGCTCGGAACTAAAATATAAGTGTCTCATTGGATCCAGAAGACCCAAATCCACTAGGAATGTGTACTCATACACCATGGGTTGCCTTAATGGGCCAGCTGTAGGGTCCACCATATATGGACAGTACATAATCTGATGATCTGAAGTAATAATAAAACCTGTTGAACTGCATCAATCATAATCTGAACCATATGTCCATCATATGATATCATCATCAAGTATGTGGGACCATCAATCATCATCAATAGGTATATATATATGGCCCACATCATCACGGATCCCAATAATATACAACCAAGGATAAATCATATCAGTAGATTAAGACATGTTTCTCTAATCATTCTCATAGCCAAGCTCAAAGTATAACATCCATTCAGTGCCATTAATCAAGTTAGCATATTCCTTTGTTATAAAATTACTTGCACAATAGTTCAAATGACAAACTCACCCATTGGACATGGTCAAACTGCTAGTGAAGGATGAAGGCTAGGAACAAGGTTGGGCCAAGGGGTTGACTTGTCTAACTTAACTCAAAAATACTTTGGACTGGGAGAAGGGAGAAGCTACAAACTCTGTGCTGGACAAAAATAACACGGGGGATGGCTATGCCTCACAAATGGATAAGTTGTTCAGAGAGTGCTTATTCAACTTAGGCATCATGTCTACATCAAGTTGATCTAGGTTCATTAGGATCATTCAATTCATTTCATGGCCTTTTTGGCCTACATAACCCTTTGGATTTCAGGTGTGCTGATAAGCACAACTAGTTGCAGCTTGCATCCAGGGCATGTTTTCATATACATATAAGGTCAGCAATTGTTTAGATATAGCTTTTAAGAACCATTGCTTTTTTGGACCTTTCTTATACTCTTCGAGGAGTATTTTTAGCTGTTCATCGCTCTTGCCCTTTTTAGTTTCCATGGGCGAATTTATAAGTTTCCATAAGTAGAACATGAGCTTTCAGTTTTAGCCAACAACATCTCAAGTGACTAGGGGGAGTTCGAGCCAATGCCAAACATCAGAACAACCGACCAGAATGATTTAGGCCTACAATCCAACTCACCAAAGGCAAGTTTTGTCACCAACTTAGAGTCAAGACACTGAACATACAGGGATGCGGTCCAAACACAGAGGTAGAAAAATGGGGAAGTCCTCAGTATCAGAAAGTCAAATGAAACAGGTCAAGGTTTAAAGTCAAATAGGAAAGTCATGTATGGATGGAGTCAAGTGAGTATGGAGCCTACACTAGCAGACAACTGGTGTCAGGAAAGACCATATCTATGTAAGGTGGAAAACCAGTGGGTTTTGTTAAATGACCTAAATGTGCAAGCAATTGTCCATTTTATGATTTTTAGTTCATTTTAAACAGTTTGCCACATCAGGAATAATATACCAAGCAGATGCTGTGATCACGACTAAATCAACAAGATAATAATCCACAGTCAATGATAAAATATCCATAGATCATACAACATCATCATAGTAATAAACATCATATACCATCTGAAACACTGCTGCAATACATCTCTAAGCACTCAACTGAAACTGTATGGGATAAAGGGTCACATCGGTCATCAAATCTGAACTCTCAAGGCTCAGCCTTGACACAAGGTCTAACATAAGTCTGAATAATACACTGCCCTGATCATGGGTGATCACAAAATATACAATCATCATAGCCATGCTTTGAATAATGGAAGCTCTGGAATGTGCAGATATCTGCTAAACAAGAATAGTAGCCCTGCTACTATGGTGTGATAACACTTACCCTGCCCAAGGAAAATCTCCCTTGGTGTCTGCCAAACCTCCAACCCCAAGAAGTAATGCATCAAGCCAACGCCCTTCATCTAGAACTCATTTTCCATATCTGCTTTGCACCCTGCAATGAGCTTCTCTAAACCTGTGAGAAATAGGTCATCTACATATAGCACCAAAATGAGTAGATCATGAAATATAAGTTGGGATCTGCTTCACTTTTGATGAAGCCCATGCTCTGCAAGTATCCATGGATCCTGGAATACCATGCTCTCGGTGCCTGCTTAAATCCATATAGGGCCTTTTTCAGCCTGCACACATAGGCCTCCTTCCAATTGACCTCAAATCCCTGAGGTTGCTCGATGTACACTTCTTCCTCGATTATCCCATTGAGGAAAGTTGTCTTCACATCCATCTGATGTATCCTCCATCCCATAATGAAGACAAAGGACATCACTGCTATAATGGAAGTGTACTTGGAGGATAGAGCAAATGTCTCTTCGTAATCCACTTCCTCTTTTTGGGAGAATCCTCTTACCACAAACCAGGCATTGTACTTCTCTATGCCACCATCTGTTCCATGCTTGATCTTGTAGAGCCATATAGAAGTCACCACTAACTTCTCCTTTAGTCTAGGCATAATGTCCCAAACATCATTCTTCATGATGGAGGTGTACTCCACCATGGCATCCCTCCAAACCTGCTAGTCGGCTGCCTCCTGAATAATGGAGGGATTTGAATCAATGATGTTGCTCATCAATGCCATGTAGTCAAAAACTTCTTCGGAGACCTACTCTCCCTAAATGTGCTCCTAGGAGCCTCAAATTGCACTTGAGCATCCCTCAATGTCTGAGTGAACCATCAAGGTCACCTAACAGAACCGGTAGGAGATGGTGGCTCTTCCTCTGCATCTGAAGGCTACTGCTCCAAACCGGAAGTCATTGGCGACCCTAGATCAACCTTTAGAGCTTACTGCTCCTCATCCTCTATCACTAGTAATGGCTCATGAGACTCCCTAGATGCAAATTCTTCCTCAGATTTTACATCTTTGCTTACAATTGTCTTCCTCTCTCCTAGAATATAGATCTTGTAAGCCTTTGAATTCTCACTATAGCCAACAAATAAACCATTCCTATTAGAAGGCTCCAACTTGATCCTCTTCTCCACTAATATATGGATGTAAATTGGACAACCAAAGATGCATAAATGCCTCACCTCTGGCTTCACACCAATGAATGCCTCCTCTGGTGTCTTGTCCCCCAAAACCCTATGAAGACACTTGTTCTAGATGTATACTGTTGCATTGCATGCTTATTCCCATAGAAACATCGACAAATCCTGATCATGTATCATGGCCTTAGCAACCCCTATGATGAATCAATTCTTCCACTCTGCAACCCCATTTTGTTGTGGGTTATAAGGAACAATGTACTCCCTCTTGATTCATGCATCCTTGCAAAAATCCTCAAAACCATTGGAGGTATACTCGCCCCCATTATGCTATCTCAAAACCTTGATCTTCTTCCCTGCCTAGTTCTCCACATGAGCCTTGAACTCCTAAAACCTGTTGAAGACTTTATCCTTGGTCTTCAAGAAGTAGATCCATGTTTTGCGAGAAAAGTCATCAATGAAGGAAACCCAATACATGCTTCCTGTGATTGATTCTACTAACATCGATCCACGCACATCCGAATACACTAGATCTAGGATTCCCTTAAATTTGTGCTCACTACTTGGGAAAGAAGCCTTGGCATGCTTTCCAAGCGCGCACTTTCTGCACACACCCTGCTGCTCAATGTTGAACTCTTGAAGACCTGTGACAATCTCCCTCAGAATAGGAAACGCCCGATGATGTAGGTGCCCCATCCTCTTGTGCCATAACTCACACAAGTTCTCTGTGCTATGAACTAGGGCTTGAACAGGTTCACCCTGTAACCTGTACAAGTTTCCTTCTCTAACCCCAATCACCCGAGCTAATCCTGGTCTAGACTCCTTTGGTCTAATGAGGACTTGCTTGTTCTTGAACTCTACTGCAAAGTCCTAATCTTCCATGACCGAAACTACAAGCAAATTCTTCCTGAGACCTAGAACAAATAGCACATCGTCAATGTCTAAAGAGTTACCTAACTGGAGTTGGAAAAGAATGGTACCAACTCTTGGATATTTGGCTTGCTATTGGATACTTAGCATTATCACCAAGCTCAACCTGAACTCCAGAGTTGTGCTCTTCTAGACTTGAAAATAACTTTTGGGCTGATGTCATATGCCTCGATGTTGCACTGTCCACATACCATGCATTCTTCGAAACTGTGCAGGAAGAGGAAAGATACCATCGAGAAATCCTTCTCGAATTTGGAGGCACAATCATTCATCTGAGTTTCAACTGAGGTTGTACCTGGTGCTGCTACTTCCCTTTACCCTTCTTCTTCTCTAGACATTGTGATGCATAATGGTCGTTCGTTCTTCCCTAGTTGTGAGGTGTTGTCCGCCAAACTACACACCAACAGCAGAAATCTTTCGAAAGTTGTCTCCCTCACTAGAAGTGGGGAGAGGTGTGGCCTTGGGGGCAAGCAATGAGCCAGGTACTGTCACCTGAATCCTAGCTCCTCCGTTTAGGCTAACTCCTAACGAAGCCAAGGGGGGTAGTCCCTACAAAGACTTTCACTAAGGCTCTTGTGTTTTATATGTTTAAAGTGTGAGGTGATGCGGATGGGTGTTATTTAGGAGTTTTTTGTATGATGACGAAAACACAATTAAACACGCAATCCACGTTGCAAATTTACAAGATACGATTTAGAAGATGAACAATATACTTTGGTTTAGAATTAAAACAAAGCATCCACAAGATAAAGATCAAACAAATGACAAGGACATATGGTCCAGATTCAGAAGATGCATAAGAGTTTTTAAAGACCAGTGCCAAATGGAGTCGAAAGAAATGCTTGTGATGCTGGAAAATGTAAGTCTCAAAGTAACTGTTTGTGAGATCATTTTGAAATTGTTCTTGGTAAATTTTAAGTGTTTTAGGTGTTCTTGATTATTAGGCTAAAACCAAGGATATCAAAAGAATAAAACCTTAACCAGGAAAAATACTGGCAACCTCTTAGATGATAGGTCGGGAGCACCCAGATTGCAGAGGATAAGTGTACAATGGCTTGACCACCCTCGAGTCTGACAGTGGATTCCCGGCACCACCTGTTTCAGGAAGCAACCTCAGTGATTTGACGCTGGTTTTGGATTTGGGTAAAGTTTTAATTATGTTATCACTCGTAAGTTTAGCAAGTCCTTCACCTTTCTGAGTACTAGCCCAAACTTTTCAGGTTGGCAGAGCATACGGGTGTTGGATAATCAACCAAAAATAAATTAATTAAGGGGGATGTGAGTTGAAATGTTTTATTTATTAAGAGCACCGTTCAACTCTCTGATAGAGAGCGCTCTTGACTTAGTCTTAAGACCAAAGTTCAAGAGACTTTTCTAATCTAAAATCCCTAATGCAAGGGGAAAATGCAAGTCTACAATGCTCTCCAACAGAGAGTGCTCTTGACTTGGATTTGGCTAAGTTCAAGAGGCTTTGTTTATTTTATGAAAGAAAAGAGAGCAGTTGTGTTGTAGCTTGAAGAAAAAATGAAACTTTTGAATGGATTTGAAATAAGAAAAATAACTAACAACAAGATATTATGATGCTTTTAAAGATAACGGAAAGTAAAATTTAGTGTTCTACCAACAGATTTACTCTAAAGTAGGATAACCTCCGAACAAGGTCAACCTCTAAGAACCACTAGCATTTGAGAACTTTCCAGCTAGCTGAAATTTCGACCAAGGCAACTAACGGGGAGAGAGGAGTAACCACAAAGTTATGTGGTCCTGCCTTGGGATGAAATCCCAAGGATACTACCTCCAGTCAAGACTTGGAAGAGAAAAAAGGGAAGTAAAAGACTAATCTAAATAGTAAAATGAAAGATCTAGGCTAACCAATCACAACACTCTTCCCCAAATGGGGAAGAAACCCAAAGAGTGGGGAACTCCTCCACTTGAAACTTTATTAATTTGATTACAACTTGCCTTGGGAATTTACCCTTGAAGGACTTAGCAAAAAGATAAAGACTGAAATATTACAACACTCTTATGAGTATACAAAGGAGAGTGAAAAGATCTAGTCTTTTTGGTCCGATAAGTGTTCCAAGTCTCTTCTTGGTTTTATGTTCCAAAAATCTTGCTTTTGCTTAAGAGGATTTTCCTCTTGCTTTCCTACACATGAAACCAACTCAGGCACCCATTATTCCGTTAATCAAATCAAATAAAATTTGGAAATTACTAAGCCTAGTATTGAAAATTGAGATCTAAAACATGAAATTTTGATTTGAAAAACTTAAGATGGTAAAACAAACCAGCAAACAAACAAGTTCTAGAAATGATAGGAAAGATATCTACACTACGAAATAAAATGAACTATCTAATATGCAAATTTTATGTCTTTGAATGAGATTGCAAAAAATACAAAAATTTGACTAAATGCAAGCCCTAAATGAGATCTTGACAAGGCCTAAACTAACTTCTCATAAAAGAAGACAATAATCTTAAACAAACTAACTCTCAGTGGGACCTAAGATGCAAGAATTTATCAATGACATAGAAGCAAAAAACAACTAGCTAACGAAATAAGAACGAAATAGATCCAACGATACCCAACTATCAATCCTTTAAACCATAAGACTACTACCACTAATCAAACCTTAAACAGTCCACGTTTTTTTCATGCCTTTTGTATGATTTTGGGGTAACTTCAAAAGGTGGACGAGAGGAGGATAGAGGGAATAAACGAGAGGAGAAGGGGTAGATAGAAGATGGGAAACGAAAGGAGAATAGGGAGGAGAAGTGGCAAGGGAGAATGGAAACAAAAAGGAGAGGAAGATAGGGGAGAAGTAGGGAGACGAATGGGAGAGTTTGATGAGGAAAATGGAGGGAGGAAGAAAACGAGAAGGGCAAGGTCGAGCTGGCCACAAACCAAAGGCGAGCTAAACAGAGTTCTAAGCTTGGATAAAGATAGAAGCTTGGACTTCCACAACTTAAATGGTAGATCTAGTAACAAGTAACCAATGATTGTGTTTTTGTTTGAAAGGTTGATGGGAAGAGCTTAGATCTCCTTGTTGCTAATGTTTAACAAGTTGAGACGCCTTTGATCTCAAGTAGAGTGAAGATGCACCTGCAAAAGACCTTGATCCTTGGATAGCACTTGCAAAACCAATGTACTCAAGCGAAAAACATAGATATATAGAGGCATGTGCTAGATTGTTAGCCTTCTAGAAACATAAATCTATGCTCAATAATCTCAAGTACAAAAATATTACACAATGTCACCTCGTTACAAGATGAAGCATGGCCACCAAGAGCCTCCACAAATTGACCTCCAAAGTCACAACTTTATTAAATATAAATCGCTTACAAAAATCTCCAAAGTTTCTTTGCTCAAAAGTCCATGAGAGAATGGCCAAAATGCCATCTCTTTATAGCAAATACTAGCTACCAAATACCTAAGTCGAATTGGCTATGAAAAGAGAGCCAAATGCCACCTAACTAAAGTTGAATTCCAATCATATCCAGTTGAAACTCCAATCACAACTACTTGGAGCTCGAATTCACCAACAAACTTTGAGTTGCATTAAATGGAGAGAGGGGAGGTGGCCTCCACCTAGGCAAGTCGCCCCCCACTCTTTCTTGTTAACTCCACCATCACATTGGAAAATACACCAAGCGAATGGGCAATCTCCAACTCATCAACACATGAACCAAGAGATGATGCGTGAGCTTTGTGGAAGGTAGGCTTGGAGCTTGCCACGAATTTGATTGAGATCTTTGGTGGTTGGAAATGGGAGGTGGCCTCCACCTGGGCAAGGCGCCCCCACTCCCATTCAATGCAACTCACACCAACCAAAAACCATTAAATGCCTACTCCACATCACCAAAATCGAGCTTGCATGCATGGAGGGCGAATTCACTTGAAGAGATTTGACTTGTGTTGACTGTACAGTTGACTGAAGCTCAGTGAAGTTGATTGGAATCATCTTTAATGCCAGGTGCCATGTCAACTAGCCTTTTATTTTATTCCATTTGGATTATTTTGGAGAGATTTGGATTATCTCCAAAATAATCATTTTTATTATTTTAATTAATAATTTCCCTGTAACTGGGTTTTTTGAGAAATTATTAATTATGAGGCCTAGCTGACATCTGAAATTTAGGATAAACTGGTCCGGGGATCATGAATGATTTTTGGCTTAAGGTTAGAGCCTTCAATCACTGAAATCGGATCCCGGATGACTGACATATTACAAATTGATATTTCTCTATTTAAACTATAGAGAAATTTATTAAATTTAAAAATAATTAAAAACCCAAGTTTCGACGGACCCGGTAAAAAAATTTCGAAATTTTTTCTGAGGGTCCTAAAGACTTGGAACATGACCAACACCTATTCTAATAGTGTCTAGTAGGCTTATATACATCAGTTGGACTCTAATAACCCCCCATGGCTAAAATTTTCAAAATCAGGCATTCCAGCTTTGGAGGAAGCGGGAGAAAACCTCATCGATTATAGCTTGGCTATAGGCAAAGTATAATTGACAAGGGAAAAAAACCCCTGGAATACCTTAGTTGCTTAATCAAGTCATGGGGAACCGAGACACTCAGATCCTACTAGCACACTTTATTACAAACCCCATGGAGCCATGGTCATGTCAACTGAAAAACAAAACTAGCTAGTCACAAATGCTGGATCATCTGATACACTGGAGTCAAACACTTATCATGTTTGTCAAATGGCGGCTCTTCAGATAATCCAACTATGGTACAAAAAAGTTGGTAACATGAGGTCGACTCCTCACCCTTCACCTTACCCTTACTAGGTCCTTTACCTCTACCCTTCTCTACTTGACCAAATAGGGCATGGTCACAGTCACCTCCCTGCCTGCTGACCTTTGACTCCATCCGAGTCTCCTCCTAGATATAATCATCCCATAGCCTTTCCCAGTTGGCAATATTATTTTGAGCACGAATACCTTGGACAAATGTTTACTAACTCCTTGTCCTCAATCTTTTCCTCATCTGCTGCAAGCTGATCACGAATATGTGTGACCTTCATTAGGTAATTAGTGACGGTGTCTGATCTGGTCAACTCAACAGATCTGAGCTTGTTGTGCAATATCATTTTCCGGTTAATGTTCTTGCTCTGGTAAAGGCTAACCAACGCATCAAAGATCTCCTTTGTCGTTTTCATCTCAGAAATATGAGGGATCAGATGATCCTTCACGACATCCACGATCATCCGCTTGGCTTTCACTTCTTTCTTGTTGTTAGCTGCCAAAAGCTATAGATCTATGGGAGAAGCTACCACATCCTTGAGGATATCCCAGAGGTCATTCTCTTCTATTAGAAGAGTTACCCTGACTTTCCATGCTAGAGAATTCGGGACACCATCCAATCTATCCTCGAACCTGAGGCTGGATGATGCTATCTCTGAGATCTAAAGCACAAACTCCAAATATGAAAATCAAAATAATGAAACCCTCGCTGCTGGTCCTTTTCTCACTGCAATTGATCTACCCACTATACCCCTAAGAGTCTCAATCAGAGAGAAGCTCCGATACCATGTTAAATTTGCCAAGCCCTAGGTCACTGCTGTCCTATGCCTCTTTATCAAATAAATTCAGGTCTTCAAATTTACTTAATAACAACAATAAATTTGAGCATGCATGAATCACACATATAGTTGGAAAACAAACAACTGAAGCATAAAACAATTTACACACATGTACTCCTTCAAATCAGCTTATCATTAAATACTTCAAAGCTTACAAGGAAACCTCCACTGCTGCTGGTAAATTACAGCAGTACTGTACACTCAAAAAAAGCAAAAAAAACTGCAAACTTACAAGATAAATCTGCCTGCCAAAACTGATGAAAACTGCCTTCAAGCAACCAATAGATCCTCCCAACATTTGCTGGTAACTATACGGGACCGCTGCAGGCTTGTACAGACCTATCCATACAAATCAGTACAATGGTACAAAACTGCTTGTACAGATCTGCTGTACAGCTCCGTACGACTATACGGATTAGTCCCTGCTGCTACCTGCTTCCTGGAATTTGTCTAGTTGCTGACTGGGCTCCCCTTCGGTGCTCTAATTTCACTCTCTGGATGAGTTTCTTCACCTTCTGACCAACTTGTCTTCGTGAAGAATGAATGTGTCTTTACTCTCTACTTTCACCTGCCTTTATACTTTAGCTGAAGACCTAATCTACCAAAACCCTAATCTCTCGGTGAGATCAACGGTTGAGATTAGTCTAAATCACTAATGAATTAAAAATGCACTTTATTATACTCAACAGCTAATTAAAAGACTTTCACTTTATTACTAAAGTGAACTACAATATAGATTAAGTCGGACGACTTCTCGCATGTTTGACACCTAACCTATTCCAAAGTTCCTGTCCAAGCTACAAAACATCAACGACACAAGGATGCTTCAGTAAGAGATCACAAAACTCTGCCCTGCACAGTGATATGGGCAATCTGGTTGGCTAGAAATGAAAAGATCTTTTAAAACAAAGAACATGTTCCAATACAAGTCAATCACCAGATCAGATATGCCTATGGAGGAATCTGGCATCCTGGGAAGCTAAAAAAAAAAGAAATTTCAAGGTTCCAGCAATAGAAAAGTCAAGGGCATGGGGTTATGTTGACGAGGCATGTCAAGATAACCCAAATAAATGTGCAGCAGGAGGCTCAATATTTATAAGGGACAGTCACGTGATTAATTTTAAAGCAGCAGTCACATTATTTATAAGGGGCAGTCCATTGATTAGTTTTACTTTTGATTTTTTAAGGCAGCAGGAGAGGGATCTAACAATAAGATTGAATTCTATGCACTTTGGTTATTGCTGAAAATTGCCATGGAAAGAGGCCTAAACAGCTTGCAGTTATAGGAGACTCTAAACTCATTGTGGAGTGGGCAAATGGAATCTTCAAGCTGAATTATCTTATACTTGTCCCTATAATGGATAGAATTAAAGAGGCTAGGTCTAATTTTACTTTTCTCACCTTCCAGTATGTCTACAGGTAGCTCAATGAAAAGGCTGACCTGCTGTCCAAAGAAGCTCCTGGCCTGCAGGAGGGAGTGATGGAAATGGCAGAAGAAATAGATCGACATAACCTTCCGGCCACAGCGCTTTCTATCCATATTAAGTCTTACTGCTACAGGCTGTCTAAAGAAAGGAAGCAATTGGAAAGGAAACTGATGTTAAATTTCTGTTTGATGTTCTTGTAAGACTAGAAGTACAAATGAAATTTTTTGATGTAAATCTGTGATGAAGACATGTTTGTTTATTTCCAAAGAAGACACTGTTAGTATATAAGCAAAACATGTAGTATTTGCTTGAGCTGAAGCATACCCTTTCTGCCTTTTTGAGAGTGCCAGGGTGGCACCTGCATATGTATATTTGATTTCTCCTCTCTCTATATATATTTTAAACTGTGTAAATGTGGGAAACGAAAACATGGATTCAATCAGAAGTAAAGAGAGGCAAATAAAGGAGTATTGCAGTTACCTGTGACCTGCGATAATAATGTTACTGATAGACAGTTCTCCAGGTATAAAACCCTGCTCTTTTACCCTTGTGATCATCCCATCTATGCTAGCTTCAATCATGGACGAGCTTAAGATCCTTTCACCAGGATCAAGAATTGCTGCCCACAGACGGAAGGCACACACTTTTTGTACAATTTTGATCAGGGGAAAATATGCTTGAGGTGATGTAAATGCTCCAGGGAAAAAAAGTAACAGTACATCTATGCCTTGTTCTCGAACAGGTTCTAAAATCTTTTGGCACAATCAAGGAATAGAACAGTTTTAGATTTATTGTATTGTCATGCTATGGGCATCATACTAAATAATTGAATTTAAACAAATAATAATTCTGACGTTAAATATTAATGCATGCTCAGTGAGAGGAATAGAGTCGTGAAAATGCATATATTTCTCTGCATTTACTATGACCAGAGTTCTATTTCAAGGTTCTGGAATAATTGTAACTCCGGGTGAATCGTGATCAGGGATCTCCAACAAGACTAAAACAGTAAAACATAGGAAAAACTTTGCTTTAAAAGGTAAAGGAAAAACTTAATTTAACTGTTAAGAGCATGTGTGCATAAGTTTAATGAAACTCCAATCTCCTTATAAATGTGTGAAACCCAAGTCGATATTTTGTCAATCATGATATTGAAAGCGTGTCTAAGTCCTCCAATACTAACGAATCCTATAATTTTGAATAGACCATCACGGAGGTGGAGTCTTAAGACCCCACAATCCGGATCAACGATACCAATCTGTCCATTCTCTGCAGGGCCCCAAACACGATCTGAGACATCTGCCATTGCCCTTGGAATATGCTCACAGGACTCATTATTCAACTGAAGAACACGGAACTTGTATTTTTCTCAGGACAGAAAATCCCGCTGCTCTCCAGGTCATAAAAGTTCAAGCGCTGCGATTCGGCCATGGATTGGTACATCTAGAATTAGTTGTAAAAGGTGCGAGGACAGAGAATGAATCTCAATATGGGTATATTTTGCAATGATGATATTAATGTTGCGAAGCTCAGGCATGGGTGGGCTTGGGAGTCGTCTAATCTTGTAGAATGCTTTTCTTTAGTTATCAAAATCCTACGATATAGAAAATTAGATTTTTCATTCATCCAAAATTGTGATTGTTTTTTTTTTACTATTTAGGTCGGTTCAGAATTTGGCAAAATCCCTACATTGTTCCACACTATGTATCAAAAAAATTATGCAAAATTCTTATCAGATTTGTGGCAAAAAAAAAGGGTCCATTTGCTACAAGATTAGCTTGCTCAATGAGCTTGTGAGCACCTTCCAAATTGATAAAGGTTGAGTCATGAAATCATGTGATGGAGAGTGAGTGCTTCCAACCTGGGCTTCTTCACCGCCATGGTCATCATCCTGGTCCTTCTTCCGGAGGGTTTATTTGTCTTCCATCAGTTTTTGGAGCAGGTTCAGCTCTTCTTCAGGGGCAGGTTCCAGTTCAATGTGTTCCTCATATTTGTAGTTTTCAAATACTTTATTTATTGACTCCTGGATATTATCAATGAGTTTATTCGTTAATTTGTCAAAAATGGCAGTTGTAACCTCGCAAAGTGTACCCATGATATATCCACAAAAATAGTACATTTGTAGTTAGTATTTGATCTTGGAGAGTGGATCTTTCATGTTTTACAAAACCTATGCTGGTGGAATTAGTGATTGATTCTAAGCTTGCAATTAATGGGCATAGTGATGAGTACTAATGATGGGGTTGTTATATTCTCTCAGGTAGAGGGAGTTGACCATGAGTATGGAGTTGATCATGATAATACTCTTGCTTCAAGATTCTCTCAATAAGAGGAAGGTGACCTTGTTGAGGGTGCTGCTTCAATTACTGAAGGTTTTGAGATGCATAGAGGGATTCTCATGCCTGCAGTTTGACAATGATCATTCTATGGGTTGTTGTTACTCTTCCCACAAGCTTATATTTTAAGATTGATGAGTTGAGATGTATGCAGGTTTTATCTTGTGCTTTTAATAAATCTAACCCACTAGTATTGGTCTTGTTGGAAATGTGATTATCTTTGCAAGATATCTTAATCAACTCTTGATGTGGTGCCAAAAGATTTTTGGCCCATGATGATAACTTTAGGGATGCCAGAGTTTTGACAGTTTATTGTTGATGTCTTCCTTGTTCTGGAGTGATTTGAAAGTTTAACAAGCAGTGATCTAGGGTTATCTTCCTTTAGTTTCACAACTGATCATTGTTCTTTTGGAGCCCCTAGCAAAGGGGAAGGAGAATAGCTTGGTTTGGTGGTGTAAACCAAATGGTTTTCTTGTATTCTCTTTGCATGTTCACCATCCAGGTGTCAAGTTGCCAGTTGCTTGGTTTATTGCTTGGAGAGAGACATGCCTTTATGAGCAATGATTGCTTGGATGTTTAGTTGTGTGGACGTATACTTATGGGGATGACTCTTGTAGAGTAGGTACAATGTTCTCTCATGATGGTGCAATATCCTTTCAGCTTTGTGGAGCCACTGGAGTTACAAGTTGTAGATTCAGAGGGAGTTTATTGGCATTACAAAAAACACTTTTCTCGTAAAAAGGGAGTGTTAGCTTTTGGGTTACTCCAAAAGTGTTTTCACCTTGCTAAGAGAGTGCTAGGTCTCTTAGTCCCTTGACAATGCTTCATGGACATATGGATGGCTCAGTTTGGTTGGTTGCTTGACCTTGGTTAGAATGCCAACAAAGTGCCCTTACCTAAAGGGTTGTTACCCTAACCAACATGATGACCAACACATTGAGTGCACATGATGGAGGAGTTGATTGCTCAATTAGGGGAGGTCCATACCTAGGAGAAGGAGCACTAGGTACTTGGAGGAGGGTACTTATCCCTAGGAGCTTGGGACCATGTGATATACAGCTTGGAGGTTGGATAGTTGACTTGAGAACTCTTGGGTTAAAGACCTTGACACATATGTTGAGGAGGAGCATCGGAGCTTAATAATCACATTGGCACACGTGAGAGTAGCATTGGGCACATGAAAGGACATGTGGCACATAGTTAGGGGAGGAGCGCTTTGCATGAGGACACTTTGATAATGGAACACTGTGGAAGAGGGAGTGTTGCATTAACAACTTGTTGGAGAGCACACCATCTCGAAGGAGGGGTGTTGAGCCCAAGGAGGATCATGCTTGGAGAGCATTTCACTTTGGGGGTTGGATAAACCCTAGTTGACACATGTACATCCTTGTACCATAGAGTGCTCCATGTGGGGTTTCCTTGTCGATTACATGTATGGACTTATGTCATTGTTTTATGTTAGCCTCCCTCACCTACTCTATATATAAAGGGAGGAGGGAGCTCTTGTAGTCATCATCATCATTGTACTCTATTATGTCTTGTCTTGGTGAAGTCTTGTAGGGAGCAAGATGCTAAGGTTCATGAGAAAACCCTAGGAGCATGATGTTAGGGTTGATGAGAGAACACTAGGAGAAGACAAGGAGAGAGATGTCTTGGATGTTCTTGGAGAGATTTCTCTTGTGTGAGGCTAGGGTTTGCACTTTGTGATGCTAGGATTTGTGCCATGCATGTAAACCCTAGAAAAGAATATGTCATTGGGGATGATGATGATTATCATGGCTCTTGTTGTAGTGCTAGGGTTTCTATCCTAGAAGAATAGGAAGATTGGAGCTAATGCCTTGTGAGGCTAGGGAAAGATCATGGAGAAACTAACTTAATGAGTCTTGAGCTTGGTGTGATTTCTTGCTTGGAAGAAGACTCAATTATTGTATCTTTGATGTTTTGTGGAGGTCTTGGTGCTTGTGTTGATGCAAGAGTTGAAGAACAAAGGTTTGAGGACTTAAACCCTATAACAGAAATTTAGATCTGAAGGCTAACACTAGAGTTATCTTGCCATGTACTTGTGTGATGCAATGCGGCTAGGGTTTTGTTATCACACAACTTGTATTTGTCCCTAAAGGTATCCCATCCGGGATGGTAGAGGAGATGGACAACTAGAGAGGTTGTTATCACATCTATGTTAGCTGGAGCTACCATACTGCAGACTATGTGGCTGAGGACCACACAGTACTTTTTTTTCCAGGTCAGAGATCGGATGCCTTAAGAGGAGGCACACAGTTTTGTCCAGACTGCCCCAAGCAGACTTATCAATGGGGACAGATGACTTATTGTATCGTCCAGACATGTATACATTATTGCCTACAAAGGCACCCTTCTTTGCCAGGCTTTGCATAAGCCCATTGAGACAGTTGCCTAGCCATGTTTTTGATAGAGTGTCACAGAGTATTGCTAGTTTACTACTTATTGCCTGGATTCAGTTGAGATCCAGTTTCAAAGTCAGCTTCAGCAGCAGGTATATGATGCAGCAAGTATAGCATTTTATATTTATTGCTTATGTTGCTGATTAGACTTGTTTATACATGATAGTACACTGACTTTACATATTATGTTGATGTGGTGATCTAGCTGCTATTATGTTGTGTTGGCCCTTGGTGATGTCAGTCCACCCTCTTCAGTAGGCTCCTGTTTATGCACACCGGATCACATTCCCACTATTTGTATAGACTTGGTCACCTAGTCCCCTTTGGCAGCTGACTTTGGATCCACCTTCACCTCCTCCACCCATCCGACTCATTTCATGATTGATCTTTCCCGACTTGGATTCTAATTTGTGACATTGAGAATCCCCTTCCCCGCTGATCTCTGAGTATGCCATGATTCCTCGTCTTTTGTGCCTCGACTCTTTAGTGTGTGAGATGCACCCTCAAACCTGGGATTTGCTCCTGTCGGTTGCCCCCGATGTTGCAATGCAGTATAGGAGTGTGTAGCCTCACTGGGTGTTCCCCATTGGTCATCGAAGCGTGTATTGCTCACCCCCATTACTTTGCAGTATGAGCACCTTTATTATATCTATTGAGATATGTATGTGGCCCAAAAGGGCCTTGATGTAAAATGAAGAAATGAAGAAATGTAAAGCAAGCCAAAAAGGCTAATGTAAATGTAAAATCTAGCCAAAAAGGCTAAGTATGGAATTCATTGTAAAATCCATGCAATGTGTTTGTAAACACACATGGACACAGGTCAGCCGTACATGTCAGCATTTGTAGTGGTTATTTCCTCACCTAGTCCTGCGGGGCAAGGAGGTGAGAGGGAGCAAGGGACAAGCTCAAGATTGTCCCCTAGAGTCTCAAGTTACGGTTTGTCGGACACCCAGTTTAGCGGCTCTAGAAAAGAACCTCACGGAGTCTTCCGGCACGGATGTGAGTTGTGAGGTACTTGTTAGATGACCAGTGGCGGTTTCCCTGCACTATACCCATTTGTGAGGCACCGCCCTTCCCTGTGTTGTATCATGGTATGCTTATCTCAGTGGACCCCGCTTTCCCGAGTTATCCAAAGGGTCACATGATCTTTGTCCTTGTCATCCCTCATCCTTCGCCTTGTATTCCACATCACCCAAAGTCAGCTAGGTGGTCAAGTCTATAGGTTGTCCATAGCAGATGAGTCTTTTGGATGTGGTGGGCCCACCTCACCAAGGGCCTCGTGTTTGTGAGATATTGTATATTTTTTATCACCATATTGATATTTTATTGTTTAGTAATGACTAACATGTATAAGGAAGCCTATCGCTTCATATTGCATACAGGTATTCAGCCAGCACCATGTTGACCAGATTTGACTTGGTCAAACTAGGTTGACCAGGCCAAAAATGGGCCCGAAAAAATATTGCGATCGAGATTTCGATTTTGGTCACTTGTATTCTATTGGGATCCCATGTGAACCTCCAAGCATCAGAATTTGATAATGTTGAGGCAGTGATGAGATTTTTAATTATTATGGGTCATTAATGACCTGTTTTAATTAAAAATCATGGATTTTGGGCAAACATTGCCTAAGTGATGGATCGTGGTTGTTCAAGTGACCACATCTACTATTTTTGGGGTCCATGATCGCATTGCAACAGATGGTTCAACAATCCGGGCACTAGAAGTGGGTCAAAAGCCCAATTTACAGCTTCAGCAATAAAAACCAACAGTTAATTAAAGGAAAAATAAAAAATTGGCAAAAGCAACTATGGAAAATGGCAAAAATCAAAGGATGGCTAATAAAAGGGTGACTTGTAAGGTAATTTGGTAATGTTTGGACATTGTATTTTTGGTTGTGGGTCCCTCCATTGGACCAGCTCACTAGATGGGTCGAATTTCCCGATGGGAGCGTTTTTCTCCACCTTGGCATTTTCGATTTGGTGGTTTTGTGTATGTGGGACCCTATTGTATTGAGTTGGGGGGATAAAACATCCTATAGACACCCCCCAACATTAGCTTATGTGTTGTATGGACCCCACATGGGTCCCCTCTCTCCACATGTGTGCCTCACTTGGGCAATTCGCACCCCCTCTTGGCTCACTCTCCACCATTCGATTTGGTTGATGGGGGATTGATCCCAGCCCTCCATTTTGGAGGGAATAGGTTTTGAGGAGTGGCCTTTCTCTATAAGAGAAGGCACTCACCCATTGTATGGTCTCTCTTGGCATTTTAGACTTGATATAGAAGAGAAAACATTGGCAGCTCTTGCTTGGTTCTTGTATGATACTCTCTTGAGATTGTTGATTGCCATACTATCTTGATGCACTAGAGTAGATTGTGTATGTTTCCAGCATTGTATTTCTCACCATTGTTTGCAGCAAGCACAAAGTCTTGGAGGAGGGCGCACCATTTGGCTGCCACTGCTGCTCCACTCTCTAGATTGGTAACAAAAGGGAAGTGTTTTTGCCATTTCGGCCAAGCATTTTCTCTCATCTTTTATTTGTATTGCTGTAGATTTCACTTGCTTATCATACTAATTTGATCTATTGTCCATTGGTTTTGGCAGGCAAGGAGGACGAGTTGGTGGGAGTTGAGTAAATCGATTTCACCTGGGGGCTTCTACAACCGCTTCTATTTGATCTTCAGGACGTACAAGCTCATCAAAATCAGAGATATCAGCGGGTTCCAAGTAGGTGTTTCATCTTCTTCTCTTTTATTCCCATTTCTAGCTTGTTGAAGAGAGAAAATTCACTAAAACCCTAAAAATTAAAATCTTTAAAATCCACCGTTAGAATTAGTTTTCCTTTAAAACCCACAAATGATATATGCTTAAACCTCTATATCTCAAGTTTCATTTAATTCCGACCCCGTTTACCCTTAGAACTAGGCACTGGTCTCCCATTGATTTCCCCCTCCTTGGGCATTTTAGCCAGTCACACTGTTGGGTTATTTTTCGGGTTGTGGGTACTCTTGATTTGAGTCTAGAACGTAATTTTATCATAAGAGATCAAGTTTCATCCGCTGGAAGTGATTATAAACGCTAATTTCTCGCTGCCCTAGGTCCATTTGACTCACTGTTTAACCATTTCCTTGGGCAGTTTTACTCCAGCACTTCACTTCCATTTTATGGTAACTCCCTATACTATTTCAGCCATACAGTCACTAAGCTAATCTTATTTTCTAATCATACTTAATTGCTGGTCACTTATTACATCACCATTATTTCACTACTTGTGTCCATCAGTTGGCTGAATTTAGACTTAGGAGCTCACCTACACTCATTCCTTGTTTTCATCTCTTATTCTCCTGGGATTTGGGTGTATTTTTGTCTCTCAACCACCACTAGTTGAGCAGGGTCTCCCCCTCGACTTGGCTAAGTGCCTCGTCGAAAGTGACAATAGCCTTGTCCGGTGTGACTTCCGTTCATTGAGCGGAGGACTTGGCCATTGCTGGTTACACCTTCCTAGTTGTCCACCCTCTACCATCCCTGTTGGGACACCTTACTTCAACAGCTAGAGTTTGTGTGATAACAGAGGTGACCCAAGAAATGCCACGGTTCCCAATGCAAGCTGGGTGTCACGATAACCGAGGCACTCTTCACTTTAGATCAAGACTAATCAAAATCAAGGGGGAGACCCTAGCCAATCAAGTGAAGATTAGCTAATCCAAAGGTTCCTAGGGAAATGTGTAAGTTAGGTTACGGAAACCAATGAGTGAGTTAGATTAAGTGGACCCAAGAATTAAAGTGTGGTTGAAGAGGCTTAAGAGGTGACAAGTGCTTCAACCAATGTATGACTAAGGCCACTTATGGAGCTCAAATGAATAGATCTAGTACCATGAAAACACACAAGTGGGGCCCACTGCTTAAAAAGTGGAAAATGGTCCAAATGGGGCCCACAAGGTCAAGTTAGAGGTGTGATGGCACTAAGGGGTATGCAATGATGTCGATCTATGGATCTAAGATGAGATATGCAACACCCACATATGGGATCTCGCAAACGAACACTAACCCCAAGGAATGTGAATTGCCCCAAGGGAGACTAGTGCCTTAGATCAAGGGCCAAATGGAGTCCAAATTTCACCAAAATGTAGATCGTGGTAGTTAAGGCAATTATCAAGGTGGGTTTGAAATGGCATACCCCAATATGAGCTAGATCTCTATAGATCTAAGATTGAAAATGCATCACCAAGTGACCCAAGTGGGGCTCAACCCTCAAAATGAGGAATGGGGCCCACAAAGGTGAAAATCAACAAGGTGAAGCACTGGGGGTAGGTTATCAAGGTGGATCTATCCAAATCAAGTGGGATCTCACCTACCCATGTACTAGAACCTAGCAAATGCCCTCCCTCAAGGAATGTGACTTCCCTTAGAGAGGACAAGGTGCCTTGGGAAATGGGTCAAAAAGAAGCCAATCACCACCAAACTATAGATTCGGATTGTCGTGGATGCTATAGAGGTGGGTCTTAAAAATTATCCCCAAAAGCTTGCTAGATCCAAGTAGATCTAAAAAAATAGAAAAAAGAGGGTTTTAAATTTTTAATCGATGAGGGTTTTGTGATCTAAGAGAATAGATGGGTAAGATGGAAGAATTTCATACCTCATGGAACATACCTAGAAAATGAAGATAGAGGTTGCTTGTGACAAGGATTACTTCCCACAAAGATCAAATGCCAAACTTGATGAAGCCCTTCTTGCCAACGTTTTGCCTCCTTCAACCAAATCGGCCTCTTCCCTTGCGAATTGCCCCAAGACGTCTTCTTTGCCTGCAAAAAAATCTTAGTTGAAGATAAAATTTAAGATGGCCACCAATGTCTATCAGTGCAGAGGAAGAAGCATTTACAATCACCACAAGCATTCCAACTCCAAGATCCAAGATGCCCAAGAAAGTATTTTTATTCCAATAACCAAGAGCCAAAAATCTCTAGATGCTTTTTACAATAGGGGGGTCTCCTCCTTTTATAGGATAATAAAGACCGAAAACCTAAACCACAAAACCACTTTTTGAAACTAGTGGTTGAGATTAAAAGATACAACATAATAATCAATGGCTAAGATGAGCCTAACAATATATCACATGGATCACTGAAGTGAGGGTGACGTCATGCCTCAAAAGTCTCTAAGGAGGGTGACGTCGTGCCTAAAAGGGGGCTAAGCAACATGGGCCCACCATATATGACATGGACAAGACTCAAAAGACACATGGTGGAGCTAGGAGGTATCAATCCTTTACTAGCTCGTCCCCATGGCACAATAATATAAAATAATAGGACCATGACATGTCCAAATAATACAAATGATCAAAATCCTGTCTCCAAATCTGAGAGAGACATGCAATAAAAGACCTCCTGTAACCACTGTGGACCCCACTAACTGATGCTAATTGATCTAAGAGAAGGAGGGTTCACCATGGATGACCTCTGAGAAGACCAAGTGCCAAAACCTTGCCTCAATTGCTCAAATTGAATTCCTCAGTGACCCTTTTATAATCCTCCTAAAAACCCTGAAAATGCCCCAAACTGCCACCCAGGGTGTCTGCGCTATCAAACTGAGTGCACCAGACTGTCTGGAAGGGGGATATAATGGTAAAATCAAGTGGCTGGACCACCCCCTTCCTACACAGCGCCCTAGGCAATGACTGGCCTCCAAGGCCTCTGCTGGACAGGCTGGATCAGCATGCCCAAACTGGTCAACAGGTGGATAACTGCTACTATCATCATCAAACGTGCCCGGAACTGAAAGATAAGTGTCTCAATGGATCCAAAACACCCAAATCTACTAGAAATAAGTACTCATACACAATGGGTTGACCTGTGGGGTCAACAGTAGGGTTCACCATACCCAGACAATGTAAAATATCATGATCTGGAAATAACAATAAAACTGACCGACTGCATCAATCATCATCTGAAGCATATGTCCAACATATGGAATCATCAATAAGTGTATGTGGGATCATCAATCATCATCCATAAGCACAAGTGGTCCATCTCATCACGGATCCCAAGAATGAACGTGGTCAAACTATGTTTGACTAGGTCAAAATACAACCAAAGACTAGATTATAGCAACAGACTAAGACATGTTCCTTTAATCATATTCACAGCTTAACTTAAATTACAAACATCATTCGGTGCCAGTTAATACATATATATTCCAGTGTTATTTATAATTTACTTGCACAAAAGCTTTAAAGACATACTCATTCAATGGACATGGCCTAACTGCTAGCAAAGGATGAAGGCTAAGAAGAAGGCTGGGCAAAAGGGGATGACTTGACCAACTTTTCTAAATGACACTTTGGACGGGGAAAGGGGGAGCTACACTTTGTGCTGGACAAAATAACAAAGGGAAGGGCAGTGCCTCACAAATGGATAAGTTGTTTAGAGAGTGTTTATTCAACTTAGGCATCATGTCTACATCAAGCTGATCCAAGTTCATTAGGATCATTCATTCATTTCCATGGCCTTTTTGGCCTATATGAACCCTTTGGGATTTCACATGTGCTAAGAAGCACAACTAATCGCAGCTTGCATCTGGGGCATATTTACAATCATAATGTCAGCAAATAATAGATATAACTTTTGATTACCCATTGCTTTTTGGACCTTTTTATACCCTTCACGAGGTATTTTAGTAGTTCATTGCTATAGACTTTATTCACGTGTGTTAAAAAACACATTCTAGAATTTTAAGTTCACAGGCTTTCATAATACATTTCCAATACAAGTAGTACATGTGCTTTCAGTTTTAGCCAACAACAACTCAAGTGACTAGGGGGAGTTTTGCACAGTGCCAAACATCAGGACAACCGACCAGAATGATTTAGGCATACAATCCAACTCACCGAAGGCAAGTTCTGTCACCAACTCAGAGCCGAGACACAAAACAAACATGGATGCGGTCCAACACAGAGGTAGAAAATGAGGAAGTCCTCCATATCAAGCAGTCAAGAAAGCAAGTCAAGGTGAAAGCCAAATAAGGAAGGCCATGGATGAGCGGAGTCAAGTGAAAGTGGTGCCTAATTTAGCAAACAAAAATGTCAAGGGAGACCATGTTTATGCTCCTATGAGGGTAATGAAACCAATGGGTAGTGTCGTGTCAGAAAACCTTAGTGTGTAAGTAATACATCCAATTTATATTTATAACATCATCCAAGATATTCCATTTTATCATTTAAATAGTATTGCCACATCATGAATCATATACCAAGCCAATGCTATGAAGATGACTAAAACAACAAGACAATAATCCAGTACTAATAATCACAAGTCTATAGGTCACATCATATCAAAATAATCATCCACAAATAACTGAAACATTGCTGCAATAATACAACTGGGCACTGAACTGGAACTGTATGGAACAAAGGGTCACATTGGTCATCAAATCTAAGCTCTCAAGGCTCAGCCTTGGCACAAGGTCTAAAATATCTTATACATATACTGCTCTGATCCACAAGTGATCTCAAATAAATATGTTCATCATAGCTGATCTCTGTAAAAGCAAAGCTCTGGAAAGTGCAGATATTTGCTCAGTGAGAATAGTAGCCCAGCTACTATGGTGTGATAACAGGTTTGTAAACCTTAAGGAAGACAACAACGATAGTCTACTTGTACTTTGTGATAAAGTTGTAGTATGTACTTGTACTTCATCTTATATATATATATATATATATAAAGTTTCCAGCTGTCCAAATATTGTGTAGTTGCAGATTTGATTTTTAGCTTATGTTATCTTCTTGAGTAGATTTTAGCACTTTTTGTTCATGTTGATTTGACATAACATATAGTTGATTGGTTAAGAGATTTAACATATATCTAGATGATAGAGGAGCAGATTTGGTGCCATTATAATCTGCTATAATAAGACATTTCAGATCTGTTATATGCTTTGAAAAGTGTGCCCTATGAATTGTAGCATTTTGGTATTTAAGTACACTTAGATGGTATTTATTCTCTTGGACTGCACCGTGAAATTGGGTTGGAGGGAAGTGAATTATTACTGCTGTAACTAAATATTTCAGATCAGCCTCAAGACTGTATTCACAGGGATTAGATATCGAAATCTCAAGAATCAAGACTGAATTCACAGGGATTAGATCTCGAAATTTCATTTGAAATTTCAAAATTGCATCAATTGTCCGTGTTACCAACTTTTTGTACCATAGTTGGATTATCTGAAGAGCCGCCATTTGACAATCATGATGAATGTTTGTACTCCAATGTATCAGATGATCCATCAATTGTGCCTAGCCAATTTTGGCTAGTCAGTTTTGTTTTTTCAATCGACATGACCATGGCCCCACGGGGTTTGTAATAAAGTGTGTTAGTAGGATTTTGAGTGGCTCGGTTCCCCATGACTTGATTAAGCAACTAAGGTATTTCAGGGAGTTTTTTCCCTTGTCAATTATACTTTGCCTATAGCCGAGCTATAATCGATGAGGTTTTCTCCCGCTTCCTCCAAAGCTGGAATGTCCGATTTTGAAAATTTTAGCCATGGGGGGTTATTAGAGTCCAACTTATGTATATAAGCCTACTAGACATTATTAGAATAGGTTTTGGTCATGTCCTAGGTCCCTAGAACCCTCAGAAAAAATTTTACCGGGTCCTCCGATCTTGGGTTTTTAATTATTTTTAAATTTTAATAAATTTTTCCATAGTCTAAATGAAAAAATTTCAATTTGTAATATGTCAGTCATTCGGGATCCGAATTCAGTGATTGAAGGCTCCAACCTTAAGCCAAAAATCATTCATGATCCCCGAGCCAGTTTATCCTAAGTTTCGGATGTCAATTCAGCCTCATAATTAATAATTTCTCAAAAAAACCATTTACAGAGAAATTATTAATTAGAATATTAAAAATTGAATATTTGGAGATAATCCAAATCTCTCCAAAATAATCCAAATGGATTAAAATAAAAGGCTAATTGACATGGAACTGGACATTAATGAAGATTCCAATCATCCAGTCAAGTATCTAGTCACTAGCAGTGATTAACTCCAAGAGAATTCGCCCTCCATGCATGCAAAGCTCGAATTGGTGGTGGAAGGGTTATTAATTGAGATTTGGTTGGTGTTGAGTTGCATTTAATAGGGATGGGTACGCCTTGCCTAGGTGGAGGCCACCTCCCATTCCCAACTACCAAGATTGCACTCGATTTGTAGTCAAACTCCAAGCACCTACCTAAACACTCACACCATCTCCAAGCTTGCTCACGTCATCTCTACTTGGAGCCCGAGTTTTACATGTGGCATTCACTTATTTGCATGGTGATACTTCCAATGTGGAGTTAACTCATTCAATGCAGCTCGATTTGTTTGGTGGAGTTAACTCCAAAGCTTCATTTAATTTAGTGTTGATTGAGACTTAGATTGGCAATTCGAGTTAGTGTTAGGTGCCATTGGCTTCCATCATGCCAATTGGAATTAGGGTAGCTTAGAGCTTGTCTTGTGTTATATAATGAGGGCTTTTCTCCTCATTCCTCATGGATTATTTAGCAAAGAAACTCTGGAGGAATTGTAACTTGTTTATCATTTAATAAAGTTGTGACTTTGGAGGTCAAATTGTGGAGGCTCTTGGTGGCCATACACCATCTTAAATCCAAGGTGATATTGTGTATTACTTATATGCTTAGGAATCTCAAGTTTTGGATTTATATTTCAAGAAGGCTAACAATCTAGCACATGCAATTATAAGTCTATTCTTTTCGCTTGAGCATATTTGTCTTGCAGGTATCTTCCAAGGTATAAGATCTTTTGTAGGTTCATCTTCACTCTGCTTGTGGCCAAAGGAATTTCAACCTTATAAGCTTAAGAACAAGGAGATCTTGCTTCATCCATCAAAGTTTTCAAACAAATTTCTTCATTGGTTACTTGATCTACCCATCCAAACTGTGGATTTCCAAGCTATTCCTTTCTCCAAGTTTGAGATCATTACCTAGTTTGCCTTTGTTTTCGGCTTGCTTGGTTTTTGCCTTCTTGTTTGCCTCTTCAAAACCATCTTTTCCTCTATCTACCTAGCTCTCGTCTCCTCTAGTTTTCTTCCTCCTAGCTTTCGTCCCCCTCTTCCTTCTCCCTTTCGCTCCTCCTCCTCTCCTTCCATTCGTCCCCCTTTTCCTTCTCCCATTCGTCCTCCTCTCCTCTCGTCTTTTCTCTCCTACCTCCTCTCGTCCTCCTCTTCATCCTCTTCCTTCTCTTCTCGTCTTCCCTAGTCTTCTCTTCCATCCACCACAAAATCACATAACAAAAACAAAGAGTAAGATAGTTTAGTGTTAGAAGCGTTTCATGATTTAGATCTTACATTTTTGCTATAGTTTAATCTCTTTTCAAGATCTAAGTGCTGCACTTGTTTATCAAAGTTTGTAGTTTAGATCTTCAAAGTAGTTTATAATTTCTAGATTTGAAAAGTGGCATTAGGATAGTTTAAATCTCATTTCAAGATCTAAGTTTTGCAATTGTTCATTAAAGTTTATAGATTAGATCTTAGTTCTTACATCTAATTTCAAAGTTTGTTTTTACTAAGATCTAATGGGTGCATTGTTGAGATGAGTTTAAGCTTGTGTAGATCTTTTTTGAAGGAGAAGAAATTTTAATAAGGACAATCCTCAAAGAAGAGCAAAGTTACATTCAAGGAGAAGACTCAAACCAAATCATAGAACCAAAACCAATCTCCTTTTGTACTAGCCATCAAGGGCTTTCAAGTTTTGTTTCACTAAGTTGTTTTTGCTTCTCTCAAAAAGACCTTTCAAGGGTTTAACTCCCAAAGGCAAATTGTAATATGTTTAATAAAAAGGCTTGGTGGGATAAGGCCTCCCACACATCTTTTCTCCTTCCCCATTTGGGGAAGTTTGTTTCATGCATGCTTAGATTAGTTTTACTTCAAGTCATCTAGATTAAAGTTCAATTTATGTACTTAGATTAAATTCTCTTCCAAGTTTTGACTTGAGTCAGCAACCTTGGGATTTCATCCCGAGGGCCACATTATTTTGTGGCGGCTTCTCTATCCCCATTAGACTCCTTGTCAAAATTCAGCTAGCTGGAAGTTCTCAAGGACTGGTGGTTCTAGTGGTCACCTTGTTCGGAGGTTGATCCTACCTTGTGTTTATTTCTTAGTTAGTTGGTTAATCTTGGCCTTAAAAAGCGTACTTCTGTCATCATCTTTTATCAATTGTTTTACTTCAGAAAGTGCACTTTTCTTTTACGCAGGATGCATCTATTATAATAAAAAACAAAGTCTCTTTAACTTGAAATAACCCAAGTCAAGAGCACTCTCTGTCGGAGAGCATTTTTAATTTGCATTTCCCCTTGCATTAGGCATATTAGATTAAATAAGTCTCTTCAACCTTGTCATAAGACAAAGTCAAGAGCACTTTCTATCGGAGAGCTGAACTATGTGCTTAAACAACAATAAAATATTTCAACTCACACTCCCATAATAATTTATCTTGGTTGCTATCTAACACCCATATGCTCTGCCAACCTGAAAAGGTTGGGCTAATACTCAGAAAGGTGTTAGATCTGATAAACTTCTATAACATAATAAAATTTTCACCCCACAACCAACGAACCGGCGTTGCCTTTCGATAAATACTTAAAGTGCTATTCTGGGAGGTAGAGCTGGAGTGTCGTTGCTCAGACTTCGAGGGTGGTTTAAACAGTGGACACTTATCCTCTTGATAACTAGACGGTCCGTCAGATCACCGTGAATAGCCACTGAAAGTATTACTTTCCAGTCTCTTTGCTTACCTTGTTGATCTTATCCTAATAATCAAGACCATTAAAACTTTCAATAAACCAAGATAATTTGCAAAACGATCTCACGAACTTATCTCTCGAACACTTGTATCAAGCAACCCAAGCACTCAAGCAATTTTTTGACTCCATAAGGCACTGGTCCTTGATCTCATATTTTATTTGCTTATTATCTATCTGGAGTACTTGTGTTAATTTCCATATGTAAGTGACTTGTACTTAAAGATTCTTAAAGTGGTTGTGAATCAGTGTATCTCGTATCTTAAATTGCAACGTGGATTGCTCATTTATCTTGTGTCTTATTCAAAGTGTCATTGTGTCTTTCATTATTCAAAAAACTCCTAAACAACACCCATCCGCATCACCACACATTAAAAACACATTGAGCCATAGTTAAACTCTTTGCAGAGACTACCCCTCTTGGCTTCGTTAGGAGTTAGCCTAAACGGAGGAGTTGAGATTCAAGTGACAGTACCTGGCTCATTTCTTGCCCCCAAGGCCACACCTTCCCCACTTGTAGTGAGGGAACAACTTTCGGAAGATTTCTGCTGCTGGTGTGCATCTCAACGGACAACAGTCCGATTCTCGAAATTTCCACAAGGAGAACTAAACAATCAGAGGTAGAAGATGAAGGGGCAGACAGAATGCGAACAGTTCTAGAAATAAATAGCTAGTGTAAGCAATATGAGTGCAAGCAGAGTCACAGGAGTAAGTATATTTCCAACAGCTCCTAGACTGTAATTTGTAAACTATGTACTCTCACAATTAATTTTAAGTACAAGAGATATTGCCACGAATCCGTGTTCTGGTTCTGAATGTGTGAATGTTTATGTGTGACTCTAGTAATTAGAGTGATCTGTATGACCATTAATATGCAGATCGTTGCACAAAGAGAAGTTGGGACACCACGACTCGGACTGTGTCAACACGTTATGCAGGTTTGAAGGTGATGTGTCCCATACAAAGAGAGAGGCCCAACAGCTTGGATATACAATCAAATATTCAACAAACCAGCTTGAGGAATTGATATGTTACTAGAAGAACTTGCTCAACAGCAACCACAGGAAACCAGCCTTTAATGTTGCACATCCTCTGGTCACTTCCCTAGTACAATGCTAAAATTCAATTCGACATTTAGTAATAGTTTCAACGTGTTTATAAGGATTTGCTCAAGAAATATAAATTTTGTTTTGTACTAGAACTTTAGTTCAATTTTGTGTTTGAAATTAGGTTATAAAGACCAAACGAAAATTATCTTGTTTATTTGTTAGACGTGAAAGATCATGTCTTGGTATAACCATATAAACTTTAATATTGGTGTTTGGTTTGGCATTGTTGTAATGATTGATATGGCATATGTCGGCTCCAAAAACTAAATATATAAAAAAATTATAAAACTATGTAAGCTCCAATTTTAAATTGGATAGATTGTAAAATACATTTAAATCTTTACAGTCTTGCCTTACTTTTATTTACAAGAGAAACATATATTCACAACACAAGAATGTGACTACTTTACTTCATAATTGGAATAGTTGGCACATGGATGAATGTGATGGAAAATATATTGGATTATGTATTGTTAAGTTAATAATAAAACAATAAGTTAGATATTAGTTTTCTGATAATTGTAAATTAATAATAATTGGGTAATTGTAAGTATTTTACTTCATAATTAACCAATTAATGCAAAATTTGTCTATTTGTGGGATTTATGTCTTAAACTTTACAACATGAAATAGTTGGTACATCAATGATTAAATTTGGGTGAATAACTATTTTACTTTATAATTAATTAATGTGCAATTTTTGCCTATTTGTAGGATTTATGTGCATTTACAACATGATTAGAAAATGGAATAGTTTTTGCCTGGACAATTATAATGAAAATTATAATTTGGATTATGTACTTTTAGATTAATAATAAAACAATGAGTTAGATATTAGTTTTGGGTAAATAAATATTTTACTAGATAATTAATTAATTAATGCAACTTTAACCTATTTGTAAGATATCCAAATTGGAATAGTTGGTGCCTGGATGATTAGAATGGAAAATATATTATATTATATACTTTTAAGTTAATAACAACAATGGGATAGATATTAGTTTTGTAGGAAATGAAGATTGATAAATAATTTGGTTTTCTAAAAGGGGTTTGCACCTAAAAAGATTTGATCCCTCTCGGCGCTTGACAGAGTCAGAGTTAAGTCAGAGTTAAGATGGATCTATACTGGTTTATGGTATGACTGATCAACATGCATTTTGTCTCTTGTATAATATAGTTCCAACAAAAAAACATGTACTAAAATAATACCTTTTTTTTTGTCTTTTGTATAATATAGTTCCAACAATATAACATGTACGTGTTATCACATCCATAGTAGTCGGGCTACCATGATTGCAGAGCAGTTCAGTATATATTTTTGAGCTTTTCCTTTACACAGTTTCAGTGAGATCAGCTATGATGAGCAATATTACTTATGATCACTCACACATCATATCAGCCCCAGATCAGACATGCAGTAGACCTTATGCCAAAGCTGAGCCTCTTGACCTCAGATTTGATGACCGAGATGACCTTTTATCTCATACATAGCAGTGCAGTGCCCAGAGTATTATCAACAATGTTTCAGTGGTTACAGGTGATCCAGATAGCAGATACAGGTATATGGCCCAGCAGGTATATGATGTGCATTGGTTTTATTATCTTGCTCTTTTGGTCATTTTGATAGCTTCACTTAGTATATAGTAATCATGATTTGGCAGTATATCTATATAAAATGAATATGATTGTTATTGTTATCTAAATGGTTGTATTACTTACACTTAGAAGCTCTTGTTTTATACTCGTTGGCTATACCCTCTTAGGAGTGTGGACATGATCATTCCCACCTTTTATGGCTTGCTAGCTTAGGCATCACTTTCACTTTCCCCATCCATTTATTGTCTTTCCCACTTTTGGTTTTTACCCTGACTTACACCTCAGCCTGTGATATGGAGGACTTCCCCATTTTTGCCTCTGTGTTGGATAGCATCCCTGTTAGTTTGTGTCTCAGCTTTGAGTTGGCAACAGAACTTACCCTTTGGTGAGTTGGATTTGATACTTTGATCACTCTAGTCGGTTGCCCCGATGTTTGGTCTTGATTGTAGAGAGTCCCCTTAGTTGCCTGAGTTGTGTTGGCTGAAACCTGAAGCAAATTATACTACCATCATTTATGGAAACTTAAATGAATAAACACCTTGGATGAAAGCTTGAGTAGTTGTGTTTCTAAACACATGCAAAATCCCCAAAAGGGTTATGAAATGAAATGAATTGGAAACTAAAAGCACCTTGGATAAAAGATTTAGTAGTTATGCTTCTAAGCACAGGCAAAATCCCCAAAAGGGTTATGAAATGAGATGAATTGGAAACTAAAAGCACCCTGGATGAAAGCTTTAGTAGTTGTGCTTCTAAGCACATGCAAAATCCCCAAAAGGGTTATGAAATGAAATGAATTGGAAACTAAAAGCACCCTGGATGAAAGCTTTAGTAGTTGTTCTTCTAAGCACATGCAAAATCCCCAAAAGGGTCATATAGGCCTAAAAAAAGCAATGGTTAAACATATGCTAAATCCAAAGACTGTTGGCCAAGGAAATGAAATGTAATGATGTGATTTGTAGACATTTGCCAAGGTTGAATAAGCACTCCTCTAAACAACTTATTCCATTTGTGAGACACTGTCATTCCCTGCGTGTTTATTATCCGACATATGCTTAAGTGTGTATTCCCTTTCCCTTATCCAAAGTATCACAGTGTTGAGTTAGTAAAGTCATCCCCTTGTCCTGGCCTTGCATCCTTCACCCTCACCCTTTGCTAGCAAATTGATCATGTCTACAGAATGAGTATATCCTCGAGATTCTTTTGTAAAGTAAATAATTATTTGAACTTATGCTTTATGCTATTATCTATTAACTGCCAATGAAATGATGCTTAATACTTTAAGTCTTGCTATGAGAATGATCAAAAGAGCATGTCTTAACCATTTGCACTTGCAGCAGTAGGCTTTTCTAGCCTGGGTCATATTTTGATCACTCTTGACCTGGTCAAACCCAGTTTGACCAGGTCAACCTTGGGATCCGTGATAAGTTGGACCAGTGATGATGTATGATGATGATATATGGTCTTTTGATACACCTTTGATGGCTCCATACAGTGGACACACTTTTCAGATGATGATTGATGCACCTTTTTATGGTTATTATTATTCTCAGATCATTTATTTTATTATTGTCCAGGTATGGCTGAAGCTACAGATGATCTTACAGGTTGCCACAGGGTGTATGGGTACTCATCTTTAGTATATTTAGACCTTCTGGGTCCATTGAGACACTCAGTTATCAGTTTCAAGCACTCCCAGTGATGTTAGAGGCATATTTACACTTTTGGCCAATTTTGCCATGCAGAGATGGCCTGTCCAGCAGTTGCATTGAGCTTGCTTGTTTGCCTATGGCGCTACAGAGGAGAAGGGTGGTCCAACCACTTGTTATTACCATATTACCCCCTCTCCAGACATGATGGTACAATCAAATTTTGTGCCCGGGCATCCGACAGTGGGTTACAGACATTTTGATGGTTTTTCAGGTGGAATAAAAATGTCATTAAGGAAATCGATTTGGGCTATTGAGGCAAGGTTTTGGCATGAGGTCTGTTCAGAGGCCATCTGTGACATATCTCACTCCTTCCAGATCAACTTGCAACATTCAGTGGGATCCACACTCTCTGGGTTGTCATTTGATGCATTCTTCTCTCAGTTGAGGGGGGCACAATTTGATCATTTGGTCACTTGGACATGTCATTGAGTCATAGTTTATATCATTGTGCCATGGGGTGATGCTAGTGAAGGATAATAAGACCTCCTAGCCCCACCATGTGCTCCTAGTCACTTGTCCTGGTCATCTTATGTGGCATACACTTGTTTTAGTCATCTTTATGTGGTGCGCACCCCCCTAGGGATTCTTTTAGTGAGTGCACACCCCCTCATGTGAGTGGATCCATGTTATATTGTACTGGCTCATCTTAGCCGTTGATTGTATTGTATTTATCTTTTGATCTCAACCACTCGTTCATAAAGTGGTTAGGGTTTTGGTCTCTCTCCTCCTATTTAAGGAAGAGGCCCCCCTATTGTAAAGGCACCTTTGGGGATCTGGAAATACTGGAATAAAATACTATTTTTGCAGATCTACTTCTCATGCTTTGTTGGATTCTCTTGTACATGATTATACATCTTTTGCTTTAGACATCTAGGTTGTTTGCAAGTGATTTCGACAGCTATAGAGGGAGGCCGAATTGAACTGTTGCAGGGGTGCGAATTGCTTGGAGGGAAGATTGTAGGGGTTTCTCACATCCCCCTCGGGCAAGACGTTTTCATCTTGAAGGGAGTTTTTCAATTGTGCTTTGTCCATTGATTCTTCTTTTGATATGCCATGCTTAGATATTATTCATCTGTGGATCAAATCTCACATTTTGTAGTTTGTTTTACAGGTGAAGTAGGACGTTTTTTCTCTTTGGACTTGAACGATTAGCTTGGAATCACTTGGATCTAGCTTGGAATTGTAACTAAATGCAAGGATCGTCGATGTATAAGGCATTCACAAGCATTTGAGGTAAGATCTACAAGGTAAGTATCCATTTTCATGTGTTTCACCCATTGGTCACTCCAAACCCTCATATTTCAAAACACTCATTTTTTTATTTTTCTAGATCCTTTAAGATCTAGCGATTTCTTGGGATTAATAATTAAAACCCACCTCAATACTAATTAATCAACCTTGTATCTAAAGTTTGGTGGGCATCCGACTCCATTTACCCCCTAATCTAAGGCATTGGGCCTCTCCAAGGGAGGTCGCACTTGTTGGGTAGGTGGGATTTTGCTAGATCCATCAGGTGGGTATTGCTTGTTCCTCATCAAATCCATAGATCCATTGAGTATCAACCCCTCTAGTGCCATTTCACCTTGATCTTCACCTTGTGGGCCCCATTTTGACTATTTTCCATATTTTAAAGGTGGGCCCCAATTGGGTCTTTCTATTTGGCATTAGATCTATCTAGATATACTAATCTAAACCCGTAAGTGGCTTAATCTTTCCTTGGTTGAACATTTGTCCATTCTATAAGTCTCTTCAACCAAGCCCTAACTCCTTGGGTCCACTTATCCTTCATAGATCTAGATTTATTCACTCTTGATCCCTTCCTATTTCATCTTTACATTTCGCTTTTCATCTTCACATTTCGCTAGGAGGTCTTGAGTAGATTCACTAGCCTTCATAGGTTATCTAGGGTCTCCCCCTTGGTCTTGCTTAGGCTAGATCTAAAGTGAAGAGTTCCTCGGTTAGCATGACAACCAATTGCATTGGGAACCGTGGAATCTCTTGGGTCACCTCTTTAGTTGTCCAATGCCTCTACCATCCTGGATAGGATCACCTTTTGGGACAACTACAAGTTGTGTGAAAACAGTACTAAAATAATAACTTTTTTTTCTAACAAAACAAATATAGAGCAGAAAAAATCAAGTACAAGTCTCTAGACACAACCATGTGTTCTAACAATGTAGTTAAAGGTGCCAAAGGCATGCTGCAAGCTTTATACAACTGGTTAGAGGGCGATGGTCAAGACTAAAGCAACTACCTTTGGAATTGCCTAATTGGATCTCCTACTTTGCTACTTCTGTAACTGCACCAATTAGTGCCATGATAAATACCACTTATGTAGCTGCTTGTAATTGTAATAAGCGGTGCAAAGACATAAATAAATATCACCTTCAATGGAAGGTCCAAAATCGGGTAATGAAATGTTCACAGCCATATTTTATATTGGTAGAAGAGCACATGTACGATGTTCACAGCCATATTTTATATTGGTAGAAGAGCACATGTACGATGATCACCACTTTGTGATTCAAACTAAAAGGAAGAAACCAAACTAGCTAAATTAGCCCATCTAAATGTTCCTATTCATTAGAGAAATTTTGAGGTCTAAAATGGGCCTCCTAAGGAAAATTATAAAATAATAGTGGAAATAATAAAATAATATTAGCATAACTCATCAAATTTTGGAGGAAAAAAGAAAAACTACTTCTTCATTGTTCAATTTGTATTTTCAAGTTATCTCCCTGTATATTCATTCAAATTTCGATCACGAGCAGTCGTTGGATGGGGAATTCAATTCCGCATCCAACGAGTACCCACTCGGCATACTTTTGATAGACCACGCTGCCTCAAAAAGAAGAAATACATGAAAAAACGTGATGGTGACTTAAAAAACGTGATGGTGACTTTTGATGTCATCATCACGTTTTTTCATGTATTTCTTCTTTTTTGAGGCAGCGGGGTCCTGTTATCACCTAAATTGGAGTTACCCCTATGGATGGATCCAGTCATGGATGGCAATAGGGAAGGGCAACTCAAAAGGTGCAACCACGATCACCTCGACCTCCAAAATATGGTTGTCACGCCAGTCGAGGCAACCTTCGCTTTATGTTATCTAGCCCAGACAACAAAGGGGGAGACCCGATCTACTCCCGACAGGAGAGATCAAAACCAATACACCAAATCAGGGTATTTCTAAGTGAAGTTAGGTGTATGGTTTATCCTAGACCTAAGGATGAAGTCACAAGCCAAGTGAGGGGTTCAAGAGATATAGCTTTGGTTTATAGTTGATGTGAAAGTGACTTACAATGTTTGAAGTGAGCTCTAGGATGAGTGTACTAGGTCAATGTCAAGAGATCCACTGCCTTGGGAACTGTGTCCAATGCAGGATAGTTTTAAGGGATGTATTGGGGCTAACTAGTACATAAGACAAGCTTAACCATGATTCATGATAGCTTTAGGGGTATAGTTCACCATGCAAAAGTCAAACCACAAGTCAATCCAACAATCTAGGAGAGTTGGGTTGTCTTGGAGATAAACCAGTGCCTTGGGAATTGGGAAGTGGAGTCAAAGTAGGGTTGACTTATGGTTTAGGACTCCTACAACATGAGATAAGTGGGCAATATAGGTCTTGATGGTTGAATGTGTCTAGATCTAGGTTTAACCCAAGTGGACCACAATCCCTTAAAACAAGGAATGCAGTCCCCAAGGCAAGATTTGACAAAGTGACAGCCTAGACCTAGGTTTTGAATTATTCCGGTTTCAGATCCCCAAAAATCTCAAGTACCCAGTTCCTAGAAGTGAGTCAACTCACTTCTCCAAGGTGGTGCGACTTTGCCCAAGGAGGCTTAAAATGGGGTTTAGGTAGGTCAAGACAAGTCGGATGGCATCCAAACTTTAGATCCTAGTAGATCGGTCAGGTAGGAGTATGGATCTGTAATTTTGTGGCAATCCACCGGTTAGATCTTTGTAGATCTGAGTTTAAGTGTTCCAAGTGGTCCAAAATGGGGATTAAATCCCTTAAAATGTGGAATGGGGCCCACAAGGTGAATTTCAAGAAAGGGACAACCTGGGTGTATGTTATTTGATGTGTAGATGTCAAATCAAGTGGAATCTCAAACACCCATGTTCTAGATCTAGGTCAACTTGCTCAAATGGTGAAGTGCGCCTTCCTTGGGAGAAGCTAAGTTGGCTTGGGAGAGGGGTCAAACGGAAGCCAATCCTCACCAAACTATAGATCCGGGATGCCGTGGATGCTATAGAGGTGGGTTTTCAATATCATGCCCAACAACCCACTAGATCTCAGTAGATCTAAGAAAATGCAAAATTTGGGGTTTTAATTAATTAGGGTTTTAGATGTTTTTTGACAATTGGATAGATCATGGAGATAGAACTTACCTTGAGATCATACCTGAATGATGTGGATGAGATGCCTTGATGTTGAGGAAGATTCCCGCAGAGATCAAATGAGAGATTGTTGATTTGCTTGCCAATTTGATGCCCAAGTCCACAAGTGCGCCTTCCTCTACCTGTCAAACCAAGGAATGAAATTCAATCAGTAAGATCAAGTATGGAAGAAATACAAGAGAAATGCAAATAGTAACATGAAATAGAAGGTCCTGGGACAGTAATACTCCCTGTTACCAACGAAGAGCTCCAAAGAAGAAGTAGGGAGAGTCTTCCCCTACCAATACCTCCTCCTCCAAGCAAATCGGCCTCCACCTGTAGATGCAAAATCGTGGTACAAAAGATATGGCAAACAAGATCTCCAATAACTCAGTGCAAAGGAAGAACCAACGAACGAACACCAAAAACATTCACCACAACATTGGAGATAGATGCAATAATAATTTTCTATTCCAATAATCCAGAGCCAAAAGTCCCTTTACAATGAGAAGCTCTCTCCTTTAAATAGGAAGGAGAGGCACCAAAACCCTAACCACTTTTTGAATGAGTGGCTAAGATTAAAAGATACAAATGTCTAATCAATGGTTGAGATGAGCTCAACAATATAATACATGGATCACACATAAAATATAACATAAGTGGACAAAGTCGCCCTAGGAGAGGGGAATCCCACCAAATCATGATGACAAAATATCATAAGAGGCTCATGGTGGGTCCAAGGGGTAATTTTATCCCTCCTTGGTCAATCCCCATGGCACAATAACCAATAAATAATCATGAATATACCAAATCGTGCCCCCAAGGTGAAGTCGTGGTCCTCAAAAGACCTCAAAAAATCCACAGAAAGTGCCATAAGTGATGGATGCGGGCCCCGATGAAGCTGAAACTGCAGGAGGAGGTGTGGAAGGTCCCGATCTATCATCACTGATCATCCCATGCCATAACTTTGCCTCAGTAGCCCAAATCGATTTCCTCAATAGCCATTTCTACCAATCCTGAAATGCCTCGGGAAGCGTGAAACTGCCCAAACAGCCTCCTGGAGTGATGGCGCTGTCAAGGTGAGGGCACCAATGTGTCCGGGAGGGGGGTAATATGGTAAAAACAAGTGGCTGGACCACCCCCTCCATCATCAGCGCCCTAGGTCAACCGGATAAAAGTCATCTCTGCTCTGACAGGGCCTCCAATAGACCAAAACTGCACTAGGACAGCCTACTGAGGCTAAATCATCCCTGTAAGTGCCCGGAACTGAAAACAAACTGTCCCATTGGACTCAGAAGGTCCAAATCCATCCAAGATGTGTACTCATACACCATATGAATCTCTGCATGATCAAAATAAATATCCAATGTACCGGAACAAGGCCAATAATAATGATCTGTAAATGTCCAAACACTGCTGTATCCCAAGAATCATCATCATAACCCTGTAGCTGCTGCATAGAATCATCCTGTATGTGTACATAGACCATATATCATCTACCCATATCATCATAAGGTCCAACATCTCATGTCCCATGGTCCTCCATGGTCAAACTAGGTCTAACCAAGACCAAATACAACTCAGACTATCATCCATAGCTGCTGCAAGGTGTCAAGGTTAATACACGCTTTACAATTTATTCAAATAGCTACTAAAACACAGAGTAATCATGACTGGCGATCTAAATCCAAATATATAGTGTCGTTAATTATTATTATTACTCAGACTAGACTTTCAGGACCATACTCACTTCATAGTTGTGATCAATTTGCTAGTGAAGGGTGAAGGCTGAAATAACTGGCTAGGCTAAGGGATGACTTGACTGACTTGACTTTGTGACACTTTGGCAAGGGAAAGGGAATACACACCATAGTATATACTGAATGAGCAATAACACAGGGAATGGCGGTGTCTCACAAATGGATGAGTTGTTTTAAAGAGGGTTTATTCACCTTCACAGATGCGCACAATCCATAATACAAACAAGGCCAGCAATTGTTTAGATATAACATTTAAGTTCCATTGCTTTTTGGGCCTGAGGTTTCCATAGCCTTGATCTATGTGTGTTTATAAACACATTGCATAGATTTACATTTATTTTTAGGCTTTCTGCTGCAGGTGTGTTTTTAAGGCACTTGTTTACCTGAGCACTTCTAGGTGTGTCATGGACAACTTGTTTACCTAGGTATTTATTTTTCCAAAAGATATAACATTTTATTTTTCATGGCCATTTTCAATTGGCATTTCTTTCATATACAAGATATAGCATTTCATTTTTCCAGATTTTGTATTGATGGCAGCACTAAAAGTTTCAGGTTTAGCCAACACAACTTTAGTGACTAGGGGGAATTCTCAAGGAACTCCAACTCACCATAGGTAAGTTTTGTCACCAACTCAGAGCCGAGACACAATAAACAGGGAAGCTCATCCAATACAGAGGCTACAGTGGGGAAAGGTCCTCCATGTCACTAGTCAAGTAGCAAATCAGGGTAATAATCTAAAAGGTAGGCCACGGATGGATGAAGACAATGAAATGATGGAGCCAACACTAGCAAGCCAGAGTATGGTGTAATGATCACCTCTATTCTCCCTAAGGAGGGTATGTACCAATGAGTATGAATAGTGAACTTCTAAGTCTGAGTAGGGACAATATGATATAAATAATAGGTCAACCAGGTCCATGTATCTATATGATCGCCAGATCATGACACTAAGTGCTAAGACATGCTATAAGAATAAGTATAAGAGCAATCTAACCATAACATAATAATATACCTGCTGAGTCATATACCTGACTGCACATCAACCTGTACCATCATCTGTCCTCTGGAACTGCTGCTGTAACTCTGGGCACTACTGACTGCTCTGTACCAATGGTATAATGGCTATATCGGGCATCTCTCTGAGTGTCCTGAAACTCAGTCATGGCATGGGGAGTATAACTGCTGTCCACAATCTGATAGTGATCCAATATAGATGCTCATCTCAGCATCTCAAATGCAAGGGAACTGGCTGAATAGTGTACTGGAATGAGAAAAATAATGTATGGTAGCCCGGCTACTATATATGTGATAACAAGTCCATCAAAAGTATGCCGAGTGGGTACTCGTTGAATGCGGAATTGAATTCCCCATCCAACGGCTTCTCGTGATCGAAATTTGAGTGAATATACAGGGAGATAACTTGAAAATAAAAATTGAAGAAGTAGTTTTTTCACTTTGACCTTTTTACCTTTTCACTTTTTTACCCAAAAATGGTGATTCACCCCCCATGGTTGACATCATCACCTTGAATCCTATTGGTTGTTTTTTATAGTACATTTCTTTTGTTTTGAGGCCCATTTTTTACCTCAAAATTTCTCTAATGTAAACATGCAAAAATCACGGAGAAACATTTTCCCCTTCTCCCTTTCAAATATGCAAGGCAAGGTATAATTCATGTGATTTCGTCTGTTCACTCTATTTCATATAGACAGTTTTAATTACGTTATAAGTAAAGCATTCTTGCTGTGACGAGAAAAAAATATCAATTATCATGTAACTTGCCTCAACAGTTTTGCCACTTGGAGAAAGAACAATTGTCTTTATACAAACAACAAGTGTCATCTTTATAGGTCTAGATCCATCTTTGTTTCCATTTCTTAAAAGAAAATTAAATTTTGATATCAACCCAGTTCAAGTAAGATTTTGTTGAAGTCAATCTAGAAATGTTTTTTAATCCTTACAATCCCTATATCTGTACATTATACATAATCAAGAACATCACAAACAACATAGCCTTCCTAGTTTTGAAGATTTATTTGGTATGGTTAGATTTATTTTGGGTTAAGGGTTTTTTGTTATTTGATTCTGTAACATAGTTGAAGCCGAAGGTGTCTATTTTGGCTATGACAAATATCCTCCAACATAGTCATGAATAGTTGAAAATTTTGTATACTCGTAAAATAATCTCATAATCGGTTTACTAGTAAGGTCAGTAATGTGTTAAGTTATCCACCAAATTATATTCTGATTGTGATCTACCCTAATGACATTGCATAGAATTTCAAAGGGATGAGGTCATGCACAAGTCTCGCAATAGGGGAGAGTGAATACCCTTAAGAAATGACACTTAAGTAAAAGGAAGTTCACTATTTGCAATGTAGCTCTTTGGAGCATGTTTTTTGCAATATTGGAGAGAAAAGGAGAGAGTATTCCTCAAATTCAATCCTTACTAGTCATTGTATAACAACTATGCAGACATTCAAGTGAGGTTTCTTTAAGCATATTCAAAAAGGGCAAAAAAAAATTCCTTTGATTTAACCCTTCTTCATTATTGTATCAAGAGAAGGGAAATGCTCTATACCCAAAGTTGGGGTGATCTAAATGTTATATCGTGTGTATAAGGCTAAAAAAGACATTAAAAAAAATTATATATATCTATACAAATTTGCATAGATCTATCATAACATCAAATTTATTGAGCATAAAGATGTTTGTATGTGAAGGTTTTTTATCCCTTTCTATACTTAATAGATCTAAGACTAAGATAAAACTATGCTAATTATAAAACAAATGTGCAGCACCTTGGCATGTTCCTTGAACACAATCCCCACGGTGGAGCTCTCAATGATTCCCAACCTAAGTGGGAGATATAAATGGTACTCTATGTGTGTGCAATGTTGGAAAAAACACTCACATAGAAAAATCTTGATTTAATAAATATTTACAAAAATTATCATAAAACCATCTTAGCCCGAAATTTACTAAATTTCATCAGATTAAAATAGATTTGGAATTAAGATGAAACTAGGTTTGTTAAAATGTTGATCAAATAAATGTCTACAAAAATTATCATAAGACCATCTTAGCCCGAAATTTACTAAATCTCATAAGATTAAAATAAATTTGGAATTAGGATGAAACTAGGTTAGTTATAAAACAATTGATAAATCACCTTCGGCATGTTGGTTGAACACCCTAACACATTATATAACAAGTGTTCAACAACACTTCATACGCAGTTTTGTGCCCCTTAGGGCTCAAGCAAGTTCTAAACTTGTTTCGCATTGTTCAAAATTAAGGAATCCTTATCATCTGCTCTATTTATGACTGCTGTTCTATAGAAACACACCATGTAAATTCTTCAAAAACCATGTATGGTTTAGATGTTCCAAGTATGGAAATGCCTCGGATTCTCACTCGGATGAGGCTTTAGCACAGTTCAAGAACTTGCAATGGGAAAAATGTAAAATCCATATCCAGAGAGCCCCCAAAACCCAATTCACCTTTGACTGCTAACCTACTTAATTGAAAGCTGGCAGGAAACCGTGCTCTTTTTCACACTGGAGAGATCTTTACTAATTGAAATTTGAAGCAGATAGACCAAGTGGAAGCAATTTCAGCATGAAAGAACAATAAATGCATAATTTAGAACTTGAATGCAAACTTACTATGGCTTGTGAAGAGACGTCCTCTCCAGGAGATTCCATTGGAGCGGCGAGAGAGGGTGAAGCCATTGATTTCGACCTTCCTGAACGCTGACGCCAAGCAAACGGCTGATCTTTTTCCTGTCCTTTGACAGATGAACTGCGGAGTCTGATTGCTGTTGGGAAATTCTATTTAATGGCCGCGTTGACGTGTTCTATTTACTACTGTATAGCTATAATGGTGAGCGATTTCGAAAGCTGCAAATTCAACAGAATATGCAGAGAAAATTATATCTTCAGCGGGAAGATATGACTTACTTCCATCTATATCTTTGCAAGGATCGATTTGTGGTTGATAGTGCCGTTTGGTTTTGTGAAGGTCTGTTCTGTGGTGCTTGTTTATCGTACGTCATGCCAAGTACGTTGACGCGGTACTTGAAATAATTGAACCGGGTGTCTGACAGGATCAAATTTGAAGGGTAGGGTCCCATTTCACTTTGAAGGGCTATGAGATATTGAACCCTTGAACCTTGACATGTAAAAATAAATAATTATTTTGATTTGAAAATGTAATTATATACTAAAATTTCATTATTTAAAATAAATAGTTATTTTTATTTAAAAATGTAATTATATATTAAAATTTCATTATTTAAAATAAATAATATATCACAATTTCATTATTTACTAGCATTTGTTCCTTGAGAGGCAAAATAAACACCGGTAGGAAAAGAGAAAAGTTAGGAGGAACAAAAACATAGGCACATGCACCGAAGGATACTGGTAGGAAAAGAGTAAACTTTGTAACAATCTCATATTACAAAGACATAGGCACTCAACCCATAATAAAAAATAATATTAAGTTCATCAACATAGTGAGCCAACTACAATTGTTTTTTTCACAATAGTAATCTCAACACTATAAATTACTACTATATCTAAAATATATAAGCAATTTGAAAAAATAATTCTGCAATAATATCAATGAAAACAATGATTATAATAGCTCCTAAACTGCACAAACTACTTGTGAACAAAAGTTTGCTTTCATGCCATGTGTTGTATCAATAAATTTAGGAATCTCCATATACAAGTATAGGTATAGAACTCTTTCATGGACCAGCTCTTGATAGTGCCACAATCTAAGTTGTAAATGAATCTTTGTTATGCTTGCATCAAGAATGGAAGATACAATGGGAAACCCAAATATGTTTCTCTCTTCTCATTGAGGATTTCAAGTCCACAATAAAAAATTTACATGCTTCTCAACCATGTAAAGGCGAACAGACCTGTCACTATATGAATTAATCTTCTGAAAATCACTAATAAACCAATGAAAGTAACTGGTTATCAATGACTCTCACCGCATCAAGGATTCACACGTTTTCTAACAATATAGATAGTTCACAAAAAAACACAATAAAATGCAGACTTACAACACAATAGGAGTGGTGGAATTAATCTTCTAAAAATCACTAATAAACCAAGGAAAGTAACTGGTTATCAATGACTCTCACCGCATCAAGGATTCACACGTCTTCTGACAATATAAGTAGTTCACAACAAAGCACAATAAAATGCAGACTTACAACACAATAGGAGTGGTCGTAGCTCTCAATATAAATGTTGTATTTATTCAACGTGGAGGTAAATGAGGAGAGGTCGCTTTGCTTGGCTGATTTGTGTTTTATGAATGTAAAAGAGAATACACATTTTACAAATCATCTGAGATTAAGATTTATATCACTACTGCTTGAGATGATCCATTATGAGCTTAGCTTGAAAAGTCATTGCCAACAAGGAAACTCAAACATATGAACAAGCATTTAGGTTTTTTAGAGAAAGGAATCCCAATAAATATTTTTCTACATCATCATCAATAAAAAAAATTATTTTACTATTTAAATATTATATAAATATTAAAAGTTTTAAATATTTTTCTACATAATCATCAATAAATTATTTTTATTTTATTATTTAAACATTAATAAATTATTTTATTTTATTATTTAAACATGATATAAAGTGATTATGTGATGATGGTTATTAATGTCCATTAATGTCATGTCAAAGGGATTCTTAAACAAGTAAAGAATCATTTGGTATGTTTTAGAATTGTATTTAGTGCTAGGAAGAAAATAAATTCTTGCCCCACAACATTTTAAGAAATCTTCAATATCTCTTTTCACCATATATTTTGTTGTTGTTTTGAAAGATTTAGATCTTGCAATTATAGATGAAATTTTGATTAAAATAGATTTATAGTTCTTAACAAATATTTAAATTTGAATTAAAAATTATATTAAAAGAGGATATTGCGATGGTTAAATCTATCTTGATCACATTGGTAGATGTATGTGTATGCATATATGGTTTAGATGTTTTTTTTGTTTAAGTCAATTCATGTGTGCATTAAGAATTTGGAATTTGGTTTTATTATTCAAATGGTATGGCTTTTAAATATGATAGTTAATACATCCAAAGCATAAAGTTGATTCATTGGACAAAAGGAAGTCTTGCAAACTATTTTCTATTTTTTAATGCATTTTCATAAACAATGAATGAATAATGTGAAACATAGTCAATTTATTCAATAATGATATCTCGTCCATGAAAACATGATACAAGTTGGAGTGCCTCACTTATTTGAAAAAAAATTAATGCTTATAGACCTCAAAGCAAACACTTGTAAAAAAATAATAAAAATAGAATATTGGAAGCATGTTTGTCCAAAAATTTTAGATTATGCTACTTTGATCTGTCCTACAAAATACCTTTTAATACATCTTCATTAACTATGAAAGAATAATGCAAAACATGATCAATTCATTCAATAAATTTTATAACCTATAATTATAATTTAGATTATGCTACTCTGAAATACATAAATCAGTCTTATAAAATACTTTTAATACATCTTTATAAACTTTGAACATGAATAATGCCGAACATAATCAATTCATTCAATAATTATCACCTTGACAATTGGCATAAAAATGCATCCATCAAAAAGGATCACAATACAATTATTGAGATGGTTTGATTTTCATGAGAGAGAGCATTTAAAAATAGCAATGATGCGTGAAGTATGAGCATGTTGGCTATTCCGCATTAGTATTGAATGAGGTTTTTGCAAAACATTGCTTCACGAATGCGAGGTCACTAGATGACTTTACTCTCTTTAATCTAGGTTTTCGAATTAAAAATATAGAATGGACTTTCATTGACATTTATGTGGGTCATATTAAACTTAACTAACCCATTTTATAATAATCTTGCAATATAGAAAAACCAATACATATTATAGTTTTATAACATATGGTAAAGGTGTTTAAAATGTTTTTTTTTCATAGATTTGATAATGATAAAGGGTTGAGGACATGATATAGTGGTGGGTTTTATGGTTGTTGTGAGGGAAATCCACATTCGAATCCCACGAGGTCTAAAATTAATGAAAAAGAACACACAGGATTTGTGGCTTAAATGATTTTTCAATCATATTATTGAGTGTAAAAGATAATTAATTCTCAAATATTGGAGTTGTTTTCATACTCAATTATATTTCCTTGATTGAATATACATTGAATAAGTTATATTATTAAATGTAAAAGATAATTAATTCTCAAATCCCAGAGCTGTTTTTCAATTTCAATGATATTTCCTCAACATATTATTCACAGAAAGACCTTGACTCGAGACCTCGATTAATAAAGGTAGGGCTAGTTATAAAGAAGAAGTTACGCCACCTGGGGATCATGGAGTTCACATCGTAGAGCAGTCCGCCTAATTATGATAAGTATACAATGAAATGAATGTATTGTACGTGGCTTCATTTGCTCCCTTTTAACGCCACATGGAAAAACCAACTTAAACCACTCAACGATCGTGGCTTGAGTACAAAAACCCCTCCTATAGTGCTTAAACATCATGGATAGCTCGGTTTAGTTGGATAATGATATCTATAAATTCATAAGTTTGTTTTGTTTCCAGTAGTTAAGTAAATTTACCAAAACAAAACTCTTAGTTAAACAGAAGCTTAGGACAGGAATTATCCGCGCTGGAGTAATGTTAAATTAATAGCCCAAGCACATAATCCGGTTTTTGTTCAAGGTAAGTATTAGAGGCAGTGCCTCCTTATGCCCTTACTGAATAGATGTAGGGGCCATTTCACCTTTCTCTTTATGGTTATTCTGGTGTCACTTTCCCAGCTTATGTAGAACGGGATGCCATGGTTCATGGCTTGTTCTCAGGAATCTGTTCATATGTAGAAGATAAATAAAAAAATGAAGTCAGTTTCTTGATGGACGGTTGTTAAAACATACATTGGCGATATGTAGTTGCTACCAGGCAAGACTCTTAGGAATATGCTTGTTATCACCTATTTTGTACAAATAGCTGAATTTCTCATAAGCCGCCAGTTTCATGAACATGATTCATGTTCATCATCAGTGTTCAGAAGTTCAGAAGTCATTTTCAGGGCAATTTTGCCCCATTTGTAATAACTGCATGTTCATACCCCCATGGGGGAAATGTAAAAAGTTGGTCTAAACGGGGTCCTTTTATAAAAGACTCGGCTATCCATAGGTTTAGCCATTTGGGGGATACTCTAGAGTGTTTTTTCATTAGGAATTATGCGCTACTCATCAGTGGCGTATAATCCCTGAGTTTTTCACTCAAACCTCCAAAGCTGGAGTATTTTCCATGATGGTCAAAACCTAAGGTGGTTATTAGAGTCTTGTGTCTAGGATTGTTTATGTGTTAGCCATCTCGATTGAGTCGTATGAACATGCACTAGGTCCTCTAGGAGTTTCGTCTGATTCCGAGAAAAATAATTTTTTCTATAAATGAGACCATTTTTTTAATGGTTTAATTAAAAAATTTCAAAAAGTGATAAAAACCTCATCCGGAGGCGGAATTGGGCGTGGGGAGGCTCGTTTTGATGCTCAGAGCGTCCTGTTTACCTTAGCACCCTCATTTGTCAGTTTTCGGGAAGTTAAATCACCCCATAAACGGTTTTGGCTAAAAATGCATCATTTTAACTAAAAAATGATAAAATACACTCAGTGACCAAAATTAAATAAGTCAAATGTTGAAATTTAAACATTGGAAAAGTGAAGCAAATGTTTCATGAATGGGGTACGGCCACTTAAGTGATAAAAGGCACATTAATTTTTAAACTTTGGATAAGAAATTCCATTTTTTGAGAAGTGGGTGACGTGAGCCTCCTTCACGTTTTAACAATGAGCATGGGTTGGGCGAATACCCATGTGATGGGCGACCACTTTGAATATCAATGAACCATGTTATAATAAAGTTTGGAACTACGAATTAATTGAGGGATGACGTGAGCAACTAAAGATGGGCCCTCCCTCAAGTGGAAAATCTTTCATGCATGCTCACGTTTTGGATGAGATGGCAATAAATTAATGGATGGTTGGTGTTGCATTAATGGAATGATGGGCGCCCTCCCCAAATTGGGGCCACATCACAAGCTCTAACTCCAACAAGTTAGAGTTATCACAACTACCAACTCCAAGCTTGACTCACGCATTCCTTGATTGCTCACGTCAATCTTTTTGGAGGATGCTCATTGGATGGTGATACTTCCAACAAACACAACTCGGTGCTAGACTATTGGATCTCACTCCAAGCCATGATTTGATTGAGATTCGACTTCATGTTGATTGCTATTTGGCTCCCTTAGTGCCAAATTCGAATTAGGGTTTTAGCTTAGTTATTTTGCTATAATAAGATGTCATTTTGGCTCTCTTTTCATGGACTTTTGAGCAAAAAAACTCGAGAGATTTTGTAAACAATTTTGATTATTAATAAAGTTGAGACTTTGGAGGTCAAAACGTGGAGGCTCTTGGTGGCCATTGCTTCACCTTATAAACGAGGTGATATTGTTTTGCATTTTTATTTGAGATTATTAAGTTGTAGATCTTGTTTCAAGAGGGCTAACAATCTAGCACAAGTAAACAATGTATCTAGTTCTTTTTGCTTAAATATTCTTGTTTTACATATATTGCCCAAAACTTAAGGTTCTTACAGGTACATCTTCACTCCACATAAGGCTAAAGGAGTTTCAAGCTTTATGGACTTGAGAAATGAGAGGATCTAGCTTTTCCCATCAACATTCAACAAACTTCAATTTGCTTACATTGTTCTTAAGGGTTTACCTCTTCAAAACCTGCTATTTTTCTCTTTGATCTCCATTTTGCCCTTGTCTTGCTAAGTCTTCTTCTTCTAGCCATTTCACCTCCCTCTTGCCTTCTTTTGTCCTCATCTTTTGGCCTCCCATCTCATTCTATTCGCTCCTCCTCATCCACCTTCTCCCTTTCCATTCGTTTTTCCTTCTCTTTTTCCACTTTCCCCTACCATCTCTTCCTTTCGTCAACCCTAGTTAGGGCTCTCTTCTCCTCGCTTTTTTGGGTTTATTCATCATTGTTCCTTCTTTTCCCTTCTCATCCATCTTGGAAGAGCCCTAAACACTACACACAAAACACAAAAAACAAGTTAGAGTTAGTGGTTAGTTTATTTGTTGTCGGTTGCATCTAGTCTCTTGAAGTATTCAAATCTCATAAAAAGTTTCAAAGTTTTAATCTTAGATCTCTTTATCTGCATCTCATATTAGAAGTTTAGATCTTGCATTCGAAAGGTTTATTGAGCATATAAGGTAGTGAAATATTGCATGTAGCTTGCACTTGTTTGAATTTTCTTTCTTTATTCAAAAGATAGATTTTTTCTTATACAAAAATATTTCAAATTTTTTTATGTTTTAGATCTCATTCCTAGCATCTTTTAGGCATATGTTGTTTGCTGGTCCATTTTACATTTATGCACTTTTTTGAAATAAAATCTCATGCACATAGCTTTTAAAAGTCTTTTTATAAATCCTAGATTTAAGTAGTTTCAAGTTCTCTTTGATTTTCACTAACATCTAATGGGTGTTTGTTGAGATCTCTTTTGAGCTTGTGTAGGTTACTTTGAAGGAGGGAGGGTGCTTTTGGAAAGCAAGATCAAACCAAAGAGAAGAGTTGAAACCAAGTACCAAAACTAAGAAAGATCCAAACTGTGAAATTTCAAACCAAGAGAAGACAAAGTTTCAATACATACTCTCATTTTTTTTGTAAAAGCCATTAAGGGCTCCAAGCATTTTCTTTTCATAAATTTGTTTTAGTTTCTTGAAAAGTCCTTACAATGGGTCTCATTCCCAAAGGCACTTGTAATAAATAAATAAAAGGCAAAGTGGAGGAGTCCTCCACTTTTTTGAGTGTTTCTTCCCCATTTGGGGAAGAGTGTTGTGCTTTGCTAGTTTAGATCTTTTTTTCTTTCATGCTTTAGTTTAGACTCTTATCTTATTATACTCCATTTCCAAGTCTTGTCTAGAGTAAGTAAACTTTGGGATTGCATCCCAAAGGCCACATAGCTTTGTGGTAGCTGCTCGTTCCCCATTAGCCTCCTTGCCGAAGTTTCAGCTAGCTAGAAAGTCTCATGGACTAGTGGTTCTAGTGATCAACCTTGTTCGGAGGTAGATCCCACATTTAGATTAATCTTGTTTGGTAGAACACTAAGTCTTTTACAGTTATTATTATTACAATCATCCTGTTTCTTTTAAAATATCTGTCATTTCACTTTCAGTTTCTTGAACTTAATTTTTGTTCTTCAAGTTACAACTGCTTGTATTTCATAAAAGGAACTAAAGTCTCTTGAACTTGGCCAAATCCAAGTCAAGAGCACTCTCTGTCGGAGAGCATTTAGTTGTTGCATTTCCCTTGCATTAGGCATTTAGATTAATTAAAGTCTCTTGAACTTTGGTCTTAAGACTAAGTCAAGAGTGCTCTCTATCGGAGAGTTGAACTGTTCTCTAATAATAAAATTTTCTAACTCACACCCCTTCATAATCAATTTATCTTGGTCGATTATCCAACACTCGTATGCTCTGCCAACCTAAAAGGGTTGGTCTAGTACTCAGAAAGGTGTTGGATTTGCTAAATTTCATAAGTGGTAACTTAATAAAATTTTACCCCAACCAACGAACCGGCGTTGCTTTCGAGATTTACTGAGGTTGTTTCCTGAAATAGGTGGTGCTGAAATCCCGCTGTCAGACTCAAGGGTGGTCAAGCCAATTGAACACTTACCCTTTTGCAATCTGGGTGGCTTCGACCTATCATCTAAGAGGTTACAGTACTATTTCCGGGCTTTTGATATCCTTGTTCTTAGCCTAATAATCAAGACCACCTAAAACTTACAATTTACAAAGATAATTTGCACAACGATCTCACGAACAGCTACATTCAAAGACTTACTTTTCGGCATCCCCCAACACTATACATACTTTTGACTCCATAAGGCACTGGTTTAATTGTTGTATTTTTCATATATCTATATTGTTGGGCCATTTGTCCTTTTAAAATCATTTATCTGTGGATGCTATCTCATTTTTCAAGTCTTTGATATACTGTTGATCTTATACTCTTATAACGCAACGTGGATTGCTCGTTATCTTGTGTTCATTTCTATAATTGTGGTCATCGTCATAAAAAAACTCCTAAAAAACACCCATCCGCATCACCATACACTTAAAACATTAAAACACATTGAGCCATAGTCAACTCTTTGTAGGGACTACCCCCCTTGGCTTCGTTAGGAGTTAGCCTAAACAGAGGAGCTGGGATTCAGGTGACAGTACCTGGCTCATTGCTTGCCCCCAAGGCCACACTTCTCCCCACTCCCAGTGAGGGAGACAGCTTTCAAAAGATTTCTGCTGCTGGTGTGCAATCTAGCGGACAACAAGGCTTTAACCGTTCTATTCAAGGGAAGAATACTGAATGGGCAAAAGAAGGCATGAATTCTCAAAGCCATTTGGAAAACAAAAAGGAGAAAGCTGCCAGTTGGTAAGAAATCCTTCTCCTCATGCATGAAGATTCATAAATTTAGAAGCAAATGAAAGGAACCCATTGTTGAATTGGAAATAATCATAAATCCCTTTACACTGAGATGTTATCATAAAAATCCAACAAAAGCAATTGGAAGGCACGACGTAGGAGTCAAAAACCTCGGCATGTATGCACTCAGTTCATTGCTTTAGAACATGGTAAGCAGAGATTTGTTCTCCATTACCAGGAATTTGTTATTGTTCATGTTTTGAATTAGATTGTTTCTTGGTAAATTGGAAATTGTAGAGTGATCATTACTCACTATTATTCCAAGTATCTTCCAACTGTTTGATCATTGCTTTATGCTCACATGTAAATTTATTTTGGTTTTGTTAATGATTACTAATTCGCAATAGTGCACGGTTGGTGATCAAAATCCCGTAAGGAAGTGGTTACACCATTTTGCGAAAGTGTTGTATAACTGGTATGCAGATTGTTTTGTTTTGGGATTTTTGGGAATGCAAATTTTTACTGTTTAGATCACAAGTTTGACCATATAGATTAAATCAAAGACTTGATTTTGTTTTGAAATTACAATTTGTTTATGATTAAAACATTTTTTAAATACAAATTCTACCAAAATATAATTGACGGTCGGTGGGCAGACTGACAATTTAGGAAGGCGGTTATGCAGAGGGCATGGAGTTTTCAAAGAGCCTGAAGAAGCTCGTGAATCTCCAGAAGAGAAAGGCTCTTTGACAGCCACTTGTGGGTCCAATTCTCATGCCATCTCACACCCTCCCAACAATCCAATTTAATTTAATTAATAAACAAACATCAAAGATAGTGCTTGGTCGACACGATGGTTGTCAATTGTGTTCGTTTTCAGTTGCATTTTCAGATTTTTCTCCAGAGTTTTAGCAGAATTTAATCATTTTGTTCAGTCCGGAAAAAATTGGAGCAGAGTTGTGTTCTAATGGTTTGGTTTTGAAGGACAATAAGGGATACTATTTTGTCTGGTTTCGGTTGCGCTGGATATGATGACATGAAAGCGCCCGAAGGACTGCTACCGCTGGTATGGCATACACAGAGAGACAACTGCCATGACATCACCATCATCCGCAACATGTTTTGTTGGTGCCCGACTTGGAATACCCCAAACTCGCCCTCGTCTTGAGGTATGTACTGAAACCACTCCTTAGCTCTTGATTTGTTTTAGCTTTATTTGTATGGACACGCATTTATTTTGAATTTTGGACTGCAGACATATATTATGTTTCAGAGGAAAAATGGAAACCCACCATGTTTTCCCCCAAGAAAAACCATGATTTGTTTGTTAGTTCAGTTCTTGATCAACCCAAAGGGAAGGTAAATTGTCATGTGCCCAATCACAACCATAACATTCAGAATAATGATTATAAGAACGCCTTCAATGATCCTGCTGGGCATGCTTTGGATAGACTATTTTTGCAGGCACACAAACCTGAACAGAAGAAGACAGGTAGAAGAGATATCAATATGTGTGTCTTCAAATTAGATCCCCAGATTGCTGGTGAAGTTCTAGAAGGAAAAGAAGACCAATTGAGAGCTGCAGAGTGAGACCTGACATTGGATTTGGGTAAGGTCAATAGGCTCCAAAATGATTTGGGCCACCGCGAAAACAAGATTGTGATTGCTCTTGTTCTGCAGACCAAGCTTGAAGAAGAATTGAAAAAATCGAGGAATGAGTTTTTTGCGCTGTCTTCAGAGCTGGCTAAGGCTAAGCTTGCTCTACAGGAAAGGGAACAAGAAATTTTCAGCACTCAACAGGCCTTGGCATCCAAAGAGGAGGAGTTGGAAATGCTGAGCAAGGAACTGGTAGAAAAAGATGAGCAGCTAGCCCAAGCTAATCTAAATTTGAGGGCTACAGACAGTCTTTTGAATGAGGCAAATCAAGTGATCACCAAGCAACAGAGCGATATCAAGCAGCTGCAGTCGCTACTATTAGAGAGGGAGAATGATTTGATGATGTCCGAGAAGAAAAGAAAGGAAGAAGAGGGCAAGCTAAAGATTTTGGGGAATAACCTCGAGAAACGAGATGGGTGGCATGGTTGGTTTCCCAATAGGAAATGAAAAAGCTTGTGCATGAAGTCTCTAAATATCAAGGTAAGGCTTTGGCCGCTGAGAAAGAATTGAAGAAGGTGAGTGGCCATCTTTATGATTTGAAGAAGAAACTCATGAGTTCTCAGATCTCGATTAAGACATCTAGCAACAGTCTTAGGGCTCAAGAAAGCCAATTTGAACAGCAAGTGAAGGAGCTATTTACAAAGAAAAATGCAATAGAGTCATACGAAGCAAGGTTGACAGATGCTCAATTAGAAGTTGAGAATGAGAGGGAAAAGCTCAGGCTTGGGAAATCTCAGGCTCACAGCTTTCTGTGGTAGCTTCTTGATTATAACTTATTTGGCAGGGTGAGAATTAACAGAATCAAATCGTGGTAATGAAGCATTTTCGGACTATTTGCAGGTAACGTTAGTTCAGGAGGCAACATAAGCGAGAAATCTAGCAGCTTTCTGTCGGAGCTTCTGTCTATTATAAATTATCTAGCATGCGGAGAATTTACAGAATCACATCAGCATTTTCGGACTATTTGCAAGTAACGTTTTCGGACTATTTGCAGGTAACGTTTTCAAACTATTTGCAGGTAACGTTAGTGCAGGCAGCGACTGCGGCAATGTTAGTGCAGACGGCGGCTGCGGCAAAGCATAACCATCCACGTGGCAGGATTCCATTCGCTCCATGAGCGAGGAATCTAGCTGACGTGGAGGTTATGCACCTCCGTGGTGAAACGCCTACGACGTAATTAAAAGTAATGTAATTAGTCCTTAATATAGTAAGATTTCATCATTTATTAAAAATAATGTAATCAAATTCCCTAACATAGTAATAATATTTGCAATATTCAGTTTTAAGATTTTAATAAACAATGTTTATAATAGATTGTTTATTTAGAAAAAAATTATTCAATAGCATTTTGAGTGTAAGATCTCCATCAATCTCTTAAAAATTTAAGTATGTTTTGCTCTTCCAAATAATGTCAATAGAAATAGATTTTTATTTTTATTTTTTTTAAACTTTGCCAAAATCATTTTGAAATTGAAAAAAACTCAAATATCATAACAAAAGAACATTTTGAAATTGAAAATAACTCAAACATCATAGCAAAATAACATAATATGGTATATGCAAAGTGTGAGCCTCGAATAGTTACAATCAACAGTTCTATTTTTTGGTTTGCTTTCTGTCTAATAAGTTGCGCTTCTTTAAACTTCACTTGGTTGTGCTCACTGGTCATAAAGATAGTGCAATTGGTTGTGCTAACTGGTAAGGATAGGGTAATTTAGAAGTGAAGGAAAATGTCATGGAAATATGGAAAATAAAAAAAATTATAATGTAAATAACTAATTAGATAAAAGAAGGCATTATTTTAAATTTTAAAATTTTAAGAAAAACAATTGAAAAGTAAAAACAAAAGTATTGAAAAGATTCTCAATCTAAAGAGGAGTTTGTTAATGATGGTTGAACCAAACCAATATTCATGGCAATTGAGAAATTGAAGCAATTTCAATACTGATCTTGGAAAAAAACACTAAAGAGAACAAGATATTGTCAATCAAAATATTAATGCTTAATTTATGTCAAAATTGAGTTAAATGGGTGTGTAAATGTTTTTTTTGAAAAGAAAGAGTTGTCTAAAAATTTGAGGACTTTAACTTTTCATTCTTCATAATTCAGAATAGATTCATCTCTCTCAAAATCCCTGTTCCATCTTGATTGTGCCATTTCAACACCTTATATTTAGAATGTCAACAATTCCAACTAGATTTTGGTGAAAAATATCAGAAAAATATCAAATCTTTAAAATATGAAAAAATGACTTTCTCTCCTTCAGAATCCATTTTTTATTGCATAAATAACATAAATAGATTTGGGACCTACAAAAACTCTCATTGTGATATCTCAACCCCTTATTTCTAATATGCCAACATTTCCAACAAGCTTTTCGAAAAAACCATACAAATCATATAAACCATGTTGAGATTGATATCTACGAAGATTTCTTACAAAGTTATTATTACATGATTTTTTTGTTCTTCAGAAAAGGGTAATGCCACAAGGAAAACATGGGTTAGAGAGTAGTCCAGCATATTCATTTTTCTACCTCAAAAGTTGCAAGAAACCAGATTCTACAATTGCTCCTACGAGTTAAATTAAAATCGACTAAAACATGTACGTTAAGTATTTTACTTCAGGAGATAATCTCCTTCAAGGATTTTACAAATAAATAAAAAATCAAAGCAAAGTTCCATTTCATTTCACATAAATTTTTTAGGTCAAGTTAAACCAAAAGAAAATCAAAATTAGGTCTCAGACTGAAATTTAAACTAAAATTATTATAATCACAGTTGGAAAAAATCTGAATTGTTTTAAACGTAGAGAAGATTCTTATAAGAGGTTCAATGTTAAATCTATCATGCTTATTTTAAGCATAACGTTCAAGAAAAGGGGAACTATTATTACCTTGGTGTCCAAACTCAGTGAAAATATCCAACGAAGAATAAATGTTGGACTACTAACTTGCAACAACATCCAATTTGACCCACAACAAAGTAGACAAGAGTTGTAACTTTAATATTTAAATAGCTTTAATCCAGAAGAGAAAACTGAAAAAAATAATGTTAAGTAGCTCAAATTGTATAGCTTAGCAAATGTTAGTCCGTCTCATCAAATAAATCTACAATCTAAAAACAGAGGAGAGCATTTCAACTTGAAGGGACAGCTGACAGGAAAGTAATTTAGTTTATTTAAAACCTAATCCATCTGGTCATAGGAACTACAAAAGGTAACATGTGCAAAGGGATGGAGAAAATCGACATATATCAACGAAAGCAAATAGAAAAAGGGTCAAATCTTACCCTCTAAATTCTAGTGAGGAGTGGATCTGCCCTTTGAAACTCCATTCAACAGATGCAGTGAAGAGTTGAATGTATAAATGCAACCGTGTTGTTTAATGTGCATCCGACCACCACATTTCCACGCTTGTAACCTGTTATTCCAATCTTCGAAGAAATGTTGTAGTTTTTTTCTTCATCGTTCTCATGTTGGCCAAGTTTCTACTCACTTAGGGAACTGCCGACTCACATGGACTCGGCACTCGCGAGGACCTTCCTTAGATACATCAACGTCGCCGCTCACCAGTGATCACAAAGAAATGCTCAAAGCCTAAAGATAGAACTTTCTCTAGAAAGAATCGAAAGCTGAAACCATAGAAATAGTTACAATGCAGAACTTTCTCTGGTAAGGATTGAAAGTTACAAATCAATCTCACTAAAGATAAACCCCAAAAAATTAGCATTAGTTTTTCCGATGTCGATTGTGAGTTATCTTACGAGCTATGAGCAATGAAGTAGCAAAACCCACCAGCAAAAATATACCAAAAAAAACCATTGGGTATCAAAATCTAACCCTAACTGCAACACCCAAGACACCAAAACAAGCTAACATCTCTGCATTGAAGAATCCCAATAATCTATACAACCCAAAATCTAGATATCTACTAGCAATTCTCGGTGAAATGGACGCAAAAAAACCTCCACGGTTCCACCTACTCTAGCATCTTGATATTCTCCTAACTTGTAAGCTAATACAATAAGATAGAATATTAGCAATAGCAACGTCGACCATCCAATCAAGTCACTTGACACATGTATTCAACTCACCAAGCCCGCTCTGCCCACTAGGAAAGAGGTAAAAGGGAACTGGGTAGTCTCCAACTCTCTAGATTCTGAATCTCCCACTAAATCACTAATAACCCTTAGACAGGGAAAATTTGGAACTGCCCTTCTGTTGCAAATTTACGCAGGCCTGTTGAATTTCATTATTGAAGGGCTTCACATAATTTTTATTTTTTTTGCATGGTAAAATTCATCATGGCCTTCTATGACAAGTAAAATGGCCTTTGAAGGGCACTGAAGGCTTCAAATTTGAAGCCTGTGGGTGAGGTCAAAAAGTGGTGGCCCTGCAGTGTTGAAATTTGAAATTTTTATATGACGTTTTAATTTTAACATTGTCTTTTATTTAAGAGTTCGCTGTCATGCTGAGTGAAATGGGGGTTGCTTCTATTGAAGCAATTGTTATGGTGCGGCTAATAAGATATCTAAAAAGAGTTGAGCAAATGGAAGAAGGTAGATGGCCCAAGGTCGTCTTCAAAGATGTATTGTGCAAAAGAAAGAAGACTTGGATGCGGCAAAATATTAAATGGCTTAGTAAATGGGATATGTGCTTGAACATGTGCCCCACTAATAGTAAAGAGATAAAGGATTTTGTTATCAATAAGTTCCACAAGCGGACTTAGGATAAAGAGTTAGGGAGAAAGAAAAAGTACTATATTGAAGAGTTTAACCCTACCTACAGTGAGCATCAAAAAGCATACATAGGGGCCAATATACCTTGGAAAGCCAAAATACTTATTGCTCAATTAAGAACTAATTCCCATCAACTCCGTTGTGTCGAGACCGGGCGCTGGAAAAGGCCAAAAGAAGCTTGGGAAGAAAGAGTGTCTATTTTTTGCACCTCTGGTAAAGTGGAGACAGAAAAACATTTCATTTTAGAGTGTGAAGCCTTTAAGGACGATAGGGACAGGTATGCAAGTGTCTTGGCAGATAAATCTTGGGATAATTTATTCAACGAGGGGATCGTGGAAAAATTGGGGGCGCTCATCATCAGGTTGAACAGGCAAATGATTGAGTTGCAGAAAACAACATGTGAAGTGGTCTGTCCCATAGGCTATTTTTAGCCTCGCGGACGTTAAAATATTTTTTTCTTCTTCTTCTTCTTTAACGTTTAAATCTTAATTTTACTCGTCATAATAATAGTTTTTTTAATAACATTTATAATAACTACATGAAACATTAAAAAATATAATAAACCATAAAACATAATAAACATAATGATTAAACCAATCACCCACAATGATAAAGAAGGTTTATCTTGGAAACCTTTAAATAGGTTTCTTCACAAGTAATACAACGGGCCATTACCATTGGCCACCAAATACCATGGACCCAAAAAACCATGACCAAGTCAAGTTTACCTACGACACCATGGCAAAAGTCAAAATTTTCATATTAGAAATAGAAATATATAGAGAATATATATATGTGTGTATGTTATCTATTACTATTTCTAATTAGTTATTAGTAATTAAATGTATTATTACATTTAATTACATGTAATTATTATTATTATTAATTAGTAATTAGTATTACTAATATACACATTTAATTACTAATAACTAATTAGTAATAGTAATAAATAACAATTATATATATATATATATATATATGCTTGGGATTAGATATTAATGACGTGTAAAAATAAAAATCCACTTCAAAATTCGTTTCCAATTACTGGGATCTAGGGATCAAATTTGAAGGGCTGATCTTAATTTAAGTGAAAAGGGTATATATGCACACAACCCTTCTATGTTGAAGGGCTTTAAAATAAATTACACTTCCATTGACAATAATAAATTAATTATGTGCTTCATAAAAAAATGTGTTATATGAGATATTACATTCTAAATCAATTTATTCAACTAAAAAAATTGATAAATCCACATTACAATTACATGATACCACTTCCTAGAAGAGATTTATTTATAGAATAAAAATTCACACATAAACATTTAAACATTGAGTTCAACATATTGAAAAAAAAGAAAAAAAAATTCACACATAAACATTCAAATACTGAGTTCAACACATCGAAAAAATTAAAAAAAGAAATTGTGAGTAAGATAAGCATCTACCTTGAATTTGAATCCATGGGTGGACAAAAATCAACAAATTATCTGGAAGGTTGTCAAAATGATTAACACCAGACGCACCACCATTGAACTCTCGTGGAGGCTGTTCTTAATTTATTTCCTCTCTAGTAGTCATCTGTCATTATCGCTTACATTTGTCCATCGTGGATTTACACATATAACAACCTACTCTTGTCTGCATCCTCCCTTGGTAAAAAGGAAATTGATGCCTCACAGGATTTGAACTGGGCCATCCCGAAAAATGATAATATGGAAAGGGTGAGAGTGTAGAGATAATTGCCCAAAATGTCCAGTCCAAAGAGTCGTCGACATTGTTGAAAACGAGACTAGATTTCTCAAATCAAGAGTACTTGCTAGCATTTCAACATCCACCCTGCCTACACTGAAGCAAAGTCCAATCTTAAGTCACCTGAGTCCCTCAAGACAAGACACACACATAAGCACAATACATATGAACTTCACCAGGGCCCTTCATTTGGTGCGTGGAATTTATATAGGATAGACTAGATGAAATCGTGGACATTTTTATACATCTGCTACACGAATCCACTTATATTATTTTCCGAAATAAGAATGGGTTCTCCCAACCAACATCACTTATATATTGAGAGAAAGAACTAAATTGATTGGTTCAAGATTCACCCTGGGCAGATTTCCCTTTGGAGAAATAAAAACCCAACAAAACATTCAATTTAAGGTAATTTTAATTTGCTCAAGACAAAAAAAAAAGAAAAAAGATTTGATTGTTTCAGGTAAAACCCTTGGAAAAACAGGCAGAATGGAAAAAGGGGGGGGTGTAAAAATCACTAGTGCATAAAATTAATAAAAATAGATGAAGAATAAATAAGTGAGTACGCTCATAGCAAAATGCAAAGCACCGGTTACAAAAAAACGGGGGAACCGCTACAATATTCGTCATTTTATTATAATTTAATTTATTGTTAACCATCAACCATCAACTGAAAGCAACGCCGACCAGGGAAGCTTTGGATTGCCTGGAGGACTTGTTGTACTATTATCCCTGCACACCATAATGGCTATATCTTATAGAAAAAAAATCAAAATAAATCCAAAGCTCCACACGTTTGCAGTTATTGCTAACTTTCACCGGCAACCTATAAAATGACACAGTCTCTATGCTTTCCTCCCAACTCACACTTGTGAGCTTGATGCATTTAATTATCTTATGGCCCAGGTGGATTAACCGATAGGAGAGCCCATCCCATCTAACAACAATCGTCCTTAAATGCCAGCCATCCAAAATTAATGTTTGACGGGAAATTTGTAAAACTGCCCTTTTAATGAAATTTTAATTTGAATTTGTAATTTTTTTAAAATGTCAAAATTAAAAATTAACATTTTTTTACGTCCATTTTTTAACTGCACTTCTCTAATGGACTGGGACCCCTTTGACAGGTTGCGACGGGTTCAATTTTGAACCCTATCAGGATCCATCAAATTGTTATCTTATTATCATTATCATTTTGAAAATAATAATAAGTAAACATTTGTTTCCCGATTTATTTGATATTCTTCAAAAAGTAAAGTATTAGAACATGAGGTGATCTTCAAAAATTATTAGAACATGAAGTGCACTGAGACTTTAAAAAAAAAAAAAAAAACATTAACATATTCAATGTCTTCATGAAAATCATTGATATATCATCATTTTTATCCTGCAAACAATAGAAGCCTTCAAACCATTCATGTTCATCTCCACATAGATCCCATGTTCCAAACATATATTTTTTGGGTTATGATTTATAAATAGTACAAAAAATTCATCCATTCCACCTAAACATGTAGTAATATAGACAACATAATAGGTGAGTCCCCAACATTAGATTTTTCACATAAACATTTAAACCATCTTTTTGTTTGAGAGTCTCTATCATCCATTTCTTCATAAAAGTCAAGAGCACTACAAAACTTAGTAGTGTTAAACAAGAACCACATGATGGCAATGCCTCTGCACTATTTCCAAATAGGATTTTAAAACAACTCCAAGTGTGTAAGCTATTTGGGAAATTGCATTTTTTAGTGAAAGCAAGGAGAAAGCCACAATATGTTTCCTCCTACCCAAATTTCTATGTCAATGCTAAAGATAGTGAAATTATAATTCTTGTGTCGTATCCTGATGATTTGGTTATAATAGGACAGTTTGATTTGGGAGGTTTAGAATCAATTGCATAATCCTTTTGTAATGATGAATCTTGGGTTATTGCATTTCTCCTTGAGATTAGAAGTGTGTCAGGCAAGGAAAATAGTCTTTCTTTCGCAAACAAAGAATGCAAACAATTTTTTATAGAATTCTAAATGGTTGATTGTAAAGCTTCCACTACCCCACTACGTAGTAGGTTGAATTAGTTGGCCAATATTGGTTTGCTTGTAAATGAAAACATTGTACAAGAAATTTGTGGACAATCTTATTTATCTTACCAGCAGAAGCCTGATCTTGGCTATGAAGTTGGTATAGTAGCCCATGTTATGAATTCACCATAGTCCATTGGAATGCATCCATGAGAATATTGTGGTAAGTTAAAGGCAAATTATATTTTAGACTCGAGTTTGTAAAGAATGACAAATTCCAGTCAATTGGTTGTATAGATTTAGATTGAGCAGGTTGCATGGATAAATGAAAGCCTACTTTTTTCTCTACAGATAGCCTTAGATCGGGTGGTGTCTCATGAGTCGGAAAAAAGTAGCCACAACTGTGTTTTCTTATACATAAGCAGAATAAAAAGCTATAGCTAGTGCATCTTTTAAGGTGTTTTGGTTGAGGACAATCCTTAAACTTGCAACTAAAGTAAAGGCTATAAAACTCCACTGTGGCAATCAAAGTTTAAGTCGGTTTACAAAGAATCCAGTCTATCGGGGAAATCATGCAAAACAACAATATTAAGCTAGTGTATTGCCCAACTCAAGAACATAATACTTACATTTTCAACAAAGTTCTCAGCAGGGACAAGTTTGAAAATTTTAGAAATTTTTTCAATATAAAGGTCAACAAAATGGTCATTTATGAGAAATGTTAAGAGTTATTGTCCATTTAGTGTTAGGCATTAATGTGAAACTTTATTAAAGGGGATAATTAGGATTGGTACATCCAATGTTATTAGGAAATTAGTTTAAGATGAGTTAGTTATTGAAATTTAGTGTTTGGAATTGGGATGACTACTGCAAAATGAAATTGACTATGTGACTCCAATTCTTTACCGCAAAATGCAATTGACTATGTGACTCCAATTCTTTATGTATGAAGCACTTGAACTATTATAATGTGAATCACATTACACATCTTTGCATCAATTCTCTCTCATGCATCTTACAACTGTTTCTCTTGTTAATATTTAGTATTCTATAATTACTAAAATGTCATGCCACAAACTCATTCCTATTTCTATTCTTAAAGCATAACAAATAATTTATAGTAAATGAAGATCTTCATTTTCTAATTTTCAAGGAAGAATAAATGTAACACTAGACATTAAGGTTACACACATTTGGTAATTGCACAATTATGTGGCCATGGTATCTAGCTACAATCAAGCTGCAGTCCAAGATGAATAATTACTCACATTTGGTAATTGCACATTTATGTGGTCTTGGTATCTAGATGCAATCGAATATGAATAACCTTTTATGGAAGTAAACTTTCAACTCATTAACTCGGAACTATATCAACATCACTATTTGAAACCTCCCCAACCCATGTAAACCCTTCTTGCTCATTTTGATTTCCAAAAGGTGTTTTTCATTTAGTTTTTAATGATATATTTTGTTTCAACTATTATGAGGAACATGCAGACTTTTGGTAACTAAATGCACCAAATGTATCAATATCTCACACAAATTGTACCAAATGTGTCAATCTCTCTAACTTGGTAACTAATCTATAGAATTGAATCAAATGAAAGTTTATTTTTTTGTTTTTGCAAATTTTGTCCCACTGATTGAACAAGAAAACCAAATCAAACTCCCGAAAAAGCGAGGGATACTCCATTTGTTGATGTATATGTAACTTCGGAATGTATTTAACATATATGTATATTGTATTCCTATAGAGATGGTATTATTCCTCTATAAGGAAGTGTCGTCATTTATATTTTAAGTGTCGTAACTTATACTTGATGGGTTATTAGACCACCTTATTTGGGGTCGGCCCTGTATAAGTCATGTGGGTCAAAGGGTTATTAGACCACCCTATTGGGGGTCGGCCCACTCAGCATTATGTTATGTGGTAAAGTTCGAGCCTACATGAGTTAGGTAAAAAGGCAAGTCAAGTCAAGTATAAATAGAGTGCGGGAGGCACTCTATTTGCTCACTCACTTCTCACTCATGCACTCAAGGAGGAGTGGCACTCTTATGGAGGAGGAGGATCTACTGCTAGGTTATGTCTATCTCTTGGTTGTATCATTGCTCTATCTATCTCTGAGGAAGTTATTGGGGTTTTTCACCTTTATGGTTTTCCCCAAGTAAATCTTTGTGTCTCTTGTGTGCTTGCATTATTGTCTCCATGATTGATATGCTGTAGATATGCTGTACATGTTGTTCTCTCAGTTAAGATCCTAGATCAGATTGAAGTAAATTCTGAAAATTTAACACCATTAATTGCAAATTATGTTGATAATAATTAGATAAATAAAAGATGACATGTTATGCAACAAATTTACAAAAAGAGCATGAAAAGAGCAGAAATAATTTTGTTGAGCAGGGGCTTCATTCGCGTCGCAAGCATCTTGGATATTATCTTGTAAGAGGAATTACATAATGAAATTGGTCTGAATCTGTTGAAAGAGCTGGGGTTGGTTTCTTTAGGGATAAGAGACAGGAAGGTGGAGTTTGTACAACCAACGATTTTTTCCTTTGAGATAAAGTTCTTCATCATTCTCATGAAGTCTTTTTTAATGCACTGCCAGCATGCTTTGTAGAAGTGCATCGAGTAGCGGTCTGGGCTCGGTGCTTTGTCAGATTCAAAAGAGTGGATAGTATTGAGAACTTCCTGTTCAGTAAATGGTTTGTGGATGTTGTTGTTATCCTCCGGCGTGATGATCATAGGGATGTGCTCCGGAAGAATAAGCTCGTCATCTCTTTCAATGATGTCGTCTTCAGTGAAAATCTTGGAAAAATGTATGTGAGCTACATTTTTTATGTGCATGTTCTCATTGACATACGTGCCATTCTCCAATTTGATTTCAGCGATGTAATTGGTTGAGTGTATGACCTCGAATTGTTTGTGAAAGTAGTTGGTGTTCCTATCAGCAGCTTTGAGCCAGGTGCTTCTCGACTTCAGCCTCCAATATTCCTCTTCAGCTCAAAATGCGTGATAAACGTTGGTTTGATGCTTGACTTCTTCGTGCAGCGTAGTTGATTCAACCAGGCGATCTTCCATAATGAATTGGATATCTTTTAAAGCGGTCACAATAGTCTTTCTGGGATTAGAGGGAGCTGTACAATTAGATTTGGCCCAATTATTGAGTGCGTTCTTGGTGTTTTTGAGCTTCTGTTCCCAAACATAACAAGGGGATCCAGAGATGGGGAGTCTCCACACTTTTTCTAAAGTACTCCAGAAGTTGGTTTGATCAAGCCATTGGGGGCTGAACCTAAAGGGGATAGGACCCAGGTCCTCATTGTCCTGAAAGTGGAGCTGGATTGGCTTATGATCTGAATCCAGATTGGCTAGAATGCTGGAGGAGATGGTTTGGGTATCGGTCATGAGGTTTCTATGGACAAGGAATCTGTCCAGTCTGGCCATAATGTTTCCTTTTCGTAGTCTCTTATTGGACCAGGTATACTTCCCTTTTTTGGGCTTGATGTCGATGAGAACCCAATTCTATATAAGGGATTCAACCTGAGTTTTGAAGAAGTCCTTTCCGATGATGCCTCCCTTTTTTCTCAGAATTGGTTAAGGTAATGTTCATATCGCCGGCAAGGATGATGTTCTGAGGAGTGTATGCATCCAGAAAATTTTCAAGTAGGTTCCATCAATCTTTTTTTCAGAGTCGAGATTAGGTACATACATGTTAAACAGAGCGATGTGCTTGTTGCTCTATAGATGGGTGAGCACTGTGTATATCCAATGTTGAATAGCGAAGGAGCTTTGGAGATTGAATTTTTCGGAGGACCATAAGGTTTCTAGGCCTCCGGATGCACCTCTAGAACTGATTGTGCATCCTGTATTTTTCTTCCATTTTTCTTTTCCAATAGCTAAGACATCAATTTCATCGATTTTGGTCTCTTGGACTAGAAGCAGATCTGGCATATCATTTATTTGGAGATCTTTTACAGCTTCAAGCTTGCTGGGATTGCCTATGACTCTGCAATTCCAAGAGACTAGCTTCATCATTTAGGATTGTAGATGGAGGAGGGGGTTCCTCCTGCTGGGTCTCCAGCTTTCTTTCTAGTTATTCTAGCTCTAGTATTTCTGCTGAAAACCATATCTACGGTGGCTTGGGACCCTTGGACTTTCTCGCGTTATGCTTCTTCTTCCCTCGGATCTTTGGTTGATTTCCTTCCTGTATTTTTGGAAGATTTATCAATGGGTTCTTTCGAGGAGGTAGGGAAGTTAGGAGGTTTGGTTTTAGTAATTTCAGCATAGGAAGGAATGTCTATGATCCCATTGGATTTATTGGGGCTGGGGATATTCTAGGGCAAGGTATTCTTTGGATATTGATGGGCATGAGGAGTTGCTTCAGGGTCTTCTTGTTCGCGTATTTCTCCTTCTTCTTCGGCTTCAAGTTTGTCTTGGTTGTCAGGTGCTTATAGGGCTTTGAATCTATTCATGTTACTAGAGGCCATCGAATCTTGGTGTTGCTGATCTGCTTTCTTTGTATTTAGACTTTTTGAGTGGGGTTTCATACCGAATTTGGTGTTGTTTTGGATGGTCGTCCATTGATATTTTTCCCCGTCTGATTCTAGATCCGTAGGCTTCTTCTTGCATGATCGAGTGAAGTGTCTATATTCATGGCAGAACCTGCATTTAAAGGGGATTTGCTCGTAATCTAGTTCTTGTATATGAGACCAATATGCCATGGTAAGGTATATTGCTTCCAGGAGGCTGTGTTCCAGATCTACTTCGACGCAGATTCTCGCGCATGAATATTGATCTTTCTGATCAGCTTTGTCAATGTATTTACCCAATGCATTTTCGATTGCTTCTAGAGATTCAATGTTTTAGCAGTGGAGGGGTAGATGTGGGAGTCTCACCCAGACAAGAACAACAGAGGGGATGTAGAGGGATGGATCGAAGTTCGGATTCCATCTGTTCATGTAGAGCCCTTGTGGTCCCATAAAGTAGGGCCCGTTTTTGAAGATGAGCTCACGATCTTGTTTGCTTTCGAAAACGAATGCAAAGTAACATTTACCAAGGAAGAAGGATTTAACATCTTCCTTAATCAGGGGTCTCCAATTTTTTTGTACCCAGTTTTCAGTGGTTTTTGGAGAAGGCCATAGGCCTGTGAACTGGCCAATCAATCCACGATCTAACAGGTTAAGGCATGTCTTGCATGGAAGCTCAACCAATAATGCAACTGTTGGGATCTTGTTGAGTTTCTTCACAAATTTCTATTGGGAGGTGGAGAGAGGCTTCTTTCCATGAGCAACTACTAAATTCAAGAAATTAACCAGGTCAGGGGGAGGGCTCTCTGCTCCCGAAGCCATTGGAGGCAAAGGGAGAAAGCCCTAGGAGAGGGGCAACATGAAGGTAGGGCCGGAGCAAGGGAAGGAGATCTAGGATGGATCCCTTCGGAGCAAGTGCGTAGCCTGATCAATAGAACGCGAGTAGCCAGGTGAAGGTGACCAGGAGGGTCAGCGTTCTGTGGGCTAGGGATCCGAGCTCAATCTCTGCACTAGGGTCAGCATTCGCGATCAGCCAAAAAAATCAAGCAATAAACTCCGAACAGCAACAAAAAAACGAGCCTAGAGATCCAAGCATAAATATTTTATTACTATATAATAGTTGAGTTAATTCTTTCTAGGATATCCTAGATACATGGTTGTTCACTTTGATTTTATGTCCCTAAATTAGGGGATTCCATATAATTCAATAAAAACAACCCTAGCTAAGACCAAATTCACATTTTTATTTTTTTTAAAGTAACCATTGTCATTATATTATATCAAAAGTGATGAAATATTACAACTGGTGCAGGGTTCAAGCCCTAAAGCCAAGAACATAACCAAAACCAAAACCGGTAATGTTTATGTGACTCTTCTTAGACCTTGTTGTATAACCCATTACACAAGCTGAATAATAACATACCTACTTGTATAACCCATTACATAAGTTGAATAATAACATATCATGGCATAGATCGGAACAAAATTTGACATAAAGTATGAAATTGGAGATAGCCCTATACCGGTAATAGACAAGATAGACGAAAATTTGAAAAATAAGACACGGAAACTACCCTATTTCCTTAGCGAAGTCCGATCTAGGGGTAGCATGCTTGGACTTGGAGGGCAATGTAATGGGAGTTCCCACAGCTACAACATCCTGCAAAGAAACATGACTCATATGGTTGCTCAATTTCGGTGTGACTAGGAATGTGATAAGAGCATCCTGTCGATGGGTTGACTGTTCCATTCTAAAATCAAAAATTTGAATATCTCTGTGAATCTCAAACATTAAATTAAGTTGGTCCCCTTGAGGACCGCTATTTTGATCTGAGTTCACCAAACTGTCAAGAGAGTGCATCATTGCCTTCGAACATACTTGATGCAGGTTGTGTTGTGCTTTCATTACATCAGGACCATAATCTAATATCCATGTATTAAATAGTCCAAGCAACAACCCATCTAACATGTAAAGGATACATTTGCATGCCATAATATCCCTGCATTAAATATGGTCCAAGCAACAATCCAGTACAACCATTTATTCATCAACAAACCAGACCTACCAACCTAACCTCGGCAGGTATCCACTACCATGCAACCTTGTTTCATTTCATTAAGAAACACACTTTGATTTTTGTAAGGAACTTACTTTGATTTCATTTCATTTGGCAAGGAGCTAATTGAAAAACTCATATTAAACTAGCATTTGCTATGTCCAATGGGTGTAGGGATGCATTATTGATCGAAATAATGGAGATGTTCAACTTCGTATTCCATTGTTGACAGTATAATATAGTTTGTTCCATTACCTTTTTAAACCCTGGGATTTTATCTATATGCATACTTAGATTTGGATTTTAGTGGGCTGCATACAAACTAAGAAGATCTCATTTTATTTGAGTAAGAAACACATTTTGATTTCAATAAGGAACGTAATTTGATTTGATTTCATTAGGTGGAGAACTAATTACGCCGAAGGCATTCATTCTAGGAGAAGATGTTTCATGCCACTGTAGCTGGATTCCTCGTCTATGAGACGAATGGAATATTTCCACGTGCATTCTTATCCGCATCCAAGTTCTGTCCACCAAATTTGTCCATGTTCTGTCATCCTTCATCAATCTCTTTGTTTTTCTGGCTATGGTTCTGATTCCCTTTACATGTAGACGTGACATCTTGGTCCTCACTGCCTGAACCTTGTCGCCTATCAATCCACGCCATCCTTCGTATCAACGCGTGGCTTGAGATTTAAGGCTTGAGTGTCCAGGAAGTCTGCTTCCACTGCAGCTTCTAGGTATTGCGAATGCGACTACCTAAGGCTTGAGTGTCCAGGAAGTCTGCTTCCACTGCAACGTCTAGATACCGCTAATACACTACCTTCTTAAGTGGAAACCAATTTTGAAATGCAGATGCTAAGGATCTCTTGGTGGAATGGGAAACCAGGGTCGTGAAATTCAGGGAGTTGTGGTGAACCTACGATAGCATGGAGCCTTCACAAGCACTGAAGCAACCTCTGCTCTCAATCTCTTTCCCTTCCTCATCCTTTTTGGCATCGATGCTTGACACAGGATGGCCTCCATGATCAGCAAGCAAAGGAAATTGAGGAAACTCGCAACGATCCGGAGATCAATCTTTTTGTGGATCAAATTATGGATCAGCATGTGGGGGTTTCGGCTTGGCTCAATTGGTCCATATCCTGATGGTGTCTCTGGTATCGTATTTTTGATTGCATGCACACCCTCATTCCCATATTCATGCCGGGCAGGGGATTCGAACTGGTGACCATCTGCGGAAAGGGGAAGGCGACATCGAGGACAAAACCATAAGAACCCAAGAAAAAAAGGCCACCCATTTGTGTGTCAAATGTCATGAGAATCGGTACTAATGGTAAACACCACAACTCAAGCTTCTAATCGTGTGACATCGCTGGAAATGGAATAGTCTATGGTATAAAGACATTGTTCAGCATGAAGCTGGTGAATTCTCGATGGCTGTGGTTCAAGCCAATCATCTTTTGGAAGATCAGAGTCAACTTGAGTCTGGTTCGCTGAGCGCAACAGAATCAGGTCCCCATGGCACTTTTGTGGGAATATAAGTGTTAGTTTTTTAGCATTAATTCAATATACTCTAGGATCTTTACTGAGAGAATAACATGTACAACATATCAAGTATAACAATGCATATCAATCACACCAAGCAATCACATGAGACAACAGACACACAGAGTTTCACTGAGGAAAACCATAAAGGTGAAAAACCCCACAACTTCCTCAAAGATAGAAAGAGTAATGATACAACCCAAGTACACAGAGATAGTCCTCCTAGCAGTTGAACCTCCTCCTCCACTAGTGCGCCACTTTCCGAGTAGTGTAGAAGTGAATAATGAGATGATCAAATAGTGTGCCTCCCGCACTCTATTTATACATGACCTGACCTGTCTAATAACCTAGCAGGGCCGACTTGTCTAACTCAGTCTAATATACATGGTTATACTAATCACGGTCAACCCCACACTTGGTGGTCTAATAACCCATCACTGCAAGTTACGACACCTGCGACACTTGTCAATACAAATGACGACACTTCCGCATAGAGGAATAATAACATCTCTATAGGAGTACAATATACATAGGTGAAATACATTCCAAAGATACATATACATCAACACTCCCTCTTAACTAGGAAGGTATTTCTCGACACAGATTTGCTAGCACAAGTCTTCTTCTCTGGGTCATCGTCAGCGAATCATCGTCCTCGAATCATCGTCATCGTCACTGTTGTTGTTATCTCAATCAATCTCCAATCTACTCGTCATAGAAAGTTCTACAGAGCCAGTCCTTTTTCATACTGGATGTAAGCCCACCAATACATAGGTGAAATACATTCTGACGTTACATATACATCAACACTCCCTCTTAACTAGGAAGGTATTTCTCGACACAGATCTGCTAGCACAAGTCTTCTTCTCTGGGTCATCATCAGCGAATCGTCGTCCTTGAATCATCGTCATCGTCACTGTTGTTGCTATCTCAATCAATCTCCAATCTACTCGTCATAGAAAGTTCTACAGAGCCAGTCCTTTTTCATACTGGATGTAGGCTTGGCTCAATTGGTCCATGTCCTGATGGTGTCTCTGGTATCGGATTTTTGATTGCATGCACACCCTCATTCCCATATTCATGCCAGGAAAGGGATTCGAACTAGTGACCATCTGCGGAAAGGGGAAGGCGACATCGAGGACAAAACCACAAGAACCCAAGAAAAAAAGGCCACCCATTTGTGTGTCAAATGTCATGAGAATCGGTACTAATGGTCAGCACCACAACTCAAGCTTCTAATCGTGTGACATCGCTGGAAATGGAATAGTCTATGGTATAAAGAAATTGGTCAGCATGAAGCTGGTGAATCCTCGATGACTGTGGTTCAAGCCAATCATCTTCTGGAAGATCGGAGTCAACTTGAGTTTGGTTCGCTGAGCGCAACAGAATCAGGTCCCCATGGCACTTTTGTGGGAATATAAGTGTTAGTTTTTTAGCATTAATTCAATATACTCTAGGATCTTTACTGAGAGAATAACATGTACAACATATCAAGTATAACATTGCATATCAATCACACCAAGTAATCACATGAGACAACAGACACACAGAGTTTCATTGGGGAAAACCATAAAGGTGAAAAACCCCACAACTTCCTCAGAGATAGAAAGAGCAATGATACAACCCAAGTACACAGAGATAGTCCTCCTAGCAGCTGAACCTTCTCCTCCACTAGTGCGCCACTTTCCGAGTAGTGTAGAAGTGAATAATGAGATGATCAAATAGTGTGCCTCCCGCACTCTATTTATACATGACTTGACCTGTCTAATAACCTAGCAGGGCCGACTTGTCTAACTCAATCTAATAACCCATGGTTATACTAATCACGGCCGACCCCACACTTGGTGGTCTAATAACCCATCACTGCAAGTTACGACACTTTCGACACTTGTCAATACAAATGACGACACTTCCGTATAGAGGAATAATAACATCTCTATAGGAGTACAATATACATAAGTGAAATACATTCCGAAGTTACATATACATCAACACTCCCTCTTAACTAGGAAGGTATTTCTCGACACAGATCTGCTAGCACAAGTCTTCTTCTCCGGGTCATCGTCAGCGAATCATCGTCCTCGAGTCATCGTCATCGTCACTGTTGCTGCTATCTCAATCAATCTCCAATCTACTCGTCATAGAAATTTCTACAGAGCCAATCATTTTTCATATTGGATGTAGGCCCACCACCTATAAGTCTTCATCATCACTGGCCATACTGTGGAATCCTCAGGACTTATTACGTGCATCAACAAAACCTCGAAAGAGCATCTCAAGACTGATTACAATCTTACTGCTCAACCTATCGGATCTCCCAGGATCTTTTACATGTTGACCTTCACAAAACCTACTCAGGGCATCCCAGGATGTTATGAGCACACCGCTCTACCTGTCTGGATCTCGATAGAGCATCGTAGGCTGTTACGAGCACACCAATCTACCTATCCAGATTTTAAAGGATCTTTTCTATTTGAACTTTCGCAAAACCTACTCAGAGCATTCCAGGATGTTACGAGCACACCGCTCTACCTGTCCGGATCTCGATAGAGCATCCCAGGCTGTTACCAGCACACCACTCTACCTGTCCGGATTTTAGAGGATCTTTTCTATGCGAAATTGTAGCAAAACCTACTCAGAGCATCCCAGGATGTTACGAGCACACCGCTCTACCTGTTTGAATCTCAATAGAGCATCCCAGGCTGTTACGAGCACACCGCTCTACCTATCCGGATTTTAAAGGGTCTTTTCTATGCTACCTGCACAAGCTGTCCACAGACACAAAGTATCAACCTGATACTCACCATACATCATCCTGATGTACATCATCACATGATCAACCTGATCATCATCATAGCATCAACCTGATGCATATCATCTGGAGCAACATCCTGAAGCTCATCATCTGTGATCATCTTGATCAAACAATATATCCATTTGATGCATACAAAGTATCTACCTGATACATATCATCATACATGATCCACCTGATCATACCATGCATCCACCTTATATATATATATATATATAAATACATGATCTACCTGATCATACAATGCATCCACCTGATACATACATAAATACATGATCTACCTGATCATACAATGCATCCACCTAATACATACATAAATACATGATCCACCTGATCATATCAAGCATCCAACATGATGCATATACAAATATATCAAGCATCCAACATGATGCATATACAAATATATCAAGCATCCAACATGATGCAAATACATGATCAAACTGATTAAAGCATTTACATGATGCATATACAAATATATCAAGCATCCAACATGATGCAAATACATGATCAAACTGATCAAAGCATTCAACATGATGCATATACAAAGCAGTAACTGGAGCATCGTCCTAACGCTCATCATCCAGCGCTTACATCCACGGCCATGGGAAGGATCCTCCTCTCACCATGCTTGGAATGGCTCCTGCAAATGTGTCCATCACTTCTTCCTCGAAGTGTCATCAATTTGAAGAACACCAAGCCTCTCTCTGAAGTACTCAAACTTCACTCTGGCTAGTGGTTTCGTCAACACATCTGCAACCTGCTCATCTGTCGCAACATACATGAGCTTCACTGCTCCTCTCTGCACCATATCCCTGATATAGTGATATTTGATCTCAATGTGTTTCGACCTGTCGTGGAACACTGGGTTCTCAGACATCTTCACACAACTTTGGTTGTCACAAAAGATACCAATAGCCTCCATCGGGAGATCAAATAACTCAGACAGTAGCTTCCGGAGCCATACTGCCTCACAACTAGCTGAACAAGCTGCAGCATACTCTGCTTCGCCTGTACTCAGTGCTACACAAGACTACTTCCTGCTAAACCAAGAGATCACACCTGATCCCATACTGAAGCAACACCCAGATGTGCTCTTCCTATCTGCAGCACTGCCTACCCAGTCTGAATCAACATAACCCTGCAGGTTTAAACTTTTGATTCGCATCATACTTGAGCCCATAATCAATTGTACCCTTCAGGTACCTCAGAATATGCTTTACAACAACTAGGTGAACACCTCTGGGATCCGTCAGGAACTGGCTCAATGTGTTCACCACAAAGCAAATATATGGTCTAGTGTTTGTCAGGTACATCAAGGACCCAATTTCTGACGATACACCGCGACATCAACCGGATCAGATGAAGCATCACACAGAAGCTTTAGGTTCGATGCCATAGGTGTGGCCATGGCCTTGCAGTCAATCATCCCGAACCTCTTCAGGATCTCTACTGCATACTTCCCTTGTCCAAGGAAGATCCCATCTGCACTCTGCCACACCTCCATGCTTAGGAAATAGTGCATCATCCCCAAGTCCTTCATCTCGAACTTGGCAGCAAGCTTCCTCTCGGTATCGACAATCAACCCATCCTCACCTGTTACAAACAGGTCATCCACATACAATAGTAGTATCACTGGATTGCCTTTCTCAACCTTGTAGTAAAGGTTGGAATCTGCTTTACTCTTGGTAAATCCCAGACTGGATAGAAAGTTGTCTATCCTACCATACCAAGTCCTAGGAGCTTGCTTCAAGCCATACAAGGCTTTCTTCAATCTGCACACATATGACTCCCTGTCATGTGTCTCAAAACCAAGTGGCTGCTCCACATACACTTCCTCCTTGACTACACCATTCAAGAAAGTTGTCTTGACATCCATTTGGTGTGTCTTCCATTTCATCACTACAGCCAGGGAAAGTACTGATCTGATTGAAGTGTACTTGGATATAGGAGCAAAAGTCTCTTCATAGTCTATCCCCTCTTTTTGGGAGAAGCCAAGAGCTACAAATCTCGCTTTGTATTTCTCTATGTTGCCAACTGCAGCATGCTTGATCTTGTAGATCCATTTAGAAGTCACCACAGACTTCCCTTCAGGTCTTGGGACCACATCCCAAACATCATTCTTCATGATCGATTGGTATTCCTCGACCATGGCATCCTTCCATTCTTTCTTTTCCACTGCTTCTTCATAACTGGAAGGTTCTTTGTTCATAATGTCACAGAGGAAGGCAACATAACTAGTATGTGATCTAGTCCTCTTCCTTTCTCCATGTTCTTCTTCTGGAATGCCATATATTTCTGCATCTTGAATCAACTCTCTAGCCCATGCAGGTTTCCTCTTGTGAGAGTTCTTCTCATGGGGTGGATCTACAGGTTCTTGCGGATATTCAACTTCACGATCTGCTTCTGGAATTGATCCAGTCATGGTGGTGTCTTGAAATTTGGTTTCCTTTGGTTCTTCATGATCTTCAACAGGTGTCTTCCTTGATTTGATGAAGGCTGAGTTTTCATCAAATGTGACATCCTTGCTGACATCAATCTTCTTGAACCCTGGAAAGTATATTCTGTAAGCTTTCGAGCTTTGACTGTACCCCACAAAGATGCCCTTCTTTCCTGAAGGATCTAGCTTGGTCCTCTTTTCCTTTGGAACATGTGTATATACTGGAAAACCAAATATTCTGAGATGGCTGACTTCAGGTTTCTTACCAGAGAATACCTCTTCTGGTGTCTTGTTGTTTAATATCTTGTGAGGTGTTCTATTCTGCACATATACAGCTGTCCTAGCTGCTTCTGCCCAAAGATGCATAGGCAAATCCTGGTCATGTAGCATTGCCCGTGCTGCTTCCATGATTGTTCTATTTTTTCTTTATGCAACTCCATTCTGTTGTGGATTGTAGGGAACAATCAACTCCCTCTTAATCCTTGAGTCACTGCATAGCTTCTTGAAATCACCTGAAGTGAATTCTCTGCCATTGTCGGATCTGAAGGTCTTGATCTTCTTATCAGTTTGATTTTCCATCAAGGCTTTGAACTCCTTGAATTTATCAAACACTTCATCTTTGTTCTTCAAGAAATAAACCCCAAGTATTCCTAGAGAAATCATCAATGAAATAGACATAGTATACATACCCACTCAGAGAACTGGATGACATCGGACCGCATACATCGGAGTGGATAATTTCCAAGATTCCTTTGGCTTTGCTTTCATTGCTTGGAAATGCCTTCTTAATGTTCTTTTCTTTTGCACATCCTTTGCAAACACCTTCATGCTTTGTCTTGATTTTAGGAAGACCCTCTATAGATTTGCTTGCAACTGGTAGTGCCCGATAGTGTACATGAGCAAGCCTTCTATGCCAAAGTTCACTTGGCTCAATGGATTCATGTATCATGGCATGTTCAGGTTGTCCCTTCAATTTGTACAATCCTCCCTCTTGCTCTCCAATCACTACTGCATCATCTATAGTTTTACCCTTTGGCCACATTATGACTTGGCCATCTACAAATGCAACCCTCATGCCTTTTGCATCCAATGCAGATATGGAGAGTAGGTTCTTCTTGAGCCCAGGTACATATAGAACATCTTTCATCTTCAAGGACTTCCCAGAGTCTAGGATGTAGGAAGCTTCACCACTTCCCTTGATAGGATATTGATAGTCATCCCTAAGTTTCACTTTATGGTGACTCATGTTCAGATAGATTTACAAAAGATTCTTTAAACCCAGTCATGTGTTGGGAAGCCCCACTATCAATAAGCCAATCATTACATCCATGAGAGATAGTACCTGTGAGAGCAGATATTAGAACATATTCATATTCACTTGATGAAGTATCACTTTCTTCCCTAGCCTTCTTCTTTGGAGGTTCATCATCCTCAGCAGCATGAGCATGGAATCTCTTCTTGTTGTACCTCTTCTTCTTGTTGAATTTGTTGTTGTCTTTCTTCTTCTTGGGACAATTTGAAGCAAAGTGTCCTACTTCATTGCAATCGAAACATTGAACATGAGATAGATCTTTCTTCTTGTGATGAGGGTGAGAATGATTCTTGTTATGAGATCTCTCCCTCTTAAACTTGCTTCCCTTGGTGTGTGCTGTGAGATCTTGATCTTCATTCCCCATCTTTTCTTCTCGGGCCACAAGCCTTGCTTCTTCTTGTGAGCATTCCTCCCATAGTCTACTGAATGAGATCAACTTCCTTCTTGCACAGATTCCTTGGATGAAGGAGTCCCATGACCTAGGTAGGCCATTCAATGTGGTCATGACAACTTCACCATTGTCCACTACTTCATCCACAGCTTCAAGTTTTTCCTTGATCTGAGAGACCTTAGAGAAATAGGATTGAATGGTCTCTCCATTATGAAGTTTTACCCCTTTCAATTGGTTCGGCAGAGTCATCTTCCGATTTATGTTCTTCCCTTCAAATAGCTTGGTTAGGGAATCAAACATCTCCTTGGGTGTCTTTAGAGATGACACATGTGGTATGAGATGGTCTTTGATAGAATCAGCAATGATCCTATTTGCCTTGACCAAGTTCTTCTTATGTAAGGCCTTAGCCTCTTCATCTTCTGGGACAAGGACCTCAGAACTTATGTAGGTGTCCAATTCATTTTCTTCCAGGATTAACCCAATCCTATACTTCCATGCTCGGAAGTTATCAGCCCCTTCAAGCTTATCCTCAAGCTTGGTGTGGTGAGACATTTAAAGAGTACTTCAAATGGAAATAGAAAAGATTTAGGTCTTACCACTTGATTTGTAGAAATCTGGATTTGGTGCTAGATTAGGGTTTGTTAGAGAAACCCTAAAAATTCAAAATGTGAATTTCAACTTTATGAAAGGATAGAAAGATGCGCCTTGATGAGCTGATCAGCCTGGTATACTCAGAAATTGAAAACTACAAAGATTCACCCTTCAGAAATGCTTTTCAATCTCCCGGATTCACTAGGGAGGACCCTGAATTAGGGTTTGAGTTTCCCGGAGCTTCACCCAACCAAAAATCTCGATCCAAAGCTCTAAATTCGATTTTTCCAAGGATCTTCCAGCTATGTCCTTAGATTTCAGAAATTCCTAGTTTTGTGGAAACCGTAATTTTTAGGGCCAAAAATGAAAGTGCCTAGAATTGAATTTTGATTGGTCAGAAAGATGCGCCTTGTTGAGGAGAGTCAAAATACCCTACTTACTTTCAATATCTATGGATAGAAACCCAATAAACAAGAAACCCTAGTTTCCACAACTGCATAGTGTCTTCTTCTCAGGTTAGCTCTAATACCATGTTAGTTTTTTAGCATTAATTCAATATACTCTAGGATCTTTATTGAGAGAATAACATGTACAACATATCAAGTATAACAATGCATATCAATCACACCAAGAAATCACATGAGACAATAGACACACAGAGTTTCACTGAGGAAAACCATAAAGGTGAAAAACCCCACAACTTCCTCAGAGATAGAAAGAGCAATGATACAACCCAAGTAGACAGAGATAGTCCTCCTAGCAGCTGAACCTCCTCCTCCACTAGTGCGCCACTTTCCAAGTAGTGTAGTAGTGAATAATGAGATGATCAAATAGTGTGCCTCCCGCACTCTATTTATACATGACCTGACCTGCCTAATAACTTAGCAGTGCCGACTTGTCTAACTCAGTCTAATAGCCCATGGTTATACTAATCACGGTCGACCCCACACTTGGTGGTCTAATAACCCATCACTACAAGTTACGACACTTGCGACACTTGTCAATAAAAATGACGACACTTCTGTATAGAGGAATAATAACATCTCTATAAGAGTACAATATACATAGGTGAAATACATTCCGAAGTTACATATACATGAACAATAAGATGGGCATGGAGGTCCTGAAACTGACCGTTTGATCAATAAGCACCTTTTTTTGCATCTCGAGAGTAGGCCTCCTCACATATATTCAACCTGTTTAATTGTTATGTATACAATGCCTGAATTGTGATTTCTGTTAGTGAACCTGATTGATATTGCAAATTCGTTTGATTTTGAAGTTAGATATCAGATTATAGACTGTGTTAGAAGTCAAAGGGCCTCTCTCGGTGTTGTCTTGATTCTTATCCCAAGGTTGACTCTAGCCTTTGTTTCACTTGTCTGCTAATGGTGTTGGGGGTTGTCTAGCTTTTCAAGTTAAGATGTTTCCTTCTTGGGTATGACTATATCCTACTTGCATGGGTACTACAGTGTTACAGTAATTGAATGTTGTAAGTGGTCGGGAATGGTTCTATCAAATCTGTTAGTTATTTTAATTGGGGTACTTTTTTTCTATTACCTATCTCTCAAAACCCAGGTTTCAATTATTAGTTATTTAATTTTCTCTGGTCGGTGGGTGTCTCTTACAATATTGTTCTTAAGGTTCCGTTTTTAGCTTAGTTGGAAATTTTTTCTGTTAGATTGCCCAATGCTTTGAAAATGTTGCTCTTTTAATAGTCCAGGGCTGCGGTGGAGGCAGGTCCAGGACACCAAAATTTCTAGTGATCCAAGCGTTCTTCTGAAATACAACCATTTACATATGGACCCATTTATTTGTATTGCTACTTGGCCGTTTTCTGCTACAAAACTCGCATTTATCTTTCAGTTGCAGTTGTTTGGTGCTTCTTTCGACAGGTCTAGCCATTAAAAATTGTAAAATCAAAGGATACTCTATCTGTCAACTGCAGTTTCAGTTAACTCTGTTGGTTTTGTTTGTCGGGATATTTTTGTATATGTTATGTCGAGAATACAATCGGTTATATTTTGAGCACTTAAGTCATGTTTACTGATTGGTTTCATATGGGTGATAATTTTCATTTCATTTGTGGTAAAATGTGTTTAATGTTGATGATATTCATTAGTGAGAATCTCAAACCAACTTTGTTTCTCCCTTTTTTGTTTTTGTTTTTATGCTTATTGTTATTATTAGCCCCTTTGGTTTATCCCTTTGCTAATATCCCGTGAAGGGCAGAATATATTGGTTGAATGCCTTCTAAAAGATGGCAGGCTGTAATGGCGCAACATTCATTGTGATCTTATCCATTGTACAGTACTAAGTGCATGTTGTATTTTGCAGAATTTGCAATGGAGTAGCAGGGGATGTCTGCTGATGTGATTTGAAAGGCTTTTTTAGCAACAGAAGAGGGTTTTTTGTCTCTTGTTACAAAGTCATGGCCTATAAAGCCACAGCTTGTAGCAGTTGGGTCTTGCTGTTTAGTAGGGGTGGTTTGTGGCGTAGTTCTTTATGTTGCCAATGTGGGAGATTCCCGTGTTGTTTTAGGAAGATTGGTCAAGGCTACTGGAGAAATTGCTGCCATGTAGTTGTCGATGGAGCATAATGCAGGCATTGAGACTATGACACAAGCACTACAATCTTTGCATCCAGATGACTCACATATTGTAGTTCTAAAGCACGGGGTTTGGCATGTGTAGGGTGTCATTCAGGTACAATGAATCTCTGCTTAATTTATAGTGTGTTAGTACCGGTCAATTTTGAATGTCTTTGCTATCTGGTTGATACATATGTTGATGTGGATTTGGGTTAGATGTAAATTTATTTCAAGTGCCTATTTGTGCATAATACTGCAACTGGCTTGAAGAGTTTTCTTTTCTGCTATGTTGCTTCCTTAAAAATGTTTTGGCCGAATAAATCACGATTTTAGAGGTTACCTTGATTATTTAAAAAAAAATTAAACTTATGTCCAATTTGTAGATCATCATCAAATAAGTGACATTTTATAAACATTGTTATATTTTGTGACATTTCATGTATTTGTTTTGGCTAGAAAAAAAAATCTTTATAACTATTGAGTAATAGTCAATCCAAATATCCACCCAGCTATGCCTGTAGTGGATATTAGAACAAGATACCAAAATGATAAACCAGTTCTTTTAAACAATTAGGAAATACAAATATCTGCCCAGCTATACTTGTAGTGGATAATTAAACAAGATACCAAAATGATATTCTTCTTCTTCTTATAAACAACTAGGATAATCAAATAACCATCAACTATGATAAGCTCCTATGAAATAGCGCTGGCCTTGATAGGGATCGGGAGCTTTTTAAGGATCCCTTTTGTGTATAATATTCAAAGGTTTTTCAAGGGGATGCAAATGAACCACATGCCTATTTGAATAGGGAATGTGTTGAATGCATGGCTACATCAGATAATGTTGCCCGGGATGGTTTAACCCCAAAATATCTTGATGTTGAAACTCTTTGCTCAATGCTAACGTATAAACATATATGCCATATCAAGCAATTTTTCCTGTTTGTGAAAACTTTACCATCCCTTGTCAATAAAGGTCAATGAAGTTTTTATTTGTGAACTTCTTTAGAGATTGCTAGATATTTTTGAAGGGGTCCCTCCTAATGCATTTAGTTCAAGGTACTCACCACTCTTCTATGAATTTGAAGTTGATCATTGCATGCTTCACTCTAGTGGAACTGTTACTTTCACTGCAGTTCTAGAGCCATCATTTTTTTTGTTTATGTATGGTAAGGGAGTAATGATAGTAAATAATAAGTCAATCATCAATCTGCAACAAGGAGATGTTTTATATGTGCCAACAACTACGAAAGAGTAGATTTCTTCAATCATTGAAGTAGACGGAGATACTGATAAAGCATGCAGTCCTCTACATTTATACAGGGATGGAGTAAACAACAAAACGTTTAAGTAGCAATTTTGGTAGAGAAATAAACTACCATCTTGTCAAGTATGATCCATTTATTGGTTATACGCATTTTTACCATATCATTCACACTTGTTATGGTCTTGACCTATCTGAGCTTCTGAAGCAGTTGTTCAGAAATTGTCATAGGGCTCAAACCTTCACAATTTAATTGTGCAAGTTTAGTGAATAAGATTTGATGAGAGTTGACACAAGCAACATAAGGAAGTTATGCTCAAAAGTAATATCTGGTTATAGGAATATGTATATCCATAACTAATCATTCATGGCATCCAAATCACCTCTTGAATTACATGGGAAATCCGAAACAAGGAAGTAATGCGCCCTTGGGCTTTTGGGGACAGGTAATGCAAAATCCTTATTTGCATTTGCATATGAGAGAATTTGATGACTAATATTTTATTTTCTAATGAATTATAGGCAGAGACCATAGAAATAGAGGACACGACATAATATCTTCGCTTCAGACCTCACTAAGCAGTGCTCTTCTTTTTATAAGCATTAAATCCACTCACTCTGGTATGTTATTACCCTATACTTGACCCTTTTTTTCATTTTTGAAAGGAAGTATGAAATAGGTAATTTCTGGTTCTGTGTTTGACGAGGGCAATTTTTCTGGAAGAATGTTAGTGCAATATGTACAAATTGTTCTTTGTTACATCAATTACATTGAACATTCTGCCATGTATGTGCTTATATGGTTAGTATGAGTGACATTTTGACTAAGCGCTAATAAGTGACTTTTACTCTGTAATTTTTGTTATTTCTGGGCATAATCCCTTTACATACAAATTTAATCCTAGGGAATTCCTTTTCCAAACAATACAGAATTTAATGGACTATTCTTGTCTTTACAAATTAAGTGCATTCATAATGAATAATAAAAAAATAAAAGTATTTATTTCTGCAACATATTTCTATCTTTGAAATCATAAACAGAAGGTAAAGATTGTTTATGGCTATGTAAATATTTAGATATGTGTGTTGTATGTGTTTGGCATTGCCCTTGTGTATATTTATTTGTGTATGTGTTAACCCCTTATTTGTGTATTGCCCTTCATTTGTTTTTGAGTATTTACATGTACATAAATAAATATGCACATATTCTTTACAAACATTGTTTGTGTGTATATTGTATGTGTGAATGCGCATGTATGTATAGATATGCATAAATGTGTATGTATATGTTTCTATGTTTGTGCATTTACACGCTCTAGCTATTGGATTTTTTTTTAACAGAAACGGTTATAATTTGATTATATATAAAAAAGAGGGGCTACAAAGCAAAATACAGAGCAGATTGCTCCCAAGATTGGAAGACAACCATCACTCCCAATTCATCTTGTTCCGGTTGGTACCAGTCGTTATGCCTACCAGTCCTATTACAACTGTAGAATCTTAAGAACTGCCCTAATAAAAATAAACAGGAATAAAACATTGTGTAGAGATTTCCTTGCCCAAAACTGAGGACATAACTCTTCCAAGTTTTTCAAAAAATAGTTGCAGTCTATACTATTGTTTACAGAGTTTCCAAACAACATCTTATAAAGCAAGAAAGCCAAAAAAAAAGAACCTGAGAAGGCCAACCTGTGACCCATGCCAACAGTAAACTACTTGAGGCCGATGTCCATAGCAGCTCCAGCTGGTTCAGCTGCCCCATTCTTGTCTGCACTGAGATCAACAAAATTTCCAGCACTTGCCATATACTTCTGCAGCTTTACCATTTTTCTGTTGATTTCTTCAAGTTCCCTGCTAGTGACTTCCTTCTTTCGAGCCTTGCAAGAGAAGACCAGTCCCAAGGAGTCCTCCAAATGCTCTATTTTCTCAGCTAGAACAGACTTCTGAGCCCTGACCTGAGTATGGTTAGTGGACATCAAGTTGTAGAGTCGAAGGAGCACATTTTTACATTCCAGGTTCTCACTGCGAATCATACGGACCTGCATTTCCAGCTCCTGCAAACGGTCGAGTATCTCCTCATCTGAGTTTGGGCTACTGCATTTCCCTTCCTTTCCATGAATTATCCCGGCCCTGCCATGCTTGCATCTTCCCGGCCTGCACTGACCAAACCCAGGATTCTACAGTTCCATAGAGTCACCACCCGCATCTTATGGCTGCAAGCTCCAACAGCCACCTTCGTTGGGGCCTCTCCCCGTCAGTCCACATTTCGTGAAGAGGTCCCCTCCGCCATGGGGACGTCCAAAACAGAGCTCTCCACCACCATGAGCACCGAGGTAGCCACGACAATCCATATCCCTAAGGGCACAATAACAGTGCAGGAATGCAGATAGAAAAAGACCGGCAGCAGAATGAGGACGGGAGAGTGTCCACCCCTGTAGCAAACCCTCGCCCACTTGCCCAAACACGAGTCAACTGTCATACAGGGTGGGATATATTAGTTCCTTCATGCAATTGGGGGGATCGAGGTGCAGAACTGCCACCATATCGCCAAGGAGGATCTCCCATATCTTGAAAGTTTATGCATAACATGTCTATAGTTTTCAAGATCGAAATTCCAATGAATAGGGAGTGATACCCTAGTGCAAAGAAGGTGCCTTAGTCTAGGGGACCCAAAAAATTTCCAAGGTTACTTTGTTGGAACATAGAGAACCATAGGGGAGGTCAACCCCAACATTTTCCATTTTATCGGCTAGTCCATTGTGATTTCGAAAGATATGCAGGAAGTTTAGCTTGTGGAATTCCTTACTGATGTAGAGTAGAAGGTGATGCACTTTTGAGGTTGGACTTTTCCTCTTTCCAAGAATGTTTTTGGCTTCTTGAATGATAATTAGGGAGTCTCCCAAGACTGTTAACTCCTTAATGCCCAAAGAGATGGCAATCTCAATTCCTTTAATGAGGCCAAGCCATTCAGCACCATTATTAGTTTTCCGGTCAATCCCCCAGGTAAACTCATTCTGCTTGTTCCCCTTGGAGAAGAAAATCACTCCCCCGCACTTTCCAACCCTGGAAAACATGGGGGATAATATCCAAGAGAAGTGCTCCTACAATGCAATGCAACCTAACATGCCCAATCACCGAATCAACACTCCCATTCAAGTGAGAAATGCCTTCGAGAGACTTGAACACGGGTCAAACCGTCACTATAAGAGCAACTTACCAATTCGGCTACTTACCCTACCTTTAGCTATTGGATTTTGCATAATGATGATTCTTGTACATTTTTAGGTATTCTTGTGCATTTTTAGGTGTGGGGCAATGCATTCCAGAATCCATAGTGTCTGATTTTGTAGATATGTGTAAGCTCAATTTTGTATTATTTCTATATTCATTAATCTAAGCTTCATTGTAGGATTCACTTCATTTTTTATAAGCTTTTATCAAGATAGTCCAAAGTTAATTCCACCATAAATGCAAGATATGTGGCTCATTTTCCCAAATCTAATTTCTTGATTTAAATGTTGAAAGACAATGCAATGTGAAGGGATTTGTATCTATATCTAATACGGAAACTAGTTTGATAATGAAAAAAAAGATATGTAATATCTTTTGGTTTAAATGCCAAAGACATTGTAATGCTAAGGGTTTTGTATCGACATCTAATAAGAAAATTGAGTTGACATTAAAAAAATAGATATGAAATGACCAACATGCAGAGGGAAGAATGGTAATTTACATCATAGGTAATATTGTAATCCAACAGTACTAGGATTAGTGCTTTGCATCGAATCCAATAGAAATTCTAGGTTATAGATAAATCGACAAATAAAAATACTCACCAACTGTCTTGGACTATCTAATTACTATCTCTGGATATAACTGGGGCTGTCTAATTACCATTGTAGTTTGAATTGCCTGAAACTTGGCACAAAAGTTTGGAAACACAAATGTAGTAGATGTAATATATTCAAATTATTTCAAAAGGCCTGAAATTTGGCAAAAGTTTGGAAACTCAATTATATTATACGTGATATATTGAAATTCTTTAAAAAATGTAAGATTTTTTTAGCAATGTTTTGAGTGCATTTTATAAAGCTTTAGACTTTTTGGCAAGTTTTAAAGGGATCTTTTAATTTGAGTATTTTCTGAGTTTTTGAATGACCCTAGTTAAAACAAATGTTTTATTAATAAATTGTTTTTTTGTTAAGTGTAGTATAGGAATATTTATTCAAGTAAATAAGTGTTTATTAGTAAGTTGATTTTTTCTAGGAGTATAGTAACATATGAGCTTTTAACTTGAGTTTCTCTGAGTTTAGTTAAAGTAAATTGTTTTTTGTTAGGGTATGAATTTGCCCTTAGTTAAATTTAGTTTTTATGCATAAATTGCATTTTGTTAAGAAGGGTATGAATTTGACCTTAGTCATTATTAGTAAATTGTTTTTTGTTAAGGAGTGTAGATGCTACAACAGAAAATTATTTATTCAAGTAACTTTGATTTGCACATGACCCTTTGGAAAAACTTGGTCAAATAAAGGCTACAGCCTCCCAGTTGGATTTCAAATTTTGAACTTGCATTGCCCTCATTATAAACATTCCAACTATCGACAAACATTCCAACAACACTATTAAGACAAACTAATATTAAGATATTTAATGTTATATTTATTTATATATTAATATTCATTATAAAATACAACCAGTTTGATCAAATTGAAATAGAAAATAAATCAATTATGACAAATAAGCATTGCGTTGTTGTTTGTTGGCATTGGCAACTCATGAAATCCACTTCTCAATTTTAAGAGAGGTCGGGATTTGGTGACTTATTTGTGACATAAACAATGTTATTTTATTTCAAGATATCCTAGGATTACTTTGTAAGAGATAAGGCTGCCTCTACCTTGCCTCTGAGTATATACTTGTGGCTATGATACAGGTCATCACTTTCCTTGTTCAGTAATAAAAATGCTTCCTTTGTGGCCAGGTGGGTGATTTTGCAACTGATTGTGAGGGAATTCCAGTTCCAAAACCAAGAGAATTGGATGAGGAGGGCAGTGAACAGAGTCATGTTCCTAGAAAACATTTTCAGGTCTGCTAGAAAAATTGAAACTTAGAATTGTTTTATTTACTTTATATTTTGAATGGGAGACATTCTTTCACCCATAGGCTAGGAATTTCATTAGAATATGTCTACTGCCATATGCCATTATGCTAATAATTGAGCAGTTTCTCAGCATCAGGACCTTATGAGAGTACTTGGAGTATGACATGAAGATACTAGACCATGCATTTGAGTTGGATTTTGAACGGCTTGTGGATGATTTCGTCTTTATGTTTTTTTTGGGGGGGGAACGATTTCCTTCCACACATGCCTACATTGGAAATTCGTGAGGTTTGTACATGACTTCTAGCACATGCATGTAATGCTTGCTTTTGTTGACAATCACATTGGAAATTCGTGAGGTTTGTACATGCTTTCTAGCATTGCTTTGTTTTTTTTACAAATAAAAACAAAGTCTTTACTATTTGCATTGTTATAGGGGTGGTTTGCTTTTTACTGGTTATCCATATGTGATTGGAAATTATTTTCCTTGTCATCAATATATTTTTTTTCATAGGAAGAAACAAAGATGCTTTTAGTAGGAAACTTTCTCTCAATGGATTTTTTACAGAGTTGTAGTGTGGTTGTATTATATCAAAGAGGATACAGTGAATGACCAAAAATTAAACCAAAATTCTAGGTATGGAAAAATTCAATGTAGTTCTACATCTTGTTGTAAGGTGACAGATAAATTTTCATCTGGTTCTAAAATTAAGATGCAACTATTTCTGTCATGGTCTAATCAACTTGCTAATGGTTGTATACAAAAAGGAGTTTGGTGAAATGGGTGGTTATATCATATATGATAGATGTGGGTGAGGTCAAGAATTTGGTCTTGCAGAGAATCTGCTTTTTATCATATTTTGGTATTTGACAAAAATTAAATAGTGATATTAGAAAAAAAAATTGAGCACTTTGATATGTTTGTCTTCATCCATTGTAAAGGAGGTTCTGAAAGATTTTTCATTTGAATATATTTATAAATTTTCGAAGTTAGCAGTCTTATATATGTGCTCGTAGGTTTCATAGTTGAAATTTATCATTGTACTTATTTTTAGGAAACAGAGTCAATCAAAGATGCTCACCCTCATTGCATGAACAAGGGAAGCAAATCTTTGTCATACACCTATATCTGCACTTTTAATGATCTTGTATATTGCATGATTCCATTTTTTCCCACAAAAGGATTTTGTCCTAGATGCCACTATTTTTTCAGCTTATAATTTATTTTTCCTATTAAGTTGGTATGGCATTGTGTTCTTGGAATAGTGCAACTTTCCATAGTGTAGAAATACTCCTTAATTCCCTCGTGGAGATTTTTTCTCACTCAAACACTATGTGTTGTTCAAACTCTTATTGAACTTCCTCTACAATTCAAACTTCTTTTATGGTGCCACTGTGTCTTTGGAGTATTTTGGTAATCTTCTTAAATATAGAACTTGTCAAAATTGTGTTGTCTTTGCGTATTATTTATATATTCTCAACACTTTGTACATCATGCAGAATTCATGTTTCTTTTTTATGTTGCCACTGTTTTTTGAGATTTTGATCCAGTTTTCCTTGGTGGACCTTACCAGAACTCTATTTTTGAAATAGTCATTTTCATGATCATGTCTGTGACAAATATCAAGCAGTGAACTTCACTTCCCCTGATCATAGTGACTATTGGCAATAATTGTGTGCCATAGAGAGAGTAAATGGTAGTTGGTAAAGTCTTTATGCAATATATTCAGCAAGAACATAAAGCAGACACCTTCAATTCCCTTGACCATAGTGACCACTGGAAAATTTGTGCCACCGAGAGTAAATGTTGGTTGTATTTTTGCTGAAATTTGATGGTGTGGGTTAAATGATCAATAAAACACTTACCCTGTTTTTAATGTCTCTCTTGGCACAATTTTGGCTTCAATCTGGCAACTACAACTTCAATCATTGTGAAACTGGAGGAATTTCATCAACTCAAAATTGTGATCTTAACGATTTCCATGCTCTCTGAATTGAATCAGAATGCCATAATTGAAATTTGAACAAAGGATTGATTGGATTCAGGATTTTTAGGATTTCCAAATTCGAGTGGAGGTGGCTGGAAATGGGGCAATTTACTCCATAGTTAGACAACACCGCATTTTACAACTTTGTTGGTTTACGGATTCTTCCGTCTTTCCCTTTGTAGCCTCACCCATTTTATATTTTTGGGACTTTATATGGTTTAATGATATATGTTTCGTGACTGTCTATGTGTTATTTTATTTCTATTGCATTTTTCACAGAGATGCTTTACCAATCCTTTTGGCTAGCATCTTTGTATTTTTATAGCCGCATTTACCATTTATGGCTAGCAATGGATATTGATATCTAAATTAAATTAAATTTAATATCCTAACCCCTAGAATACTGGACTGAAGATTGGTCATATATTATCTCGTAATTAATAAATCAGATTTGTGGTCTAGAACTTGTGCTATCAATTCACCAAGCACATTCATTTTTAAGTCGATTAGAGTTCATAAACTGTGTTGGATTTATAGCATTTGTAGTGTTTTCACACTTTTTGTGAAGCGAGAACCTTGAGAATATGTGCTCTTCATATTCTACTTTGTTTTGGTTGAATACTTTGCAATTTGGACAATTTGTGAACTTTTAGAGAGTCATATGTGATTTTCACTTTGTAGAAAACCTATAGTAGAGTGAAGGGCTCCTCTTGGAAATTACGTGCATTCTTAATGGTCCAAATGGACCATGAGATGATCGCAAGAAGGGATTTATGGTCCATCACCTTAGCATCGTTGAACCATTTTTTTAGCCTTTTCACTATCCATTTCCCTTTTCCTCCAATTAGAGTAAGTCTAGAGTCCCATACTTCCCAAGAAATAATGTTTTCCTTCTCAAGGACATCCCAATCTTGGAGTATTGAAGTTTATTTTCTAATGTTTTCCAATAATTGAATGTAATATTGCATAAGAGTAGAAATTCTCCACCATGTACTTCAAGTCAACCAAATGAAGAACCAAACAACTTGTCGTTTGAATCGCTCTTCAAAACCCAAAACAATCGTCGTACATTTACTCAAGCTAGTTTAAGTCCCATCTTTTACTTGGGGGTGGGCATGCAGTACTTTTACAATGTAAGGCATGAATTGAAAGGTTTGAAGACAAGCAATCTGGTTGATGCTTTATATTTTTGCATTGTAACAATGACTATCGTGGGTTATGGAAACCTTGTTCCTCATAACATTCTTGCCAATTTTTTTGCTTATGTCTTTGTCTTTGCTAGAATAACCCCTGTGAGTTTGCTTCTCAACAATGCAACAGACTACCTTGTTGAGAAGCAGGATAGTTATTGATTAAGGCTTTTCATGCTCATCAAAGTCATGGTCTAGATAAGTTTTCTAATGATGTCAAACCCACAAAGTACAGTGGAAGCTATTAGTATCCTTGTCAACCCTTCTGGCATTGATTGTGGTTGGTATAGTTGTCTTGCATGAGGTTGAGGGTTTGGATTTCTTCAATTCATTTTATTATGTTTGCTCAACCATTACAACTTTAGGATATGGAGATCAAAGCTTTTCGACAGAAGGGGTACGCATCTTTGATGTTGTTTGGATCTTGGTTAGTACCATATGTCTTGCTCAGTTCTTTTTTGTACCTTGTTGAGACGAGAACTAAAGGTAGGCAGTAGTCATTGGTGCATTGGGTTCCGATATGCAAGACTACCATTACAGACCTTGAAGCAGCAGATATGGATTCTGATGGAGTTGTCAGGTATAGTCTGTGTGGTGTTGTTTCCATAAAAAAAATTGCATGTGTTGTGGTACCTAGGAAAAGTGTTCATAAGTTGAATTGTATCCTTAGAGTTATAATTTTATATGACATTTTGTGAATTTATGTTTAACTAATCAGAGAAATTCAAATCAATGGTTATGCTTGATCCAAACTTTCCTTCTAGCTCATTGCATAATATCTTCAAACATTATAATTAGAATTGCATATGGGATGGGACTTTAATTTAATTTTGATTTGCAGTGTTGTAGAATTTGTTATTTATAAATCGAAAGAGATGTGGAAGATTGGAGAGGAAGATGTAGTGCTTGTATTGAAAGAGTTTGATTATCTTGATGAAGACCACTTAGGTTCAATGACAGTATCTGACATGAAAATTGATACAAGATTACATGCAGTAAGATTGGCAATTTAAAGTCCTCTTACTAATGTATTCTCTGGTGTTTGATTCATATGATGTGAATCTTTGGGCATGTTCTGTGGTATTATTTTTTGGGAAAGAATGCTTTTGGGTAATTCTTTATCTTCTTCTCAGAATGTGATAACTCATTGCTAAATCTAGTGAATTCTGGGAACAACAAATCAAGGAATTGGGAGGCTAAAATTGATATATATTTGCTTTGATATCTCCATGGATTTTGTAAGTACCAAACATTCCTCTATTGGGACTTGGCCTAATTGAATGTGATAAGTAAAAAATATTCAACTTTGTATATTCTTCTCAGTGTTAGGAATATCTTGCATAAGTTATATTTCTAATACCTCTGATGTATATGGTGTTCCAAACAGAGGAAATGATTATGTAGTATTGATACTTACTAGTTGTTACTAGATATATGTGATATCATTTGTTAAAGTTCAAAACGCTCACTTAGATGCCTAAATTTTTCAGGTTTGTAATGTTGTATAGAATAAAAGAAAATAGTTTTCTCTAGTAGTTGTGTAGTGAATTAGAGAATGAGAATTTTGAAGTTGTTTGGTCATGACTTGTCACAAGTCATATGTATGATGTATGTATTATGGAATCCAAATTTGATTAAAATATTATCTATTGAATTTTTCTTTCATTTTTTATTTCATACTCACTGATGCTTTTGTACACTTGTCACATGATTTGATATTGTCATTGTATTTGTTTCAGGTTTGATTTTTTTCATCTTTAAAATTTTCTGAATGGTTTATGAGTTCTTAATGGGATTTTATTTTCAGTTGGAACATATTTACTTGAAGATCACACGTATGAATGCCACAACCATAAAGATCATAAGTAGAGATATAGTTGTGAGGTAATATTCAATAATCTCTACTCCACTAGAATTTTAGGGAAATGTCCTCCCTAATGATGTAACGCTAAGACTATTTGTGAAAATAATTGCTTAATCTTAGAACTAACACAATCTCTCTCTCTCTCTCTCTCTCTCTCTCTCTCTCTCTCTCTATATATATATATATATATATATATAATTTCTATTTTTTCCAAGGAAAACCGTTGCAAGTGTTCATCCATGCTTCCCTAGAATATCCACTTGGAGGGTGGCTCAACTGCCAATTATAGTAGTAGCCATGTAACAACCCTAAAGGGTGTTCCCCGAATAATCATTTTTCTCTCTTTAAGCCTAAGACATAACTAAGTAATCCATATCTAATCAAATAGAGCAACAATTTCACAATTAGTCACCATAACTAACAATACCCAGGGAACCTAGGGATAACATAAATTTAAACAAGAAATGATGCAAATGAATCTGAATCCTCATTCCTCAAGAATCAATAGAAAAATAAAGGTGGAGTCTTTGAGATGCATGATATATCTCAGTTGTTGGGCTCCAAACTGAAATTGAAATGCAATTCAACTCGGTCGCAACAAAGAGGGATAGGGGGGATCGTTCAATAGGGACAATAAATTATATATGCATACAACCCTTCTCTTATCTAACACATCTTTTTCACAACAACTCTGCATAATTCTTCCTTCTTTACAAAACACCTATTTAGTTCTAGTTTCTTTTTTCATCCATTTCACCCTCCAACATTAACATATCGGCGTATCATTGCACCTTCTTGGGGCATTTACTAGTTAAAAACCTCATTTTAAATTAGCATTGGTATGAAAGATGAATTCATGGATAAAAATAATAGAAAAGTTCAACTTCTTTTTTACACTTTGATTTCATTTTATTTAATAGATAATTAATTAAAAAAATTATTACTCATTTTGACTTATTTTTATTGAACAAGACAGTATTTTTTATATTATAATTGTATTTGGAGGAATCGGTAAGTGGGTCGGGCTCGTACTCGTATTCCACAAGGTCAATTTTGGTATGTTGATGGAGAGCTCACTACATCCATGGTAATAATTATGGGGGGGCATCCAAAGGGGCCTCATCCTGTCGGCTCCAGGTTTGGGAACCTAACCCCGAAGGACCTAGAGATTTGAACCTTCGACCTCGACTACTTTGGTCTTGGACTCATAAGCTCCAACCAACTGAGCTATCCCTTGGGGCTTATGTTATCTATTACTATTACTATAAGTTATTAGTAATTAAATGTGTGTGTGTGTGTGTGTATTTCTACATTTTCTCTTTATATTTCTATTTCTAGTATGGAAATTTTGATTTTTGTCATAGTCTCGTTGTCTTCCCTTGTTAGGTAAACCTGACTCAGTCATGGTTTTTTGGGCCCATGGTATTTGGTGGCCCATGGTAATGACTCATTGTATTGCTTGTGAAGAAGCCTATTTAAAGGTTTAGAGGATAAACCTTCTTTGTCATTATGTGTGTGCTTGGTTTAATCAATATGTTTTTTTTTGTTTATTACATTTTTGTATTATACGAGGCAAGATATGAGAGTTCAATATTTCATATAATTATTATAAATGTTATTTAAAAAAAATCAACTATTATTATGACAGGTAAAATTAAGATTTAAACATCATATGAAAGGCAATGTTAAAATTAAAACACCATATAAAAATTTCTTTACGTGCAAGGTAGGACGTCAAGTTTCAAACATGCCTCCAGGTGCCCGTACATGAGTACACAAACTTATAATTATATAAATTAACGAACACACTTTGATTTTATTTCATTGGTGGAAAATAATTGTAAAAACAATGTCCTTTAATAATATAGTATTATTATATAAACTAGTATAGACCCATCTAACTCTGATTGTACAAAGCACCCAGAGGGATCAAATCTGCAAACCTTCACCACTAAAATACAACACACATCCCTCTCACCATTATGATACAACATACTCATACATGTTTTATTTATTTATTGTTTTTTTGTTTTTTGTTTTTTTTTATGGGACAAAGGGACACTTCCCCCACCTATGTTGTAGAAATGCGCCTTCTTGGCGCAATTATTATAATATATACTTTTGAAAATTAAATATTTGGCTTTATAATAACTTTAATTTATAATTATAGAATGTTGAATTTCCAGCTACTTTAATTTATAGTTATTAATTGTAAAATGTTAAATTTGTAGATAATTTAATTTATAATTATTAATTATAAAATGTGATTTTGTAGTTACATTAATTTATAATTATAAAATGTTAACTATCTAGTTTTTTTCGAAGATGACAAAACCTATCATAACTCAATTGTCAAACTGGCATTGAGGACAACCATCATTGGTTGTTATCCCCAAATGCAAGTTGACTTGTCACCGTTATTCAAGGAAAACCATGCCTCGTCCATAAGGAGATAGAATTCTAGTTACTTTAATTTATAATTATAAAATGTTTATGATTATTAATTATAAAATGTTAAATTTGAAGATAATTTAATTTATAATTATTAATTATAAAATGTTGACTTTGTAGCTACTTTAATTACACCGATAGGTGTTTATATCTTAGAATTTGGGGTGGACTAGGACTATGCTTTTCCTAGATTGCACGAGGATGAGACAAGTGTACTGTCCAAATTGATAATAAACAATTATAAAAGAAAAAAGAATATAAAAAATAGTGATGCATGGATAATTGTTAGCTAATACATGGATAACTCTTAGCTGATGCATGGATAAGTGACTTCATGGCAGATAACTTATTATTTATTTGTGACACTTAACTTGGCCTATCGGTGTTCACAGGCCACAAGTTAAGTGGTTGTGCTAGTTTATAATTATAAAATGTTGACTATCTAGTTACTTTAATTTATAATTATAAAATGTTTATAAAAAATGGCATATAGAACATTTTTTTCTCTCTTTTCTATATTTTATTAGTGTAATAGCATTTAAAAAAATAAGTCATGGATAATATTAATATAGTTATTGTGAAAGTAGCACAACCACTTAACTTCTAGTTGGTGAACAGCGATAGGCCACAAGTTTAGTGCCACAAACTGTTCGTTATCTGTTATCCATGCCTCAACTACCAGCTCTCTCTCTCTCTCTCTCTCTCTCTCTCTCTCTCTCTCACACACACACACACACACACACACGCGCGCGCGCGAGCGCTGCGCGCGCACATGCGCGCATATAATTGTTTATTTCAAATTTGAAACGACTCCCATAAAATAAATCTTAATAATACACGTGTCTCATCTTCCTGCAATTTAGGAAGAGGATCCTTCCTTGTCCACCACAAATTGTAAAATATAAACACCTATAGGTGTAACGAGGTTTGAAAGTGTGTAGGTTTACATTCATAGGTAAGGATTTTTGTTTAGTGATGTAAAACATGGAAAATTTGATCTATGGTGGAACTTTGACTAGTGTTGATTAGTGGAACTTCAATCATGTTTCTTTGTTGGAAGACTGTCACATTATAAATAGTTCATTGTACATCTAAAACAACGATGAACATGCAAATTGGCTGTCTTCTTTGACCACTTGTTTAATAGTTGTTATTGTAATGAAATAAACAAACTCCTATAATAAACACAAAAAATGTTTTTTTTTTCTTTTTTTTTCCGTATAGACAATTCAAGCAGGCCCACCTGAAGGGGCCACCTCCCGTCGACTCTATCCAAAGGAGCCTGACCCTAGCGGTCCCAAAGAATCAAACCCACAATCTCGTGACAAAGGGCCAAAGGCTTGATTTGACCATCTAGGCTACTCGTCGAGGCTCACAAAAATGTTACTAATATAAAATCCCTTTAAACAAAGAGGGATGGGTACTAAATACGAATGCCCAACAACACTTCTCTACCTTATGGTTCAAGAAGTTATACAAACCATAAAATTCAAAGTTTGCCTTAAATATTATGTGGACACCATGATTAAAATTATAAACATATACGAACATCTAAGGATCATCATAATTATTCACGAACATTGAATCATTATCGGTAGTACAAAAACTAAAGGTTCATCTCCATTATACTTCAAAGGCTTGTTTATTAGAACCACAACAAGTTCATTTGACAACAAAAGCCACACAATGACAAAATCCCTACCTTGTGTGGATATAAAGGAAAAAAATGCCCATGGTGAATGTCGTGCCCAACCGGGCACTCAAAACCCTTGATGTCAACTTGACACGACACCTAAGAGCCCCCTATCCATACGCTATTGTTATGGCCATAAGCCAATGAGAAAAGGGATAAATCATTTTTATTTTTATTTCTAAAATAAAAATAAAAAATCACAAACTTAAGATAAACTTTAAACCAAAAACATAACTTGCAACTAATCTTATTAGATTAATTTACCCTTATATAGGTATGCCTCAATTTAATCTAGACAACGTATGTTTTTTTTAAGCCACATAGAAACATTATATTATAGTACAAAAAAGATTACATTCATCAGGAGAGGCTGAATATAGCATTCTAGCGTTGCTCATGGTGCCACTATTACAAAAAGAGAGCTGTAAAACAAGCCTAGAGACTGAGACTAGATATCCACCGATCAAGAAAGACAAAAACTGAGAATAACTATGTACTAGGTAGAGATAACAAAAACAAAAAAGCAAAGTATCAGACTCAGGAGTGCAGTGCTCATAGCAAGTCGCGTCAAGAACTAGCTTCTGCGCCTTTGGATTCATGAATGTCCTCAACGAAGGGGCAGGGGCAGAAGAAGTCATCTGTCCACTGTTGCTCTAGGAGCTTGATGGGCAGAGGCTCGATTTTGCGCGGGAGAATCACTTCAGTCTCATCCTTGCATGTACGTTTGTACTGGGCGACTTCAATGGTAGAGGGAACCGGAAAGGAAGTCCCAAGAGGGGATGCACATTGAACCACAACCGCTGCGGGGGAGTCAGGGCCGAAGGTTTGTCCGAGAGCAGGAGCGACATCCTTAGAAACAGTGAAACCCATATAGTCATGTAATGAGCTGCCTGCCGCCTGTGCAGCCGCTTGACAGTAAGCACCTTTAATATGAACAACAGTCACTGCCCCGGAACCTGCAACTGGACCCTCTGGACCAACTCCTATGGGTGGAGCCTGATGAGGAAACAAGGAGTAGCGACAACCCGTGAGGCTAGCTTCCAAAGCAACAAGAATTCCATCCAGATGGGCCATGTTGGACCTTGTGTCGATGATGGCCATCTTTGCCAAGTTCCAGTTGGTGAGCATCTCTTCCGCCAATTTACCAATCAAATTTTTAAGAAGCCAGTAATGATTCACCTAAGTTCCAGGGCTGCTAAAGGCAAGGATCTCCGCAACGTTTCTTGACTCCCAATCGTCCACTAGGCGACGGACCGGCATGGAGACATTTTCTTTGTATCCAATGTTTGCAAGGATCTCCTTCTCAACAGACGCCGCTTTGCCTGTGCCCTAGCCAAAGCCACGCCTGGAGGTACCGTGCGTGCGTTTCATGGCGGTGTTGGAGATTTTACAGGGGAATTGCATAAGGGCCGAACTTTCTGCAGAGGAAGCATAGAGCGAATAGCGGAGATGGGTAATGATCGCAGGAGGATGAACATGGAGATTCATATCCCGGAGGGGGTCTCTGGGAGGGAGGGACGTCGCATGAGAGTGAGTAATGGTGAAGTGAAACCAGCAAAGGCGAGAGGACATAGGGAGTTGGTCCGGCATTAATGCTACCCACCAGGCCATGTGGGAGAGGAGAGTTGGAGCGTGGGAGAAGGCCAGTTGGGGTGTGGCCATATCTGGAGTAAATGCAGCGTCTCAGGAGGAGCCCAGCCTAGGAGCTGGTGCAAGGGGGAGATGGCATGTCCACTCCAAATATCCTGTTGGTTGTTGAGGTGTCACCCAGATCCAGGAGAATCTAGATAACGTATTAATCTACCTACCATTAACTTATTAATCTCTTAATGAGATATAATAGGCATACCCTTAACTTATTACAATTTTGTGGATATATAGGTAGCTTTCTAATAGGTGGATTTCGTTTTTTTAAGGAATCATAGGCTTATTGTCATTTATTATGAAATAGTGCTAAATCTTTCAAAAAAGTATATATTTGCTTGCATATGCATGTTACCCATTAGAAACAAGCATACCACACACGAGTTACCCTTTGACAATTCGAGTACACATATGAAGTGACAAAAAAATAAAAAGAGTGTGTGATTCCACGCATGCTCGGGTGGTTATTAGATTGGTTGGGCTCATTTATACCCGATTCAACTCCTTCAACCAAGCAATCTCTTTATAAAAGCAAGTCCAATGAGTGAAGGATGTGGAGATTACTGTGATTATGCCCTCATGCTGGAGATTTGGAATTAAGAGTGTCCAAGGTTTTTACAGTGCCACCCTCGTAATCATCTATGTCTCATTGTCGTTTCCCATCACTCTGTTAGCATCTTGATCAACTTTTATTATCCTTCCCGATGAATATTAAGAGAGAGCATTAGGAGTAGGATCTTGTTACTGACCTGGGCTGGGAGAATCAAACTTTAGAGAAGAAGGTTTTGTAGCAAGGAACTCAACTATTGCTTTCATTGTATCTTGTTGCTAACTTATGGAAATAATATACGAGATTCGTCTTCTTTCCCCTCCCCAAATATTTGTTTATCATATGTGTTTTTTTTTTGGCAAAGTGGTTGAACCTCCTTGACTAGCAATTTTTCCTTTGGCTAAGTTACCACGAACCAGGAGCATCTAAGCCGTCAAAATCACCCGGGGATTGCACCCGGCCTAGACCGCACCAACCCTTAACATGGTTGGATTTTTTGGTATCCACGGGATTAGAACCGACGACCTTTCCGCTTAGGGGGCGTCTTAACCATAGCCTGCCACCAACTGTTCTACATCTCACAGATATTTGTTTATCATATGTGTTAATGTGATGAATATTATGATTTGCTATCATAGAGTCTGATTTGGTAATTAGATTGCTTTGTTGCTCATGAATTTTATGCGAATTCTTAAATGCTTTATTTAAAAGGTTGATTGGCTTTGAGAAAGGTAATGTTCTAGTTTTGTGTGCAAGTTGGAGACAAGAGGAATTGGATTGAAGGATTGAGTCCAAGACTAACAAGCCTGAGTTAGCCAACTTATACAACCATCAATATCCAGGTATGCAATTTCACCTTTTCTCATTGAATTCATGTTTGCATTGTGTGACTTGGGCTTGGGAATATATTATCTCCAAACCGATATTTGAGTGACTTGAACCTTCATCACTTGATCTTATTTTCCCTATAACAATAGTTATCACACCTAGTTGGTAGGAGCAAAATCATACTTCTTTGTTCTTACCACATCATGGATGGTCCTTGTTTTATATCACACATAGATATATAGCTTACACGTCATCTAATTGTTGCACATTGCTTGCTTATTTCATCATTTCCTAATTTCTTAAAATCAATAATCATGTAAAAGGATGAACTCTGTGTTTAATCACTTAATGTTGCAATCAAATTTTCATAGCAATTTCATTTCACAAGAGTAAGTCTGTAGTTACTTTATCATTGTTATTTATAATATCATTCTTGTCTAAGTTAGGATTACGGGGCTATGCATGCAAATAACACCCCCCAGTCGGTTCTCATTTTGAAACATAGTTGTTGTCCTAGGGAGCTTCAAATCCTTTTAAACCAAGTGTGCAAAAACCAAGACAAGGATGATATGCTATAGTGCACAAATGTTTAGGTCTAGTTGTTTCTATTGGTTTGATTGAGTCACCAATTCTTTTAAATTGAAACCCATGATTGTTGGAGGTCAAATCCCTTATCCACACTTCAAAGAGGTATCGTAGTGGCCAAAAATTAGGATTACAAGTATGTGGGTTTCATGAGATGTGATAACACCTAAGACAGATCGTTGTTGGCTGTGGGGAAATGCCCCTTGACCTTCACTATAAATGAATCTATCCCACCTTCATTGGTCATCTTCACGGGACTTCATCAATTGTCTTTGAGATATTTTGGCGGGCCCAGTTACATTTTGAGTTTAATTTACTAGAGTCATAGGACATGTGCTTTATTTTTTCACAAAAAACCATATGAAAAAACCCTACATCAAAAGATTTGCATTGTTGTTTACTGAAGTACGCTTGTACACCATTGTTTCACCACCCACACACTCCTTCACCTCTCTCCTTGTATCTGCATGTGAACTACTAGACAACATAGTAGACTCCAAAGCACCTGAGCGTTATCTTAGGATTTATAAGTAGACTCCCAAGCACCTAAGCATTCTCTTAGGATTTATGGTCTCCCATCCTTTTTTAGGATGGATTCCTTCTTTGTCAATATCTTTGACATGTCATGTTGGATCTCTCTCAGAACCCAATATAGCTTAGGCTCATGCTTGTTAGGTCACCTTCTACTACTATCTCTACATCAAACTTTAATCCATCTAGTCATATGGTCATTATTCTCATCACTATCCCAAACTTCATGTACTAGGTTATGGCATTTAGATTAAAGAACACTGGATCACATAAAATGGATTGCAATGCAACATTGAATATTAGAGACCACTGACAAATATTTATAAAAACTTAATGGCACTTATGTTGATCTCCAAAAACTTCAAATTTGTATAGGTATTACATAAATGGGTATTTGGGGCAACGTTGTGAAGATGAAGATTGAAGACTTAGAATATATGATAGAATTTTCAGCTAAAGATCTAACATGGACACAAATTGAGGGGGGTCAAGTTGATATGATTCCCTATACTTGACTTGAGGATTTTATAAACGGGGAGCATTGACACAAATATGCAATATGTTATGTGAATTTTTATTTTTTTAATATATTTATAAACTTCTAATTGAAGTTAGTTATGCAAAAAATTGTGTGAATATGTTGCCTAATTTGTTATCATTATTCTTATTTAGTTATTGGTGTACATATTGTGTGGAGTCCACATGTAAACTCCTAGATGGAAAGATTACAATAAATCCACAAGGATCTAAAAAATAAAACACAATCCACACCGAAGCATTAAAGCTTGTTGACATGCCACTTCACCATGCATTGACTTTATGTGCATCCAAATGATGATTTTCTAACATATACCGAGTATAGGTATGTTGCTAAATCTAGTGGTATGTTTCATGGGAAGAATGTAGTGGGTAGACCTCAAACATTCAAGTATGCACCACATTTATCATTGAATATATGAGCTAGTGTAAAAAAAAAGGATTCAAGATGGTTTTGATTTCATGATGGTTTGGGACAAATTCATCTCTAATGTGGAGCACCAATCTAGAGAGTTATTAGCAGGGGTAGCTCGAGATACCTTAATGACAAGAGTGAATATTTCAAACATTTACCATAACATTAGAAAGAAATAAAACATGAAGGATGAGAGTGATACAACAAGCATTGAGTGTTGGTACAGTGAATTTACAAATAATTTCATTTTTACCAACAACAAGACACCATTCATTATAGGCATACAAACATCTTAGATGTGTTCCATGATGGTAACAAATTCACACATCAATTTATGTCCATGGATTCCACAATTAGTGCAAATATGTATGAGATGTGTATTATCAACCTTTTCATTTATTTATTAAAACGAATTCTTATATGTTAGATGTGTTCCATGATGGTAACAAATTCACACATCAATTTATGTCCATGGATTCCATAATTAGTGCAAATATGTATGAGATGTGTATTATCAACCTTTTCATTTATTTATTAAAACGAATTCTTATATGTTGAATATAATATGTATATTTATGTGCTTTGAATGTAATACCAACTTTATATGTTGATGGTATTTGAGAAATATCATAATGGTCTCCCAATGGCTTGGGTGGTTTCATCATGTAATATTGTGCAAATAATATTCACAAATGGTTGTCAGCTTTATTTGTCATCAAAATGAAGAAAAGTCAAGGTTGGCATGTAATAATGTTTATCACAGATGATGTTGTTGCTGAGATTCAAGCTTTAAGATCCCACATGTGTTTCATTTCAAAAAAACATGAAAAGGTAATGTTACGTTCATATAATTTGCTTTCTTCTAATGTTAGGAATTTAACAAAATCTTCCATCTTATTATGTATATGCATGTCCATCGAGTATGGGTTAAAAACATTGGAAACAAAGTCAAGGTGAAGGAAAACAAAGTTCGTATTTTTCACGCTTGAGGGGAAATCATGCACGTATGCTAAGATGATACGCATGTACGAAAATAAATTGCAACAATATTTCATGTATTCAGTGAAGAGAAAAATTTTATGAAATATTTTGACACCATTTGGTTTTCTAATGATAAAATATACAAGTGTCATGTAATTTAAAATACGTAAGTGTCATGTAATTTTTTCGATCATGACTATTGTTTCATAATTCCATATTTTTAGTCGTTTTTTTGTGGTTGATGATAATTTTTTTCCAGATATGTGAGCAAAAGTTTATAGGAAAATTCCACATTTAAATCAAGACACAAATAATGCAATTGAGTACTTATATTACGAAAATAATGTATATTATAAATGGATAGACTTGTTAATATTCGTGTTGTTGATAAAAGTTGAACTATATTATATTCGTCAGTATAGATCTATTTTAAACCCGTATCTATTAAGCACAAAGAGGGATCCAATTTTTTGAGGTGTATTTCTTTTTTTAAATTTAAACTCAAGAAATTTGATTTCTCTTGATTGATAGATCCGGGTTTAAGTTTTAAGTTTTTATTTTATAAACGAACATCTATTTTTTAATTACTTTTCATAATCTTTTATTTTATGAACCAACATGGATTTTTTTTAAATACTTTCCATAATTTTTTATTTTATGAGCCGACATGATTTTTTTTAATTATTTTGTTAGTAACAAACGTTACAACATCTCCCCCATACTGAGTTGTAGAACACCTCATTTCACTCGGTGCAATAATTAAAACTTAAAAAAAGAAGTGGAATTTATATGGCCTACAAAGTGTGAGAAACAAGACACACTTTCAAAGTTTAGACCAAACTAGATACCAGATGAAGATTGTGTGTGTGACCAAAAGTGTATAAATGAATGTATACTTTGTATCCAAATTAAGGATAGTCCTAATATCTTGTATACTGTCATATATACAAGGTCTAAGTTTTTTTTTTTAAGTTGTTATTGGCCATTGAATGGAAATGTTTGTAACCATGTCTTCAAAGTTCAAATGTGGGTTAATGAACATTATTTGGATGTTAACATATTACCAAATGTTTATTGTCTTATTATTGAGAGTCCTTGATTTATAGTTGATTTAAACAAACCAGTTGCATTGAGCCCTCTACCAAAAGACCAAACAACGTCGAAGAATGCAATCTTTGAGTCTGATAAATTGAAGTTGCAAATTCATAGATTAATAAAAGAATGAGAGATTTATTGACCAACTTACCTACAAGTTTGAACCATTTAGAAACAATTGATAGCTTCTTTTACACTTTAAGTGAAGAGTTATCATAGTTCCTATCAACTAGAACTTGTATAGCTCACATTTCCTTCATTAAATCTCTATCATATCATCATAATCCCCATGGGTCATAACTCCTTCACCAAAGCTCTCTCTTCTCGGTCACTGTTTCTATCAATCGTAGTTCCTATTAATCATGGTTGCTTTGCCAAATATCTCTCTTGTCATCATAGTCACCCTAGGTCATAGTTCTTTTATCACAGTTCTTGTTGGTCAGAGTTCATGTCGATCATAGTTCTTATCAGTCACTTGGTCATAGTTCTTGTATGTCAAAGTTCTTATCAGTCGGACATAGTTCATCTATCAAAGTTACTTCATCAAAATTCAGGTTGGTCAAATTTCCTATCAATCATAGTTCCTTAGTCATAGTTAATGCCAATCATAATTCCTTCATCAAATCTCTCATTGGCCACTTAAATCCCACTATATATGCACATTTGTAGAAGTGCACATAAACGAAAGTGCTTATATCTACATGCATGTAACAGTGATATGTGCTTATGTATATATGCATATACAAAAGTATATACATGCATACATACTTTTGTATATGCATATCATAGTGATATACATGCATATACAAAAACACTCTATATATGTGCCTACACAAAAGCACTTATGTATATGTATGCATATACAATTATATGTGTGCTTCCATATATCATTGACTTTTGTGACACCTTTTTTTAACTATATAAAACCATCATTCTTATAACCAGTATGTCTTCTACCTACAACATATTTCCTCTTAGAACAACAACACCTTGCTTTGTTTTCTAGGGATATACTTGGCCTCTAATCTTCCACATTGAGGCCCCTTCCTTGACCAAGCACTACTCAAACAATAACATATTGGTCAGGTCATCAACAACCCCATTCCAACAACATCTATATCTGAGAGATCTTGGAGGGGACCTTGAATGTAAATTTGTAGACTCAAATCCTAAGACAAGGGTCAACCTTCCAACAAGCAAACTTCTACTTCTAAAGAGTAGTAGCAGATCCCCCTTGAGGCAAAGAGACATGCAAATTATTAGTTCTTCTTCAAGCTTTTATGGACCACCTCCTATCATGAGCCTTTACTTTTTGACCTTGGATGGTAGGAGTGATACTTTTACAGAGGTGAATGACTTGCAAAAAAGTGTTTCCTTCTCATTGAGAAACAACTTTATGGGGTTGTAAGGCCTCTCTTCCCTTGTACCTCCCTCTAACACATCCCCCCAAGGAGTTATAGGATTTTGGCTTTTAGCCCTTAGAAATGCCTAAATCACTCAAATTCTCGCTACTACCAATTATTGTTTGACTTTTAGATTTTATATCTTAAATAAAAATTCTCCTAACAATACTCACCATTGGTTAGCTTTTAAATTTTATATCATAAATTAGATCTATATGATATTGGTATTAACCTATTTATGATTATGTGTTGAACATTAATACAATAATATTATTTTCAAGACATCAAAAACATCAATACAAATTACTATAGTGAAAGTAAAGAAATATACAGGATTGAGTTTTGTAATGCAAAACTTAGTGAACCGTTAGTAAGAGTAAAATAGAGCTTATGTTGATCTAGAATGCAAAACTTAGTGAACCGTTATTGAAAAGTAAAATGGAGCTTGTGAGAGTGACTGTGACTTGCTTCCTTCATCCATCGAGGTCATATATGAATGTGACATTTTTTACTCTTCTGCTAGATTATGAAGTCAGAACCTTCAAGTATGATTTGCTATTGTAGGGAGAAGCCTAGTTTGGGGGGGGGGGGTTTTATGAATGTCTTCCCAAGAGGTATGAAGTATTCCAGCCAACTCCTTTTCATGCCATCAAGATAATGTTGGGCATGGTCATTAATTCCTTTGTCACTTAGACTTTCCACAAACAAATATTTGGCTTCAGTTGCAGTTTTCCTTGGGTGATCTTTCTTTTGTACGAATATGAACTTATTTTGGGCAAGCCAAACCTTCCAACAAATGACTTTAGGCAGTGATTGATAATCTCTTTTGAGAAGGGGCTTACTCTTGAAGGTGCCAGTATAATTTTTATGCTAGACAATGAGCATTTCTCTCCAGTTGGTTAGTGGGACAAGCATGTCCCTCATTTATAGAAAGGCCCAATTCCAAACCATCTTGATATAGGGGCAATCAAAGAAGAGATGGTGTTGAGTTTCATCACTCGATTGGCAGAGGACACACCAAGGATCTTGAATGTCTCTTTTCCTGAGGTTGTCTATTGTTAGGGACCTTCCATGAGCTGGGACCCAACATAAAGTATTAACCTTGGATTGACCATTTCCATGCTAGAATTTTGCCCACATTTTGAAGCAAGGAGGAAGGGTGAGGGAGTGCAACTCTGTTTCATATCCTTGTTTTATTGTGTATCCAAAATTGCCCCAGCCTCTCGAATCTTATTTTTGATTGATCAGAGCGGATCCAGATAGGGCTAGGAGGAAAGTAGAGGCAAGGTTGTTGAGATGAGGGGGCTGTCCAAAACCCAGCTTATCCATCGCTTCCCATCTTCTATCCAATTTGAGATGTCGTGCAGAGTTCATAGAGTTTCACCCTCCTTCCAAGATCTAAGTGGAGAAAGATCTTGGTTTTCGGTAAGGGGAGGCTTGCCAAGGATACTATCAGTCCAAAATTTTATTTCTTTTCCATTTCATGGAATCCAAGTGAGTTTGGATTGAATTAATGGAGCTACAACCTTCAAAATTTTCCAAATGCGTGATCCTCCCCTACCTCGAAGCTCCTTATCCACACATCTCTTTCTTGTACCACATAAGTAATTTTTAAAGAGAGTTCTCTTCCACCACTCCATCTTACCTATGAGTAGGCGCCAAATGATTTTTGCCCCAATCATAGTATTCATCAAGGCTGGGTCTTTCATCTCAAGTCCTTCCGAGTCTGTCTTTTAGCACTCTTACAGTGTTCCAATTAACGGGATGGTACTTTTTGGTATTGGTTTTTCGCCCATGCCAAATAAATTTTCTGATCTCTTTTGTTATATGGGCCATGATTCCTTTTGGAGCAAGCAGGGGTGAACATATGTATATCGGCAAGGCTATTAGGACAATTCTGCTCACTGGATTGACTCAGCTAATGTGCTCCCCATTGGTGAAATTTCCCTTTGATTTTTATGTTAATATCCAACCAGATCTCGGAGGAAGGTGCATGGAAGGAAATGGGCCTCCCAAGATACTTGAAGTTGCGCCAAGAATATGTGCTCTGGAAACGCACGATTCATGTTATTTCATGGAGGGAGGGAGGACAAGTGTTCCAAGTGTAAATCATGCTTTTTCCATCATTAATTTCCCCTCCTGAGGCATCAAGATATAGATCAATGACCTCTTGGAAGCGAGTTTCCATGATAGTTGAGGCTCCTCTGAGTAGAAGGGTGTCATCTACAAGTTGAGATTGGTTCATGTCTCTTACTCCTCTTGTTATAAATATGCCTGGAAGATTCCCACTTGTTCTTTCTCTCTCGAGCTTTTTGCTTAGAGATTCCACCATGGTGATGTACAATAGATGGGATAAAGGGTAGCCTTTCCTGAGTCCTCTACTTGATTTAAAGAAGGAGGCAGGGTGCCCATTGACAAGGGGATTAATCCAAGGATTTGAGTTGCAAGCTTTGATCCAATCTATAAAATTTGCATCAAAACAAAACTTATGCATGACATTGAAGAGAAAGGAGTGTCTTATTCAGTCAAAGGCATTAGCCATGTCAATCTTTATCAACATTCCTTTGTCCTTGCGGTCTTTGGCGGAGTGGATCACCTCTTGAACCAATAAAATATTGTCAACTATTTGTCTTTTCTACATGAAGCCGCCTTGATTGTCAAAAATGGTCACGGACTTAATCTTTTTCTGCCTATTTTCCAGGATTTTAGTGAAAATTTTGTAGGTAGAGTTGCAAAGGGAGATTGCCATAATCTTGCAAAAGTGGTGTGATTGGATTCTTTGGGAATTAGGTTAAGGAAATAGGAGTTGCTCCCACCACCCACTTTGCCCTTGTTTTGAATGTAAAGCGTCATTTTTTTCATATCTAATTTTGCAATCTACCAGCAGGATCTAAAAAGTGAATAGTAAATTTGTTAGGGCCAGGGGTTGTATCAAGGCCAATCCACATATGGCCTCAATGATTTCTTGCTCCTCTATGTCTTTGGTAATTGAAGAGTTGGTTGCATTTGAGAATGAAGGTGGTATGTTTTCCAACATTGTCACATAGGAAACAAGATCCCCATCCCCAACCTCCATGTAGAGCAAGCTAAAATGGTTATCTACTGCAATTTTTATTTCACCGTGATCAGAGATTTTGCTGTCATCTAGAAGGGTGATTTCCTTGACCTTATTCTCGTGTTCTCTAGATTTGGATTTATGGTGAAAAAAGGAGGTCTTCTTATCACTAGAGTCAAGCCAATTTAAACCTTCTTGAATTCAACCTACAATGATCTTCTTCCAATCGTTGGGCCTTGAACAACTTTGTGCGCAAAGATTTATCCTCTATTTCGTGTTGTTTGGTTATCTTATTTGTCTCGATTTCTGCCTACAATTTTCCAAGGATGCTTAAGAGTTGTTTTTTAGCCTTGTCTAGGGCGGGGAAGGAGGATTTTGACTAATTGTTGAGGGCTAATTTAATAACTTTGGGTTTTTGCTCAATAATGAAGTTAAGAGATCTGAAGTTGGGTTTGGACCATTCAAGGGAGATTAGAGTGAAGGCTTGGGGATGTTGAAGTTGAGAGGGGTTAAAATGGAAAGTAATAGGGCTAAGATTGGAAAGTTGCTGAAAAATGAGGGATATGGGTTTGTGGTCGAAGATTCTCGAGGGTTAAAAAAGGGATGTAATGTATAGGTCTTGAAGGAGGAGATAATTGTGGATAAGGAATTTGTCAAAGTAGGTAGCAATGTGGCTAGGATCCACCCTTTTGTTGGACCAAGTATATCATCCTCATAGGGTTTTGATGTCAACAAGGTCCCGGTCGAAGATTAAATCATCCATTTTCTCTATGAAGGGATCACGAATGGGGTTCCCACCTTTTTTTTATCTGGTATTGAGGATGAGATTGAAGTCACCGAAAATAATGCTATTCTTGGTGACCTTGGAGACAATGAGTGCTCGTAAAGCATCCCAACAAATTTCTTTTTTGGAATGATTCATGGGCATGTAAATATTGAAAAGATGATATGTGATGCCCAAATGTCGGTTGTGCAAGATTGTGAGCAGGCAATGTTGCGTTTGGTGTTGAAAGGTGACCGAGAAGATGTTGTGGTCCCAAAGGGTGCATAGTCCTCCCAAGGTTCCCCTTGAGCTTACGACAATTTTGTCATAGTTTTTCCAGTGCTTTTTGGAAATTGTAATCATTTCTTCTACCTTGAGTTTTTTCTCCTAGAGAAGGAGGATTGTTGGTTTCTCAAGATTGACTAGATCTCTAAGTGATATTGTTTTGTGCTTGCTCCCCATCCCACAATAGTTCCAAGAAAAAAATTTCATCATTTGGCTTGATTGGGTTTAGATCCTCCCCTTTGCGATGAGGCATTAGCTCCTTGGTTCTTTAGAGTGTTACTGAGATCTTCCAAGGGGGATTTTCCTCCTACATCTTTGAAGGCGCTACCTAGATTGTTGCTTCCTAGCGACATTTTGATGGTGATTTGAATACTGAAAATCATATACTTGTTTGCTTCTTCTTCTCACTTTCCCTTCACCAATCTACGTCCTAGATTTTTTGGATGACAATCCTCTTTGACGATCTCTTCTTTCTCTTCTTCTCCTATTTGGGAAAGGGCCTTTCTTCGAGTCAGAATATCGGACTACGAGGGATTTTCAGTATGGTTATCGATCTCGTCTTAACGATCCAAGATCATGTCATCATCGAAAAGGGAGAGGGATGGAGTAGGTCTATCGATGGAGGTTCAAGGTTGGTTCAAAGGATATCCAAGTTGGATTGGTACTACTAATTCTTCAATGACTATGTATTCTTGATGCAAGGCCTCATATTGATTAAGGTGGATTAAGGTATGAGTCAAAATCCGAGGGGAAGAGCCTTGGACAACTACACCATAGGAGGAATGAAATATTTTTAGTTGTTGAGGATTCTTGTAGGGAGCTGACGGGGGTTTTGAAGAGGAGGAAGGGGTGGAAGGGGTGGAAGGGGTTGAGGCTGAGGGATCCTCAACCCCAGGAATCCCCCTTGCTGCTTGTCATTGGGGAGAAAAAAATTCCTTTGTTTTCCATTGATCTTCCTTATCTATTGAGGTCAGGTTGTTTCCCTTATTCATCTTGCAATTTTTGGTGTAGTGGTTGTATTCATGACACGATTTGCACTTGAACGATAGTTGTTCATAGCCTAACTTCTGAAGGTGTCTCCAATTATAGAGGGTGAGAAACACAGCTTCAGGAATCCCTTTTTCAATATCTACTTCGACACAAATCTTGGCACAAGAGAAAAATTTGTCTTTTGGCTTAGATTTGTTAATGTATTTTCCCAAAGAGTTGTTGATGTCATGAAAGGGATCATCTCACCAACAATGGGTTGGGAGGTGGGGGAGTCTAACCCAAACCAAAACTATAGAAGGGATGTCCAGTTCTAGATCGAAGTTCAGGGTCCATGTGTTTAAGTACATTCCTATGTTCCCATAGAAGTAAGAGCCACTTCTAAAGATCAAATCCATGTTTGCTTTGCGCTAAAAAAGGAAGGCATAAAACCATCGATCGTAAAATAAATGGGAGAGTTTTCCTTGGATCATCACGAACCAATTCTTTTGGAACCAGGTAGCCATATTTTAGGAGATGGCCAAATTCTCGTAAACTGTCCAATTAAACCTCGTTTTGAGAGAGTTATTTCCATTGATCAAGAAGAGTTTTGCAACAAAGGAACTTTAGATATGTCCTCTAAACATTTGGCAATTTTTAATGGGTGTGGCTTCGCAGAATATTTGAGGGAAGAAACCAACACCTGAAAGCGACAACTTCATCAATTTGGGGGGGTGGATCGCCTCCCCCGTGGCTCGACTCCATAACATCATGCTCGCAAGTCAAGGTGTTGTGGCTTCTAGCAATTTTATGAATCTTGTTAGTCCCTATGTAGATTGCTGCAACACGGCTTGCTACAACTCTGATCCCTGCCTCTTCGTCAATTTTTTATTCAAAGAGAAGATTATTTAAATCTTAATGGTTAATTAATTTTTTATAATTAATTAAAATTATTTATACTATATTAAAATTATGTTTAAATCCTTTTATATGAAAGTAAATTTAGAATGTGCAACCAATAAATAAAGAGAGTTTAGAATAATTCAATTGCTCTTTTGTCAAATGTTTTTTGTTACCTTGTGAAACATTATCCTTTGGACAAGATTGAGTATCTCTTGAAAGGATCGAACTAATACAAGCTATTTATAATCCAAGAAGATTCAATAAATGCTAAGAGTTCAAGAGAGATTATACAATCGAATAATTCAACTACAATAAAATAAGAAATTAGGTCCAAAATGAATAATGGAAAATATGGAGCGTCAAGTCTACATAAGAGTAGGATACATCAACTTCTCCTTAACACTTAGGATGGGTCACCATGTAGTGAGACAAATGCTTAAAAATAGACCAAATTTGTCCAAGGTCAGTCATTGCAAACTTGCAAGAAAATAAAGAAGAGAGGGTATCTTTAAGACCTCATGGATGGAATGGAGAAGCGTGGAGAGATGCAAACAAAACTAAATTGCACTAATAGTTGATGGGAACGTTTCTTCGAAGAACAATTTAATAAGAAAAGAAAAATGTGAAAAACGATGTCAATTTATAATGAAACTAGATGTTGTAGGAGAAATATGGGAAACCAACAAATTAAGGGGTCTTTGGGATTTGCATTCTACCTTATTTGGGGGTGACTAACAGAGAATAGGTATCACTAGACATACCATTTATATATGAAAAAAATAGTTATTCTACCGATGCACAAAAATTGGAGGTAGTATTAATGAAGGAACTAAGAAGATGTTTAAATAATGAATGATATTGAGGGTAGAAAGCAAAAAATAAAACAAAAAGAGGCTAATTTGACAAGTGAAAATGCACATAAAATGAGGAGTCGTAGTTAGAAAATAACCCAAAAAATAAGACTCTTAACAACCAGAAGCACAAATTAGGTTCAAATTTGCGGACGATAAATAGCAAGAGTTATCCAAGTTTGTTTGAAGAGTCTAAATGGGTTGAGAAGTTATTAAATTTGATAAATAATGATTAAAGTTGCGGTCTATTAAACAATTAAGTTGATTCAACCATTAATTGCATTGAGTGAAACAAGGTGCTCTAGAGCCTAGTATGGAGGAGATGTTGTAACGTTTGTGATGTAACAAAATAATTCATGTCGGTTGATAAAATAAAAAATTATGGAAAGTATTTTAAAAAAATCCATGTTGGTTCATAAAATAAAATATTATAAAAAATAATTAAAAAATAGATGTTCGTTTATAAATAAAAACTTAAAACTTAAACCCGGATCTATCAATCAAGAGAGATCAAATTTCTTGAGTTTAAATTTAAAAAAAGAAATACACCTCAAGAAATTGGATCCCTCTCGGTGCTTGATAGATACGGGTTTAAGATGGATCTATGTTGGTCATAAAATTAATCAAGTGACCAAAGCTAAGGTTGAGTACCACAAAATAATTATTTGAACCATTGGTAGATGGTTAGGAGGAGAACCTTAGCTCTTAGACTCAAGTGAGAAGGAGTCCTTTGTATAATCCTATTGTTGGTAATACACAAAACTATAAAGTGCATACTTTGTAGGGTATATTGTGTAGCATCAAAAGGGCTCTCATTCACTATGTCACCTTGTAAGGATAAAACTTTATTTTTGGTGAAAGCATTTTATTTATTTATTGTGGATTTACTTTTATTCCTTACTTGCACGCTCCACTTTGTGGCTTTGGGAGATTCTTCTTTCACTAAAGGATAAGGATCTTCAAGCATCACACACATACATATTGACACCAAAAACAAAGAAGTGGCAATGATGAAATAAGTGGTGAGGGGCCAGTGCGTTAGAAGATAAGGTTCTAGCCTTATTTTAGCTAAAGCTAGAAGGAAAGTGGAAGTCATAGTAGTGGGAAACCAAATCCTAAGCAATGGGAACCCACAAGGCACAAACAAGCAAGGAAGGACGATATCACCTTACTACTCCACTCTTTAGGGATTATTCGTATGGGCAAAGGGAATCAACTCATTTTCTCTGATATGTATTGTTTCGCATTGTGAATATTCTAGAAGGCAGAACAAGAATAACTTCTTACCCACGTTTCAAATATACGAGCTTTTATATTTTGCTCGGTTCTATATAATAATAGTAAATAATAATAATCTATTTTTAATGTCACTACCAAGCTAGTCACCAAATTGGTGTATGTGACCCCCTTGTTTATGGGACAAGGGACCCCCTACACACAACGATTTGACTGCTAAAGTCTATAGAGGTATGCATACCCTACCCCCTTCTAGATTTGAACCTATGACCTCCGAATAGGAAACCCATGTTCTTGATCGTTAAACAGTCCAATTTGGGTTTAAGGGAGTTTTCTACTCAAAGGTCGACACCGCCTCATTTTCCCTTTCTGCCTATGAGCTTGTTGTCTTTGACCAATAAAGTATTAGAGGGTAATGTTGAGTCAAACATCATATAAGAAACTAACAATGATAATGAACTTGACCCTAGTTCTATTAAAGACAGGTCATGTTAAGCAGTGGTGGTGCATGAGGTGTAGGAGATGAGATTCATTTCTTTCATTATGGGGTTGAAGTTGAGATAGTTAATAAACTATTCAACGAAAACCTTGTTTTTCAATTTCTTGCTGAAAACCCTCAATAAGGTTTTTTCATCACAAAGGGCTTTTAGAGCTTCATGAGGTTGCTCACAAGGAGGACACTCAAAGTGTATGCAAATCCTTGGGATTCCATTGTTGTTTAAGGTGACAACTACAAATCAAAGTGGGGATTCCCTTCCAACGAGTGTGTTTTCTTTTTGTTGTTAAGTGGTTAGATGATGATTACTTGCTAGGATATGATGGCATCGATAAGGATTCAATGTGCATATGGTGTTGTTCTTTTGTGATGTTCTTCCTAGTCAAAGGGTGCCCTCGTCTTTCAAGTCCCTCTCTTTCAAAGACTTTTTCTAAAAGAACTCTCCTCCCCAACTTCCTCACTAGGAGCATTCATTTTGGAGGGATTGGATGTTGATCAAGTTTTAAAGTTGCATGTGCCTAGGATTACTTAATGCATTAATAGCTACCAAAATGATACCTTGCTTTGTAGATTTAATGGGGTGTGGCCAACAACATCCAATCTCATCAAGTGGATTATTTCACGAGTTCAGATCATTGTAGGGTCGTCTTGGAAGAGGATCCATGGTTTTTGGATCACGTTGCCCCCTTCATTAAACACTACTTCCAAAGTTCAATCCAATCACAATGTTTGTCACCACCACACTTGTGTGGGTGCATATACCAAATTCCCCCCTTTATGTGGACTCCGCATGCTCTTGGGAAAAATAGAACAAGTTTGGGGTGATTTCTTAAGGAAGATAACAAGGCCTAAAGGGGAACTGTTACAAGTCCCCACATTTGTGTTGAACTTGACTCGAGTAAGGGTTTCATAGAAAAAATTGTTTTGGGGTGGGATGACTCTCACTGCGAAATTATGAGAATATAAGGTGCAGAGTTTGTCAAGTGACATGGCATTTATAAGATGCAAGTCCTAAGGAACCCATATCACAAAGGGAAAAGGGAGAATCTAGAAAAAACATGAGTTTCAAATCATTCTCCTATGACTCCTCAAGCAATGGCCAAAAAGGAGGCATTGCACTATGACCTCAAGGCATTGGTAAAAGTTTCAATCTCAACCCTAGGATACAAGGGATGACCATTTGACTTTAGTCATGCCATTAGAAACAAACCCTAGCAACGCATAGGTAATTCCCACTGATACCCCTCAAGGAGATTGAAAAGTTCACATGACTTAGCTAGTACAAATTTGAGAAGGTATGTAATCTTGATCACAGAGTATAAGACAGTTCGACATGGATTGATTTTCTCTAAAACCTCAACCACAACCACAACATTTAGTTAAACGAGTGACTGTCAAAAATAAGAAAGAAAAAAAGTTTTTGCTTAATCAATGAAGCAAATAGTATTCGACTTTCATCATCATATCTACTTGCATCATACTAAGTAAACTAAATATATAAAATATCACTCTCAAACCAGTATGCAAGTAAAACCCTTTGGGTGTTGACCCACGTACTCAAACATAATTAGGTAATTCCCACTAATACCCCTCAAGAAGATTGAAAAGTTCACATGACTTAGCTAGTACAAATTTGAGAAGATATATAATCTTGATCACGGAGTGTATGATTTGATTTTCTCTAAAATCTCAATCACAACCACAACAATTAATTAAAAGAATGACTATAGAAAATAAGAAATAAAAAAAGTTTTTGCTTAATCAACTAAGCAAATAGTATTTGGCTTTCATCATCATATCTACTTGCATCATATCAACTGAACTAAATATATAAATATCACTCTCAAACCAGTGTGCAAGTAAAACCCTTTGGGGACTCCTCATTGGCAGATTTGTATGTATTGAACATGGACTTGACAGTTGGACATATTTTACTATTTCGCATATTAATAGTAAGTTATATTTTTCTATGAAAAAACCCTTTGGGACCTGATTCACTCCTGACCCACCTACCCAAACATAATTATGTAATGTGCATTTATATATTTGCTCTACACTGGTTTATAAGCTAGTTTATCCCACATTAAAGTTATGCAATAAATAATTGAGCTCATAATCATGTGATGAATTCAATACTCTCAGCAGTCCCTGTCCTTGTCTTCTGGCATTCTTATTAAAGCATTTATGGGGGTCTGTAACAGTAGTGCTTGAATAAGTACTTTGTGGAAGAGATACCTTTCTCTCAGACCAAGATTTCCAGGTCCGGCTTTTAGGGCCAAACCGCTCCCCGAAAGCATTAAAAAAGACAAAGTTGTAGCATTTCACAGCTGCACACCAAAAAAGTAGCCGTTACTACCCCATTTTCAAGCTCCACCACCTTCACTTTCCAGTAAAGACGGAGCAAAGCTATGCTGGAGCCCATATTCAAACGGTTCTATTTGACTCTGAATTCCTTCCTAGGCATTGGATTCTGCAACGGCTCAAGTCGGATTACCCTTCTCTGGATACTATAAGGTCGGATCGAACTCAAGCCGATCAGTTGTTTTGAAGAGCCAAGCCGGTTTCCATGGAAAATCATTTGAAGCTCGGGTTAAAAAGCAACGAGATTCTTGATTCTAAAATGGGCTTTCTGTTTCGAAAATCAGACGATGAGGCCGAAGAATGGAGCAACGGCCATTCCAGAAGCAGCAGCAACGACGAGGCCGAAGAATGGAGCAACGGCCATTCCAGAAACAGCAGCATTCTGACGGATGATAGCGAGATTTCTACTGAATCGTTGCCCAGTTTGTCCGATTCCAGCTCCAGTTCTCAGCTAGTCCCAGGAGGCGACGAGAGCCGATTCAACCGTTGCCTGGCGACGCTTACGGGCCATGTGGACGCGGTGTCGTGTCTAGCGACGTCGGGCGAGATGCTTCTCAGCGCCTCGCAGGGCACTGACATTAGAGCATGGCAGCAGCCGGATCTCCACCAGTGCGCTACCTTCGGATGTGGCGACGGTGCTGTGAAGACGCTCGTGGTTGTGGGTGACAGGGTGGTGAGCGCGCATCAGGACCAGCGGATCAGAGTCTGGAAGCGCTCGAAGAGCGCAGCCTCGGTTTTTAAATTGGTGGCCACGATGCCGACCGTGAAGGACTGCGTGGTTAGTGCGATGAACCAGAAGAACTACGTGCAGACTCGGAGGCACCATCGGTGTCTCTGGATAGAACACGCCGACGCCATCTCATGCCTGGCGGTGTCCGCTGCCGTGAAGAAGCGCAGGAAACAGACCTATTTTTTGTACTCGGGTTCCTGGGACAGGACTTTCAAGGTGTGGCGCCTCTCAGACTTCAAATGTATGGAGTCCACAAGAGCCCACGACGACGCCATCAATGCCGTGGCCGTGGGCCCCGGCGGGTACCTCTACACGGCCTCCGCGGACGCCACAGTGAAGGTGTGGTCGAAGCCCCGGGGATCGGAGTCGCACGGCCTGGTGGCCACTATGGTGGGGCACTCGGCGTCCGTCAATGCGCTCGCGGTGTCCGAGGACTCGGGGCTTGTGTACTCCGGAGGCTCTGACGCGGCCATCGTTGCCTGGCAAAGCGAGCTCGGTGATCCCAGGTTCGAGGTGGCTGCGGAGATGAGGGGAGAGCATCTAGGCGCCGTGCTGTGCCTGTGCACTGTGGGCGAATTGCTCTGCAGTGGCTCCGCTGATAAAACGATCAGGATATGGAAAAGGGACCGCGGGAGCTTCTCGCATTCGATCGTTGCTGTACTGCAGGGGCACGAGGGTCCTGTCAAGTGCATCGCTGCCTCTGCTGACGTGGCTTCGGGGTTTCTTATCTACAGTGGAAGCATTGACCGGAGCATCAAGGTGTGGTGGGTTTCTGGCCATCAGACATTATCACTAACACCGCCTGACTGGATTTAGCAAATCTGGAGTGTAATTTGGCTTGGGGTTTCTTTTAGTTTCATTCCTTCATTCTTTGATTCTTTTGTCCAATTTGATTTGGTGTGAAGTTCTTGATTTGAACATTCCAGTCCTTCTCATTGTGGATAGCCATTTTGATGGCAGGAAAATAAAAATTCTATTGTAAATTTGATAAATCTTCAAATTTGCACTTTGTGCTGGGCTTACTAATTAACCATTCCAACTTAGCACTAGTGTTTGGATATTGCAAATTTGATAAATCTTCCAACTTTGCACTTTGTGCTTTCCTTAGTGATCCAGGGTTCCAGTTTTCAAATTTTTTGAACTAATAAATTATCATGTAAATTGCAGGCTAAATACAAGTTCTGCAAAGCACAGTGGACATGTTCCGGGAGTGCAGTAGTAAATTTGACTTTTATGGCATTCAGCCCATTTAGCTTTTGTTGATATGAATACAGTTAACTTGTACTTTTTGATTGCAGCTTTCTACTTTTTGAATTAATAAAATATTATGTAAATTGGAGTCTACATAAAAGCTCTGGTGAGTACAGCACATTTTTTTTTATGAGTAGTGCTCTATTAAATTTTACTTAGAAAATGGTAAAACCTATTATTAAATGTTACTTTTGTTTTTTGTTTTTAAGAAAGATGGTAAGATTTATGATTGGTTTTTAGTTATAAATGTTAATTAATTCTCATCATTATTATTTAAGGAAAATCATGTCATTTGAAATAATCTGTTGGTGGTACTACAAGATTATGACTATATGTTATTATTATTATTCCAAAAAAATCAGGCCATCTGAAATAACCTATTCATGGTACTACAAGATTTAGGCTATATGCTATTAAAAAGTACATGACTTTATTAGAAGTAGCAGTGGTGGGAATATGACTTTATTAGAAGTAGTAGGGGTATGCATGCCTCAACAGGTCTACAGTCACATGCCCATTTACATTTTAAATCCAATTCTCATACAAGTGCATAGATTACAGTGTGTCATCACTTCTTCCTCCACTTCCATGTGCTTCTTCTGCTTGCGCTCAGCTAACACTCCGCAGCTTACATGACTTTATTAGGAGTAGCAAGGATGGGAATATTACTTTTTGGGAAGAGACATAGGTGGTGACCCATAAACCAGGGGTATGCATGCCTCAACAGGTCTACAACCACATGCCCATTTACATTTTAAATCCAATTCTCATAAAGTGCCTAGATTACAGTGTGCCATCACTTCTTCCTCCACTTCCATGTGCTTCTTCGCTCAGCTTACACTCCACAGCTCAGCGATTTTGGCATTTATTTCCTTGCCTCGCGCAATCCTTGTTCTAGATTTCTTTGCATGAGGCCTTCTAACATTTTGCTCTAATACCATTGTTATGATTATAAGCACACATAATAAGCACATGCATACAATAACACATGAGGTTTATCCTAGAAACTCAATCGAGAAAACCAACCATAATAGATCTATTGATGTCTATTCTTCCTAACCAATCTCATTTATAATGGAGTAGGCTTCTTGACATGCAATACTATGGGTGAATACCATGGGCCCTAAAACCATGAATAGCGACGCTTGTTGCTATGGTGCATTCAACTCTTCCCTCTATCGTGCAATCGAGCGTACCATGCCAGACTAAGAATTAATGGCATCTTCTTTGTTGAAACGACGTGGCACCATTATCACAACTGATGCCTTAATGAGTTCCACTTGTGGGTTAAAGCATCACCTTGTGCATCATCGTGGCACCTCAACAGGTAAAGTTTGGTTTGAAAACACCAAGTGTCAAACCGGAAGCAAGAGATTTTGTGGAGAGAGGAACGCAGCCATGGTCAGGGGACATTTGCTTGCTTCAAGCCAATGAGGTAGCTCCCAACGTGGTCAAGGCAGAGGAGCAGATGGCCAAGTTGTTGCAAGGCATCTTGCTAGCATGGCATATACTCTCTTTGATATAAGGAATGATCTGCACAGTCTTGGCGAGGGCACATAGACGAGGGTTCAAGATTTTGGTCCACAGAGTTCAGGTGGTAGTTGATATCGCAGAAATCCTCAATCTTCTACAACCTCTGGTGCTCATGGCAGTGGTCCACAAGACATCAAACCGGAGGACGTCAAGCCTATCACGACCACGATGGAGGAGGACGCAATGATGGTGGATAAGAAGCCTACAGTGAGTTCCCTTGGAAGCAACATTGATGCGACTTGCAGAACCGACTCAACAGGCGAGGAAACCAACAATATGCCTTAGGAGCCTCCCAAGCAACGTCGACACCTGGAACACGATCCCCCTGCAAGGCATTAGTTGTTGTTTGTGCTTGGATTTTTTTGGGGGTTTGACATGAGAACCGACTCTCAATTTTTGTCTAAAGTTTATGAATGTTATTGCATAGGATCTTTTTGTAAGCCTGTAGAATTTTGGTGATCTTTAGCATTTTAAATCTTTTGCTTTGTAGCCCAGTAGTGGCAGACTACAAATATTCTTAGAGCAACCTAAGGAAGGCGGACTTTAGTTTCTTTTTGGATCTAGTCTCCGACAGTTTCTCTTTTTTGAAAGCTTAGAGCCAGATATCTTTGTATGTCTATGTAAATATTTTGATAATGTAATATAGAATCTAACTTACAAAAAAAAATTGTTTATATCAATAATTACAATTTAACTTTACATCACAAGAAGAAACACAAAATCCAAGACATGGGAACTAGTTATACATTTTTTTACACATTATAATTACAATATTTATATGAAGATTCCTTGCTTGTTAATGAAGGTTTGGCTCATCATATACTAGAGCCCCTAATGTCCAAAAGGAAGTGGTCACTGAGTTGATCCTTTGCAATGTCTCGAAGAGAACAAGACTGGAAGTTATTAGACTTCACCTTCAAGTGAACCAATGAGATGTCAACCAGGCATGCTATAAGCATACTCTAGTAGTTCTCATAAAAGAGCTTGGCCTTTTTCCCTTTGTGCGCTTGAGGCAAACCGGTAGATGAAGGATTGTGCTTTCTAGATTTAACACCTACCATTGTATCCTGCATTTTGGTACCACTCATTTTTACTTTACTAAATGAATTCTTTGCATTTTCATGTGTGAAAAGAAGGGATTTGGGATCGATAGAACAATGCCCTAGTTACAAACTACTCAACATTCCCATAGATACATGCAAACTACCCAACTTCCCACCTAATGTACTTGTACTACTAGGGGAATCTCTCGACCACCCAATAAATTCAACTTCCCACTCGATGTTACCATTGTCGGGTATGTGTTATATGCTTTGCATGTGGGTGTGGGGTGTATCACCTTACGATCCACCTCCATCTAGTGCTATGTTGTGTGCGCCAAGTGTTGTGCATGGCGCTAGCTCAAGGGGGGTCGTAGGGAGGGCTGTTGAAACCTCCCCCCTGCGCCATGAAGTAGGCAACGACATGGGGTGATAGCCCATTGTTGTTAAGAGCCGAAGGTGAGGCAAAATTTTTGGATTTTTTTCTTTCTAAAAATATGTAATTTAATCATGGTTAAGGAATTGGGGTCTATATCTAATTTGGGTGTAACTTATCATTATTATCTATATTGAAGTTGTTCTCCGTATTTTCATTTATGTACTTAATGTGTATTGTTGTCTCTTATGATAATTTTAGGGATATTAGTTCATAACAAATTCCCCCCTCTAAATTTGTGCATGCATGAAGGCATTAAAAATCACAAGTAGATGAAGCACTCTCTATTTTACTAATTTATTCCAAAGTAATATCACATATTTCAATAAAATGTTTCAAAATGGTTTAAAAATTTGTCAATAATTTTTCATTTCCAATATCATAAAATGAATAAAGAAAAATATACCAATTATACATAATTCACAATTAAAATGAAACACCCACAATATAAATGTTGAAATCAAACATGTACATGATATCACTCTCCATTGCCACCACCCTAATTATCTCCTTTGCTTGGTATTATAGCACCGTTGTTCTCAAAAATATGTTTTGATCTAGGGTTGTGTCTTAGTATGAACCACCAATCTATATCTAACAAATATGGGTAAATACAACACTTGCTTGTAGTGTTTTGGGAAAATATAAGGCTCCCTAGTTTCATCCCACGTTTTTTTAGAGTTTTTACATATTATCCCACTACCGTGATCTTACTGTACAATACTCTCGTCGACGGTACCCCACCACTTGAACCTAAAAAAAACACATTGGAAAGATGAGAAGTCAACTTGAATGATATATGGTATATGTTCAACCTAACCTAACTTCCTCTCTATCGTGTTCCTATCGCGGTGGATAGTACGACTAGATTGGTCGGATTATACTTCTACTCCACAATCTTGTGTGACACGTCCATGATCGACATCCTCATTGTGAAAATGATGCCAATATGTTCACATAGATGGGTACAATTGCCTCTGTAAAAATGTGAACAAACGTTGGTGTCATATGTCTAATAATCCGAGCATTAATTAAAAAATATAGATGTTATAATTCAATTCTTCATTATAAAGTTAAAAATGTACACATTTTTTTATCGAGTTATTGCACCTGATCCCTATGTTCAGTGCATCATTTTCACCATGCGGGTAACGACTGAATGCACCATATTTGTCATATACCCCAAATTTTGCAAAATAATGTAATTATTTTATTAATATTCCTGAGACATTATGTTTAAATTAATGCTAAGTAGGAATTGATGACTCAGCAGAGTCACCAGAAATGGAATGTAAATTCTGAATATTTTATTATTAATAAATAAATTATGGAGACAACAGCATGGGAGAGCTGTTAAAAGAGGTTACTGGTCTAACTGGTGGGTGGAACTAGGTGGAAGGACAAAAGACAAGCGGCAGCATCCTCAAACATTTCCTAAGTTGTAGGTGGCAACTTCCCTATATTTTGGGGTCATGATTCTCCAAGAAAGTGGAATCTGAGCAGGTGGCTCATTAATGACAGTTAACCCAACTAAGACCTAGGCAATCTTTTAAATAGTACTCAATGAACTGAGCTGGGGATCAGCTTTTGTTCTAGAGGGAGAATACATTCAGGTGAATGCTATTCAGGAGTCCCATTGAGGAAGTGGGATAATACAGGAAGAGAGTGTTTTGATTTGGGATGCTGCCGTAACTTGGTTCCAGTGTAGCTGTTTTGGCTGAGGGAATTGTTGGCTATACCTAGTTCCAGCCAGTTAGACCAGAGCAAGCTCAGGGGTCCTGAGAAGTGCTGTTTAGGCACTCTCCAGGAGTTGGTAGGGAGGAACAGACTCCCATTGCTGTTGTTGACTTCAGTTTGAACAGGTTCTGTTACTTACTCCAGTTGTTTATTAAATTTAAATGATTGGATGTTATGTTAACTTGTTATATCTGAGTAGTATTTAACCCATTATAAATTACAGATCCCTGATTTTTAGTGATCATTGTAATTATTATGTTTCAGTAAATTATCAAATTTTATTTATCGTGCAAAGATAGTAAATGCAATGCGTACCAAACAGTAGTAATACTATAAGACCTAGAAGTTGGTAATCATAACTTAGTTTGTCATGGTAATTATTGTTGGCTGTAAAGTTATATTTGCAGGTCTTTTTATAACCACAGAAGATTTAATTCTCGTAGATGATCTGATAGGTACAAACCCTAGCTAAAGCAATGTTCAGGTTATGAGCTAACACAGTAATGGATGAATCAATTACTTAGCTCAACCTCTATTATAGTTTCACCTAGAAGTAGAAATATAACTGTACAGTAAGGTTTTGTATTTGTTAAAAATATATTTTTAGATTCTGACTAAAACGAACGGAGTAGTTAATTAATACAAGAATTGCAACCTTGGAACATGTTTGGAATCTATTTTTTTTATTATTCTTTAACCAGAAAACTTCGGTGATAATTGACTGGTTATTAACACTTTAAACAGAGTCAAATAAAGATTGATTGAAATCTAACTCGAGACCGAGCTCAAACCAAGTAGTAGGTTTAGTATTTAGTCTTAAATCATTTATTTATATTGCAGTTTTAGTCCTTCAGTGTGTTCGAAGAAATCTGCATATGAAGGCACAGTTTTGACAGAGACCTGACTTAGCATCAAACTACACTTTCAAATCTAGAAATTCATATCTACATAGGTAGCTATCGACCTAATTATGATTGCCTTAACAAACACAAACCCTAGTACTTTATTTACTGTAATAAAGAATAAATTATTATAAGTATTTCTCCTTGAGAGTGAACAACAAATCTATTACGGCCGTAGCCAGACCACAATGTTTCGACAGATCGAAAACAGAAAAATGAAATGCCTTATATAACAGAGTGAACCTACAGGAGACTCACACATAGTTCATGCATAAATTTCATCCACAGTCACAGTCATTATATATACAGAAACTTTTACATAAATCTTTCGACATACAACCACCAAACATCTATTCTAATCCACAGTATGACTGTCATAAGTCCTTAAAAGTTACGAATGATACTAGGAAGGCGTAGAATCTAACTTACAATGGAGTTCTTAACCTATCCATTTCTATTTTACCACAATGATTAAATCAATACCATATAGAAATCGAATATCAAAGCACGACGCAGACATACAACAGACTTATCTGGAAACACAAGTTATATTAAAATTTTGATTACACAGATGATAAACCCAAAAACAAGTTAAGTATAGTAACAAACCACCATGAGGCCGTAACCCAGTTCTTTAAGCCGGCTTATCGCCACTAATTAAAAATACTAAAAACCTAAAAACACCTCTAAACAACCTAACTAGTCACAAAACGACCGTAGTCAGTCTCAGGGCTAACAGCACAGCGATAGTCCCAAAGACAGTTCTTCGTCCAAACCACACATTAACCAACAAGGAGGAATGGCCACGATAATAGACCAGGCTTACCGGTTAAGCAACAACAGTCGAGATGGAAGCCATGCATCTTTCGGAGGGAGCTAATACCTGCAACAATAGAATGTCTTAGTTATTTTTCTTAAAATAATTGTTGAAATAATTATTTAAACAAACCTGCATATCGAATTTAAGAAGAAGGTCTGAACTTACCAAAATTTCTTACCACCTACAGAAGCTGGGTTGACAGCCGCGAACTGAAGAAGGAAATTCCAAAAAGGTCTGCACCAGGGTAATAGTCCTCAGAAAAATTACAGGCTACCACATTCCGAGAAAACTTAACAAGCCCATCTTAAGAACACTGTAGGAAGTGGAGACCGAGTCAGGGTAGCAGGTGACATTGAACCCTAAGGTTCTTTATGACCTATTAAGATGCCAATAACAACAACAACGACTCTCAGGGTCGGCCGTGAACCATTACGAAAGAATTACCACTGTATACAAATTAATAACTTGGTAAACGCTGAAAAACTAAGTTAAACAAATGCCTCGAACAGGCGGGATCACAAAACAACCATTACCTTGAAACTTCCCAGCTAGGAGTAAAGGAAATGCTACGACAGGGACAAACTCCGACAGAAAAAGAAATAAAAACCCCACAAATCTTTCCCGACTGCTTCTGCTATTAACAAACAACACATTTTATCCTCCGGTAAAGAGTTAAGTAAGCACAAATAAGTTCAAACTCCAGGAGAGCCGAGCTTTTAACATCCCTGAAGACTTAGGGTTCGGACAGGAGGGTTTCCAGTAGAGGACAAGCCCGAAGGCTGGGGAAAATGCCGGAGTTAGGGTTGAAACAGTGTTTAAATACCTTCGATACTTGGCAGAGAATGATACACGTCGATCTTTAATCTTTGCACTGCTGTGGGTGGAAAGTATATAGTCGCTGGCGTTCAAAGTTGATGATCCATGTTTAAATTAAAATCGCAGAAAGGAAACTTTAAGCTATAGTAGGAATAGTGTTCAATCATCGGGATCCTTATCATTGCTTAAGGATAACATTACAATTGTATAATGCTAACAATGCTATAAACTCCAGATAACCTATCACCATAAAATCATATCTACGTATGTCAATGATTGACAATAATATGTTACCATATGATTAATGGAATAATGGTATGAGGATCATTAAAAGGGAGACATTCAAAAACATATAGGGAAGGATAAACCTACTATATGTATTAGTAGGATAGGTAGATAATGCAAGTTTGAATGACTTAGAATATGGTAACATTTATTTAGCTTAAATCCTAGTCTTATAAGGAGTGGCAAGGAACTCATCAAAAAACCCATGGACTTATAAAATCTTAGGATGAAAATAAATATTACAATCTACAAATTTATTATTTCATTGTCACTTAAATTAGCTGAATGCTTGGATTTCTAATATAATAGAAAAGTGATAGTGGTTGAAGTAAACAAACCATAAGGGAGAACCAAAGAAGATATGATTACACAGTGTAAGTAATAAGAAATCTATACAGTGCCAATTTCTAGATTCCTGTAAGATCATTCATAATCACGCAGTAACAAGCAGTTAGACAAGTAGATGTGATTCCTTATTTCCATGTTATTATTTAACGTTAGATAAAAGGTGCTAATACAACACAATAAGAATATCAACAAACAATACTTCATGAAGGAGTTTACGACAGTCTGTTGAAGTACAAATAGTTAACATATGCTCATGCAGAATCTTCGACGTTCTAGCAGTAAGAATGTCTAAAGTATACAGAGATAAAAACTTCTACCTTGCTTATTTGACGACCTGTCTTGTATATTTAAGTTTTACTGAGCTTTTGGTACAGCATATAGAATTGAAACAGTTACCATACTTTACCTGCATACCTGTAAATGAAAGATAGAGGATGCATTAGCTCGGGAGCTAAGTAAGCCAGGTCGACATCGACAACTTCCCCCTTGCGGTTGAAAGCAGAAAAACAATTAGAAAACAATTAAGACAACTCATACTAACACTTAAGTACAATAAAGATTCTTCATACACACGCACTATCAAGAAAGTTAAAAACGGACAGTTAAAGGACTACGTTTAAAACAACATTTATTGCTATCACAAAAATTTTAAATTTTTTCGAAAATTCTCGGGTTATGACAATATTTCTCTTTGATATGGTCAACAACTCAACTGTTGGGACATATCATTGGCATATTTTCTTTTAAATGATTAGGATAAGGCATGCTTCTACCATTCAACTGTACGAATTATTTCTTTTCATTGTCTCATTTGCTTCTCGTGTCTTCATACATCGTGACCCATGTTTGCATTGCCTCTACATTGTACTGAATGAATTTATTGATGCATCAATTTCTTAATCTGTTGATGTATCCACGAAATCAAAACAAATAGTATGAGATAAAAATATATATTATCAAGTTCATTGTAAACAACTATTTTGTATAAATTTCATCAAAGAAAAGTGACTTACTCTTTATCATCCACCTTTTTCCATTTGTTTGGAGTATTTATCCTTCCCTTTTTGTCCTAAATCCGGTGGTTATCCCAAACCACCATGCTAGGTGTGTCATATATTTTCTTGATGTACCCACTGTGTCATGTCCCCAAATTTTGCATTGGGTCACAATGGCCTAAACCACTTGGCCATATTCATGATAGTCTGTCAAATTGATGATAAGGGTCAAATAATTACCAAACATGATGTCTAAGTTAGTAATAATGTAAAATTAAATCAAAATGGACAAGATGGGTCACATTAAAAGAAAATTCTCAATTCATAGTTTGTAATATACCCATCCAAATGAACTATCATGGAGGAAAATTACTAGTTCCCTAGGTTGGGGATGGAAGCATTAAAAGTTGGAATAAGGGAGCTACAAGACCTAAAATGACCTTAGACTTACAAATTTACATTAAATGGGTCAAATAAATAATAATAAAAAGAAAAGAAGGTGGCATGGGATCATGAGGGCACATAAGAGGTTGTGGGACCCACATGTAGCAAAATTCTCCACTGCACTTGGCATTATTCTCTCACCAATTCGAGTTCAAGATGAAGGGTAACATAATTGGGGGAGTTGAAGAGGTATTATTCATGGCATGAATCATGTAAGGTTGAATTAGAGTGGAAAAGTAACCTCCATTGAAGAAGAAGAAGCATCTAGAATAATTGTGACACTTGGACCTAGATTCCCTAACTCCTATGACAACAATGATGAAGATTCTATGACATCTATGACAAAGTTCAGACCTAATTGCAGACATCTGACATATATGACATGTCAGGTCTAAAAATAGCCTCCAAGAGGGCGCACAAGGGGAGTTATGGTAGCCAAGAGTCCCCCATTTGAATTAATGGAAGATGAGAGATATGAAAAGTTGGACAAGTGGCATTCATGAGAATCTCTTCCTAACTTGAGTTGGGATGAGTCTCTTGGATGCAATTCAAGCTAAGGAGGCCTTGGGAGGTTAATAAAAGACAAGAGGAAAGAAAGAGAGCAACTTTTGATCATTTCTCTTTTTGCAAATTGGAGAGCATAGCTTGTCCATGCTAGTGGAGTGTTTACTCTACTTGCTTTAGTACCAATTTCGAGGGTGAAAGATTCCCATCCTAATTGGAAATTGGAGAGGCCATTCAGACCTTTCATTTGGAGCTACAATGGAGTCATTTCTTGCAGGTTGAAGCTATAGGACTGCTCGTGATCTTCTCTTCTTCAACTTGCTCCCATATCTCTTCCAATTTTCTCTCTATATTCTTGCTCTTGGAGGAAGGGCACACATGGTGAGATGGTGATTTCTTTGGGAGAGTCAAAGATACACCATTTATTTGTAATCTGATATGTTTACTCTGTATTTTATGCTCACAAGATCCTCAAGTCGAAATACCAAGTGAAACTATGTAAAAATACCAAACAATATATAAATGGTGCCATTTTTCCTATATCTTGTTGTGAGAGCTTGAAGTTGCTTTATTTCGAATTGTATCAGACAATCTTTGTGATTTTGTTGATGTATGGATAGACATTAATGTCCTGAAGAATTTTCATATATATTGTATAAGTCTTTGGAACATAAATCTCAAAATTCATAACAAGTGGTGGAGTTTCCTAGCTTTTCCCCCTATGTGAAGACATGTCTACAAATCTATGATTTATGGGAGTTTCAGCAGCCTTTAGGAACTGGTTAATGATGCATTTGGGTGACCATTGAAGTCCTTTGACCATTCCATGTCTCTGTTCTGAAATTTGGGAGGGTCGAACTACATTTGGGAAGCCATTTATGTCATCTAGCATTAGGGGTTTGAACCACGAAATTACTAGTAAATTTCCCTATTTTCTACCGAACTTAAATGAATGTTGCAGAAGTCTTTTGAGAATGTCCAAGCATCCATCAAATTCATTTTTATGTTTCAATACCTTTCAAACACTCTCAGTCCCAATTCTAAATCCTTAGGAGTCTTTTGGAGCCATCTACCCTGGGGGGTTTTAACATCGATTTTCCTAGTAATTCTGTCTTTCATTCTCTAATTGTAAATGCAAGTTGCTGAAGTATTTAGAAAGTGTCCAAGCATATAATAGTTGCTTTAGTGTGTCCAAATACACCTCAATCCACTCTTGACATAATTCGAAACCGTTTGGGATCATTTCGGACAGTTTGGGGCTTCACTAGTCCAAGTTTCGAAAATTTACTAAATTGAGAAAAATTTCAAATTGGGGTCATTACACACTGGCATAATAGAATGACTAATACACTATGTATTCCTCTACCATAGACCACATGGGTTTTTCCATTTGTTGAGAAAACCTCTTCATTTTTTTCATGTACCTCTCTAAGAAGAACATCCAACAACATGAGACCACTCCAACTAATTCAACCTCATTAACTAGGTGTATTAGAAATTGAACCTACAAGTCCTTGAAACTCATGAGTAGTTCCTCCTCAAACACACAAACAATCTCAACTATCTCTTGATGTCACTGTGAAATGCTACCCATATGAATCTTCTTTGATGTGATCCAATGTACATATGCTAATAATTTAGACATGGCACATTGGAGATCCTGGGGAAAGTGATGGTTCACACACTCATGCACAAGAAAACAATAATGACACTAAAAAATAAACACATAGAAGACTAATTTCATGTTAATCTACAGTGGAAAAAAAACACGGTTTCTACATACTTACCCTAAGAAGGTTCAAATGGTCATGTGATTTCAACCATGGAAAATGTTCTTCTACAGTGAAGCGACATTGTAGAGTAGAATCGTAGAAAGAAGGAAGCTTCACACTCGATATAACTTCCTTCACTAGAGAAAGATCATCTTTCTTCAAAATCCATGGGACATCACATTCTTTAAAAGACCAAGATGGACCCGTCTCTCCTTTACTTTCTTTTTTTGTCCAATTCTTTTTCTTAGTATTTGAAAAAGATCTCTCCTAACACCCATTCTGACACATTTTTTGATGATATGTGCCTCCATAACAAAGATGAAACATTTTTTTAAATATATGCATGAGATCTACTAAGTGGGTAATCTTAAGATACTCCCAATATGGTAGATCATAAAATACGTATTTCATTTTCATCCCAATGGAAATTTTCTCAACATAGGTGTCAAAAAATTCTAGATCATCGAACATAGGTTCCAAATTTAGATCGAACAATTTTGCAATTTGTTCACCTTGTCTCTGTCATATGCCCTAATCCAATCACCCAATGTCACTATTTCATGTCTATGGGTTCTCTCTGGTTTACCATTGAAAGCAAATGCTATTCTTCTATAAGGGTGGTCTTCTATGAGGAATACCCTCAAGAAGTCATACACTAAATTTTGTAGGTGTTTGGACCACCTAGCCGTTATAGAAGGTCTAATATGTGACCTATGATCTTAGTGTATACAAAGCACGTTAGCATTGAAGAAAACAATTGCATCGAATTAACTATGACAAATAATATTGTTATGAATATAAACAAATCACACAACGTGCTTACCAGAGCAAACTCCTAATTTTGGATAACCATGCCATACAACATAAAAGATCTCTCCATTGGAATGGGCATTGATACATCGTATTCATATATCCCTTCCCATAATTCATTCAATTCATCCACCAGTTGTTGTAGGTATACATTCATATTGTTCACTTTCCCTCTATCTAGGACTATAAGAGCCAACATAAGATGTTCAGTCTTCACAGACAACCATGGGAGGATATTGTTATTGATCACTACTATTGACCAAACTGATAGTTGGTGTTTTGAAGGGATTACATGTTAACTTGTTACATAGAAATCTTCCACCCTGTGAGCATCAGCATTGTTTGGCCTATAGGATCCATTTTAGTGACTCGGATCCAAGTTTTTATCCTTCAGTGATACCAGTTTGCCGTATTTTTATTCATACCCGCATGTTGCATCACTATAGCATGCGTACCCGCGAGTTGCATCACTATAGCCCGCGGGTATCAAGTAAAATGATAAAAACCATTATTAATTACTTTTTACTCCCAAAAAGCGGTCATTGGGTGACCTTTGGCTCTCCATCTGCCCAAGTAACGTCTCGATAAGTCCTTTCACCTACCTTTGAGAGGACTATATATTGAGCACATATGGCTTATGGACGGGAGGAAGAAGAGAATAGTAAAGGAACTCTAGTGGATTTTTGCCCTATCTTGAGTCTGCACTCATTGATCCTTGTAGTTGTGGACCATTTATGTTCACCTTGCAAACTCCTTTCTAGTTTGAGTTTGTCATTCATGGAGGATTGAAGTGGTGGAGGCACAAGTGGATTGATCTAGATCTTGGGTCAGATTGGTTGCCGGCAAGAGGTCGTATCACTTTGTACTTCTTCTTGTTCATTAATAGAAATGCTCATATTCTAGTCCATTCATGGTGTGAATGTTGTTTATTATACATTGGGTTACATTTGCTTATGATTCTATAGACCATTGTTATTGATAATGTTAATGTCAATTATATATTATATGTACTTGTTGGATATTGGCTGTCAAGACTAATTTGCATATTACAAGTGCACGGATTGAAAGCTCCAACAGGGATCTACATCAAACATTTGGATCGAGGTTGGTTACATTTCTCCATTATCTTAACATTGTCATTTATAATAGCATTGCTTTGAGAATTGAGTAGATTTCTGGTAGTCATCTGTCTGTTGTGGTATTCCCAAGCCATAGTGAGTTTTATCCAATACAAAAATGGCGACTCCACTGGGGAAAACATCCATGTTTGAGAAATTTTTTGAGCATTAGTCCATAATTAGAGTTGTTGTTTATCGAAGCTCTGTGTCACTGATTGGCCGTTAAGATACACTGTAGAAAAATTGCTTTTTCTTAGCCTCTGGACTCTCTGTTTTCCCATTTTCCTTTCCTCACCCACGGGCTAGCTTAGTTCTACTCGTGTCTACCCGCCTCTGTTTACTCTACTGCTCGTGGGTACCCGCAGGTATTCCTTCGACAGTAGCGTGTAACTCCGACTTTTGTTGGTTTATGGCTATTGGTTGTTGCTGGGTGAGTTTGGTTGGTTCATGAGTCTTTGTTGGCCTCTTTCTTGACCGTTTCATGCCTTGGTTGTAACTAGATCTCTTTGTTTCTCTTGGTTGAGCCTTCTTGGTTTTTTACCAATCTTTGGTTTTAGCCTCTTGGTTTCTTCGTTTTGAGCTCATTCCTTTGGCTGGGTCTTGCTGTTTCGGATCTGCTGGGTTGTCTTAGTGATCTTCTCGACACTTCAATGACTGAATAGTAGGATTTTGCTTGCATTTTTTCATTCCATTTATATTGAAAAAATACAAAAATATTCATTTAGTTTTTTGCATTTTCCTTCTTGTTTATAAGAGAAAATACAAAAATATTTTATTTTCATGTACTGCATCTTGCATTGAGTGCTTGTTGCCTTCATTTTAGGTTCTGCCTGTGCATCAAAAAGATAAAAGATTGCATCTTTATTTCAGAATTGTTGGTTGATTTTGCATATTAGTGACATTGTTTTATTGGATAGATGAGTCTAGGATTGGACGATGTTGCATACTATTGAGTCTACACATCACTAGTTTCACGATCATATCCCTTGAGTAATCACAACCACTAAAATTAACACTTAATCATAAAATTGATTAAACTGATTTTATTTATAGGGGACACCAACTAGCATAGGTTTAGAGTCTTGGAATAGATCATTGTGAGTTAACAATCCAAGACTACTAGACGAAACATTAGGTGTTTGACCAGGGAGTGGAGGAATCCATAGTATATATCAGTGTTCTCAGGAAGTTCTACTCAATCCAGAGTTAAGCACGAGGTCATGGGATGTTGGTTGAGGAGATATCCCTCTGATACCGACTGAACGTGGGAGATATATCCAGGATTTGTTTGTATCTGGGGGTACTGGAGGTTCGTCCTCTTGTGCTTCGGGCTTAGCTACCCTGCCCATACAACGGGTCCCGCCTGCGACTGTCCCCCTGAGCATTGGTTATATTGCGGTGAACATAGTTGCCTTACCTAGGTACCGCACAGGGTACTTGCAGTGGTCATGCTGTTTGTATCCTGAGTCAGATAGGGATTGGACAACACAGTTGTGTTCGTGCAGTGGACTTGACCCCGTCGACACAGTGAAGCTTGGGTGTCTCTATAACTGATTCTATTACCTCCAGCTATAGTTTGGGAGTCTCAAGCCTCTCCTAGGTGAGACATACCGGCTCTAGTGTCGGGAGCTCATTTAGCCACTCTGTTTGTCTGCTCTTGGCTGTAGTTTCTCTAGGTGTGTGCTTTTGATTTACTATTTTTGATCGATAGTTGGCCTTTAGGGGACGTTGTGTCTCTCTCCGGAGATAACGTGGCACGAATTCCTACTCTCCGCCGGTCCCGTCGTTTGGCTGGTTTAAAGCCACTGGAACTTACACGCCGTATTGCTAGAGGACGCCGGAGGGCTCCCTTTGAGTCTTCAGATTCATACGAGACTTACGTTGAATATTACATGGTTGCACATCCTGATATTGGGAAAGACCCTTCTACTCCTTCGGGTAGAGTTGACCTTACTTCCGATCCCCATACTCCTCGTGAGGATTGGGGAGGTGATCCACCAGACACCCAACTTGATTCTATTTGGCCTAATCCACTTGACCGGGATCCGTTTGATCCTTCAAATCCAAATAATTATCTTTACGGAATGTCGTACTTACCCGAGGATGAAGAACAGGACGAGCCTTTCGTTCCTTTGTTTCCACATTATTATAGATACGGGAGGCCTGAGACTCATGATGACACTGGCCCTACGATCAACCCCACCGCACTCTCTTTTGGTATGCCTAGTCATAGTACTATCGAACCTTCCACTATGGTTGGTACTCACGCTGGCATTAGTCATAGTGTTAGCCATACTATACCCACTGGGGGCACTACCCTCGCTGGGGGCACTACATTGTCCACCCACTCACATAGTATGGGGACTGGTCGGATTCCTAACCATGCTAATGCTGGAAGACGACCACCTCCTAGGATTACTCAACCTAACCGAAATGTTGTTCGGAATACAACTCACCATCCACCTCCTAATACACGTGTTGCTACTCATCAACCTAGGACTACTTTTGCACATGATATCGTTCCTCCCAACCACGGGGATGGACATATACCGCATACTTTTGCGTCCACTGCCGCCACTAGAGATGCTAATGTAGGGGGTGGGAATATTTCCTATCCACATGTACATCACACCACCAAACCTGCTACTAATCACACTAATGTTGGGGCTGGGAATACTTCTCATGCTTTTGGTCACCACACGACTGCTCAAGCAAATCCTAATGTTGGGATGGGAACATACCATACCATTACGGTCATTACAACACGGTTCCAGCTATGAATAGTACATATATGCCCCATACTCATGGTGGCAACCCTTACTACAACACAGTCGGTGCTGGCCACCAGTATAACCCACCACCCCAATATAGTGCCCAAAACACGCATATACCTGCTTACTCTCAAATGGGTTAACCAGGAGGAGGTTATCAATCCTATGGCCATGGGAAAGCTTATGGGCCGTCAGGTCTTCAGTATCAGCAGTTTAATCCTCATGGTCAAGCTTTTGGTCCATCTTATAACACAGTTCCGTTTAACCAACCTTTTATGGGGGCTTATAATCAAGCTTTTCAGCCTCAACTCCTGTTCCTTGCACGCTTGAATCTCCTGGATCTTTCGAAGCTCACGAATGATCCGGTGTGTCACGACCCTACTTGGCCCCCGATCCCTACCAAGCTTCCTTCGGACATTCCAAAGTTTGAAGGGAAAGGTGGTGAGGACCTGGGAGATCATGTCACGACATTTCACCTTTGGTGCTCCTCCAACTCTTTGAATCATGATTCCATTAGATTACGACTATTTCAACGCACCCTCACGAGGGCAGTCGCGAAGTGGTATGTGGAGTTGCCTGGAAACACCTATAGTGGATTCAACGAGATTGCTTTGATTTTCTTAGACCATTTCCAGTTGCCGGTTCATTATGATACTGGTACTGAGTTGTTGTCCACCTTCCGTTAGAATAAGGCCACACATATTTCTGACCCTGTTCAAGAGTGGCGTCAACGGAAGAGATTAGTGAAAGCCAACATTCCTTCAGAGTTCCTGTTGGAGTGGTTCCTTAAGTCTTTACTCCCATACATTGCTAAGGATGTTTCGATGTTCGGCATTGTGACTGAGGAACAAGCTATCTTGAAAGTCCAGCAGTTAGATCTACTTTATTCTCAGTCTGGCATTTTGTATGACATTATTCCTAACGCATCGAGAACAAGACATGAGCCTACATCAGTTCCTGGACCACATGCCGATGGCATCGTGGGGTCCACATGCACTCGCCCTGTAGACTTGGTAGATAATCAAATGCAAAATTTGTCCCTAAACTAGTCTACTCCTGGACAGGTTCACAACTTGTCCACTTCCACTCCGTCGTCTGATGTACACAATGTGCAATCAACGAAACCGTCAGGTAACCAACAACCTGGTGGTAAGAAAAAGGGGAGAAATAATCAAAGGGGTGGAAACAATGGAAGTAATAACAATAGAAATCGTAATACTCCTCGTAAAAAGAATGCCAACCCTCCTCGGGAAGGCGGTAATGCTGGCGAGGATCGTAAACCTAGGCGTAAGGTGAAATTCCCTTGCAAGATTTGTGGGGAGGATCATCTTACTCACTTATGTCCTTGAATTGAAGAAGCATCGAAGCATTTGGCACAGAGCCCAACTGTGTTGAAGTATCCCCTTCCTCATCATCAAAACATGGCTTCGCATGATCCCACCACTGGTTATGGTACCAATGAAACGACAACATCTTCTTCCAATACTAGTGGTTATGGATGTGTGAATATGGTTCAGTCGGAGGTTTTTGTTGCTACTCGTCAATGCGATTATGGTGCACCACAACCGAATTTGGGGAATGAGCCTCCCCCTCCTCTTGACAATTCCTTGCATATCGAGAAGCCTTCCATTATGCCGTGGATACCGAAAGGTGTTCTCAAGCGCTCCATGCATAATCCTAATGCTCGAGCCGCCTAGAAATACTCCATCGTAGAAGATTTGGGCCAAACTCCGTGTGCCATGTCGGCTCTTGAAGTTTTGCAAGCCTGTCCTTCTCAGAAGCATGCCCTTTTGAGTGCGTTAGGAGTTCAGGATGGGGGAATTCCTAGTATTATCAAGTTCGATACTACTGATGTCCAACCTCGCTTGCCTTACCACGTGGCTTTTCAAATCAAGGTGGTTTGCCTTAAGAGCTTCGTCAAACGTACTATGGTTTATGAAGTTGCCTCCACGTCAGTAATGTCGTTAACTTGTTGGAAAGCTCATTGCTCTCCTCCTCTACTCGCTTCTAAAACTACACTCACTGCATTCGACGGTAGGCCTTTTACGCCGCATGGAATTATCCCTTCCCTTGTTGTCTCCTTGGGAGGTAAGTCCGTGCCTATTGAAGTCGAAGTGGTTGATGCACCCATCGACTACAACTTTTTACTGGGTCGGAACTTGATGTACGCTATGAAGGTTGTCACGTCTACTGTATTTAGAGTTATCTGCTTTCCCCATGAAGGCAATATTATGACGATCGATCACCTGGATTATGTTGGCACTCCTTCCACAGCATCCACGGTATCTGTAGTCCCACAAGTTTCTAATTCTCAGCCGGCAACTGGGAACATAGGTGTTGGAATGTACCCCTCATTGATGCGAACTTTTAACCATTATGCGCCTGTGAATTTTATTGGAACCATTACTGACAATGCATCTCCTCCTTCGAATAATATGTTATTTCGGACCTCCTATTCAAATGATCTGTGGATTTTACCAACCACGAGTTCCACGTCTGGAGACATTGCGCATGTCGGGATGTCTACGCCTTTATCTGTAGCGGAGCTCGCTTACGATCATATCCAACAAACCACTGCAGATCCGGATCTTTCTTCTTCCCAGAAAGTTGAAGAAGATCCCGTTACACTACCAGTTTGGGAAGCCAACTTGTCTTGCTCACACGAATGCCTTAATGGTACTCTACCTTCGGATGAAGATTTTATCAAGTCCATGCATGGTAATGACGAGCCTTGGGAAGATTTCTATCATAAATCTCATTCCCTTCCCACCCTCAGTCTTATTGAACAAGATGAGCCTAATACAACCTGCCATCCATTTGAATTTGGATCCATTCATAGTCTCGTCCAGCCCTGATTTGACATTTGAGTCTGATGAGTCTTTGAGCTCTCCTATAGATCCGCAAATTGGTGCTCCTGAAGAGTTTGATTCTATTTCTAGAATTTCCAACTCTTGTGATGATGAATTTGCCGCTGCAGATTACTTCACATCCTTCAGCTTTGCTCTTCATTTTGAAGATGATCATTTTGATCCCTCAGGTATTGGTACTATGGCACCTTCAGTGGTTAGCTCTACCTGCATTATGTCTGAGGTTAACAATAGTGAAGTTGAAAATTTTTCTACCGCAGTGACTTGTATCAGATTTTTCTTTATGTACGTTTTAGAGATGATCTTGGTACTTGTGTTTCTTGGAGACAGGATTCTTAGCTGGACTTATACTTGGTTATCAGTCCTGTTCGACATTTACTTCGGTCATGGCAGGCATATTCGGAACCTTGCATATAGGTTTAGGGCTCCCCATTGTTATGATGCATTTGATCCTATTACTATCCGAATTTGGAGACACCCCTTTAGTGTCCTTATCTTGCTCATGTTCCTTGCATTATGCATAGCTTTGTCCCATGCGCTTGGAACTAGTCTCGCATGTCCCTGACACGCGTCTTCTCTCATTACGAGCATTCTTCCATATCTCCTTTGAGCTCGTTAAAAACAGTAAGGAGGTCACGAGTTTAATTTTTCGGGCTCATTAAACCTTTACGAAAAAGATTTTTATAAAGTCTTTTTTAAGCCCTTGTTAGACTTTTTCAAATCAAACAAGATTGCCGAGTATACTTGTCATTTCAGACTCGTTAAAGGATTTGAAGCGACATTCACTTAGGTATAAGTTTACCCCTTTTTCGGACCTTTGTGGATTAATTACGAAAAAGGTATACTCTAGTCATACATGACTAGAAGAGTTCTTCTCTCATTGTTTTACACTTTTTCGGGTGAGGAGACTAACTTTACGAAAAAGGACTTCACTTGTATATCATGTTGTGATTGCATTGCATCATCCTGCTTGCCGCTTGAGCCTTGTGCCGGCTCCTGCTTACTTAGTTGTTAGCCTGGTGCCTGAGCACTTTTCCTTGTCGAGCCCTGCAGAGCTTATATATTTTCCCTTCACAATTTGATGACCTTTTGACCCTGAGGGAACATACCCCCGAGTGTCCACATCCTGCACGCACTTCCTTGCATTGAGCATAGGTATGTTCCACTGCTTGGGACTAGTCTGCTAGCTATTTGACATTCGTTCCCTCACTTGTTGTACTATAAGCAATTTTATTCTTTTTCAAGTTTTTCCCAAATATGAAAAATACCAAAAAAATCAAATATTCCAAAAAGTCGGACGAGATTATGGTCACTATTTCTTGTTGGAAGTTGTTGTGTCGCCTTTGAACAGAGCATTCATTCCACTCCGTAGTTGGGCCTTAGGAGCTGTACTTGTTTCTCAGTTTTCTCCACCGATTGGTTAAGCTTCCAGTCATTATGGAGCCCTCTGTAATGCCTCCTGCATTGCACAGTTTATGTCAAGTCTATGTTGCCTGAGTCTATCCATCTGCTCATGCTCTTGTTCAAAGGAAGTACTGAACCAGTGTCGGCCACTCCTCAGATCTCTTGATTATTGCATGTCGGCTATCCTTATTGAGTCAGTCCGTTTCACCTGAGATCTTCCAAATCTTTCAGCATTGCTGGTACCTCGTGCTGGTTGATAGGGGATGCCTTAATTCCCTCCTTCCAGCGAGTCTTGTTCTGTCGACTTCAACTCATTTATTCTGGGACTTGAGGCTTAGAGTTCGGTTGAGTACCTTGAGGCTTGCAGTCATTAGTGGCAGTTTCTCTTGCCATTGATAGTTTTGGGAATACATCAATGTCCCCTGATCGATGGATTCATCCTAGTGTTCAACTTCAACCCATTTATTCACACTCTGATGATTGTGCTCTGTGCCTTGATGCCCATTTTCATTATCAGTGGGTCATCTCATGTCTGTTAATGGTATACTGTTAAGATTTAATATGCTAAGACAAAAAATAGCAGCATTACATTCCATTTCACAATAATAGCATATATATAGGATCACTGAAGAAACAACAAGCATGGCATAAACACAAGAGACACAGATTTATCCTGGGAAACCCTCATGGGGTAGAAAACCCAGTAAAGCTTCCTCAGTATAGATGACCAGCAATATACAAAGATGAAACCCTGAGACATGATCTCCTCCTCCACAATAGCATACCTCTCCTCCACAAGTGCTCTATCCTCAAGTGAGTGAGTGTGTCAAATGAGGAACACACCTCCTCTATTTATACACTACTCTGACATATCTTTTACACAAGTACACGTAGGCTCGTATTTAACCAATGGGTTAAATACCCCACTACAACTGACTGGGACGACCCCTCTAGGGTGGTCTAATAACCCTTTGACCCACATAACACATATAGGGGCCGACCCCCACTGGGGAAGTCTAATAACCCGAGTTACCACATTCCGACGGAGGAATAAACATCTCCGGATATACAATAAGATCTTCACGGAGGAATGAAACATCTCCGGAATAATAAAGTACAAATATAATATTCTTTGAAGTTACAATATCTCAACACTCCCCCTTAACGAGAAGGATATTATAACATCATCTGCACGAGCAAGGAGTCATCAACATCATACATGATACATCTATAAATCATTGGAAGCTTTCTCAACATCATCAGTAACTCAAGCAGTTACTGGAACATCTTCAATACTGGAACATCAACATCTGGATCCTCACGATCATCAGCATCATCATCTCACGATCATCAGCATCGTCATCACACGATCATCAGCATCGTCATCAGCATCACGATCATCAGCATCATCATCAGCATCACGATCATCAGCATCGTCATCACACGATCATCAGCATCGTCATCACACGATCATCAGCATCGTCATCACACGGTCAACAGCATCGTCATCTAGATCATCACGATCAGTAGCATCGTCATCTAGATCATCACGATCAACAACATCATCATTACAAGTATAAATATCATTAATACAAGTATCCTCATCAATACAAGTATACATCATCAATACAAGTATCCTCATCAATACAAGTATACACATCATCAATACAAGTATCCTCATCAATACAAGTATACACATCATCAATACAAGTATCCTCATCAATACAAGTATACACATCATCAATACAAGTATCCTCATCAATACAAGTATACACAATAGTAGCATACCCTGCAACACACAAGATCCAATTACGGGATGATCAATCCCTCTCACTTTAGGACATAGGTCCAAGGATGATACAATCCTGATCCGCTTACGGGATGATCAGTCCCTCTTGGTTTAAGACAACTCTCATGTCTATGGATGATGCAATCCAGATCAACTTACAGGATGATCAATCCTTATCACTTTAAGACACCTCACCATGTCTAGGGATGAGGCAATCCCAATCTATTTACAGGATGATTAGTCCTTATCACTTTAAGACATCTCACCATGTCTAGGGACGAGGCAATCCCAATCTATTTACAGGATGATTAGTCCTTATCACTTTAAGACATCTCACCATGTCTAGGGACGAGGCAATCCCAATCTATTTACAGGATGATTAGTCCTTATCACTTTAAGACATCTCACCATGTCTAGGGACGAGGCAATCCCAATCTATTTACAGGATGATTAGTCCTTATCACTTTAAGACATCTCACCATGTCTAGGGACGAGGCAATCCCAATCTATTTACAGGATGATTAGTCCTTATCATTTTAAGACATCTCACCATGTCTAGGGATGAGGCAATCCCAATCTATTTACAGGATGATTAGTCCTTATCACTTTAAGACATCTCACCATGTCTAAGTACGAGGCAATCCCAATCTATTTACAGGATGATTAGTCCTTATCACTTTAAGACATCTCACCATGTCTAGGGACGAGGCAATCCCAATCTATTTACAAGATGATTAGTCCACTCAATCTCATTTAGGACTATCCTTCCTTTCGGAATTACTGGATTTACTGTCCAAGGATGATTTAATCCACTCAATTCATTTAGGACTATCCTTCCTTTCGTAATTACTGGATTTACTGTCCAAGGATGATTTAATCCACTCAATTCATTTAGGACTATCCTTCCTTTCGAAATTACTGGATTTACTGTCCAAGGATGATTTAATCCACTCAATTCATTTAGGACTATCCTTCCTTTCGGAATTACTGGATTTACTGTCCAAGGATGATTAAATCCACTCAATTCATTTAGGACTATCCTTCCTTTCGGAATTACTGGATTTACTATCCAAGGATGATTTAATCCACTCAATTCATTTAGGACTATCCTTCCTTTCGGAATTACTGGATTTACTGTCCAAGGATGATTTAATCCACTCAATTCATTTAGGACTATCCTTCCTTTCGGAATTACTGGATTTACTGTCCAAGGATGATTTAATCCACTCAATTCATTTAGGACTATCCTTCCTTTCGGAATTACTGGATTTACTGTCCAAGGATGATTTAATCCACAACCATACATTTAGGACCACGTCCAAGGACGACTCAATCCTCAACCGTACATTTAGGACCACGTCCAAGGATGAATCAATTCTCAACCGTACATTTAGGACCACGTCCAAGGATGACTCAATCCTCAACCGTACATTTAGGACCACGTCCAAGGATGACCTAATCCTTAACCGTACATTTAGGACCATGTCCAAGGATGACTCAATCCTCAACCGTCCACCAAGGACTTCATTCTCGAAGACATACATCTACGGCTCTTCTTTAGGACTGAAGTCCAGGGATGATCCAATCCCCTCACATGTTCACCAAAAACTTCATTCTCGAAGACATACGTCTACGGCTCTTCTTTACGACTGAAGTCCAGGGATGATCCAATCCCCTCACATGTTCACCAAGAACTTCATTCTCGAAGACATACGTCTACGGCTCTTCTTTAGGACTGAAGTCCAGGGATGATCCAATCCCCTCAAGTCCACCAAGGACTTCATTCTCGAAGACATACGTCTACGGCTCTCTTTAGGACTAAAGTCCAGGGATGATCCAATCCCCTCAAGTCCACCAAGGACTTCATTCTCGAAGACATACGTCTACGGCTCTCTTTAGGATGATGCAATCCTATATGTCCACCAAGGACTTCATTTTCGGAGACATCATGTCTATGGCCTCTTTTAGAATATATGTTCAAGGATGATGCAATCCTCTTGTCACCTTAGACCATGTCTAAGGACCATCCACCAACCTCTCTGTCGGCATCACTAATATAGGTATCCTCGTCATCGACCTCACTCTCAATGCAGGCAATCTCATCATGAGTTATCACATCACTCCCCCTTTCGAGGAGGGTCCTTTTGAACTATATTAAGTTTGTCTCAGAAAACTTTACTTGAGGTAGAGGTTTGGTTAGTACATCGGATCGGTAGAGGTTTGGTTAGTACATTGTTACAAATTCGAACTTTTGGTTCCTTTCTGCACCATATCGTCTGTGTATAGAAACAATATTCAACCTTGTAGCAAAGGTTGAGATCCTCATCACCCATGGTGATCATTAAGCTCATCAATTGATTATCGATCCTGGGTACCCATACAGAACCTGATTCACACTTCTTCTTTAATTACACCATTAAGAGAATGGTCTTATCTAGCCACTTGGAGCAAACATCTTATCATGATTCTCTTCCTCTTTCTAAGAGAATTTTCTAGCCACAAGCCTTCTATAGTGTGTTTGATTTGTAAATCCTTTTGTTTGAACATCCATCGCTTGTTCAGTGTTCATCATTCATCATGATCTTTCCTACAAATCAAAATTAAGTACATGATTAGTAATACTTCATAATCATCAAATCATATTGACATGATAACCTATTATGCATACAGATATCATTTACATAGTTATGTAACTATTTTGACCAATACTTTGGCACAACACTTTCCCATATCCTATATGCATACAGATATCATTTACATAGTTATGTAACTATTTTGACCAATACTTTGGCACAACACTTTCCCATATCCTATATGCATACAGTGGCTATCTAGATGCCTTCCATCTCTACCAGAACATACTATTGAGAGTGTGCACAGCTCTCAGCATGTCAGCAAAGAGGTTTCATTCTAGACAAGCAACAATGGAATATTTGTCCAACTTACCAATCATATGCATATTAGTAGTATACTGTTCAATGCTCTATGAATGTTTACACTCGGCATGATATATTCTAGGAATACAAATATGCATACAAGCAATATCATTTACTATTTCAAATAACAACTCAAATACTTATCTTTTATGTTTGTGTGGTTGCCTCCCGCTTGATCTTCTATATGTCTTTTGAACTTCTATTCATTCTGTACCACTGTGCATGCTCAAGTGTGCACTAGTGTCATCCTCATGATCTCATACACAGACATACATTCATTAGTATATTCTCAATATTATCAAAACATTCTAGTTCTAAATAATCTTTGAAAATGTATAGTCATGATTATAGATAATATTCAAGGTTTCAAGGAAGTCTTCTTTTACTTCTGCATATTCTTGTTTGATCATAGTACTCTTCTGGTTAATTAGATCATCAAGATAAGAGACATAATATGCATAAACCCTTGATTACTAACTTTATGAATAAGCATAACCAATCATACCAAGTATACTTATATAAGGGATCCTAAGGTAAGATTCTAACTTGTCATAGGAAAACATACCTGGATTAGTATACCTGCTTAGTTATGTACAACATACCTAAACAATCTCTTCAATGATTTAGAGATCCTGAGCTAGAACCTGCATGTCTCATAGGTTAAGCATAATATAACAAAGTCATACATACCTCGTAAGTAGAACAAAGATTATGGATGAGTCTTTGTCTTCATGTTGTCATGTTTTAAGGAGCTTGATTTGTCTTTTGTGATGTACCTGTATCTTGTTAGCAAACGACATCAACCTCATACAACACCATAATGCATTAGTACAATCATATAGCCCTAATCAATGAATGTCTTCGATCATTCACATGCATTCATACTGTTACTAGGGTGATAAGACTATTCTAACATTAATCAAGATTGTACTAATAATTAACATGAAGACAAACACATTATGAACTTAATCAAGAATCAGATTTCAAGACATACCTGAACCTCCTTAAGTCATACCTGTCGAGACTTCTTGTAGTCTTCTTATGTAAGGCCTTAGCCTCAACTCCCCCTGAAACTTGATTTGGAGCTTGATTAGGGCTTGCTAGAGAAACCCTAAAAATTCAATCTTTGACTTTCATGCTTCCGAATGGATGGAAGGATGTGTCTTGCTGAGCTGATCAAACTAGCATACTTCACTTTTGAAATCTCCAAAATTTGACCCCTCAAAATTGCCTTCGAAACTTCTGGATCTTCTGGACAGGAACCCGAATTAGGGTTTGATGAAGCCCACCCTTCTGTCCAATCAAAAGGTTCGATCCAAGGCTCTAAACTCTTATTTTTCTGAGGAGCTTCCAGCCGTGGTTACAGACTTCAAAAATTCCAACTTTTGATGAAGCCCTAATTTTCCATCTTTCTCGTCAAAATCCCGAACTAGGGTTTGATCAAGCCTGGTCTTCTACCCAACCAAAAAATTCGATCTTGGTCTCTAAATTTCGATTTTCCTGAGTAGCATTCAGCCGTGGACTCTGATTCCAAAAATTCTAACTTTCTCCGAAACCCTAAATTCCGGAAGCCAAGAATAAAGGTGCTCCAAAAATAATTCTGTTTTGACAGAAATATGCACCTGATTGTTTCTGCTATAACTCTGAAATTTTTGATCCACACGGTCTAAAAAAAAATTTCTGCAGTAGCCTGACCTGTCATCTTTCCATCCTGACAGGTCTGACCTCAATTGGATTTTCTAAGAGAGAGTTATGCCAAGTGTCGCAACGTAACCTGTTTATGGGATAAAACAGGAGAGCGACTTGTACGAAATTCCACGTGTCACTGTTTGAACTTCGGGCTCTGAAAACTTTTCTTGAGATAGCTCGCCCTGTTATCTTTCTATCCTGACAGGTCTGACCTCAATTGGGCTCTCTGAAAGAGAGTTATGCCAAGTGTCGCAACGTGACCTGTTTATGGGATAAAACAGGAGAGCGAACTTGTACAGCGTTCCACGTGTCATAGGTTCACCTTCGGCCTCTGAAAATGTTTCCTGAGATAGTACAGTCTGTGTACTACCTGTCACTTTTTACGAAATTTCATTTGGAGCTTCCTAGCCCAAGTTATGACCTTTTTTCCAAGGTTACCTGATTTTGAATGAGATCTGGAAGAGGCAGAAACCCTAACTTGTACTGATCATAACTCATAAAGTACAACGAATCTGAGGGTTCCCTTTGGACACAAGGTACCTGGGGATGTTATCTTCAACCTGTAAACTTTTCAGACCCTGAAACTTCACAGAAATGGATTTATAGCGAAATTTCCACGATGACTGGTTTTTGTTATGTAAAACCCTAACCTTCAAATTGTCGTAAGTAAAGCAAGTGTCGTAAGTGCCATACCTTGCCTTCCTTCAGGTTATCTCTGATACCATGTTAAGATTTAATATGCTAAGACATAAAATAGCAGCATTACATTCCATTTCACAATAATAGCATATATATAGGATCACTGAAGAAACAACAAGCATGGCATAAACACAAGAGACACAGATTTATCCTGGGAAACCCTCATGGGGTAGAAAACCCAGTAAAGCTTCCTCAATATAGATGACCAGCAATATACAAAGATGAAACCCTGAGACATGATCTCCTCCTCCACAATAGCATACCTCTCCTCCACAAGTGCGCTATCCTCAAGTGAGTGAGTGTGTCAAATGAGGAACACACCTCCTCTATTTATACACTACTCTGACATATCTTTTACACAAGTACACGTAGGCTCGTATTTAACCAATGGGTTAAATACCCCACTATAACTGACTGGGCCGACCCCTCTAGGGTGGTCTAATAACCCTTTGACCCACATAACACATACAGGGGCCGACCCCCACTGGTGAAGTCTAATAACCCGAGTTACCACATTCCGACGGAGAAATAAACATCTCCGGATATACAATAAGATCTTCACGGAGGAATGAAACATCTCCGGAATAATAAAGTACAAATATAATATTCTTTGAAGTTACAATATCTCAACATATACATCATTGACCGGTAATCAGACGATGTCTCATCAGGTTCTCCTTTATTCACTTGATGGGATTTGCACCGTCGAAGACTTGTGCAGAAGACCCCAGGCGATTGTGGCATTCAATATGCTACATATGACTTTGACTTTACATCTGAGATATCACCTCTCAGATTTCAACAGTTTGTACCTTCAGTTTACACCGGTTGTTTCCTTTTCAGCAGGAGACCATATCTTACTGTAGAGGGATCATGGCTATGATCACTTATGACATGTATCTATTGTGTACTGCCTATTCATGGCCATTGTATCAAATTGTTGTACTATGCCGACATGTATTCAGGGATACTATTGTATTATGACGAGTGAGCCGTTCTTTCCACTTGTGTCGCCATCACTCCACTTCTGAGTTTTATAATGTATTTCGGCCATCGTAGCACTCTCAGTCTCTGACCTCACACATTAGGGGGCATCTATTACATAGAAATCTTCCACCCTGTGAGCATCAGCATTGGTTGGCCTGTAGGATCCATTTCAGTGACTCAGATCCATTTTTATCCTTCAGTGATACCAGTTTGCCCTATTTTTATTCATACCCGCATGTTGCATCACTATAGCATGCGTACCCGTGAGTTACATCACTATAGCCCGCGGGTATCAAGTAAAATGGTAAAAACCACTATTAATTACTTTTTACTCCCAAAAAGCGGTCATTGGGTGACCTTTGGCTCTCCATCTGCCCAAGTAACGTCTCGATGAGTCCTTTCACCTACCTTTGAGAGGACTATATATTGAGCACATATGGCTTATGGACGGGAGGAAGAAGAGAATAGTAAAGGAACTCTAGTGGATTTTTTCCCTATCTTGAGTCTACACTCATTGATCCTTGTAGTTATGGACCATTTATTTTCACCTTCCAAACTCCTTTCTAGTTTGAGTTTCCCATTCATGGAGGATTGAAGTGGTGGAGGCACAAGTGGATTGATCTAGATCTTGGGTCAGATTGGTTGTCGACAAGAGGTCGTATCACTTTGTACTTCTTCTTGTTCATTAATAGAAATGCTCATATTTTCGTCTATTCATGGTGTGAATGTTGTTTATTATACATTGGGTTACATTTGCTTATGATTCTATAGACCATTGTTATTGATAATGTTAATGTCAATTATATATTATATGTACTTGTTGGATATTGGCTGTCAAGACTAATTTGTAGATTACAAGTGCACGTATTGAAAGCTCCAACGGGGATCTACATCAAACGTTTGGATCGAGGTTGGTTACATTTGTCCATTATCTTATTGTCATTTATAATAGCATTGCTTTGAGAATTGAGTAGATTTTTGGTAGTCATCTGTCTGTTGTAGTATTCCCAAGCCATAGTGAGTTTTCTCCAATACATAACTCCATCCATGGTTATGCTTAATCAACATCTCCATATGTCATCCTTGAATTTACCCATCCATGTATCCTCTATATGCTTGATGGCTATTAAATATGTTGGGATTCACATAAATATCGGTGCACTTTTGTCTGAGGCATGCCACCCCTACAACATGGCTAATTCTTTGCAATGAAAGAGCCTTTGAATCCTTGGAATTATAGGCATGTGCCTTAATACTTTATAAGGAGGACCATATGCTTTACCCTTGTCTTATTATGCTCATATTCTAGACATATCTCTTTATCTTCGTTTTCGCCTCTAGATAGAATACAATCATTCAAACATACATGATATCATATCGACTCAATAACTAACCTTTTCAACATTTGTTTTACTTCCTTGCAATTGTTGGGTAACACATTATTACTGGGAAGTACCATATCTTTCAATAACATGTAGTTAGTGGGCAATATAAATGTACATTGCCATCAAATATTTTTAAAATCAACCATTTTTTATGTTGATTGTGTGACAAGAATCCAAAAACATACTTAAAGATTAACTGAAAAGTGTCGAGAAACATGAGTCTGACATGCCATACATTGCTTTCAAGTTGTATAGTAACATTGTTATCCCTAGATGGGTAGACTTTGATCGACCATGATCAAAGAGGGGGGTGGTGGATGTACATTATGGGATTTCGAAGAAAGTATATGTGATATGAGCATCATCCCCTAGCTCATTTTGTTAAAATGCATCTAACAACATTCCCTTCATGGCAGTCGTATCCCATAAGAAAGCATGCATACCAACCTCTAATCCATTCCCTTCATTGCCAACATGTGAATAATCCGTTTTACTGTAGGCATTCTAAATTGACGAGTCGGGACATAGTGGGAATTGAATAGGTGCTTGATTCGACCATGCTTGGTATGTTGCCTCTCTGTGCTATGCTCGTTTTGTAGCCTTCTCTTGATTTGACATTGTAGTGGGGTGCAACGAAACATAGTATACATGTCACTCGTCGTCATAATTTTGATTTAAAAAATATTGAATAATACATCGATGATATTAATAAACACGGTGCAATTAGTTTGTTCAAACATCATAGCAAACAATTATTAGAATTAACATTAAAAAATCTCAATAGTACATGTGCAACCAACCGCTTTACAAAACAAAATGTTAAATTGAGCAATAAGTTTACATTAACTTCATTGAAAATAAATAAATAAAAAATTAATCAATGCTTTTTTTTTGCGCCCCAAGGGGACATCTAAAGATAGTCCTAATGCAAGGAATCTTTGATGAGTGGTTGGTGGTATATGAAAGTTATAGTCTATTAACAACTCATCACCAACAGAAAAACTATATATTGCATGTACAACACCAAATCTAGATGTTTTTTTTCATAAAGAACTCCTTGTCATTTGAGTGCTCTTTGAATGGACGATTTGCACTAAATAATGAGCACCTACAACTATTTATCAACACTGCAATGTAACTCCCATGAGTGCATGGACGACCATCGATATATAACAGGTTCTTTATGTTACAGTTTCATGATGCATAACGATTCATGCACATATTATACATGGAATTTTATGTTTGTATTTAACAATATTCAAGTAATTAAACCAACAATAAAGAGGACCACAAAGTGGCATAAGCGTTACTAAATGTTTGGGAGGAATGAATACATGTGAAAGGGTAAACAACCCAAGATTTGCAACATCTATTTTAGACTTTTTAGTTATATAATTATTACCACAAAATGAGAATTCATTTCCAAGATCAAACACATGTAGACAAGATGGCCAAGTGCCATACAAAGCACGGTTGTAAGAGGTTTGGTATTTACTTTGCAAATGGATAGGAAGAGAGATTTCATCTCTACTCTCGAACAATTGACCTGGCTCCGGTGTGTACTTGGACATTTTTGCTCTCATCTGATACAATTTTTTGGATATCATAGTATAGATATTTTGGGTGGTATTGATATCATACTTTGGATCACTAGAACTCTCGATTGACTCAATAGAAAGAGACGGGTTGGTCAATTTAAGATGAAACATAATTGTTTTGGATTCCAACTTTAAAAAAAATGATCATATAAAAGTGTTGCTACATGTCTTTTCTATATCACCTAGTGGATTTTTTACTGTAGTGGGAGGTGTTAGAGAGTCAACATTGGGTAGTTGATCATTAATATAAAAACTCAATGTGACACGTCGAGGGTTCTTCTTCAACCCTTAACATTTTGAACAACCACATACTATTAGGGTGTCATAAAAGAGATCCAATTCACGATGAAGTACCATCAACTCATGATTGTGGCTAGAAGATAGCATGTTTCTATTTACAACAACATAGCATTTAATGTTGTAAATGTTGGGATATATATCACCCAATTTGAAGCACCTTTCGATTGGATGGTATATATCCCAACATTTACAGCATTGAATGCTTTGTTGTAAGGTGCATATTGTTTGTCGACCAATACAACCCAAAACATGCACACATTTTGTGGAAAAAATCCTCGAGGAAACCCTCTAAGCACTTTCTTGCGTTTCATAAATGGTACATGGGTAAATCTCAACGATGAACAACATGTATGCATAGCCCTAAGGGACCTAGGTGGATTCGACCTTGTGACCTCCTTGTCCAATATGTCTTCGACATGACAAATCAAACCATGCAAGCTCTCAGACCCAGGTGGACCCACTGATGAACAACAACTATGCATAACCCTAAGGTACCTAGGTGGATTTGAACTTCTGACGTCCTTAACCAATATGTCTTTGGCATGACAAATAAAACCATGTGAGCTCTCTCTCTCTCACTCTCTCTCTCCTCTCTCTCTCATACACTCACTCTCTCACTAGAGCACACACACACTCTCCCTCTCTCTCCATCTCTGTTGATGTATTTGTAACTTCGGAAGATATTCACTTGTATATTGTATGTATTACATTTGTACTTTATTGTATCCCCAACGGAGATGTATTATTCCTCCGATTGGAAGTGTCGTCAAGTGTACTTGCAAGTGTCGCAAGTTATATTGTAAGTGTCATAACTTATACTTGATGGGTTATTAGACCACCTTGTTGGGGTCGGCCCTGTATAAGTCATGTGGGTCAAAGGGTTATTAGATCACCCTATTGGGGGTGGGCCCAGTCAACATAATGTTATGTGGTTAAGTTAGGTCTGACCTAGTTGAATAAAGTTCAAGTGATGTAATGTATAAATAGAGAGTGTGTCTCTCTCATTTCACACATTCTATTGTTCACTCACTTCACATTAGTGAGAGAAGAAGAGGATGCACACAAGTGGAGGAGGAGCATGCTGCTGTAGATATCTATCTCTTGAGTTTGATCATGGTGATAATTGTATTGATGCTTATTCTATCTCTAAGGAAGTTGTGGGGTTTTTCACCTTCTTGGTTTTCCCCGGTGAAATGTTTTGTGTCTCTTCTCTCTTGTCTCTTATGCTTGATATGTTGTACATGTTCTTTCAGTTAAGATCCTATCTTAGAATGTATTAAATTCTGAAAAACTAACATGGTATCAGAGCTAGCCTGAAAGAAGGCATGGTATGGCATTTATGACACTTGTTGCACTTGTGAAGCTAGGGCTTGATATAGAAAAAACCAGTCATTGTAGCACTTTTGCTATAAATTCATTTTGGCATAGTTTCAGGATCTAAAAATATTACAAGTCAAAGTTAAGATCCCCATGTACCTTGTGTCCGAAGGAGAGCCTCTAATTCGTTGTACTTTCAGATTTATGATCTGTACAATATAGGGGTTTGGCCTCTTCCAGATCTCAGTCATAAACAGGGGACCTAGGAAAAAAGGTCACAACTTGGGCTAGGAAGCTCCAAATGAAATTTCATAAAAAGTTGCAGGTAGGGAACGAACTGTACTTTCACAGGTCCGATTTTCAGAAGCCGAAATTGAACCAGTGACATGTGGAACTTCGTACAAGTTCGCTCTCCTATTTTATCCCATAAACAGGTCATGTTGTGACACTTGGCATAACTCTCTCTAAGAGAATCCATTTGAGGTCAAAGCTGTGCGGTTGGAAAGTTAACAGGCCAGGCTACCACGGGAAGAAGTTTTAGACCCTGTAGATCCAAAAATTTTGAGTTACACCAGAAACAATCAGGTGCATATTTCTGTCAAAATAGAATTGGATTCTGAGCACCTTCATTCATGGCTACAGGAATTTAGGGTTTCAGAGAAAGTTGGAATTTTTGTAATCAGAGACCACGGATGGATGCTCCTCATAAAAATTGAAATTTAGAGACCAAGATCGAATTTTTTGGTTGGGCAGAAAGCCGGGCTTGATCAAACCCTAGTTCGGGACTTTGATCGAAAAGGTGAAAAATTAGGGCTTCTGCAAAAATGAGAATTTTTGAAATCTGTGACCATTGCTAGAAGTTCCTTGGAAAAATCGAATTTTAGAGCTTTGTATCAAACTATTTGGTTGGGTGAAACTCCGGGAAACTCAAACCCTAATTCAGGGTCCTCCCTAATGAATCCAGAAGATTGAAAAGCAAATTTTGTTGATGTATATGTAACTTCGGAATGTATTTCATGTATATTTATTGTACCCTTATAAGAGATGTGTTATTCCTCTATAAGGAAGTGTTGTCATATGTATTGACAAGTGTCGCAAGTGTGTGTACTTGCCGATGGGTTATTAGACCACCATGTGTGGGGTCGGCCTTGAAATATATATTATATGGTTGATGTACCTAGCTAGACAAGTCGGCCCCATAAGGTCACTGGGAAACAGACTAGTATAAATAGAGATCGGGAGATCTCTATTTGGATCACTCGGAAACTCACACTTCTCTCACTCAGAAAGTGGTGCACTAGTGAGGAGGAGGATCATCTGCTACTAGGAGACTATCTCTGTGTATTTTGGTTGTACTTTGGTTGAGCCATTGCTCCCTCTATCTCTGAGGAAGTTGTGGGGTTTTTCACCTTAGGGTTTTCCCCATGGAAACTCTGTGTCTCTTGTCTCTCATGATTTTGATTCTTGTGATGATTGACATGCTTGTTATGATTGTTATGCATTGATATACTGTACATGTTATTCTCTCAGTAAAGATCCTAGAGTATTGTGAATTAATGCTAAAAATTTAACATGGTATCACAGCTAACTTGAGAAGAAGACATTTTGCAATGACATAAACTTGAGTTTCTTGTTTATTGGGTTTCTCTCCACATATTTTGGAAAAGCAGTATAGTATATTGACTCTACTCATCAAGGAGAATCTATATGTCCAATCAGAATTCAATTCTGAGCATTTTCAGATTTGGCCCTAAAAATTAAGGTTTCCACAAAAATAGGAATTTCTGAAATCTGAAGACATAGCTGGAAGCTCCTTGCAAAAATCAAAGTTTAGAACTTTGGATCGAGATTTTTGGCTGGGTAGATCTCTGGGAAACTCAAACCCTAATTCAAGGCTCTCCTCAATGAATTCGGGAAGACAGAAAGGCAGTTTTGAAGGGTGTAGCTTTGCAGATCTCAATTTCTGAATACACCAGGTTGATCAGCTCATCAAGGCGCATCTTTCTATCCTTTCAGAAAGTTGAAATTCACATTTTGAATTTTTAAGGTTTTTCTGACAAACCCTAATCCGGGACCAGATACAGTTTTCAGCAATTCAAGTGGTAAGACCTAAATCTTTTCTATTTCCATTTGAAGTACTCTTAAGATGTCTCACCACACCAAGCTTGAGGATAAGCTTGAAGGGGCTGATAACTTCCGAGCCTGGAAGTATAGGATTGGGTTAATCCTAGAAGAGAATGAGTTAGACTCATATATAAAAGAAGACATCCCTATCCCAGAGGATGAAGAGGCTAAGGTATTGCATAAGAAGAACTTGGTCAAGGCAAAGAGAATCATTGTTAATTCTATCAAAGACCATCTCATGCCCCATGTGTCTTCTCTAAAGACACCAAAGGAGATGTTTGACTCCCTGACCAAGTTATTTGAAGGGAAGAACATAAATCGAAAGATGACTTTGCGGAATCAATTGAAAGGGGTCAAGATGTCGAATGGAGAAACCATTCAATCTTACTTCTCCAAGGTATCTTAGATCAAGGAACAACTTGAAGCTGTGGATGAAGTAGTGGACAATGGTGAAATTGTTATAACCACTTTGAATGGCCTACCTAGGTCATGGGACTCCTTTATTCAAGGAATTTGTGCAAGAAAGAAATTGATCTCTTTCAGTAGACTGTGGGAGGAATGCTCTCAAGAAGAAGCTAGGCTCGTGGCCCGAAAAGAAAAGATGAGAAATGAAGATCAAGCTCTCACAACACATGCCAGGAAAGGCAAGTCCAAGAAGGAATCATCTCATAACAGGAAATTCTCGCACCACCATTATCATAAAGATAAGAAAGATCTCAGATGCTTCAATTGCAATGAGAAGGGACACTTTGCTTCAGATTGTCCCAAGAAGAAGAAAGACAACAACAACAACTTCAACAAGAAGAAGAAGAATAACAAAAGAAGATATCATGCTCATGCGGCTGAGGAAGATGAACCTCCAAAGAAGAAGGCTAGGGAAGAAAGTGATGATGACTCATCAAATGAAGAAGAATATGTTCTGATCTCTGCTGTCACAGGTACTATTTCCCATGGTTGTAATGATTGGTTGATTGACAGTGGGGCTTCCAAACACATGACTGGGTTTAAAGAATCTTTTGTAAACTTATCTGAACATGAGTCACCCCAGTAAAACTTGGGGATGATTACCAATACCCTATCAAAGGAAGTGGTGAAGCCTCCTACAACTTAGATTCTGGAAAATATTTAAAGATGAACTTTCTTTATGTACCTGGACTCAAGAAGAATCTTCTCTCCATCTCTGCATTGGATGCAAAAGGCATGAGGGTTGCATTTGTAGATGGCCAAGTCCTAATGTGGCCAAAGGGTAAAACAATCAGTGATGCAGTAGTGATTGGAGAGCAAAAGGGAGGATTGTATAAATTTAAGGGTCAACCGGAACATGCCATGGTGCATGAATCCATGGAGCCAAGTGAACTTTGGCATAGAAGACATGCTCATATGCACTATAGGGCACTTCCAATTGCAAGCAAGGCTGTAGAGGGTCTTCCTGAAATCAAGACCAAACATGAAGGTGTTTGCAAAGGATGTGCAAAAGGTAAGAACATTAAGAAGGATTTTTCAAGCAGTGAAAGCAAGGCAAAAGGTATCCTGGAAATCATCCACTCAGATGTATGTGGTCCTATGTCTTCCAGTTCTCTGAGTGGGTATGTTTACTATGTCTCTTTCATAGATGAATTCTTTAGGAAGACTTGGGTCTACTTCTCAAAGAACAAAGATGAGGTGTTTGATAAGTTCAAGGAATTCAAAACCTTGATGGAGAATCAAACTGACAAGAAGATCAAAACATTCAGATCCGACAATGGTGGAGAATTCACCTCAGGTGACTTCAAGAAGCTTTGCAACGATTCGGGGATTAAGAGGGAGTTGATTGATCCTTACAATCCACAACAGAATGGAGTTGCAGAAAGGAAGAACAGAACAATCATGGAAGTAGCAAGGGCAATGCTACATGACCAAGATCTACCTATGCATCTATGGGCAGAAGCAGCTAGAACATCTGTATATGTGCAGAACAGAACACCCCACAAGATATTGGACAATAAGACACCAGAAGAGGTCTTTTCTGGTAAGAAACCTGAAGTCAACCATCTCAGAATATTTGGTTGTCCAGTATACACTCATGTCCCAAAGGAAAAGAGGACCAAGCTAGATCCTTCAGGAAAGAAGGGTATCTTTGTGGGTTACAGTGAAAGCTCGAAGGCTTATAGAATATACTTTCCAGGATTCAAGAATATTGATGTCAGCATGGATGTAACATTTGATGAAAATTTAGCATTCATCAAATCAAGGAAGGCACCTATTGAAGTTTATGAAGAACCTAAGGAAACTAGATTTCAAGACACTACCATGACTGAAGCAATTCCAGAAGTTGTTCGTGTGTTTGAAGATCCACAAGAACCTGTAGATCCACCCCATGAAGATAACTCTCACAAGAGGAAACCTGCATGGGCTAGAGAGCTCATTCAGGATGTAGAAAGATTCGGCATTCCAGAAGAAGAACACAAAGCAAAGAAGAGAACTAGATCACATACCAACTATGTTGCTTTTCTTTGTGACATCATGAATAAAGAACCTTCCAGTTATGAAGAAGCAGCGGAAAAGAAAGAATGGAAGGATGCCATGGTCGAGGAATACCAATCAATAATGAAGAATGATGTTTGGGATGTTGTCCCAAGACCTAAAGAGAAGTCTGTTGTGACTTCCAAATGGATCTACAAAATCAAGCATGCTGTAGATGGCAGTGTAGAGAAATACAAGGCAAGATTCGTAGCTCGTGGCTTCTCTCAGAAAGAGGGAATAGATTATGAAGAAACTTTTGCTCCTGTAGCTAGGTACACTTCCATCAGAACAGTACTTGCCCTGGCTGCAGCGATGAAATGGAAGATACACCAGATGGATGTCAAGACTGCCTTCTTGAATGGTGTAGTTGAGGAGGAAGTGTATGTGGAGCAGCCACTCGGTTTTGAAACACATGACAGGGAGTCATATGTGTGCAGATTGAAGAAATCCTTGTATGGATTGAAGCAAGCCCCCAGAACTTGGTATGGTAGGATGGACAGTTTCCTATCTAGTTTGGGCTTTACCAAGAGTAAAGCGGATTCCAACCTTTACTACAAGGTTGAGGAAGGGAATCCTGTCCTGTGGTTCTACTCCTATCTGTGGATGACCTGTTTGTAACAGGAGATGACAGATTGATTGCAGATACAAAGAGGAAGCTTGCTGCTGAATTTGATATGAAGGACTTGGGAATGATGCACTATTTCCTAGGTATGGAGGTGTGGCAGAGTACAGATGGTGTCTTCCTTGGACAAGGGAAGTACACTGTAGATATCCTGAAGAGGTTCGGGATGATGGATTGAAAGGCCATGGCCACACCTATGGCATCGAATCTGAAGCTTCTATGTGATGCTTCATCTGAGCCGGTTGATGTCTCTCTGTATTGTCAGATGATTGGGTCCTTGATGTACCTGACAAACACGAGACCAGATATTTGCTTTGCGGTGAACACATTGAGCCAGTTCCTGACGGATCCAAGGAGTGTTCACCTGGTTGCTATAAAGCATATTCTGAGGTACCTGAAGGGTACAGTTGATTATGGGCTCAAGTATGAAGTGAATCAAAAGTTTAACTTGCAAGGTTATGTTGATTCAGATTGGGCAGGCAGTGCTGCAGATAGGAAGAGCACATCTGGGTGTTTCTTCAGTATGGGATCAGGTGTGATCTCTTGGCTCAGCAAGAAGCAGTCCTGCGTAGCACTGAGTACAGCTGAGGCATAGTATGTTGCAGCCTGTTCAACTAGTTGTGAGGCGGTATGGCTTCGGAAGCTACTGCCTGAGTTATTTGATCTCCCATTGGATGCTACTAGTATCTTCTGTGATAACCAGAGTTGTGTGAAGATATATGAGAATCCAGTGTTTCACGATAGGTCGAAACACATAGAGATCAAATATCACTATATCAGGGATATGGTGCAGAGAGGAGCAATAAAGCTCCTATATGTTGCGACAGATGAGCAGATTGCAGATGTACTGACGAAGCCACTAGCCAGCCAGAGTGAAGTTCAAGTACTTCTGGGAGAGGCTTGGTGTTCTTCAGATCAACGACACTTCAAGGAAGAAGTGATGGACACATTTGATGAAGCCATTCCAAGCATGTTGGAAGGAGGATCCCTCACATGGCTGTGGACGTAAGCGCTGGATGATGAGCATCAGGACGATGCTACACTTATTGCTCTGTATAAGCATCAGGATGATGCTGGATATGATCAGTTGGATCATTTATATGTATATGTATGTACGCATCATGTTGGATGCTGGATATGATCAGTTGAATCATTTATATGTATATGTATGTACGCATCATGTTGGATGTTGGTTATGATCAGTTGGATCATTTATATATATATGTATGTACGCATCATGTTGGATACTGGATATGATCGATTGGATCATTTGTATGTATTTTGTATATGCATTATATTGGATGCTTGGACCATGTATCTGTATATGTATCAGGTGGATACTATGTATGATCAGGTAGATCATGTATATCGATATATATCAGTTAGATGCATTGTGTGGATCATGTATCTATGTATGTATCAGGTGGATACATTGTATCATCAGGAGGATCATGTGTGATGATATGTATCAGGTAGATACTTGGTATGCATCAGGTAGATGCAGTGTATGATCAGGATGATCATGGATGGCGAGCTTCAGGATGTTGCTCCAGATGACATGCAACAGGATGTTGCAGTGATGATGATCAGGATGATCATGTGTACATCAGGATGATGTATGGTGAGTATCAGGTTGATACTCTGTGGCCATGGAACAGGTTGTGCAGATAAGCATGTAATTTGTGCCCTGGGAGATTTGCAGATAGTCTTTCGAGGTTTTGCCTATGGCATGTAATTTGTACCCTGGGATATCTGGAAAATGCTCTTTCGAGGTTTTGCTTGGGAGGATATATAATTTGTGCCCTGGGAGATTTGTAGATACTCTTTCGAGGTTTTGCCTATGGCATGTAATTTGTACCCTGGGATATCTGGCAAATGCTCTTTCGAGGTTTTGTCCTATGGCATGTAATCTGTGCCCTGGGAGATCCGATAGGTTGAGCCATGTGCTCGTAATCAGTCCTGGGATGCTCTTTCGAGGTTTTTCCATGACCACATGTAATTTGTGCCCTGGGAGATCCGATAGGTTGAGCCTTGTGCTCGTAATCAATCCTGGGATGCTCTTTCAAGGTTTTGTGGTGACCACATGTAATTTGTGCCCTAGGAGATCCGATAGGTTGAGCCTTGTGCTCGTAATTAGTCCTGGGATTCTCTTTCGAGGTTTTGTGATGGGGTCACATGTAATAAGTCCTGGAGATCTGGACAGGATGAAAAAGGCCTCAGATTCTCTTTAGGGTTCTTGCTAGTCAAGAGGCTCTTTTAAGGTTTTGTGATGCACGTAATAAGTCCTGAGATTTCCACAGGATGGCCAGTGATGACGAAGACCTGCAGGTGGTGGGCCTACATCCAGTATGAAAAAGGACTAGCTCTGTAGAACTTCCTATGACGAGTAGATTCAGATATTGGTTGAGATAGAAGCAGTAGTGACGATGATGATGACGATGATCCTGAGAAGAAGACTTGTTTAGCATATCTGTGTCGAGAAATACCTTCCTAGTTAAGAGGGAGTGTTGATGTATATGTAACTCCAGAATGTATTTCATGTATATTTATTGTACCCTTATAAGAGATGTGTTATTCCTCTATAAGGAAGTGTCGTCATGTGTATTGACAAGTGTCGCAAGTGTGTGTACTTGCCGATGGGTTATTAGACCACCATGTGTGGGGTCCGCCCTGAAATATATATTATATGGTTGATGTACCTAGCTAGACAAGTTGGCCCCATAAGGTCACTGGGCAAACAGACTAGTATAAATAGAGATCGAGAGATCTCTATTTGGATCACTCGGAAACTCACACTTCTCTCACTCAGAAAGTGGCGCACTAGTGAGGAGGAGGATCATATGCTACTAGGAGACTATCTCTGTGTATTTTGGTTGTACTTTGGTTGAGCCATTGCTCTCTCTATCTATGAGGAAGTTGTGGGGTTTTTCACCTTAGGGTTTTCCCCACGGAAACTCTGTGTCTCTTGTCTCTCATGCTTTTGATTCTTGTGATCATTGACATGCTTGTTATGATTGTTATGCATTGATATATTGTACATGTTACTCTCTCAGTAAAGATCCTAGAGTATTGTGAATTAATGCTCAAAATTTAACAAATTTGGGGGGTGAAACTTTGCAGTTTTCAAATTCTGAGTATACCAGGTTGATCATCTTATTAAGGCGCATCTTTCCATCCATTCAGAAGTTTGAAATTTGAAATTTGAAATTTTAGGGTTTCTCTGACAAACCCTAATCCAGCTCCAGATCCAGTTTCAGCAAATCAAAGTGGATTGGGTTAATCCTGGAAGAGAATGAATTGGACACCTGCATAAGTGAAGAAGTTCTAGTTCCAGAGGGAGATGAGGCTAAGGCCTTACATAAGAAGTCTACAAGTAATCTCGACAGGTATGACTTGAGGAGATACAGGTATGTTTTTGAAATATGTTCATGATTAAGGTTATGCATATTAGGATGAATATTATGCATATTATAAAAGTTGCATTAATGAACAACATACTACTAATATGCAAGTAATGGGTAAGTGGCCTATGGTACTGTACAACATTCCATTGCTACTTATCTAGAATGAAACCTCTTTGCTGACATGTTGGGAGTTGTGCACACTCTTAACAATGTTCTGGTAGAGATGGAAGGCATCTAGAAAGTTACGGGATATGGATAAATGTTGTATTAGAGCATTGGCTAAGATAATTGCATGATTGTATGACATATATTCTTATGTGTAAGATTTTGTTCTGAAAAAACTATGATAAGTTTCTAATCCTGCAATTGAATTTGACTTGTAGGAAAGACCGTGTGCCATCACCTACAAAAGAAGGACTACAACATTTGTTCCAACAACGAAGTTAAAAGAAAACTATCTATTGAAGATATTGAAGAACCCGGAGTTCCCAGGATCCGGGATACAATAATGGAAGAATGCCATGATCGAGGAATACTAGTTGATCATGAAGAATGGTGTTTGGGATGTGGTCCCAAGACCTGAAGTGAAGTCTGTTGTGACTTCCAAGTGGATCTATAAGATCAAGCATGCTGCAGATGGTAGCATAGAGAAATACAAAGCGAGGTTTGTAGCTCATGGCTTCTCCCAGAAAGAGGAAGTGTATGTGGAGCAGCCACTCGGTTTTGAGACACATGACAGGGAGTCATATGTGTGCAGGTTGAAGAAAGCCCTGTATGGCTTGAAACAGGCACCCATGACTTGGTATGGCAGGATATATAGCTTCCTATCCATTTTGGGCTTTACCAAGAGTAAAGTGGATTCCAACCTTTACTACAAGGTTGAGGAAGGCAATCCAATGATACTACTATTGTATGTGGATGACCTGTGTATTACAAGTGAGGATAGACTGATTGTTGATACGAAGAGGAAGCTTGCTTCCGAGTTCGAGATGAAGGACTTGGGTATGATGCACTACTTTCTAGGCATGGAGGTTGGGCAGAGTGCGGATGGAATCTTCCTTGGACAAGGGAAGTATGCAGTAGAGATCCTGAAGAGGTTCGGGATGATAGACTGCAAGGCCATGGCCACACCTATGGCATCGAAACTGAAGCTTCTGTGTGATGCTTCATCTGAGCCGGTTGATGACATGATGTATCGTTAGATGATTGGGTCCTTGATGTACCTGACGAATACATGACCAGACATCTGCTTTGCGGTGAACACCTTGAGCCAGTATTTGACAGATCTGAGACATGTTCACCTGATAGCTGCAAAGCATATTCTGAGGCACCTGAAGGGTACAGTTGACTATGGGCTCAAGTATGAGGCGAATCAAAAGTTTAACCTGGAGGATTATGTTGATTTGGATTGGGCAAGCAGTGCCATTGATCGGAAGAGCACTTCGGGGTGCTGCTTCAGTATGGGATCCGATATGATCTCTTGGTTTAGCAGGAAGAAGTCCTATGTGGCACTGAGTACAGCCAAAGCAGAGTATGTCGCAGCTTGTTCGGCTAGTTGTGAGGCAGTATGGTTGGGGAAGCTACTATATGAGTTATTTGATCTCCCATTGGATGCTACTGGTATCTTTTGTGGCAACCAAAGTTGTGTGAAGCTATCTGAGAACCCTGTGTTCCATGACAGGTCGAAGCACATCGAGATCAAATATCACTATATCAGGGATATGGTGCAGAGAGGAGCAGTGAAGCTCCTGTATGTTGCAACAGACGAGAAGATAGCCGATGTGTTGACCAAGCTACTGGCCAAAGTGAAGTTTAAGTACTTCAGAGAGAGGCTTGGTGTACTTCAGATCGAGATTCCTTCCAAGGGGAAGTGATGAGTCCAGAGACACAGATGCACATGAGCCATTCTCACATGGTGGTAGGTGTGTCCTCCCATGGTGTAGATATAAGGGTTTGGGCCATTCTGACATGGTTGAAGTGTGTATTCCCATGGTCGTTGATGTAAGAGTTGTTCCATTCTCGTATGGTTGAATGTGTCTTCCCATGGCTGCGATATAAGTGTTGTGCCATTCTCGCATGGTTGAAGTGTGTCTTCCCATGGCTGCAATATAAGTGTTGTGCCATTATCGCATGGTTGAAGTGTGTCTTCCCATGGCGTAGATATAAGTGTTGAGCCTTTCACGGATGGTTGAAGTGTGTCTTACCATGCCGGTGAGTGTAAATGATGTGTGATGTGCATCTGGGTTGTGCTCCGTGGACAATGAGGTGATCTGAAGACAATGAGGTCACAATATGGTACACAGGTTTTGCAGAGGCATATAATCAGTCTTGAGATGCTCTTGTAGGTTTTACAGAGGACGTGTAATCAGTCCTAGGAGATCTTGCAGGTTTTGCAGAGGTAGTGTAATCAGTCCTGAGGTGTACCTACTTGATGGCTTGCTCGCTGAGATGACATGATCAGTATGATCATGAGTATCAGGATGATACTCCGTGGCCGTGGACAGATTGTGCAGCTGCATGTAAAAGATCCTGGGAGATCCGATAGGTTGAGCTGTGTGCTCGTAATCAGTCCTGGGATGCTCTTTCGAGGTTTTGCCATGACCACATGTAATATTTCCCTGGGAGATCCGATAGGTTGAGCTGTGTGCTCGTAATCAGTCTTGGGATGCTCTTTCGAGGTTTTGTGGAGGTCACATATAATATTTCCCTGGGAGATCCGATAGGTTGAGCAGTGAGCTCGTAAAAGTCCTGGGATGCTCTTTCGAGGTTTTGTTGACGCACATAATAAGTCCCGAGGATTCCACAGTATGGCCAATGACGATGAAGACCTACAGGTGGTGGGCTTGCATCCAGCATGAAAAAGGGATGGCTTTGTAGAACTTCCTATGACGAGAAGAATTATGAGATAGCACCAGTGATCGAGATGACGAGTACAACAACAGTGACGATGATGCTCCGTGATCCAGTGATGATGATCCAGCTCCAGTATTGAAGAATTGTGCCTATATGTATTGATGACTTGTGTCAAGAGAATACCTTCCTAGTTAAGAGGGAGTGTTGATGTATTTGTAACTTCGGAAGATATTCACTTGTATATTGTATGTATTACATTTGTACTTTATTGTATCCCCAAGAGAGATGTATTATTCCTCCGATTGGAAGTGTCGTAATGTGTACTTGCAAGTGTCGTAAGTTATATTGTAAGTGTCGTAACTTATACTTGATCGGTTATTAGACCACCTTGTTGGGGTCGGCCCTGTATAATTCATGTGGGTCAAAGGGTTATTAGACCAACCTATTGGGGGTTGGCCCAATCAACATAATGTTATGTGGTTAAGTTAGGGCCGACCTAGTTGAGTAAAGTTCAAGTGATGTAGTGTATAAATAGAGAGTGTGTCTCTCTCATTTTACACATTCTATTGTTCACTCACTTCGCATTAGTGAGAGAAGAGGAGGATGCGCACAAGTGGAGGAGGAGCATGCTACTGTAGATATCTATCTCTTGGGTTTGATCATCGTGATAATTGTATTGATGCTTATTCTATCTCTGAGGAAGTTGTGGGGTTTTTCACCTTCTTGGTTTTCCCCGGTGAAATGTTTTGTGTCTCTTGTCTCTTGTCTCTTATGCTTTATATGTTGTACATGTTGTTCTTTCAGTTAATATCCTAGATCAGAATGTATTAAATTCTGAAAAAATAACAATCTCTCTCTCTCTCTCTCTCTCTCTCTCTCTCTCTCTCTCTCACCCACCCACACACACACACATATGAGTTCTCGGACGTAGGTGGACCCATCGATGAACAATATGTATGCATAACCCTAAGGGACCTAGGTGGATTCGACCTTGTGACCTCTCTCTCTCTCTCTCACTCTCTCTCTCTCTCTCACGTGAGCTCTCAAACCTAGGTGGATGTCACAACCAATCTAGTCGTACTACAAATTACCCCAATGGATAAGTCATCCACTTGAAGATAACTCCATAAAAAATATAATTGATGACTATATAAAAGATGATGTTTACAATGACGGTGTAGCCCATATAAATAGGCTTACATGGTGGCATATTCACCAAAGGTGTGTGTCCCTTAATTAAATCTAATTAATGTTATGTTATTTTATTAATGTTAGGGTGTAGCCCATATAAATAGGCTTACATGGTGACTATTCACCAAAGGGGCGTGTCCCTTAATTAAATCTAATTAATGTTATTATTTTATTTGTTACAATGCCTTCCTATTCATAAATGCTTTGTCCTCAAAGCATATTGATGAAGAAGATTTACGCCATGTGTTTGTAATGTTGTCGCATCTTTCCTTGTTGTGTCATCGTTGTTGGTACGTGTCGATACATATTTCTGAGTGACAGGCACATCTTTCAAAAAGTAGATGGGTTGATCCATCCCAAATTGATTCGTTGTTGAACCTTAAGCTTCCATAGTGAACTGACATCCTAGAATTTGAGTGCATTGGTGTTCGTAACTTCTGTTAGTTAGTGACGACTTTTAGGACATCAACTTTTATGATTTGGATGTCGATAGGGAATTCTTGTAACGACATTTTCCCTTATCATGTTTGTGTTGTCTTCTTGGTTTAATTTTCAAGTATGCTTTTCTTCAACTGGGGCGACATCTTGAGTGGTGATATGCATTGGATCTGTATGCGTTCCTTTTCCCACAAATTGTAATTTTGAAGATTTTGATGTCTTGTTCTGTATTTATTCTAATTTTCTTTTTAGCAGTTTATTATCATTCTGAATCTCCTTAATCAATTGTTCTTGTGACTTTTCTTCCTCTTGGGATTTCTTAAGTTGTTCCTTAAGATTTTCATTATGTTTTTGAAGGCAATGATTTTTTTCTTGCTTCTCTAGAAATTTTCCTTCAACGTCTTCATTAGAGTGCTCTGTCTTCCAACTATTTTTCAATTTCTTGATTTTTGTAACTAATGTCTTGTTATGATTTCTTAGTTGAAATATTTCTTTAGTTTGCTTGATAATGTGTTATTGACTTTCGTAATTTCCAACTTGTGCACCTTTTTAGTGTCGTCATTCTTCCGTTGGAATTCTTTTATCGGTCGTTGAAGTCGACATATCTTTGATTCTCAGTCTTTTAATTGTTTCCGGATGTCCGCAATTTCTTCATCTTTGTCGTTTAGACTTTTGTGTAAGCGCACTATATCTGCTTTATTATCATCAAATTCCCTTTTTATCTCTTGGTTTTGTAATCTTTGATTGAAATATTTTTCGTCCTTAAATTCGTCAACTTGTGCAGATAACCTTTCTATGCGATCCTTTTGATTAGAAATGATCTATTCACTGGTTTTTTTTAAGATCCTGTAATTTACTTGTCATTTCCAAATCTTCATTCATGTCTTGTAATTCTTTATTGTTTCTTCGATAACGTTTTAACTTCGCTTCTAATTTTTCTATCTATAACTATAATTGAAATTCCATGGTCTTCAACTTTTTTGGTGATAAATGGTCTTCTTTTGACTTTGACTTCTTCGATGATGAATAATATTCCTTTGAATTTGACTGCTTTGACGATGAATGGTCTTCCTTTGACTTTGATTTCTTTGGCAATGAATGGTTGTCCTTTGACTTTGAATTCTTGTCTTTTTTTCCTTTTTATACAATAATAATTGTAGTGAATACAGTTATTAAATTATTATTAGCATTATTATTAAAAATTGAATAATAATAATAAAATATAATATAATAATTATTATATAATAATATATATTTTTTACTTTGGAATATAGAGCCCCCCCCAGTTTTTAAATAAAATTATAATAATAATAAAAAAAATTATAATAATAATATTATAGATTTTTTTGATAGGATTGGTGTTAGGGTTTTGGTGAGCAATGTAATGGTACTAGGGTTAAAGAAATGTTAACAAAATAATTTTATAATAATAATATATTATTATTATATAATAATAATTTCAACTATTTTTGGATTGGATTTAGGGCTAGCGTGGAGGCGGATGGAGTTAGGGTTTACGTGGATTGCGAAGGAGGAGGGACTGATAGAGGAGTAAGAGGTGTCGATGGGAAGGAATGGAGGGAGTGCTGGAGCATATTGCAGAGAGGGGGGGAAGCAAAGTGATGGATGATGGGAGCGAGCCATAGGGAAGAGGAGGAGTCATTGGTGTATGGGTTAGTGTGCAACGACGAAGGCTCGAGGTGCAGGCGGATGGGAGTCTGCAGGGGCGGTCATATGGGGTGTGTGTGCAACACGTGTAGGAGGAAGGGAGGGATGATGGAAGGGTGCGGTGATGGAAGGGAGATTAGCATGGAGTGGAGTATGGCGTTAGTGTAGAGAGGAGGGGTGGAGTGTGTGTGGGGAGAGAGAGAGAAGGATGGAGGGAATTGGTCGCAGTATGGAGGGGAGTATGGTGTGGCGTGGCTGGGCAATGATAGAGACGTGGGCGCGGATTGAAGAAATAACTGTGCGTAGGAGAAAGGGGAATGAAGGGGCGTGGGGTTAATAAGACTTGGTGAGAGCAGGCATGGGTGCTAGGTGTGGAATGGATGTGGAGACGAGGATTGGGAAGAGTGGGCGGGTGAAGATGAAGTGAGGGATGAGTATGGTGTGGCATGGCTGGGAAATGCTAGAGACGTGGGCGCGGATTGCAGAAATATCTGTGCGTAGAAGAAAGGGGAATGAAGGGGCGTGGGGTGAGTGCGACTTGGTGAGTGCAGGCATGGGTGCTAGGTGTGGCATGGATGTGGAGATGAGGATTGGGAGGATTGGGAAGAGTGGGTGGGTGAAGATGAAGTGAGGGATGAGTGATGGGCATGGAGGAATGGAGGGGGAATGGGAGAAGGAAGTTGCGATCACGGGGTGGTGGTGAATTTGTAGGGAGTGAGGGAGTGTAGAGAAGTATTATGAGGGAATTGGAGCATGGAAAATGTAAGTGAGTGAGAATGGCTAAAAGCCAGTTCCTGGTCAAAAAACATGAATTTAAGAAACTTGATAGTTTATCTAGGAGTCGGGATCAGCGCTCTGATACCAATGTCACAACCAATCTGGTTGTACTCAAGACTACCCAAATGGATAAGTCTTCCAATTGAAGGTAACTCCATAAAAATATAATGGATGAATATATAAAAGATGATGTTTACAATGGGGGTGTAGGCCGTATAAATAGGCTTACATGGTGACTATTCACCAAAGGGATGTGTCCCTTAATTAAATATAATTAATGCTATGTTATTTTATTATTTTATTATTATAATATTATTATTATTCATTATTTTAGTATTTTATTTGTTACAATGGACCCACCGATGAACAAGATGTAAATTTTGTTGGATCCCCCTCTTCCCCAAAATACCTAAATGAAGGAGCAACTTCTATTAAGCTAACCCTTTGGGCTATGCTCACAAACACACATTTTTTAAAGTGTTGAATTCCACTCATTGTGTGGATATTAAGTGTTCAAATGGAAGAAGTTGGTACCTTGTTGGTGCTTTGTGGACTTCCCCCATCTTCCACGATTTTTTAGATAAAGGGCATTATTAACCGCCAACTACAATAATGGTTTGTAACCTTATAAGATTCAGTGGAAATGGATTTCACAACCTCCATAGGCACTATGCCTCGGAGAAAATGATCAAACCAACCTAGCTATCCCTTTGAGATATATATATGTATGTGTGTTTGTCTCTATATAAAATCTCTTGATACTTTTAAATACTCCAACAATATTTTACACGATATAATAGACAACAAAAAGGCTACTCAAGGATGCATGAATTGTTGCATTAATTTTATCAAAATTGATTTACAATATACACTGGTAGAAAGTGGATACCTTATAGAATGGATATGTGTACTAATCAACCCTTAATAGTAGCTCCTTATTTTCTTGCATTGATCTCTATACTTGATTGCACAGTCAAAATGGAATTTCATGTAAACTTTGGACAAGTGGGTTTCAAATTGATTCGTATGACATGGAATCCAATCAAATTAGCCATCCATGACATGATCATCTTGGTTATGTTGGGAATATGGTAGGGCCCATTCATTATCTCCTTTGGCATGTTAACTAACATATCAAGCATGGTGCAATAAAAAATTGGGAAAAGGATGTAATAATTGATGGGAATGTGAAGGGGAGGCACCATTCTTGGAATCCTGTTGAAAAATGTAAATGACGCCAATGGATAGACACAAATGATGAGGGCATGTCGAAGGTACATTGCATAGGGGTTTCACTAGAACAAGTACCCACTAACTAGCAAGTGAACTTTATCCATTGTTTAACTAGCTCTTGTAGCATATACTTTTCATGTTATTGAGTAGATAAATAAGAGAAATCTTAACTTACACTAGAATAATTATATAATACTACAAGAAAAATGCCCTGTAGTGGAGGTCATAGCGGATGTTTTTAGTGTTACAATATTGGCAAAAGTTGTCAAAAAAACTCCGCTACGACCTCCGCTAATGGTAGCTGATATTTTTACAGAGGTCATAACATATACATTTTATAACTAAAAAATTCTTAGCAGCCGGAGGTTTTAGCGAATGTTTGTTTATTGGTGCACAGAACTGAATTTACGCGCACCGATGCGTTTCTTACTAGGACGCATCGATGTTGTATGATTAGAAAAGATGCACTGGTGCACTCAACCAGAACATGCACCAGAATGAATCAAATTTCAACGTCGTACCAGTGCTTGTGTATAGCATATACGCATCGGTGCGTCTTTACAACACAAACGCATTGGTGCAATATTTTACATCATACGCACTGCATATTGTTTCATTATTTTTAAATTTAACGGTGTCGTACATTTATCAGGTCGCATTGGTGCATTTCATACACAATTGTATCGGTGCATTTAATACTTGAACACACTAGTGCTTACAAACTATCAACATGACCTAGTGCAGTTTAACACATCAAATGCACTATCATGCTTAAAAATTAAAAACCAGTAGGAATAAGCTTTGATCGTTCTCGGTGCGCATAAGCAATCTACATGCACCAGTGCGATTCATAAAATAAAATGCAACGTTACTCAATGTTATACACGCACCGGTGCATAATTTTCGCTTATACGCACTGCTGCGCAATGTTAGTATAGGAGCCCCGATGCGACATATATTAGTAAACACACTGAATACGATTCTTTGAAGAATGACTACTCATATTTCATTCAAATATATATATTATATTTTATATTTTTTAAATTATATTATTCATCTGAAATTGAAATATTTGTTTATAGTAAAATTCATTTCAATTTTAATTATTGAAATTGTTTGTTTGGATTAATTTCTTATATCATAGATGCAAGAATATATTGTAATATTTAATCATCCATACATTTAATTATCAATGTACTATTTACGATTGTTGTATGGAATTGAATAATGTATTTTTCCTCAATCTTGAATTAAAATATGCATTTTTTTCTTGGATTTTTTTTTTACCAATGTACCATTTCACATGTAACAATTGACAATAATATTGAAGAATGCAATAGAATAAAAAGTTTATTTTATTATATATCAATAAGAGTGCCTTTGTCATACAAAATACGACAACAATAATCAAAATGTCAACATGCATGTAATTATTGTTACACTTATTGGTAACTCGTCTTTGAATTCATACACTATGTCTAGTACATTATTATACAAAATGTCTTATTTTCACAGACAATTATTTCAAAATATACAACAAGCTATAACAACTTTTTTTCTTTTGTTTGCTGTAATGCCCTTTGACTTGTTGGGCTAGCCTTTGGTCCGAGAAACCAAAACCCAGGGGAATCTAAGCCGTCAAAATCACCCGAGGATCGCACTCGGCCTAGGCCGCACCAACCCTTAGCATGGTTGGATTTAGATGTCGCCTCCCAGGAGCAGCGAGTTTTGATCTCGGGCCGCCTTGCAGAACGAAACCCATCTTAACCGTTTTCTCTACCAGAACTTGACAACAAGCTACAACAACTTGTAATAACATAAAAATTAAATGCAGAGCATCATTCTTCGTTGGAACTATTATCAATGCTCAAGCCACTTGCATTAATTGGGTTATTTGGAAGAATGTTTTGTTGATTGGATTGATTGTTTTCCTCTTCTCCGGCTTCCATCTGCAAACATAAAAATAAAGTATACTGAGTGTATCGACATTACCAGTGGGAATAATGAAAAATAAATAGATAGTATACATTAATGTAAATTGAAAAGCAACATACCATATAAATAATCGACTCATGAATGATACACATTCACTCAAAACCAAATCTCATGCCTTCCATCAACAAGTCTTATGTTGGATCCACTCCATACTTTGTTTCCTGCAAGTGTTATGCCCCGTAAAAAATCATAGATTTAATATAAAATATTTGTGTTGTTTTATTAATTATAAAATGAGAGAAGTAAAACGACATAGAGACTTACAAAATCCACAATTAATGTTTGATACGCTAACATATACTCGCAACCATTGCTTAACCCAATGTCAATCAATTCTTCTGATGGCTCCTCTTTGTATGTTAATGTCCGTTTGAAGACATGCAAGGATTTCCAGTGAAAACAAATTAAAAATAAATAAATATACCAATCACAACCACTACGAAAACTTTATTTCTTACAACAAAATAAAAAATACTCACAAACTTTGCTATCAACCCATTTTTTCCTTGTCATTCTGTCTTGTGTGCTGACTGGGTTCCATTTTCTTTTCTTTTCTGCAACAAAACAATTGAAAATTAATATTTAATGTTGAATTAATTAATGAGATGTATAACATAAACCTCAAAACCAATGATTTCATACATTTGAAGCACGTTGATGTTGAGATGGCTCTTCCTGTGATGTAATTATGTCAATTTCCTTGACCATCTCCTTGTACACTTTATTGGCCATATCTATTGGCACATTGTGCATATCACCTCGTTCATCCTTTGAGATTCTCATAACCTTCCTGAAAATGTAAAATAACATTAAACTATTTTTCTGTTAATATGAAAAATAAATATGACAGAATTAAAATTATTGACTGAATGACGCTTTGTAATAGTTATAGATACATATTCTACATAAACATGTTTAGGAATATTACCTTTTGAATGATTCTTTTTTGTTGTTGTATGTTTTTGCTATTGCAATTCTGACAAGTCTCATTGACCATTGCTCTGGGAACGCCTCTTGTAGTTTACATATGACCTGATTCTTCAAATCATTTGATTGGTTTCTGTATTGTAAGTGAAAAGTACGTATGTACGTTCCCTCATAGTATTATAACATTCTTTGCCCCTTCTATTAACTTCCAGCACCACTCCAGATGAGCTAACGACCAACTTATCATCATTTGCATATTCCACAAAAAAAAATTCTTATGATGTCATTGAATTTTGTTATTGTTAGTCCCTACATAACATTCAACATATGTGAATTGCGTTATTTGAAACATATTAGTGAATATTATTATGTAGATTATTACTCAAATTTCAATAAATAATTCATATTGACTTATTTTTTATTCACCTAATTCATCCCTTTGCAACTTTTCCATCAATGTTTTACGCTCTTCTAGACTTAGTTTGGTAAGAATCTTATCGAGCTTACTCATTTTTTGGCTCTCCATGTCACACATTAACCAATACATATTAGTTAACTTTACAAATAATTCAAACAAATTAATTTAAATACATAAATTAATTAAATGCACTTACCTTCTTCATAATTTTGGATGTGCTCCCAACATGTTGATTAAAGTTGTTGTTCATTGAACTCATAGCATGCTATATATATATATATATATATATTAAAAAAGAATAAATTTGATATCGATGTGCTTGAATACATGAAACACTCGAGTGCAACAATAACCAAAACGCCCCGGTGCGTTAAAATTAAATAGGACGCACCGGGAACAGAGAATCGAGATATGAAAATCGAATTTTGCATTATTGTAAAATAATAAAAAACAACGTGACACAGGTCATATCTGATGCGTTATAGTAAATGCGACACACCGGGAACAAAGAACCGAGACACGAAAAATGACTTTCGCATTTTTATAAAATAATAATTAATGACGTGACACAAATAATTTCCGGTGTGTTATGTTGATGGATGCACATGTGCGTTCATGTAATACAAACACACCAATTTTGACGCGTGCCTATAAAAAAAAACTTGACAAGGCCGACATGGTTATGGATTCAACCAAGAAAGTGGCCCCATATCACCCTATGCTTTCTCTATATAATAACAAGCTCAATAAATCCAAAATCCATAAAAGGTGAAATCGTGATTTTGTATAACAATAGAGGGATTTAAACCCTAATGTAAAATTTTGCAACCACATAAAATGAAAAGAAGCAGCGAGAAAATAAAGGTTGCAGCATTGAAGGTAAGTATGAAGTTATTTTTTTCTAAATCTAGTTAAACTCTAAATAAGGGAATAAGATTTACAGTAATATTTACATGCTTGAATTTTCTGTTATGCAGGATTTTGTTTGATTCACCATACCTAACAAATTTCAACCCTCAGAACTCCTTCCAGTTACTCCAAACTCCTTCCACATAAGTCTCTCTTCCAAAACTCTCCCCTGAAAATTTTGACAAAACAATGAGTTAATGTTTAGGTTTTTGGATTTTAAACACTATTTAGATTTACTTTTTGAAATTAAAATTGACGCCCTTTTTTTAATTTAGGGCAAAAAGAGTTTGTGCAATTTTTTAAAATTTTTGATTTTCGACATTTTCGATGCGCATGTTATCAAGTCGCACTGGTGCGTACATAAGTAAAATGCATCATCTTAACAACAATTTAAAAACCCATGCAGTGGTGCGTGTAAAGTTCGGACTCCCCAGTGCGCTTATGTATAGTAAATGCAATGTAATGGATTATTTTGTAAAAAAATGTATGAAGAAATATCCACTACCAATTGTAGTGGATATTTTCCACTGCGGGAACTTTGGTGGATGTTCTTTAACGGTGCATTTATATTCATTATGCATCGATGCATTTGGTTTATGTGAGCACAGTGGTACGTTTAGATATGAATAAATTCAACGGTTTAATTTGTAAATCCTTTGTTTTTATGTGTCCACTTAAAATTATATATTCATCCCAAATGTTCTTTTAGTATTTAACCACACCAATTACAATATTTCATAATATATATATGTTGCTTAAACTCACCTTATTCTTACAAAATGGTTTCCAAACTATATTGAAAGTTAGATTGTGATATAGTTTTCGAAAGTATCTTAGGATTGTAGAGACGTATATTGATTGTTGATTTGACTCAAATGCAGGAAGAAAATTTTGTAGTATCAAATGGCCAATTCTTCAGATTCCGTCTCATACCATCTTGTTCAAAGTTCGACGAGTTCTCCCTTTCCATCCCTGGTAAGTTCAAGTTTTGTTTATATTTTGACTACTTATTTGAATTTATGTTACTTATACATGTGAATCTGAATATCGATTTATTCTATATTGCAGGATCATGATTCGGGTTCGAGTTCGGATGCACAAGACATTCCACCAGTTTCGAAACGTCGAAAGGTCATGTCAAGAGCAATATATCGCAAGCAGTTCATGGATGAAAATGGGTAGCTTCTTTACCCCGCCAATTGTAAAATGCCATCATCAAGCCGCCATCTTGGTTCATTGACGGTAATTCCTCGTGAGATGGAAATATTTTATGACACCCCAGTAGTTTGTGGTTGTTCAAAATATCAAGGAATGAAGGAGAACCCTCGGCGTGTCACACTCATCCATTACACCAATGATAGATTACTCAATGTCGATGGTCTAATACCCCCTACTGCAGTAAAAAATCCAATATGTGATATAGAAAAGACACGCATGGACACTTCCCTGTGCTCATTTTTTAAAAAGTTGGAAACAAAAACAACTATGTCTCATCCTACATTGATGAACCCCTCTGCTTATGTTTAATCATATGAAAGTTCTAGCGATCCAAAGTATGATATGAATGCCACCCAACATATCTCTACTAGAAGATCCAAAATTTGCATGAGTTGAGAGCAAAACTGTCCAAGTACACACCGAGGTCTGTCCAATTGTTGGAGGGTAGCGATGATTTCTCCATTCCTGTTAATTTTTGTTATAATGTAATGTTTTTGGATTTTTTATTGTATTTATATTGTTAACTCTAACATAGAAAATGGCAAATTGGTAACATTGGTGGAGATTGTAAATCCAAGAATTTTTTTACTAGTGTACTTGAGCTCTACAATGACTTAATTTATGGCCTCGATAACAATGAAATTTATTAACAACAAAATTTAATGTCCTCTCTAATTTCTACATCAATATTTCAATGTTTGTATTTCATGATGTTTTTGTCATAAATAATGCTAAGCATTATAATTGCAAATGTTTTCATAATGACAATAAGAGATAAAAAAATGGCTTGAAGATCATCAAATCAACTTCATGATTAATAATAATAATGTATTTGGAGAATGCAAGTCGTGGCTTTACATTAGTTGAGAGAAAATGGTGTTCTTTTAACTAACTATTTGTTTTTCTTCCTATTAAAGATTTGATATTTGTCATTGTAAAGTGAGCTATTGTCAACAAATTAAAAATCTTGAATGATACATTGATAGGTCATATTCATGTGCATATAATTTAGATTTTTTTTGTGATGTTTATAAACATGATACTATGACAAATTATACAACCAACATAAATCATATAGCTAGTTGTCACAACTTCATTCATTATCAATACAAAATTCATAGAAATATTTAATTCAATGATATTTTTTATTCAATTATTTATGTAAACATAAACATATCATCATTAATATCATTGTCACTCTTAACAAACATAAAAATAAACACCATCATACCATCATTAACATAAAACTAATAAAAATAAGCATGAACGTACCATCATAAACATTACATTACTGCATATTCATCTAGCATATACATCTTACATATTTAAACATCATCTAACACACATATGATCTAGCCATAACATGTAACAAAACACAAGTTCTAGTTTATAACATAATGAACATCATCAAACCTGACCTAACATACACATCATGACCATTAACACATAAATAAACATCAACATAATCATCAATATCAACATCTGCAAAATGGAAAATGACGTAGATATATATATAAACAATAGCATCAAACTGATGATAAATATCAAATATACATGTCTAGTCCACCCCTAGAACCATATCATCATCACTATCTATCGACCCACCAAATGTATCGGCACCTCCAGTGGTAGAGCTAGAGGCATGATTAGTACCTTTGATAGGAAATAAACTATCATGTAGATTAGTAGGAAATACATATCTAAGAATCTAGATCATCCCACCCGATCTAAGCATCATCTCCAAAGCTTAAGGGACTAGTGGATAAGGATCATTGGGATTTGATGGATCAATAGAGGTTGGTTGGTCAGATAGGTATAACGGATCAGATGTTGGATCCGTCGAAGGAGGGGGAGGTGGAGGAGATGATGAAGGAGGTAATGGAGGTAGAGGACATGGTGGATGAGGAGGTGGATGAGATGTCAAAGGTGGAGGAGTAGGAGGTGGAGGCCGAGGAGGAGGTGTAGTGGATGTGGAGGTTGTCCAGTCGAAGTAGTTGATGGATAAGGAGGTGGACTAGGAGGCCGAGGATATCCTCTCTCATCAGACGATGAACTTCCATGAGGGATGGCATCTAAAAGAATGTAAGCGCCAACAATGTATTGCATCAACCTCCTCATATCAAGAGGAAGCATCCTCCATAGCTCAAGGTATTGGTCCTACCTCTGAATCTCCCTAACAGAAACACGTTGAACCCCTCGATCTGCTAATAATATGGACAATCTATCTGCAATGGCTTGTCAGAACCTCTGCTTTTGCATCTGTCGAAGCCCAGGTCTGGATAGCTGAGGCACCTCCGACTGATCATGCATCTCTATGTTCTCATCCTCATCCCGCGGCGAAGGAGGCCCCACATCGCCATCAAATTTTCCAATATCTGTAAAATATATAGTACACTAATAATTAGACAATTTCATTAAACATGAATTTCATATAAGAATTTAACACATATTTCATTTGCATTAAGTATAAAGAGAATAAAATGAAAATAGATCAAATTAAACATAACGCTAAATTTACCTCTATCATTAGGTGGCTCGTCCTAGGTGAAGAAGATGTTGGTACACCCTCTCCAATCCAACCTCGCATGTAGATATGCAACCATATCTAACTGAGGTTAGTCCTCGCCGCCTAGCATGTCAAGCACATTTGCAATAATCCTAACAGGAAATTCTGGTTTCCCCCTCTTGGGCATCATCTTCCACCACATGTGCATACTCACATCTGTCATCAACCTAGGAGGGCATTGCTCAAAATATGTGCTAGTCGTCGGAAATCTCTCAAAAAATAGACAAAACAACTTTGAACCGAAGGGGAAGTTCCCCCACCCACCAATAAAAGCACGACGTTGATTGAGAGCATAACAAAACTGTCGTAAAAAAATAGAAGAGCACATAATGCATCTAGGTGCCTGCACTAAATAATCAATATAATATAATAAAGGGTATCTAATGCGTTGCCCATCACTAGTGTAATGCACGATATTCATCACCAACAAAGAGAGGCACCTCACATCCTCTCTACCAAAAGCAACAATGGAAAGCTACCCACTGCTTACCTGAAAATGAGAAAGCTCGAGGATGTTGTGATCAACATATCTCTGAACATATACAATCTGAGTTGTTGCTACATCTCCAGCTGCAACCTCAGGGAAATGAGGAAGGTCCTCACCTCTCCTAGACAGCCCGGTGATACAGTATATGTCCTCCTCAGTGGGTCGGAACCACTCATCGGGACCAACTCGAAAGGCCTGCCTATGATGATCCTAGCATGCGATCAACTAGGGAAAGACCTTATCGTTCCCCTTGAGTGATGTCGCCTCCTCATAGAACTTGAGGAGGCCGACAACTCTTAAGACATGTTTGGTCTGAGGTGTAATGGGACGAGGGTATAAATCTCTCTCCCTGTCCCTAGCCTCCCACTCTCTATGGAATTTATACTGATCTACCCCTTCCTAGCACTGCTGCTTAGCCTCACGACGATCACGTCTCTGTTTCACATATAATATAAATTAGTCTCATAAGCATACATATAAAAGAATTATATCAAGATTATATCTACTAAAATCAAATATTAATTTTTTTCCAAAAAAAAAAATTGGTGTGCCAAAAATATTATAAAAGCACTGAGTGCAGTGCGCTTATATCAAAATGGCACCGAACTGTGGTGCACTAAAATATGTCTCCCGCATCGCTGGTTATATTTCAAGAAATTTAAATTTGATTTTGACGGTGCGCCTAAATCCTATTAGCGCACTAGTATTCAAACGCATCGCCTTTAAAAAATAATTAATGTAATTGAAATCTATTCACGATGCGTCTATGGAACGTCAGCGCACCGTACAACGGTGATTTGACGTGACATAGGAGCATCGTTAGTTGTAGGTTTAAGGGTTTATGAAAACGTGCCAATGGTGCGCCAATGTCACGTAATTGCACTAAAACCGGTGCACTGACGTGACATGAGCGCACCATATAAATTATTATTAATTTTAATATATGAAATTTTTAATTTTATGAAAACGTGACAACGGTGCGCTTAATGCACGTCATTGCACCGACAAACAGTGCACTGACGTGACATAAGTACACCGTATAAATGATTTTTTTTTTTAATTGTACGAATACTTGTGCGTTAGACATTAACAAGCATTGTCGTTTTGGTGCCCTTTAGTATACTAAACGCACAGATGTTTATGCAATTTTAATGTTTTATGAGGTGTATCAACGATGTGCTTGCTCCACGTCATTGCACTGAAATTCGGTGCTCAAATGTGGCATACGGGCACCGTTTACATGATTATTATGTTTTTAATTGTATAGTTACCGGTGTGTATATTACACTTAAGGGCACTGGAATGTCAGTGCTCGGAAATGTGTAACGCATCGGTAAGCATTTATGCGTTTTAAAATATTTGTTCGTGTCGAGCGGGGCGTTCAAATCGTTCAGCTCGCACCGCGATCGATTCACCCTGTAAAATTTTATAGGGTGCACCATTCAGCGGTGCAAGCCAGGCGACTCGAATGCACCACGCAATTTTTTTATTTTATTTTTTAAAACAAGAAAATTTCAAGGTGAATTTTAAAAAATAAACCGCTAAAAAATTAAATTGTGAACTAAGAAACATTTTACCTATTGAACGGTCTGTCGGGGAGGCATATTAGCGATGTATGGAAAATTTGAATTTTTACGCACGGTTTTGAAAAATTCAAATGAACAGCAACAACCAATAGGAGAGAAGGATGCATCCACATGGACCACGAATGTCATGGAATCCAAGTGGGTGAAGTGCAAGTTGCAACACTAATGCAGAGAGGCTCAAATGCACTGAAGAGGGTAAAAATGAATTTTCCATAGCGTTGTTTTTAATTAACCTTGCACCGATGCGCTCGATAGTAGGGAACACCAGTGTGTCCAAATTCATGAGCATCAAAATGAGGTGATGTTAAAATAAAATATTTTTTTAATAAAATAACAAAATACTTTCCAATGCTTTTGGTTTACGTGCTCGCACTAGTGCGTCTATCGTCCTGTAGCGCACTAGCAATAGTTTTAAAAATTTTGGTTGATTATTAAATTATATATATATATATATATTTTATTTTCAATAAATGGAATGGCAGTGTGTTACGGTCTTCAGAATGCACCGAACTGTTTAACATCCAACGTACAATTTATAGACTTTTGAGATAATTTTTTTAATAAAATAAATTATTATGTTTCAAAAAATAATGGTCGATGCATTAGGTTTGCTACGGTGCACTGGGGCAGCTATCGTTAATGAATGCACTGAGTTTAGTTTTTTACCTAAATATTTTAGTTTTTTAATAAAAGCGTATGCATTGCGGTGGTTTCTACTAAACGCACCGGTGCGCTTTTTTTGTGACGGAACACACCGCTATGTTTATTTGGAAATTATTTTGTTTTGATAATGGTGTTTTTTGGTTGCAGTGTGACATACTAGGAAACCTACTGGTGCGGGTGTGTTGTGAACGCACCGGTGCAATTAAGTAAAGAACGCACCGAAATTAAAACTTCCGCTAAAACCTTCGGCTGCTTGCCTCCGCTAGTGACCTCCACTAAAAACGGATATTTGAGCTTTTTTAGGAGGAGCATACGCTATAACCTCTGCTTCAGGCTCTTTTCCTTATAGTGTAACAAGCTTATTTCCACCCTCTATGTCAACTGGAGTTGGAATTTGATGGTTAAAATGCTTATTATTGGGTATTTTGGTTGTCAAATATGGTCATAAATTTTAATTGTTTGTCTTTCATGATGGATAACTTTACTTTCCATACATATTTATGATGTTTGGAAAAAATTCTAAAATGTACACAACCCTTAAATTAATGTAAGTATAATGACACTTATTTATTTTTTCCATGTTATTGCTTGAGTGGTTGAGTGCTCTGAGCTTCATGTACGATGTCTCAGGGTTGATCCCCTGGGTTAGTTTCCTTTGTTACATGCCTTACCCAAAGTCCCCATCTGCTCAAGTATTATAATACTCTCCAAAAATGGGTTATATTCAGTTAGATGCAAAATTCCATCCCATAAACCCGAAGTGGTGGTGGAAAGGAATTTGGAAGTTCAAGTGCCCAACAAAAGCTCGAATTTTGATGTGGTGTCTTTTAGAAAATAAAGTTCCAACCTAGGAAAATATACAAAAAGGGAGAAAAGATGGCCTTGGTTGATGAATCCATCGATCATCTTTTTATCCACTGACCCTTCATCAAGCAAATATGGGAGGAGGTATCTCTTCTATTGCGCGTGGATTGCGGATGGAAAGGAAACAACTTGGAAAATGCTTTACAACTTTGGTTTGAAAATCAAAATCACCATCCCTTTAAGGCTCTCTCGTTGATACTTTGTTGGGGCGTTTGGTTAACTTGAAATTCTTATATCTTTTAAGAAAAACCTGCAACCCCTGCGGTGGTTGCTACAAATGGCATTGGCATGCTTTCTTACTTCCCTCAGGAGAAAGATCAATTAGGAATCATGATTGTATAGGATGAATCTATACACAAATAGAGCTCGTGGGATTTTTTTGATGGTGCTTCACAAGGAAACCAAATCAGATGCGGGGGTGGTGCTACTCTCTTCTTTAATGATAAACATTATTTTCATCTAAAAATGGGACTGGGTGAAGGAACACACCTCTTAAACTACTACTTCTTTTCACTTTGGAAAAAGGCTATCAAGAACTGCAGGTTTTTGGTGATTCTATGATAGTGGTAAATTGGATCCGTGGCACACAAAAGTGTCACAATATGAGGTTGGTTTCTCTTTTGGAAAAAGTTCTATTCTTAAAGGGACATTTTGATGTGTTTTCGTGTCGTCGTGTTTTCATGGAATGAAATCAAGAAGCGGATAACCTCTCTAAAGAAGGTTTATAGTTGGATCTCGGGAATGACACATAAAATAATTCATAGATGGCACCTCAATCGAGTATTATCATAGGCCTTTTCATGAAGGTCCTGAGCCACATCTTGACCTAGCATAGATTCACCTCCTTCACATAATTTTTGAAAATTTATGATAGCTACAGTTCCATTATTGATAACTTATGGAAGTATTTTGGTATGATATATGGGTGACCTATCACTACTACATGATCATTTTGTGTTGTGTATTGCATTTTTCATCAGAACTTGTTTTGTTTGCGACCGAGACAGTTTTGGTCAGACTTGAATTGAAATATATATATATATATATATCAATTTATTTTTTCCAAAGAAAATCATTATATTTGGTATTTATGCACAAGAAATCAAAATATACATTGTTACATCCTAGGAAAACTCAAAACCTATCTAGCTCACCCAAGCTGACTTCTTCAAACATATATAACCTACATCTGCATAATACAATCAACTACCACACCTCTAGAAAGTTTAAATTTGTACAATAAATCTTGTTCTAATGTTCTAGAAAACTACTTCCAACAAAAAAACACCTCAAAATTCCATATATATGAGAGTTACACTATCATTGCATTCATAAAAAGGTTTTGTTAACATCCCTTGATCAACAAAAATACAGTCCAAAAGACCCAGTCAATAAAAAATTATTTTAATGGCTAGTTGGAGAGTACCCTCCCTGAATTTGTGTTCAAGTAATGTACCCTCCTGTAAGGACAAAGCATCTTTAATATATATATATAATATCAGCGATATACCTGAGAGAAAGAAATAGTTAAAGGAAGTTGTTACCTCCTAGAACATTTTCATGAATGCAAGAAGGTTGACAAATTTCTTATGTAGTATTGATGATTTGCCTAGTCAATAAAAATCTTGGAATCTCCAAAGACCTGAAGATTTTTTAGGTCTCAATATTTTTCTCCTTTTAGTAGAATCTGAAGAGCACAGAATTCAACTCGATTATTAGAGCTTTGGCCAACTACATACTTCATAAAAAATAATGTGAAGAATCAACATAGAGTAATTCCCCTGCTCCACAAATAAGGATTTCCTTGACTTGCTCCATCGAAGAGACCCCAAGGTATTTCTTGATTAATTTGTGGTCTTAGTAACACTCCAGTAGACACTTATTTCGAAACTTTTTAATGATCAACCCATGGTATTCTCACCTAGTGTGTTACTTGTGCAACTGTGGGGACCAAGTCTTGGAAAAACATATATTTGTCGACCCACCAAATTCCATAGAAAAACAAATAAGGGAGATCCAGGTAGGTTAAGACTGACTTATTTGTTACCCAACCAAAAAGGTCAATCAAATAGAGTCTTGTCAACCCACTTTGATGTTAAAACAATAAGTTGTTTTACTCCATTCCAAACCTCGCTATAAAAGGGATATGCCACAAACAAGTGGTCCATTGATTCTTCACTATTCTTGCAAATGATACACATACATAGCCCTACCCAACTTCTATTTTGACCATTATGCCATGTTAATAGGCTACTAGCCAGGGCCAACCATATTGATTCTTGTTTTTAAATGACAATATAGATTCCAAACTATTCTCCACCACCAAAATTTATCACCACTATAATCTTCTTCAATTCTTGCATCATACCCTAAGTTGATAGTGTAGTCCAATGTATTCATATTTTTGGACCATTTAATCCAATCCTATAATGGGCCTTGACAATATCAACTTTCAAAATGGTTGAAGGTAAATTCCTAGCCTTAGTTGTGTACAATCCTTCTAGTGCAATACCCATTGGCACAATGTATTTGACAATTGAAAAGGAAAGAAAACCATTCATCAGAGACAATACCTGACAAAATTCCCTTCAACCTATTAACAATAATTTTGGAAAACAATTTATAAATAAGACTATGTAAAGAATTAGGTCTAAAAACTTCAAAATAAGATGCATATTGTTTCTTATGAATGAGGGATACAAAGGTAGTATTGAGTCCCCCAAAACTTTCCCTAAGATCCTTAACTCTTTGGAAACTATAATCAAATCATACTTGTAATCTTAGCCTCTAGATCCCTATTCATTCCCTCATCTATAAGATTATGAAACAAGCTATGATTTTCATAATTTCTACTATATTAGCTTCTTTGGGATCTTAAAAGAGTGATTTAAAGTGAAGTCTCCCAACCTTTGCAATATATCTAAAGGTATATATTTTGGACCCATTTGGATGAAGGATCTATGATATAGTATTTATATGTCTTCTATGATTATAAATTTTGTGAAAAAACTTTGTATTATAATCACCTTCCTTAATCCAAATGGCTATGCTTTTAAGCCTCCATGTTGTCTCCTCCTTGACCAATAGATCCTTTTTTTTAACCCGAAATATTTGAGAGTCTGAGCTTCTTCCTTTGAAAAGATTCAATTATTAATGTTTTCAAAAAGATCTTTGATCCCTTCCTCCACCTCCTTGAGATCTGTATGAGATTTTGCAGCAAATGTAGAAGCCCATTCCTTCTTTACACATTTAATTCATTTTATGTTGTTTGCAAACTATTTCATGGCAGAATCCCCTAAATAAGGGTCAAATGACTACCAATTTTTAATCACAAGATCCCTAAATATTCTTCCAACAATCGGGCATGGTTAAATTTTTAAGGGCATGGTGGCTTCTAGTCCTCGGAATCTAGGCAGAGCGAGATTGGAAAATGATTTGAAGCTCCCCCTAACCCAACCATTAATTTAATTTTCCATTTATCATTAAAAAAGTGTTCAACCATTGAGAACATATCCAATCTTTTATTTATGCTTTCTCTGCCTCTTTTGGAATTTCTCCAAGTTAGTGAAATCTTGATAGGTTCCATGTCTACAAGTTGAAAAGTCTCAAGTAGGTGATCAATTTAATATTCAAGAGTGTCCCTTCTAGCAACACCCCACGACAAATTCTCAATGATTAAGTCAAATTCAAGTCTCCTCCTACAATCACATTGCCCCTTCTTAGTAAACTAGAGGCAACCAATTTGTCCCAAAAAGTATTATTTCTCCACAGTTACCACACACATTGAGAAGGCTAATTTGTTTCCCCAACTGCTTTAAAACTAGGTCCACCAAATACCCAAGTTTAGAATTGAAGAAGAAGTAGAATTAAACTTAGAATTCCAACCAATAACTAAACCACCATACAAATCTATAGAAACTAAAGTACATAAATTCCAATAATTTAAAACAAACGAAAGGAATTTTAAATCTTTTTTACAAGTACACATTGTTTCTTGTAACATAACTACATCATGCTTATATACATAAAAGAGTCTTTGGGGGATATATATTTATGGGCACCCCCAACCCATTTAACATTGAAACAAAGCATAATCATTTCTTAAATTGTTTATAGGCCTTCCATGTATTTTGGGCCCTAACAATGGACAATTGTTTCCCATCTCTAATCTCCTTTTTAGACTGTGACATAACCATTGATATATGAGATTTCCTCCCAATAGAGGAGGTCATTCATTTATCCATATCTAGTCCCAAACCCTTAGGAGCCTCCTCCCTAGCCTTTTTAGATATTAAATGATATTATGACTTCAAGTATTTTTTTTGGGTATCTCCTTATGGACCCGAGAAGGATTTGGTAAAAGATCCTCTAGATCTTCTTACACACTCTTAACAAAGAATGAATCTAAAGTGGATTTCCAAATGACTACAAGAGGGATTGAACTTCGGTTAGAAGAATCTCCCCCACCAATCACTACAATATAGTCTAGAAAAGAGACATCCTTTTATGAAGAAAGCTTGATCCATGGATAGGTTACTTTCTACATGTGTATTTTCTTTAATATAATAAGGCACCTTATCACAACAATGAGATAAGGAACCAAATTTATCTTCAAGAAGGCACATAAGGGAATCTGAGGGGTCCATACCTTCTATAGGAGAGTTTTACTTTGACATTGATGATTCTAGTTGGATTCAATGATAAGACTGCACTGAGGAGGGAGGACCACCCACCTCTGAATAAACCATGTAGGCCTCTTTACGATCATCCCCAGAGTTCCATGAAATCATTATAAGTGTCTCCTTGTCCTTCACCTCGTCCTTTTTTACCTAGATCTTTTTAGGATTGTTCGAAAAATACCCCCCCATGGACAAGTTGCTCTTAAATGCTCGACCTCATGGAAGTATCCACATTGGAAAGGATGTTTCCAATACTCAAGCTTATGGAATAATTTCTAAGACCCTCACTCTATCACCATATCCTCCATAATCCCTTCCTACAAATCCAATTCAACTGGGATAAGGGCCATCCTCCTATTAGTTTTTTCTAACCACCCAGCTCCAAAAGTGACAAATCCCCCAATAGTATATCCTACCATTTCCATAGTTTTATCATGCTACAGTTCTAGAGGGATCCCTTGTAACAAAGCGCAAACCTTATGCACATTACTTGGTTCTCTTCTTAGGTCAAATCTCAACTCACATTTCTTAAGGAAAAGTACCGAAGGTCTCCACTGCCAATCTTTACCCAACACTAGTAAAACATCCTCCTTTCCTTTCAATTTGAGGAATTTATGAGCCAATACATGGAAAGCATGCATATAACCTAAAGGCCTCCAATTATCTTTCAATCATCACTTTAAAGTCTCGATTTTGATCAATTTGCTCATAAATCTTCCAATTTACATCCTTTGCCATCAGACCTTCTACTTTTGACATTTTCACATCCTAACCAATGATCAACTTCATGTGTTTTGGATGGGATCTAAGATACTTTCTCTTCTTGAACCATAAATCCTCCTTCCCCAAACCCTTAGCCGTATTCGTATCCAAGCCCGCTTTATGATACATCAACCCCTCCGCTATGGAGTATCCTATCTCCTCAAGGCTCAGAATCCATAACTATGTAGCCCTTCGATCGTTTTGCACAAATTCAACTTGCAAGTTGTTAATGGCTAATGTTTTCTCTTGGATTGAGGCCATGTGAAGAGTGAAAGCAAGAGTAACCGTGCCATTACTTCTGGTCATAATATTGTATGAGCTATTAAAATAAACACCTACCAAATCCTCCTTTGCGATATCCTCGAGTACGCATGGTGTACCATCATTTGTCCTTATCGTCAAGGACCTACTACTACTTGCATGTCCCATAGTATGGCAATCCTCTGAAGAATCCACTATCACCATTTCACATGCTATTTTAGACATCCCCCAGATGTCTACAAGCTCTTGATATGTGTAGAAAACAAACATAGGCCATTGCTCCTCCCCTTTTACATACTTGACCAACTCCTCCATGGTGTAAAACTTAAGTTGCTATCCCTAAATCTTTCGCTTCCAAACCTGTGGAACCCCTAACCTCACCATCCTTCATTTGAGTCTGCAAAACCTGATCAAATGATGGACATTCAACTCCCCAAATAATGCTTTAGCATATGTTCAAAGATCTACTTGAGAGGAGTAAACTTTTGCACTAATTCAGAGTAAATCTTGCCTCCCAATTTCATTAAATTTAACAGTTCACTTTGCTATGAACATTTATTTTCTTGCTATTAAATTAAGCAACTTTGTAATCTTTTCTTTGAGAATTCATGTTGATTCGAGTTAAAGAGACAACTGTCACATTTTTTAAGAAGTTGTATAAGCCAGTCTCCAACCCAAATATTGAAGATCAACTGAAAGTCATCAAGCACTATCCTAGGTTTTTCAATCCCAAAGAAGGGTATTTTGTTGGTTCGCAGGTCAGTATTGAGGAGATTAAATATGTTTTAATTTTATTTTTTTTCTATAGATAAAAGTCCAGGCCCTAATGGTTGGATGGTGGAATTATTCACTCTTTTTTTTTATTTGGTTGGTTTGGAACTATTGGAAGTTGTTGAAGACTCCAGGAAGAGGGGTTACATTCCTGTTAACATGAATATGACTTACCTGGCCCTGATTCCTAAAAGAGATAGCCTTGAATCCTTTCTTGATTATATGCCTATATCCCTGTGCAACTTGATTTACAAAGTTACATGTAAGATCATTTCCAACAGAATCAGGTCTATTCTGGCTATGCATATATCAAGAGAGAAATTCGGTTTCTTATCCAACATGCAAATATCGGATGCAGTCAGGGTGGCCCAAGAATGTTTCCATTCAATCAAAAGCAAGAAAATTCAAGCCTTCATCCTTAAATTGGACTTGGATAAACCATACGATAGGGTTTATTGGACTTTCTTAAGATTCGTATTGATCCAAATTGGCCTACTAGTAGATGTGACCTCTTGGATCATGGTGTGTATTGCTTCTGCTTCTTTTGTTGTTTTAGTGAATGGGTTTGCTTCTTCCTCCTCCTCGGGTAGTAGGGGACTTCCACAGGGTTTTCCATTATCAACATTATTGTTTCTTCTCCTTATTGAAAAGCTCAGAAGACTTATTGAAGATAGGAAACAAAAGAACTTGGTAAAAGGTATAAAGATTTCTGCCTCCCTTTTTATTTCACATTTGTTGTTTGTTGATGACGTGTTGATATTTGGAGGAGGAACAAAGGCCAAGTGGGATGCGTATCATGTTATTTCCCTGCTTTTTTTCTCTGCTTCTGGTATGATGATTAGTGATCATAAATCTATTCTTCTTTACAATTGCACATATGATAGAACCTATGAACAAATTGTTCTTTTGTTTCCATTCCAGATGAAGACCCTTGATCTTGGGTGTAAATACCTTGGTTTGTTCCCGAAGCCAAATTGCTACAGGATTGAGGATTGGAATTGGCTCATTCATAAAGCTGACAAAAGAATTAATAATTGTGCCTATAGGTGTCTTTCCTTGGGAGGTCGGCTCATACTTGCACAATCTGTTCTACAGAGAATTCCGGTTTATTGGCTTTCAATGGGCATGGTCCCATTATCTATCATCAATGGTATTAGAAAGCAGATCTTTAATTTCTATTGGGATGGAAAACTGGACTCTTCTAAATTCCACCTCTCTTCTTGGCAAAGTATTTCCCTTCCAAAATCTCTTGGTGGGTGGGGCTTGAAAAATCTTGATCATTTCAGCCTGACTCTTTGTGCAAAAAATATGTGGATGAGTATTCTTGGAGATGGGTTATGGAGCAATGTTATCAAGTTGAAGTATATCAAATGTTTCTCTACCATTCTTTGGTTTAGATCTCCTCCGAAAAGACCTGCTTCTGTTTCCATTATTTGGAGAGGTTTATTACACTCACTCCCGCTTTTTAAAAATTGGCTTAGCTGGAAAGTGGGCAGAGGGTTACAAGTTTTCATCAACATCGATCCTTATGTTGGCTCAAAGGGGAAATTTTCACTCTCTGCTCCTTTGATAACACATCTTCATAGTCAGAATATACAATTTTTGTTGCATATTTGGCGCCATGGGGATTTAGATAATCCTCATTGGATGACGATTAGTGAATTAAATATCCCTATGGAATTTGCAAATGATTGGAATGGCTATATTAAGCACCTTTATGAATATGGGATTCACTTAACATATTCCAATGCTGAGTTAGTTTGGGATTGGTATGGATCCAATGGAATATTAACTGCCCATAAGGCATATAGGGTGATTTACAATTATCAAGCTCACCCTTGTCTGAAGTAGTGGTAAAAAAGGATGTGGAATTGGAAAATTCCACTGAAAGTTAAATGTTTTATCTTGCTCATTTTAGAAAATAAGATCCTTTGCTGGAAAGAGAGGATTTGTTGGACCTGGAATTTGTATTTTGTGCATGAATGATGACGAGAATGTCACTCATCTTTTCTCACAATGTATTTTCTTTAGATCTGTTTGGAGTAATTTGTGTGGAATTATTAAGATTAATGATTGGTGGGCGTCATCAAATTCTTCAAATTTTCAGGACAATTTCTTCCAGTGGTTTCACTCGCAAGCCAGATTCAAGGAACTTCCTCTTTTTTCTTTTTAGGAGATATGGAAGGCTAGGAATATACTGCTTTTTGAGAATATCAACCCTGCTGTCTTGTAAGTCTGTTCAAATATTATCATTGCATTCTGGAAATTCTACAAGGAGAGAGTGGTCAAGAGACCTCGGGTACTGAAGTGGTCAGATGTTGATGATGACATGTCTTTGGGCTACCTTGATGGAGTGACAAAGGATGGCTTGGGTGGTGTTGGAATGTTTCTCAAAATCAAACGTGGCCACTATCTTAATTTATGGATGAGACTTGGACCAACCTCTAACACAAAAGTTGAGCTTATAACTCTTTGGGGTCTACTTTGTTTTTCCCATAAGAGAGGCTTATTAAACCTCAAGTTTGTTGGTGATTCCAAGGTAATCATCGATTGGGTGATTGAAAAAGCCTCTCTCATAATTTGTCAGTTGGAGCATTGGATCTCCAAAACTCGTTCGTTGATCAACTCCTTCCCTCTTATTTATTTTGAACACATCTACAGGGAGATAAATAGAAGAGTTGACTTCTTATCTAAATTGGCCATTGGGCCTATGTATGGCTTTATCCATTATAATGAATTCCTTGAGGATCAACTGGTGGGATCTGGTTCACTTTGTCTCTTTTAACTTTCCTCTGTTACAGGATGATGTATTTGTTATAGTTGGTTTTTGTATCTTGCTGATAGTACTTAGTCTTCAGATCGACTGCAGATGCATAAATTGACCTTTTGATTAAGGCATTGAGGTTTTATTTGGACTGTGGTTATGAAGCTTCTTATCTATGTAACTTTGATTTCAATCCATGAATAACAAGTTATAGTTTTTCAGTTTTGAAAAAAATAAAACATACACATTTTGTTATTAAAAAAATTACAATTTATGATGATGATGATAGTTAATGTCTACTAAGACCAACTTTGATCTATTGGACCCTAAGAAATTACTTTGTTTGTTGTAACAAATTATTCCTATGCTCAAAAAGCTTAGAAAGAAGCATACCTAGGCCACCATAGTTTTGACATGTTAGAAGATTAGAGATGTTATTATTATAATAAAGATTGTGAAATTGTGATGTAATGTGGTTGTATGCAGGGCACTCCAGGAGAAAGATACTTTCACCCTCAATGCTCTTAGTCTCACAAAGATGGAAAATACTTTCCTCTCACGGTGTTTTAGGAATTGTGCAGTGCCTTGTTTCACTACGAAGCTCATGAGAGTTCATTTTTATTTTGTCTATGTTAGTCTTTTTCTTTGAGCTAGTTAAAATAGAGAGATACTTTTGTTCTTCTAGATTAGGGTTAATGACCTCTTTGTAGTATCTTAACTTTCTTTTAACCTCTAAATCCTTTTTCACCCCACATTTTCTCTTTAAACTTAGATGTAACATTATTTTCAATGTTATTGATATTTTGCAGAGTTGTATTTTGTCTATGCCCCAATGGTTTAACCAAGCCATGTTATCTTTATGCCAACCTCTCTTGAGCTACAGGTGGTCTTGACTGGAATTTAAAGTAATTTTAGAGAGTCTCTAGTCTCCCATGCCATTTATCTTGTACTTTTACATCAAGTATCTTGACATAGCGATGCTCTCTATGGGGGGAAGGCCTGCTTCTATATGAAGAATAGGATGATGCATATTTCTTTTAATTATGAGGTTATAAGTTATAAAACGCTTCTGGATTTGCTCAACCTTTCTCTAAGATTCTCTAGAGATGTTAGACCCCCAAAATTCACACCCATACAAGATAATGGGAGAGACGAGAGTTTCAGAGAGGAACTTCTTTTTATCCCACATCGCAAGGTTTGCTAATTTACAATTGTTTTCAAGACCAAAATGAGCTTTCCATCCTCTGTTAATCCTTTCCTCAATGCTATAGTTATAGTTGAGCTTGTGATGAATATCAATTCGGAGATATTTATAAGAAGAAACTTCCTCCAAGTTGTTATTGTCGTATACAAAATTATCATAAGTGACCTTCTTGGACTTGATAATCAACACTTTGTTTTATCAATGTTAACAATCATACCCATTTTAGAGCAAAAATCCTTCATAGTTCTCAAGTGCTTATCAAGGTCAAAGGGACATCTTTCCATAAGAACAATATCATTAGCACAAAGAAGAAGGATGAAGACAATAAGAAGAAACTTCCTCCAAGTTGTTATTGTTGTATACAAAATTATCATAAGTGACCTTCTTGGACTTGATAATCAAAGGGACATCTTTCCATAAGGACAATATCATTAGCACAAAGAAGAAGGATGACGACAAGAAGAATAAACTTCCTCCGAGTTTTTATTGTCGTATACAAAATTATCATAAGTGACCTTCTTGGACTTGATAATCAACACTTTGTTTTATCAATGTTAACAATCATACCCATGTTAGAGCAGAAATCCTTCATAGTTCTCAAGTGCTTATCAAGGTCAAAGGGACATCTTTCCATAAGAACAATATCATTAGCACAAAGAAGAAATATGAAGACAATTCCAGCTAAGGTCATGCTGGCACAACATGTTTCCTCTAAAAAACTTCTAGTTTATCGATGTATATGTCGAAAAGGGTAGGAGAGAGGGGGCAACCTTGCTTAACTCCAATATTACAATTAATATATTTTGAACACTCCCCAGTGCTCTTGAATTTGGCAATGATAGTCTCATACAATCTTATCATGACAGCTCTCAACTCACGAGGAACCTTTAGCTCTTCTAACCTATTCCACAGGTTGATTATAGGAAAGGTATCAAAAGATTTCCTAAAGTCCACAAAGCATCAAAAGAGATTGGATTTATTATTACGATACTCATCTGCAATAATCCTTAATGTAACAAGGTGGTATGTGGTTGAGTGATGTCTTCTAAAACTTTCCTAACCTTTAGCTCGCTTTCCCTCGCTTTCAAGCCAACCACTGATCTTCTTTTCCAGAATAATACCATAGAGCTTTGCTAAGAGAGGTCTAATGATAATGGTCTGATAATTATAGGGGTTATTTTTATCACCACATTTAAAAATAGGAATAATGAGGCTCTGAGTCCAAGGGTGAGGGAAACCTTGCTTAACCGCTAAATTAAAGAGATTGTGTATGTAAGGGATGAGGACAAACCCTTCATTTTTTAAGATTTATGCTTGATAACCTTCAATGTCCTTAGCTTTTCCATTTGCAATACGTCTAACACTGAAATCTATGTCATCTAGCGAGAAAACTTCTTTTGCTTTAGGGGGGTTGGAATGTTATCTTTGACATCCAGGAATTCATAAATCTTTTTAAGATAGGAGTTCCAGTCCTTTAAAGCAATCTTATTATTTTCTTTGTTTTTTCTAGTTAGAATTTGCCTCCAAAATTTCTTAGGAGCAACCTTAGAAAGGTGCAAGAGGTTTTCTCGTATTTTATTAGTGTAGTGTCTCTTTTTCATTTTAATTAGGGCTTTGTATATCTTTATTTTGTCATTTTTTGGGGACCCTTCCATAGCTTTCTTTATTTCACTTGTTGTGTTTTTACACTCTTTATCAAACCAAGGGCTAGTTCATCTATTCTGCTTTTTACCATAGACTTCAATGGAGAACTTGTTAATGGAAGACGAGAGGACCAAGGTGGAATTGTGATAGAGGTCTTCTATATTGTCCAATCTTGAATGACAGAGCAAGTCTTTTTTTAAAGTTATTTAGAAAAATATCACTTTTATTTCTATCGAAGATTAGATGCTTATGGCCATGAGAATTATCGTCTATGGGATAACTATGCATTGCCAAATTAAGGGTTACAATTAAAGGTCTATGATTTGAGTCCGACTCATGCTCATTTAAAATGTCTAAATTTATTATCTTGTCGTAAAGAGGGATATCCAAGATGACATAATCTACGACACTACTTCCAAGCCCATGAATACAAGTCATCTGGCTATAATTAATGATAGTTCTAAACGGTGTAGTCTAAATATTCTAAGTTTTCAAATTTTTTCTAGAGTATATTTTCCTCTTGTTTTGTTCGGAGTTCGGTTGGAAATCTATAGCTATGGAAATTGCATAATTTGGGTACCATGGGACAATTTGAGGGTGCTTAATCTATTTGTGAATTAAAAAACACAATTTAAACACTTCCAATTTTAGATTTTACAATTTTTTTTAACGAGATTCCGACCAAAACCCACTGGAAAGTCCAATGTGGAATAAATAGACTACTTCATTCTAAACAAATTATAAAAATTAATGAAATAAATAATATTTTTTATAAAAATTATAAACAAGGGTAAATTTATGGTATCACAACTTCAGGTTGTTAAACTGTATCCTAAATTTTTTGATGTTCAGGATTCAAGGGATTTGGAAAAGGAGATTTCTTTAGAAGAATTAGAGGAGACCATCAAATTGTTTGCTAAGGAGAAGAGCCTTGGGCCCAATGGTTGGACTGTGGAAATGTTCAGTCATTTCTTTGATATTGTGAGTGTTGATATTCTTAGTATGGCTGAATATACTAGGAAATGTGATTGCATTTCAGGCGCTTTGAACTCTACTTTCATTACTTTAATCCCCAAATGTAAGAATCCTAAATCCTTTGGGGAGTTTAAACCTATTGCATTATGTAATCTGGCATATAAAATCGTTTCTAAGATTATTGCTATGCGATTGAAACCTGTTCTTTCCAAGTTTATTTCGTCGGAACAATTTGGTTTTCTGCAAGACAGGCAGATACTGGATGCTGCAGGCATTTCTCAGGAGTTGTTGCATTCAATAAAGTGTAAGAAATTGAAGGCCATCCTTCTTAAGATGGATTTGGAGAAGGCTTATGATAGAGTTAACTGGGATTTTCTAAGACTTGTTTTTATAAAAATCGGGGTTCCCCTGGGCACCATCAAATGGATCATGGCTTGTGTATCCTCTATGAATATTGTTGTCCTGGTGAATGGAGCTCCCACATAATTTTTCAAATGCTCCAAAGGTATAAGACAGGGTTGTCCTTTATCGCCTCTGTTATTTCTGCTTATTATCGAAGGTTTAAGTCGGTTGATTATTCAAGCTAGAAGGGATGGCACTATTAAGGGTATTACGATTACCAAATAACTTTATCTTTCACATATCCTCTTTGTGGATGATGTGATTTTAGCTGGAAGTGATTATGAAATTGAATGGAGTTGTTATATGAAAATTATTAACCTGTTTTGTAAAGCCACTGGGATGAAGGTTAGTATTTCTAAGTCATGTTTCTATCATAATGGAGTTGAGGATAACATGTTAATTGCTATACAGTAGATGATGCCCTACAATTCCTATGATATTGCTGATGGTTTAAATATCTTGGTTATTTCATAAAACCAAATGGATATTTAATTAAAGACTGGAAGTGGTTACTGAAAAAAGTTGAAGCTTGAATTTCTCTTTGGCATACATGTTATTGTCAATTGGGGGCAAACTTACCCTTGTAAAAGCTGTGTTGACAGGTATTCTTGTCTACTGGTTCGTGCTGCTGCCAGTTCCTTGCTCAGTTATAAATGCCCTAAGAAGATTATTTATAAATTTCTTATGGACAAGTGGTTTGGACAAATCCAGGCTGGTAATGACGGGTTGGGATAAGATTTCATTACCAAAAAGCTTCGAGGGGATGGGGGATAAAGGATCTGGCTTCTTTTAGTGCAGCTTTACGATTAAAAAGCCTTTGGAGAGGCTTATTCGGCAACACTCTGTGGTCTTTTGTTCTTTAGGGAAAGTACATAAAAATGAAGATAAGTCACTAGCTAAGATATCCAAAGAAGAAGTGCAGAAGAGCCTTGTCGATCTGGAATGGATTCCTTAAGATATATAATTGGCTTGCGAAGGACTTGTCCTAGAAAATTTGTAAAGGTAATGAAATTTCTATCGGAATAGATCCTATAATTGGGCTTGAATACTCTTATCTTTTATTTGTGGAAACTCTTTCCATAATAAAAAATCGTGGATACATTACCCTCAACAATATTAAAAAGATGAATGGTAGTGATTGTTGGTTGAATGCATTCGATCTTGGTCTTTCTGGTGTTACTGCTATTGAATGGAATAAATACATTCATACCATAAATGAAACTGGTTGTCGTTTATCCTTGGAGGAGGATAAAATCATATGGATGGGGAATGAAAGCGTTGGTGTGGTGACTGCAAAAACAACATATAAAACCATTATTCAAAGGAAAGGATTTTTTCCAAAACATTGGTGGTATACTAAGGTATTTGGAAGTGGCAGATACCACTGAAATTCAAATGTTTTTCATGGTTTGCTATCCAGGAAAGACTGAAAACTTGGGATAACTTGTTGCTAAGAGGTTAGTCTGGGCCAAGTCATTGTGCCCTCTGCAAAATTTGTTCTGAAACTGCCAGCCATCTGTTTGTTGATTGCTTATTCACAAAGAAGGTATGGAATATTTTTATTGCGGCTTTGGATATCAATAGAAGTTGGGGTCCAGGATCATTTGAGTTTGGCTTGCATCAATGGAACATAAAATTTAATCTCCACATCAATATTCCGATTTTTATCTCTTGGTCTATCTGGTACATGCGTAATTTGGTTATTTTCGAGGACCAAAAACCTTGTACTCTATCGACTTATCTTGTGGCTATAAAACTTTATATGACTTTCCAAAAGGAGCAGGTTCCCTCAAAGATCTGAAATATTGGTAGTTATCCCTTCAGTTTTATGCTCCAGTTCTTTTCTTCGATGGAGCGGCAATTAATGGGATGTGTGCAGTTGGTGGGGTGATTATGCTTGATCAGAACCATTTCTTCACTCTTTATCTCAATTGTGGCAGGGGTACAATTATGAAGGCAGGACTTCTTGCTTTATGGTGTGTGACTAGAGCTGCAAACTGTTTTGGTCTTCCAGAGGTCAAGGTTTTTGGTGATTCTAGTCACTATCAAATGGGCATGTGGTGAGTTTGATTTAAAAGTTGCCTCTTTAACACATTGGTGTATCAGAACAGTTTTTGAGCTCAGAATCTTCAGAAGCATCTCTTTGGAACACATTTTTCGGGAACATAATACTTTAGCTGATAAATTATCAAAGCAGGCGCTGGATGGAGATGTTAGATATCTCATATGGGAAGAATTCCTTGGATCCACGGTTCAGGATTCAGGAATCCTGTACTTTTTTGATTGAGATGTTGGTTTCTCTTGAACTTTTTACATTTTTTACCGTCAGTAGCTTTTGTTTAAGGTGTATTAGAAGATATCCCTCTGGTTTTATGTTTTTTGTGAAAAGTATGGAAGAAGTAATTTGTATTTCATGACAAATCCATCATTGTACTGTTTGATTCAAAGTAATTTGAATATCAATTGTATGTTTTTTCTCATTGAATTTTTTTTTTTTTAAATTTTGAAATAATATTTTTTCCAAATTTAATAATTATTAATTTTCTTATATAATTCTAATCGATTTATGCAAACTTAATATAAAACTTTGACTTTTAGTTCATTCAATCCAAATTATTAAAATTAAAAAAAAAAAATTTCAAAAATAAAAAATAAAATTAACTCACTCAATTGTAGCTATGGGATTTCGATTTCATTTCCTAGTATAGAATTCCTCTAAACATATTTAAATTTTAACACACTATCCTTCTTCCAAACTACCCACGACCGCGTTGTTTAGTAATAAAAATACTAATTTGGATAGAAAACCACAACCATTTCGAAGAGAGTGAGTGGTGGACAGCCATGGCAGCAGCCTCTGCCTCGGCCACGGCCTCAGCGACCAGGGGAAGAAGCTCAGCTTTGAGAGAAACTTCATGCCTATCATCATCATTTAAAGGACAAGGGCTTCTCTTTAACAAATGCTGGTCGCCACAGATGCAGTTTTCTCGTCGACTCGGGCTTGCTCGTTGTAATGCCGGCAATGGAACAGTTCGTGCTCCCCCGGACTTGGAGAAATACGAATATGGGCGCCAATATTTTCCTCTCGCCGCAGTTGTGGGACAGGTTTATACGCTCTCCTTAATCTTATTCCGCCACGGGAATTCTGTATTCCTCGCCTCATGCAATAAAATGACTCATAGACATTTGGTTCTGCTCTTCAACACTTACATGATATAGTCCCAACTGACTTGAGAAATCTGAAATATATAGGGGCCCCTGAGATAAAGAAACCCAATTCATTCAAATGACCACCCTTAAACGAGTTTGGTTGTTCTCATGCGTGGTTTGGTTCTGAGGATGCATGCTCTATTAATGCAATGGCTCGGTTGTTACCAATTTAGGAAAAATAGATGTGGGTACCCTTATTTTATGTATTGAGTGTCAATTATGTTGAATTGGACACTTGTAGAGAAAAATATTTTTGTTTTAATGTTAATGCCTGTCAGTTAGTGTAATTAGAAACCGGTATCTTCTCCTAGAGCATCCTTCCTCGCTTTAGTGCTAACATCACTTAGACGTGCCTGTTTGCTTTGTGGCCATTCTTCTAATTGTTGTTTCTGTCATGCCTTCTTATAAGTGGCATATGCCTTGTTGGCGATTTAGTTCCACATTAATATCGATGCATTAATATGATTAGTTTGATTCACATGCACAATTTGAAATCAATTTGGTCAGATTTTCTATTATGATCACAATTATGAAATGCTGCGGCCACTTTGCACCTACTGTCACTGATCTGTTGTCAATCTTGGCACTTTGTCAAAATATATATGCTTAGGATTGTGGACATTCCTAACCAACTCCTTACAAAGTGGATCTCATGGACGTATGTTCCCATACAATGAGGATCTCATGGAACAACGTGCAAGAATGGTCATTCCCTAGGAACCCTTTAGTTAATGGGTACTCCTCACCAAAAACATATAGTGTGAGTAGTGTAGATCCAAGTGTAACCTCCTCCCTTGGTGTGCCTTTCAAGAAGCTCATCTTCCAATGATGTACATGAAAATAACAATAAAGGACCATGCCAATCCTCCAGGTGTGGTTCCACGTTTCCCTTGGGACAACAAAAAGATGCCAAGTGTCTTCATGCAATGCATGGCTCTCTCCTAAAAGCTTCAATGATGTGAAATGCCTCAAAATATATAACTAATGCCTTGGGATATGTGAAATGCCTCAAAAGTACAATTCAAAGTCCGAACATGCATCGTAATATGTAGAAGGCACCCTAAAAGGTGAATTAATGCTGCATGTCCAACACTGCCTCCAAATATGCGAACTCAACCATAGAGCATGCCTCAAAAGTCATGAGCACCATAACACATGTGAAAGAAAAAGGCAAACATGTAGATTTCCATTTCTCCCAAGCTTGATGAACATGATTATGTTATCATTCATGACTTGTACCAAGATCCCAAAGTTCACATCCTCACCACAATATTTCTAAGAAAAATGCCTTGAAAATGCAAAAATGAGTCTTGCATTTTTAGGCAATAACAATTGGCTCCATATGGGGACTATACACCCCTGTAGGGTCAAAGAGAACTCTAGGATCTCTGACAACTACTATTGTGCATGATGTACCTGTGAAGAAGATAAAGAAAGACTAAGAATAGGTGATGTGATGGATCCAAATTTTCACATCTCCATCACCCCTAGCATACAGTCCAAAACATTCTTGTTCACTTCAGATTTATTACAAAGAAGACTTGGGAGTGTTCGTGTCTAACTAATGACACTCAAGAGACTCTATAAATAAGGCACGAGCCATGATGCCGAAGGGAACATAACATTAATGAAATCTAATGCTCACAACATCCAGCATATTCTTCCTACCCTACTCTATAGAAAGGAAAATAAAATGCTAAGTATAGTTAAAGAGCCAATGTAACCATTGTAACATCTCATCACTAACACAGTATCTCTCCTTATGTTTGGTTATGAGCCAAAATAGGACTATGTCAAGCATTTTGGTAGCATATGCGGAAATCTTTATCATTGCATCACTAGCAATTGAAGTGAGCTCTTGAAGGTTGAAGTAAACATCAAAATCATCCAAAGGTAAGTGTGTGTTGTTACATGCTTGATCCATGTAATATCGAGTAGGGCTGATATAACCTCCGACATGTAATATGGTATCCCATTATGAAGCCATGAATCACCTTCATGGACCATCAAATGCCTCTCCAAAGGTTAATGTACATGCTTCAACACCCATCCTCCTTTGCTACCATGAAAACCACTTGTTGCATTAAGAGGTGCTTTCTACAACCTAGGTGGGTGAGATGTGTCATGTCTGTAATGCATATTGGCTCAAAAAAAATAAAATGAAAAAATATATAATGTAGATTCACAATTAAAATTTAAAAAACATGTCTTAAATGGGACAAACATAAGTACAATTACGAAATAGATCCATATTAAAATCTTCAGCCCAATATTAAAGAGATTGTGACATTTATCCCCATATGTTGGTCCAATATAATATTTTACAAAACTAAAAATAAAGTAATAATAATAATAATGCTTGACAATAATAATATTTAAATCTCATTGGTACCTCCCTTTGTTGTTTCTTTTCGCTGTTTGTAGTCAATGAATTTGTACATCATGAGCATTGCACAAATAGTAATTAGGTGCATTTATAGCCATATGTTACTGCTATGACATAATAAATTAAAAAAAAGGTGACCTTGGTAAAATTGAAAAACTAAAAGATTTCAAAAAATGGACCACTATAATAATATAAACCAACATAGATCCATCTTAACTCTAGATCTATCAAGCATCGAGAGGGACCAAATCCCTTGAGGTGCAAACCTTTTTTAGAGTGCAAAATTTAAGGAAATGTTTGCACCTCAAAGTAATTTGATCCCTTTTGGCACTTGGTAGATCTGGAGTTAACATGGATCTATGCTGGTCATACCTATTACTGCTCAAAGTTGCACTTAAGTTATAAATTCTCAATAATGGGTACCTTAAAGGTGACTTGATGGCTATCACTCTCATCACTCTTCTCCCTTTAGGCTGGTTCTCCTCCAACACAAGGGGGGTTTCCCAGGGAAAAGTGTATATTGAATCTTTAGAATTAAGGGAAGGTGGGTCGCTGAAACTAGTGCCAATCCAAAGGGTGGATGGGGTTAAACTTAACTGTAAGAGGGTTTGATAATTATGGAGAGAGGAGTGGTTACGCTGTTACAAAAGTATTCAATATATAGAAATTTAAAGAAGGCACCCTTCCAAAGGTGCACCACTGCAACTATTACAAATTAGCAACAATAATGTGCAGCCATTCAACAATATAAGATTGCAATAGCCTTTCATGAAATGACTTATAGCAAACCCAATATTGACAATGATTAGCAGCATGTTATAAGGAGGGTTTCACCTCATATTATTCCTTCTTCAATGGCAAGACTGTCTATTATATGAAAGTCATTACAGCAGATTGTAAGAGCAATTTCAACACTCCAATATGTCCATGCAAAATAAAAAAGAAGATGATGAACCTCACCCTTACTAGCCCTTTAACTTCATCCTCCAATAGATTTACAATCAGGCTTGGAGGTGATCTACCTATCAATCCAACCACAAGGAACAAATGGAGAGAGCTAGTCTTTATATAGATTTCTAGCTCCATCTCCTTACCGCAAAATACTAATTTGTGGCTTTTAGATCCATGATTTTCTTCAAGGAACAATAATAAATTGCATGCACAATAGATCCCTTTTAGGAGGGCACTCCTCAAAATATAATAGAAATGCAAGGAAAATATTTTGAATGGGTCTTCATGCCCTAGACATCCATAAACACAGTTCGACCCAAGTAATGACATGTCAGCCTCCTTTGTATTGGTGATTTTCTTAACAAAAGTTGACTCTCTTATCTGACCCATAAGCCTATGTACATGCTATCAGCTGTTATACCATCAATTTCATCCTTCATGCCGTTTATTCAACTATATAGCATTCACGTCAAATAAATCTTCAAACAAACGGAATACTGGATTCAATCTTTTGTGGTACAATCATATAAAAAACAGTGATAGACATGCCTGGGTTGGAAGTGTTGATGAAGGTTACACCCATGCAGCTCATCGTCTTGTAAAACACTGAGATTGATACTGTTATCACCTATTTTGTACAAATAGATGAAACTCCATTGAGCCGCCAGTGTTGGAACACATCAGTGTTCACTTCCAGAGTATCAGGGTTTCAGATGACAATAATTAGCCAATTTTGGCTAGCCAGTTTTTATTTTCAGTCGACATGACCATGGCCCCACGGAGTTTGTAATAAAGTGTACTAGTAGGATTTTGAGTGGCTCGGTTCCCCATGACTTGGTTAAGCAACTAAGGTATTCCAGGGAGTTTTTTCCCTTGTCAATTATACTTTGCCTATAGCCGAGCTATAGTCGATGAGGTTTTCTCCCGCTTCCTCCAAAGCTGGAATGCTCGATTTTGAAAATTTTAGCCATGGGGGGTTGTTAGAGTCCAGCTGATGTATATAAGCCTACTAGACACTATTAGAATAGGTTTTGGTCATGTCCTAAGTCACTAGGACCCTCAGAAAAAATTTTGAAATTTTTTTACCGGGTCCTCCGGTTTTGTTTTTTTTTAATTATTTTATTTTTTTAATAAATTTTTCCATAGTTTAGATGGAAAAATTTCAATTTGTAATATGTCAGTCATCCGGGGTCTGAATTCAGTGATTGAAGGTTTAAACCTTAAGCCAAAAATCATCCATGATCCCCGGATCAGCTAACCTTAAGTTTCGGAAGTCAATTCAGCCTCATAATTAATAATTTCTCAAAAAACTCATATTCAGAGAAATTATTGATTAAAATAATAAAATTGAATATTTTGGAGATAATCCAAATCTCTCCAAAATAAACCATTTTGAATAAAGTAAAAGTCTAAATGACATGGCAAAAAGCATTAATGATGATTGGAATCTTCACCCACCTGATTCAGATCAGTTTCGGAGCACTAGGAGTGATCTACAGTTGAGAAATTTTCCCTCTCCTTTAGCTTGACGTTTTTGTGATGTGGAGGTTGCTCATTGGTTTGAAGAAGGTTCCAAGGAAGAGTGGGGGGGCGCCTTGCCTAGGTGGAGGCCACCTCCCCACTCTCAACCACTTGAAACTCGACTTATGTGATTGTGTATTGCTCCAAGCCAAGATTTGATTGGTTTGTGATTGGAATTTGGATTTTTGTCAAGTGTTATTGGCTCTCCTTTGTGCCAATTCGAATTAGGGTTTTAGCTTTGAGTTTTTGTATAAAGAGAAGCCATTTGGGCTCTCTTCTCATGGAATTTTTTGTGCATCATTACTCTGGCAATTTTGTAACAACTCATAGCAATTGCTATTTTGGAATAAAATAACAACTTTGGAGGTCTACATGGAGTGCTCTACTTGTTCATGAGGATTGTTTTATACATGATAAGGTGATATTGTGCTATTATATTTGCTCATATTGTTGTATTTCGTCATTCTTTTGCTTAGAAGTCTTTTTTAAGACCATAGAATGAACATTTGAAGGTACAAGTTGTTCATTGATGTTGTATTTTATGTGATTTAGAAGTGCAGACTGTAGTCGGCAATATTTATGCATCTTCTTGTCCCATCTTATTTGACATACTAAGTTTGACCAAGTATTCTTGTGAGTTATATGTATTGTGCAGATCTATAAAAGTGAAGTGGAGCTTGAGCTCGGATGCATCTTTCTCCCCTTCACAAGCATTTTTCTAACATGTTTTGCATTTCAGGGCTCTCCAAAAGTTAGATCAGTGGTTCAAGCTTGATCTTGAGAAGTTGTTCTAAGATCCATCCATCAAAACACTTTATTTACACTTGGTTACCTTGGTTCCAAAGGCTCTTTTCTTCAAGCCTTCTCGTTTTCTCCTTGATCTAGTTTACTTGATTTGCTAGCCTTCTTCCTCTAGCCCTTCTTGCCCCTTCTTCTTTCGTCTCCCATCCTTTTCCCCTCCTCCTTCCTCTCGTCCATCTCCTTCTAGCCTTTCTTTCCTTCTTCTTTCCTTTATCCCCAGCTCTCGTCCCTCCTCTCCTTAGCCATCCTATCTCCTTTTCGTTCCTCTCACTTTGTCTTCAAAGTCTCCCTTTCGTCCACTTCCTTTAGAGCCCTAGTTTCACACAAAAAACACAAAAAATGAATTGATACTTAAAAACTCTGATAATTTCTAGTTAGTTCTTTTTTTGTTAGTAGTTAGTAATTTGCATTTCATTTGGTAAGAAGATTTTGCATTTTGCTCATTCTAGGCTTTGCATTTGGTTTATCTACTTGCATTTTAGATCTCATTCCTAAGACTAGATTTGCACTTGCTTGTCATATAGATCTTAGATTTCAATTTTTTTTAGATCTTAGACTTAGTTAAATGTTTTGATTTGACTAATATTAATGGGTGCTTGAAGTTGACTTTTGTTGTAGGTACTTGAGAAGAAATAAACCAACAAGAAGAAGAGCAAAACCCAAAGAGGAAAACTGAACAAATAAGAAGATCCAAAATCAATGAAGAGGATGATAAACATGAAGACATAAAACCACTCTCCTTTGTAAAAGCCATTAAGGGCTTCTAAGTATTGTTTCCATAGTTGTTTTATTTCCTTCAAAAGACCTTTCGAGGGTTTAATTCCCAAAGGCACTTGTAACTCAGTTAATAAAAAGGCTAGGTGGGATAAGACCTCCCACACTTTGTTTCTCCTTCCCCATTTGGGGAAGGCTGTTTCATGCATGCTTTAGTTAGACTTGTTTCAAATTTTCTAGATTAAAGTTTATTTTTTGTACCTAGATTAACTCTCTTCCAAGTTTTTCCTTGAGAAAGTAGCTTGGGATTTGATCCCAAGTGCCACATAGTTTTGTGGCTACTTCTCTTTTCCCGTTAGCAGCCTTGCGGACATCTAGCTAGCTGGAAGGTTTCGGGACAAGTGGTTCTAGTGGTCACCTTGTTCCAAGGTTGATCCCACCTTGTTTGTTTATTTCTTGGTTAGTTGTTCAATTTGGCCTTAGAAAGTGTGCACTTGTTATTTCCTTTCATTACTTGTTTACTTTAGAAAGCGTGCTTTTTCTTTACGTACAAACTGCCTCTATTCTAATAAAGAACAAAGCCTCTTGAACTTGCAATAACCCAAGTCAAGAGCACTCTCTGTCGGAGAGTATAGTAAAATTGCATTTTTCCTGCATTAGGGATATAGAATAACTAAGCCTCTTGAACCTTGTCATAAGACAAAGTCAAGAGCAGTCTCTGTCGGAGAGTTGAACTGTGTGCTCTAATAATTTTAAAACATTTCATCTCATACTCCCCCTTTAATAATTTATCTTGGTTTCTATCTAACACCCGTATGCTCTGCCAACCTGAAAAGGTTGGGCTAGTACTCAGAAAGGTGTTAGATTTGATAATTTTCGATAACATAATAAAATTTTCACCCCCACAACCAACGAACCGACGTTGCTTTATCGAGACATACTCAGGTAGTGTGCAAAGTTCCTAAACCTGGTGGGGCCGGAAATCACTGTTGTCTAGACATCGAAGTAGTTAATTCTTTAGACACTTACTCCTTGACATCTGGACGGTCCGTCTTACCATCAGAGGGGAAGCCACTGAAGGTATACCTTTCCGGTCGATTTGCTTACCTTGTTGTTCTTAGCCTAATAATCAAGACCACTTAAACTTTCAATAAACCAAGATAATTTGCAAAACGATCTCACGAACGGTTCTCAAAGACTTGTACTTCCAACATCCCCCAGCACTATACAATTTTTGACTCCATAAGGCACTGGTCTAATTGTTACATTTTCATCTATTCATATCGTTGGGCCATTTGTCCATTTAAGTCATTTATCTGTGGATGCTATCTCATTTTCGCAAGCCTTTGATATACTACTGATCTTGTATCGCAACGTGGATTGCATTTTACCTTGTGTTTTATCTAAAGTAATTTGTGATCTTTTCATCTTTAAAACTCCTAAACAACACCCATCCGCATCATTATACACTAAAAACACTAAAACACATTGAGCCATAGTAAACTCTTTGTAGGGACTACCCCCCTTGGCTTCGTTAAGAGTTAGCCTAAACGGAGGAGTTGGGGATTCAGGTGACAGTACCTGGCTCATTGCTTGCCCCCAAGGCCACACTTTCCCCACTTGTAGTGAGGGAACGACTTTCAAAAGATTTCTGCTGCTGGTGTGCATCTCGGTGGACAACAGATACCATTCAAACACAGAATCAAGATAAGATAAGATAAGATAATTTATTAATGTTCAACAAATGAGCAGAAACGTAGGTTAATGGGATTGTGTGGTACCAGGATGTCAATACAAAGTGGGAGTGCTAAGGTAGCTCTTATAAAAAGCAAGAGGAAAGACACTAACTTAAGAACCAAAAAGAGCCAACTCCAAAGATCGAGAGTCACTCCAGAAAAGAAATGTACAAAGAGAGTTGATACAAAAGAAAAATGGACAAGGGGAGTGGATCTGTAATTTGTGATCCAAAAATGGTGAATATGTCATGGTGCATTGGAAGCATCTCTTTCTCTCCTAACATTCGAAGCCAAATGAAGGAATCTCAAACTAGTACCTATTATCACATCCATAGTAGTCGGGCTACCATGATTGCAAAGCAGTTTCCTGTATATTTTTGAGCCAGGCCTTTACACATTTTTGATGAGATCAGCCTATGATGAGCAGTACTTTTGATGATCACTCATGTATCAGAGTAGCCCCAGATCAGATATGATGAACGTTATGCCATAACTCAGCCTCATGACCTCAAATTTGATGACTGAGGTGACCATTTTTGTTCCATACAGAGCAGTGTGATAGTGCCCAGAGCTTTACTGCAGCAGTGTTCCAGTGACGATTGATGATCCAGATGGTAGATACAGGTATATGGCCTAGCAGGTATATGGTTGTGCATTGGATATGTCTGCCTAGCTCTTTTGCTTATCGTAGTAGCTTGACTAGGTATTTAGTGGTCATGATATGGCGATATATATATATATATATATATATATATATATATATATGGTTGTTTTGTTGATTGTCTAGAGTCTAAAATGATCTAATTACTCAGAATAAGAAGTTCTTGTTTATACTCATTGGTTTTACATATATATATATATATATGGTTGTTTTGTTGATTGTCTAGAGTCTAAAATGATCTGATTACTCAGAATAAGAAGTTCTTGTTTATACTCATTGGTTTTACCCTCTTAAGTAGTATGGATGTGGTCATTCCCACCATTTATGACTTGCTAGTTATGGCATCACCTTTCACTTTCCTCATCCATCTGTTCTCTTACATTTTTGGTTTTACCTTGACTTACACCTCAGCCTGTGATATGGAGGACCTCCCCACTTTTGCTTCTATGTTGGATAGTTTCTTTGTTGTTTTGTGTCTCGGCTCTGAGTTGTGCGACATAACTTATCGAAGCCTTGATCCTTCTGGGCCAGGAGAACCCGCTGGTGTTGGTTCCTGAGCTTAGGTGAGTTGGATTTGATGCCTTGACCTCTCTGGTCGATTGCCCCCAATGTTTGGTCCTGATTGTGGATGATCCTCTAGTTGCCTGAGTTGTGTTGGCTAGAATTGAAGCAAAATGTACTACCATCATTACATGCATGTCTGAACTATTATTATATCTTATGTGCAAGCCCATGGAAATAAATTAAAACTGTGCTTCTCAGCACAATGAAAGAGGGTTATGAAATGAAATGAAAAAGTACCCTGGATAAAAGATGCAATTAGTTGTGCTTCTAAGCACATGAAAAATCCAAAGGGTCATAAGGCCTAAAAAAGCAGTGGTTAAATATATGCTAAATCCAAAGACTGTTGGCCATGATAAAAATGTAATGATTAATTCCTCACGGAGCCTACAGGCTGGGATGTGAGATGGGGTAAGGGATAGCTATTTCTAATTTTCCCCTAGAACCTCAAGTTACGATTAGCTGTGCACCTAGTTACGACGGTTCTAGAAAAGATCCTCACGGAGCTGGTTCCAGCTTGGATGTGAGCTGTAGACATTTGCTAAAGGTTGAATAAATACCTCTCAAATAAACTCATTCCATTTGTGAGACACTGCCATTCCCTGTGTGTATATTATTCGACATATGCTTAAGTGAGTTTCCCTTTTCCCTTTATCCAAAGTGTCACAGTGTTGATTTTGAAAAGTCATTCCCTTATCCTAGCCTTGCATTCTCCACCTTCACCCATTCCTAGCAAAATGGTTACGTCTATGAAGTGAGTATATTCTTGAGGGTCTGTTCTGAGTAATTGATTGTTTTAATTTTGGACTTATGTTTGATATTGCTTAATTGCCAATGAAATGCTACTTTATACTTTAGTCTTGCTATTAGAATAATTAAAAGAGCATATCTTATCCATTTACACCTGCAACATCAGGCATTTTGAGCCATTATTTTGATCAGTCTTGACCTGGTCAACCCAGTTTGACCAAGTCAACCGTAGGATCTGAGATGAGATGGACCGATGATGTTCGAGATTGATTATTTATGGTCCTATGATGCCCACTTGATGGTTCCATGCAACAGACACAGGTTTCATATGATGGTTTGGTGGATTTTTATTGCTATTATTATTTACAGACCATTATTTTTATTTGTTTGGGCATGGTTGAGCCTACAAATGATTATCCTGGTGGTCACAGGGTGTATGAGCACTCTAGTACATTTGGACCTTCTAAGTCCATTGCCACACTCAGATTTCAGTTACATGCACTTCTAGATGAGATTACAATCAGATTGTCACTTTATTGCAGAATTGCCATTATAAAATGGCTTGACAGCATAGTTGGAGATTTATTTGGTTCTCCTAGGGCGCTACAGAGGGAGTATGGGGTCCAACCACTTGTTATTACCATATTACCATACCCCCAAACATTTTGATGCAGTCAGATTTGTGCCCAGGGCACCAAGCAGAGAGCTACATGCATTTTATTACTTTATAGGTGATTTTTTGAGGATAAAAAATGGAATAAAATGGTCACTAAGGAAATCAATTTGGGCTATTGAGGCAAGGAATTGGCATGATGTTTGTTTAGAGGATTTTTGTGATGTGTTATCTCTCAAAATGCATCTACAGTGGTTTAAAATCTGATTCAGATGAAGGAAGGTAGCACACTGCAGTATGTAGTCAATATCAATGAATTGTTTCAGTTCTTCAAAATCCTTGTTTAAAGATGATGAAGGTCGTAGAGGAGCAGAAATCATGGCCGAGAGAGCTACTCAACGAAGCAACACGAGGATGGTTTTTATGACGATCATCTCAATCTGTATGACCTGTTGATTGATGAAAAGGAGATATTTAGACCAATCATTAAGTTCAGCTCTGATGAGGAGGCCATTATTGGCAAATCCTCTAAAGATTTTGGAGTTTGGAGCATAGCGTTGATACTGAAGGATTCTGTTCATTATTTTCTGCTGTGTGCTGATACTGAGCCGGAATTGCAGCACTGATTTTTGTTACAAACAGAGATACCGAGTTTGAATGCTTGCAGACACTCAAGGAGTCGGGACTCCATGCTCAGGATAATGATTTTAAATGGTGAAAAATTTAGAACGAAGACCACGAGTACTCCAGTGCAGTCTCACAAGGTGACAGCGTTAGACCTATATCATCTACCTGCAAAAAATCAAAGAAATTGTAAGAGATCCTGTAGCAGCTCGAGCTGGGAAGTGTCAACATTCACGTTGCTGATCGGCAAGATCAATGGAAAGGTCTTTTTTTGCCAAAACCGTATCATTTATTTTCGAAAATGTGCACACTCCTAAGGTCTTTTTTAGACACATACAGGTTACGGTGATATACAAGGTATGTATCATAAATTTTGGAGTGCAAAGTTCGACATACAGAACGCATTGCAAAATAATTTATTAACACAAGATAAATCTATCAATGTGGAAATCGATGCCGGATTTCTGGGAAATTGGGAATTTGTTTCTGTTTATGCCTATCCACAAGGCTGAATGAGCGGTCTGTGAGTTGATAACAGAGTATGTTTTCGATGGCAGCCGAATGCTAGAACTAGCGGTTGTTTAGATAGAAAAATGCCAAGCTCGGGTTCAATCTGATTCAATACAGATCAGCACGCATTACAGTCGATTGATCCAGCCTGCGACTTGATGTGATTTCTAGCAAAGTGAAGTCGTAATCACCTATTGTTCACCTACCTGCATCGGTGTCCAGTTGATTGATGCAAATACCCGAACTCGAGACCAAAGCAAAGAAGGAATTTTTTCGAGCCCCGTAACATACGCCTGAGTTGTCGCAGGCGGTAGTTGTTGAGAAAAGTGACATCGGTGGCCATCGAGGGGTTTTGGAGCAGCACAGGGAGTGTTGGTGGTGTTTTCTTTACCCACGTCTCAGCTGTTTTCATCGGCGGCCTGTACACGCCAACAGAGTTTTCGCTTTTACAATTGCGTGATCCAGGACCCAAGGAAACTAGAGTGAGTAGCTCGCGTTTTCGTCATACTATTCATTAGCAGTCGAGCTCCGTATTTTATGTGGCGGCTAGCGTGAACGGGTGTGGTGGATTTGCGACCCTCACATCAGTATTTTTGAAAGCCGATTACAAAACTAGAAGTTCCAAGTTTCTATTTGGCGACCGATTGAAGAGAAGTCATCCATTGAGTCTAAACGCCAAGCTACAGCACGATTTCTTTCAGCTGATATTATTGCGTGGAGTTTTCTAAAGGGTATGGCTAGTAATTGATAACGCGTGGCTGTCTGAGCTGAGTTCACTTTATGTTGGAAAACAGTAAATTAAGTCAATTGGGTCGTCATGTGGCAACAATTCTTCACTCCGATGATGGATTCCCGTGACAGCCAGTTACAAGTGGAGTTTTGCGCGTTTCAGATCAGCTATGGCGAATTGACTTTGGTGTATTGTGGAGTTTTGGGAGAAGCTATTCTAAACACCTGTTGAGCTCATATCGTATCTTCCTGACAGCCGATTGATGGGCAGACTCTTGGTCGACTTCTTTGCCCACGTTTACACTCACTCGGCATAATAAGGTCCTGTTTTGGACTCGGGGGCTTGCAGCTATAAGCATGAATCCAAACTGGGCGTGTTACTTGCACCTAAGCAACACCTGCCAGCCTTTTTATCATCGAATAAATTCCACCTGTTGTTTCGAGTATCCCTTGATTCGTGGCAGCTGAGCTCGGAGCCCCATTTGAAGGCAGGTCGACTCTTGTTAGGAGCAGCTTTGGTTACGTGTAGCTAGTTCATTCTGTCATATCTTTATTTTTATAGTCATTAGTTAGAGAGAGAAAAGTGGATCTTCACCCACTTTCTCTTTTATTATTATTTTATTTCCTTTATTTTGAGAGCTTTCTAGGCCTATAAAGGAGCTAGCCTCCTCATTGTAATGCATGGAAAATTTCTGGGTTTTTTATCCCTGTTGAGCATTAATGAAAAAATCAGCTGGTTTTGTGGACAGATTGAGCAATCTTCATATGCTTGTGTGATGTATTTCAAATTGTAGAATGAATCTAGCTTGTGAGGGCTTTATCAAGCACAATAGATTAGCCATTTAGGATTAAGTTGGTTAATTATGCTTGAACAATTATTTTCTCAATGGACATCAGTATTCGGTTGTACAAAATGTCGATTAAGATTTGATTGTTTATGCATTCTAGATTCGTCTCACTTTTTATGAAGCATGAAGCCTCCATGAGCCCTCTTTTGACTCCATTTCCCCTTCTGATACTGGCACTGGTCTTTCCTTGAGGATTGATCTTCCCTTCTTTTCCATCACCCATTTGAAAACCATCTTTTGTTACTTCCGTTTCCCTAAGGCAGCCTCTTCCATTCACCTTGTCCGTTATTGTACCTTCCTTAGCGATCCTAGTTTAGGGATACCCCCCTAGTATTGGAGAAGAGCCAACCTGAAGCGAAGAGGAGAGGAGTGTGGTGACATTGGCCTCTCTCCTGAGAGAGTTGTCATTTCGGCTGGTGTGTTGCATTTTGGGCTTTTAAAACGACACGCATGCCATTTCGGAGGACAACATGATGCATCCCAAACCTTCAAGCACAACTTGTAGCATTCAGTGAGGTCCACACATACTCCGGGCTATTATTTGGATATTTGTTTATGATTTAGAGGGGGCCACAATTTTGTCATTTGGTCCTTTTGTGATGTTATAGAGTCATATTATTTATCATTGTGCCATGGGGCCATGCTAGAGAAGGATATAATCACCTCCTAGCCCCACCATGTGCTTTATTCACTTGTCCCCACCATGTGCTTTATTCACTTGTCCTAGTCACTTGTCATGTGGTATGACCCCCCTAGGGAGACTTAGTGAGTGGGCACCCCCTTTATTAGTGAGTTGATCCATGTATTGTATTTCCGGCTCATCTTAGCCGTTGATTATTATTTTTGTATCTCTTGATCTCCACCACTCATTCAAAAAGTGGTTAGGGTTTTGGTCTCTCTCATTCCTATTTAAGGAAGAGACCCCCCGCATTGTAAAGGCACCTTTGGGATCTGGAATTCTTGGAATACAATATTATTTTGCAGATCTACTTCTCATGCTTTGATGAATGTTCTTGTACGTGATTGGAATGCCTTTCTTTCAGACATCTCAGTGATTTTTATGTGATTTCAACATCTTTTTGTGGAGGCCGAATTCATCTTGTGCAGGGGTGCAACTTGCTTGGAGGGGCGATTGTGGGGTCTCCCCATCTCTTCTTGGGCAAGACGTCTTCATCTCTCAAGGAGTTTTTTAATTGTGATTTTGTGCATTGATTTATTCTCTGTGATATGTCATGCATAGTTCTTCTTTCACCTTTGGATCAAATCTAACTTGGGTTGTTTGAATTTTGCAGGTAAAGACGACACACTTCCTCCTTGGACCCACACGTTTTAGCTTGAAATCAACTGGATCTCGCTTGGAATTGTAACTAATTGAAAGGATCATCAATGTACTTGGAGGCCGCAAGCATTTGAGGTAAGATCTACAAGATACGTATTGGTTTTCATGCATTTTACCCATTTGTCACTTAAAGCCCTCATTGTTAAAACCCTCGTTTTATAGATCTAATAGATTTGGTGATAATTTGGGCTTAATAACTAAAACCCACTTCTTTAATAATTAATAAACCTTAGAGACCAAGTTTGGTTGAAATTCGACTCCATATACCCTAAGATCCAAGCACTGGCTATCTCTAGGGGAGGACACACTTGTGGGTTTTCAGTCATTTTTGCAGATCTATTATTTAGGTGTTGCTAATTTGTCCTTTAAACTCCAGATCTATCATTTAGCCACCTTCCTAGTGCCTTTCCCATCCTAATTTCACTAAGTGGGCCCCACCTCACTCCATTTTGACCAAATCATAGGTGGATCTCACTTGGGTCTTTTAGATTGGCATTAGATCTATCTAGATATACTCTTTTAAATCCATTAATGGCATATTCATTCCTTGGTTGTGCATTTACTCTTTGCATAAGCCTCCTCAATTAAGCCTTAACTCTATTTGCCACCTATATTCCCTAGATCTAGATCTACTTACTCTTGATTTCTCTTTCTCTTCCACTTTACATCTTTCTAGAGTGTATAGAGTAGGTTCGCTAGCCTTCAATAGTTAGCTAGGGTCTCCCCCTTGGTCTTGCATTAGCTTGATCTAAAGTGAAGAGTGCCTCGATTAGCGTGACAACCATTTATCCTTGGGAATCGAAGCCCTCTTAGGTCACCTCTTTAGTTTCCCAACACCTCTACCATCCTAGATAGGATCACCTTTTGGGGCAACTACAAGTTGTGTGATAACATTTTTGGCGCCGTTGCCGAGGAAGGTAGAGGCCTACCTTGGTTCGACATTTATTCCTTAGCTCTACTCCCGTTCTCTTTGCCAACATTTTTGGTGCCGTTGTTGAGGAGGTAGAGGCTTACCTCAGGTGTCTGCGTGTGTCTGTGCGATCATTACATATCTTATCACATCCGGTTTTATATTTGGATGGTTACCATTTACATTTTTAAAATCACACGTAGACATCTCATTTCACTCATCTCTCCCTGCTTTTATATGACATCTTTCGGTAGACAAGTTTCATAGTTTACCTGGCGACTCCTAAATGTGACTCCGTTGAGGTTCGACCTCATAAACATCCTTACGATCTCAGGAGTAGAGTAAATACAAATCAATGAGAAGGAACCCCTCTTACATATCATTGAAGAGATCCCAAATCTCAATCATCTAATTTCTTTTGGAAAATCGTGAATTATTTTGATTCTCCAAATCATTTCTTAGGATCTCCTTCAACTAATCAGGTTCCTCCTACCTCTCCATCTCATCAAGTAAATCCAATGGCTGGAACAAATCAAACTCCTCCAGGAAATAATCCTCAAAACAACCCTCCGGTTGTTCGTAGATTTGGGAACAAAGCTAAAGCTTCACCTTTTGAATTTTCCCAAATCCCTGGTTCACCTAATGACATGCCCAATGAATATTTTGAAAAGATTCCTAGATTCAATGGAAGTTGTGCAACCTCCATTGAAGATCACATCGAGGCTGTCTGAGCTCACATGGAAGCTTATGGAGCTGAAGAAGAAGATATCTATATGAGAGGTCTCTTTGCATCCCTGGAAGGTGATGCTCGTAAGTGGTTTGACCGCTTGCCTGCATCACCACTCAAGGGATATGATGCTTTTGTTGAAAAACTTAAACATGAGTGGTTAGTCAAGTTAGACGGACGTTTTCTTTCAACCAACTTTTTGAAATTAAGAAGAAAGAAAATGAGTCAGTCCATGAATTCAACCTTCGTTTTGACAAAATAGTGGCGAACACACCTAATGACACTAGGCCTAAAGAACAAGCAGTGTTAATTCATTACCCCAATTCATTTGAAGGTTACCTTGGCTATCATCTTAAAGACAAAGATCCCAAAGACCTCAAAGAAGCCCAGGAAAATGCTAGAAGGGCTGAAGCAAATGCTGCCTCTATGGGGAAGCAGAACTTCTTTGATTCTATTAGTGCTTCGTCCTCTAGATATGAGTCCAAAACCAAAAAAGGAAAAGAACCAGTTAAAGATCCCAATGATATGATATAGAACATGCAAGAATGATGAAACACTTAACTCTCCTAACTAGCGATTTGGCTAAGAACAAAGAATCAGAGAGATATAGGCAACCTTATGGCCCAAAACCTTATTGGAACTCTCAGAAGAGGCCATCTAATGATGATAATAGAAGAAATCCCTTGGGCCAAATGTCACCTGAACCACCTGGAATTAACTGGTCAGAAGAACAAAGAGAGGATGATCCTGAGTACCTCACTCATGGTTTTAGAATGCTGGGGTCATCTTTCAGGCCGTTTTTTCATCTTTTGTAGCTATTTTTAGCACTTGGTTTGACCCTATTGGCACATGTTTGGACCATTGGCACCACTTTCGAGGAGAGGATAGAGTTGTTAGAGGGATCTAAAGGTTCAAATCTTAGATCTAACCTCTTTTTATTATTGTTTGACCTAGATCTAGTGGTGCACCCATTCTCTTGGGCCTCATGTATCTTAGACATTGTACAGGTGGCATTGACCACCTCATATTTTGGATATTGCTGGAGTTTGTCAGGGTTTTAGTGGAGATTATTTGTTGTTTACTCTACCCTTGGCTAGATCTAGGAATTTATTGTTATTTGATTGTAAAGGAAGTTGCGCTACTCTCCTATATAGAGAGAGCCTCTTCCTCATTTGAACTCATGGTTGGATTTTGAGGGCTCTCTACATGCCTATACTAGATCCATTCATTAGAGGCAGATAAGATCCCCTTGGCCTCAATGACGAGCTTCCTCCTTTAGATAGCAGTGCAGTAAGCGGTCCAAACCATCCATTGGTTCATCCTCTAGACACCATTCTATTTTGAGTTTCCTTCATTCGGCCTTAGATGTTAGGAGAGATGGGTCTACTCCATGATAGGCCCACTTCATCACTTTTGGGTTCTCTTGTTCCTGGATCTCTTCCTCCTGTACGAATCCATTCCCGTTCAGCTTCCGGGGGTTGAGGCCGAGGGTTTTTCATGTTCCAACACAGATTCCACGCTCTACTTTATTTTGCTTTATTTTACTTTCTGAATCTTGCTTTTATAGGAGACATTTTCATGCTCATGCTTTGTAAAGACATCATTGTACTCAGCAGTCCCATTGACCTAATTTTGTGGCCATTTGTCAGACATTAATAAAATCATCTTATCTTCTCTCTCTTTTGAAGCCTAATAGTCATATCTTTATGGAGTGTTTATTGAAGTGTAAATGTTTTCTTCTCTTGGGTTCTTCTTTATGGCCGAATATTGAGGTAACATGTATCTTTTGGTGTTGTAATATCTTTAACCCAATTCACTAAGAAAGTAAATTTTCTCCAGTCGATTAATAGGGAATTATTTCTTTGTTTATTTTATATTTTAGTCTTGTGGCTTGTCTTGTGATTTGGCTATCTTTGGAGGGGTTACGAATTAAGCTTGCACAGGCTAGGTTATAAGCTAGGGTTACAGGTTGAAGGAGAGTGCTAAGGCCAACGTTCCTTGGTAAATTCTGCATGAAGCTTCAAGAGTTTTGGAGTAGGAAATTGTCTTGCTTTGCAGAGTTTCCAGTCAAACACTTTCAAACAAGGCCCAAAGGGGGATCTTCCCAAGACTCCATATGCCCCGAGGATTGGCACTAGTCTTCATAATTCTCCCATCACCTATACTATAAAGAAAGGCCTCATGTTTTGTTAAGGCTAACTCTTCAAATCACCTTGTTCCCTCATTGCCATAGCCTAACGATCCTATCTAGGGAAGCCCCCCCTCGAGTTGGGGAAGAGCCAATCAATAAGTGTAGAGAGGTGGTTATCAAGGTGACAGTGGGCAACACCTCTAGGTTGCAGTTGAGCTAATTGTGTTCTTTGGGGCTTTAATCACACGTGCTAGTTCATGCTGTAACACATTGTATATACCCTTCCACTTTTTGCTTTGTTGTTTGTAAATAGTTTTCTGTAAATATAAGACGCATTAAAAAAATAATGTACTGTGTGTTATTATGTTAAATTTTTCCTTTGTGAACCCATCCTTTTAGGAATGGGAAACTTTGAAAGACCAAAACTTTGGATCATTCATTGTTATTACAAGTTTTTTATTGCAATGAATCAGCTTTATGATAATTTGCTTGGCTTGACTGCTATGGTTGTCTTCTGAGAAGGTGATGATTTTGAAATACAATTTCTGACTATTAAATTTCTGCATGTATAGGATGCCATCAAGACAGCTTTACTACTTGGAGCTGTTGATAATGCCATTGGTGGCATTGCCATTTCAGGGAAAAGAGGGACTGCCAAGACAATAATGGCCCGTGGATTGCATGCTATACTTCCACCTATTGAAGTTGTTGCAGGATCTATAGCCAACTCTGACCCATTCTGTCCTGAAGAGTAAGTTGATTTGTTTACGTTGCTTTATAAGGTTGAACTAGTCCCAGATCATTTTGTGATTAGCATGTCAGATATCTTAATAACTTGAAGAAGATACGATTTAGATAAGTCGGAGAGAATAGAATCGTGAGCTGGTTTGTTGTGAACCCTCTCTTTTAGGAGTTGTGTCATCTGGACTCTGGTTAGCATTTCTCTTGCCCTATTGATCTCTCTAATTAGTTGCACTGAGCCCAAAAACGCGCTTAACATTAATGACCTTGGTTGACATGATTCAATGTTTCTCCATACTATTTCTTTACAAAAGGAAAACATTCTAAATAATTTATAAATGATGATGAATCCAACGACTGCTAATTTTATTTCCAAGGAAAACTTCGCATGGAAATCCAAGGAGTGCTTCCCCACATCCATGGATGGCATCCATAAACCCATCTGTGTAGACTAGTGCACCTCACCCAAGGGAATTCAAACCGGTCACCTGCTGGCATGGAACCTCCCAAATGCCCAACTGCATTGGCAACAACCAGTTGAGACAACCCCTTGGGTTAATGACTGCTAATTGTTAAAGCTTCTGCCCCCAAAATAACATAAAAGCATATCATTCTCAGTATTTTTATCAAGTATACTTTGGGCATCTCTTAATTCTGTTGGTTATTATGTGACATAGAGTGATTATCTAGTATAAATGCCTCAGAAGCTTAATAGAATTGAGATGGTGTATCTGGACTAAGAGGACCAGTTTTATTAAATTGGGTTGTCTATCCACTCTGGATTTGGTGATAATTCTAATAACGTGAGAGTCAAGACTCAATATTTACCTCCTGCAAAAATTATTTTTTTCAAATGTTTTCCTTCTGACTTGGGGACATTTCATTTTTTACCATGATATAATGTTCTAGATCCTGTCCACAGGTGGGAAGGAGGACTAGAGAACCGATTAAAGTATAATGCTAATGGTACATTGAAGACGGAGATAATAAAATCTCCGTTTGTGCAGGTAGTACCTTGCTGTTAGTTCTTTAAATCTGGTCTTTTCTTGTGTTATAAATTTAATTATCTGGCTCATTGGTCAGTTGTTATTCTTTCGAAATACAGATACCACTTGGGGTAACAGAGGATAGGCTTTTAGGTTCAGTGGATGTTGAGGAGTCGGTCAAGTCTGGAACAACGGTATTCCAGCCAGGTCTTCTTGCTGATGCCCACAGAGGAGTCCTATATGTTGATGAGATAAATCTCCTTGATGAAGGTATAAGCAATTTGCTTCTCAACGTTCTCACAGAAGGAGTTAATATTGTGGAAAGAGAAGGAATCAGTTTCCGACATCCGTGCAAGCCACTTCTAATTGCTACGTACAATCCTGAGGAAGGCGCTGTACGCGAACATCTACTTGATCGCATTGCAATAAACCTCAGGTCTTTGTCTTTTTATGCAATCAATTGAAGAGGAAAATGTGTCTGGCTATCTTAACTTGCAGTGAAGTTTGGGACAAGGCCCAAATTTTATTTCTGCATGCATAATGCTTTTGTTTATAGGGTATACGTGTATTTAATTAACCATCTAACATGAAAGGAAAAAAAAATTGAAAGTTCACTATGGAGAAAAGTAAACTTCATACAGTTAATATTAACAGTCACAATGGGGAAGCATGAGCATACACTTACTTGGTCCTGTTTACTCATGCTTATTAAAATGGGCTGTTTTGACAGTGCCGATGTTCCTATGGAATTTGATGATCGCGTGTCAGCAGTTGATATTGCAATCCAATTCCAGGAAAGGTGCAAGCAAGTATTTAAGTCAGTAGAAGAGGGAACCGATTCAGCAAAGACTCAGGTGAATTTACATCAGATTAGTGGTGTGCCTGTATTGTTATTATTGAAATGAGCTAAAATCTGAACTTTTAGTTCATACTTCATTTCATGCTTTTCCATCACAATGCAAAGCACATGCAGTGCAAACGTTATACTTTTTCATTGAATGGTTTAAAATGGGAGCCTGTTTTGTTATTTCATTAATATTCCATGGATTAAGGTCATTATAATGCAAACCCTAACTCTTCATTTGACAAGGTAAAGCTATCTGGTAGCGAGGCTTTCAAAAAATAAATTTGCAAGGACTAGAGATCACCGAAGATGTTGGACTAGTCAACCAATAAATATGACTAATAGAGAATTTTATTGATCATTGAATAAGTCTCCAACCTAATTGACCAAAACATAGTTTCTACTCATCCATTTCTTAGTCATTTCTTGAAGACATCAGCATTGCTGGTAAAGTTAGACTGAATGAAGTGGATTTCCGGATTACATTTTGCTATGTTTTCACAAATAGTCTGGACTCTGAACAGCTTCACTTGTAATTGTCAGAAACTCAAAAACTTTTGGAAACTTTCAGGAAATAAAGTGTTACAGATTATGCTTAAAAATTCAAACATTGAAGACCACCCAAAGTCATGGTCCAATGGGAAAAGATGTGCATGAATGGCTCTTTTTTTCTTGAAATGGTGCAAACTGGGCAAACATCCCCCAAACTAGCTTGAAAGTGACCAAAAATATTCTCTGTCCAAAACTTCTGACAACATTCCAAAAAATAATGATATCTTGTAGCATGACCAACCTTCATGATTTTTTCCCCTCTTGTGATTAGAAGAGGAATGTGTAAGGGTAAAAGAATTCTTGGGTATTTACTGGCTAGTGAAATTCGTCTGACATTACAAAAATGAGGAATGGTTGAAAATAGTCTAGTCAGGAAAAGGAGTGCAACAGGTAAGCCGATGAATACACAGCAAGTAGGAAATTGCAGAGAAATTAGCAGGAAATAGGAAATTACTGTTTGATTCTCAAACTCAATGGTAAACTCAACTGGGGGGGGTGTGAGATCTCGTTCCGAAGATCAATAACTGGAGGGAAATGATAATCTGTGCAAAATAAATCACAGTCAGGAACAAAGTAAAGGGATAAAAGCAGAAAATGACAACTCCATCAAAGAGACTTTAGCGAGTTCCTGCCAATAGTGGATGAAATGCCAAGGATCCAAGTAAAGCAGAAACAGTGGTGGGTGAGGTAATTTAATTGAGCAGCCTATGTTTTTGATGTTCTGTAAAGGCACTGAGATTGTAGGTGGAGCATTTAGGAACTTAAAGGGGAAGATGGAATTTTCTTTTGTGTTTTTTTTTTGATAACAGTATTCACAAGTATAGAAGATAAAGAAAGAGTGTTCCATGGGGGGACCATGTTTCTTTAAAAAGGCAGGGTTATGTATGAAATATTGGACCATCAATTTCAGTCCCAAGATGAGGCCCTGTTGTTGGCCTTGCTATAGGTGAGACTAGAGTCCCATCCTTTAAAGTTCTGGCTGAAGGATGTTTTTGAAAATATAAGAAATATCCAGGGAGAGTGGTAAATTTTTGAATATTGCAAGGGATAGGGAAAATGCCAAATATATTAGAGTCTGCATCAATGTAGATCTGGAAAAGCTTGTCCCAGAAAAAATTATGCCTCAACTGATAGGCTACATGTTGGAACAACAAAATGACAACGAAGGAGTTTCTTTTATATACAAGGCATGCCATGAATATGGATAGTAGGATACATAATGGGAATCTGCCAAAAAATACTGACTAAATCACAAGAAAATCCCTTGATATTTGATAAAGGAGGGCGCATCTTTTGGTGAAGGCAGAACTCAATTCTGAGAACTTTCAATTTTTGACCTAATTCTGCAGCTGCAGCAGAAATTAGGGTTTCAGTTTTTGACCTATCTACTCCAGAGTTTTGGCTCCGCCCTACCTCCACTCAACACGCGTTGCTAGGGCGCATCTACCTGTGGAGTCAGTTTTCCAAAATTTCAACTTTCATTTTTGACCTAGCTCCTACTAGGGTTTTTAGTCCAGATCTGCAGTCAAGATGATTGGAATGAAGGTTGAAGATCGTCTGGAAGGGGCCTCCAACTTCATCTCTTGGAAGTCTAGGGTTCTTCTTCTACTAGAAGAAAATGATCTCTTGCAGTTTGTCAATGAGAAGGTCCCAGAACCAGAAGCCGAAGAAGACAAATCTCGTTGGAGGAAGAATGATGCTAGAGCAAGAAGGATTTTGGTGGATTCAGTTAGAGACCACTTGGTTCCCCAAATTTCAGGTAAGAAGATTGCTAGAAAGATGTTCAAGACCATAAATAAACTATTTGAATATAGTAGTATCAATGTAACACTCACATTGAGGAACCAACTATCAAATATGAAGATGTCCAAGTCAGAATTCATTGCCTCATATTTCATGAGGATCATAGAACTAAGGGACAAGCTTAGTACCAGTGGAGATCCCATTGATGAAAAGGAGCTTGTCATAACTACTCTAAATGGTCTCCCACCATCTTGGGAGTCTTTCATCCAAAGTATAAGCAATAAATCCAAACTACCCAAATTTGATAAGCTATGGGAAGATTGTACTCAGGAAGAGACAAGAATAGCAGCACGACAAAGACTCCATGGCACTCAACCAGAGGAGAATCAAGCATTCGTATCCCATGCCAAGAAAGGTAAGGGAAAGGGAAGGAAGTTCTACAAACAAAAGCACCAAGGTAGGAGATCAAGTCCACCCCCCAGACCAAAAGAAGGAGAAGAAGGACTTATCTTAGATACAATGTTATAGGTGCAAGGCATATGGTCATTATGCCAGTAATTGTCGAAGTTCATTCAAAAGGAAGCATGAAGCCTTAACTGCTGGTGTTGAAGAAGATACTTCTCACAAGAAGTCAAGGAATGATGATCGTTCGGAGTGCTTCTTTTAGCTCTCCACATGTCTATGAGATATGAAGATCCATACTACAAGAACATAGATCTCTCATGGTTCCCACAAGAAGGCAGTGGGAGCCCACACACAAAAACAATAAGAGATAAGTATTTGGTTCTCTTGCTTACATAGATCTGTTTTGTCTTATATGTCTTAATTATATGCAGATCTATTAGGAAGTGTGTTGAGCAGTTGATATAGTTTACTTTTGATTTACCATAGGCTATTGTTGTATTTGCATATGAGCTACACAACACTTCATGAAAACATGATGGAGCTAGTCTAGATGATATCTCCTTCCTGCATGCTTAGAGTAGTGCACACTCTTGATGGCATGTTCTAGTGGAGATAACAAACATCTAGATAGTTCCCAGATGTGTTTGGAAGACATGTTTATGATTGTTGTGCTAAAGTATTAGCCAAGATGCCTGTGTAAACTATTGTCATTGCATTGAAATAGACATTGGTTAAATTTGATTATGCAATGTCACTAATCATCAGTCAAGATTTGACTTGTAGGGAAAAGACCATGTGATATGGCCTACAAGAGAAAGATGATTAGACTTGTTCCGATGAACAAGTGATGGACACATGAATCCCGTTGATGTTCAGCAGAAAGCTTCCAGGAATACGACTTTCAGCCGAGAAGGATGACCTTGGAGGAAGCTTTCCCAGAAGTAAAACCAGAAGTGGGCCACCTTCGGGTATTTGGCTGTCCAGTCTATGTTAATGTAATTGTAACTTCGGAAGATATTCACTTGTATATTTTATATTATATTTCTATTTTATTGTTGTACCTTCGACGGAGATGTTTATTCCTCCGATCGGAGAAGTCATTATTGTATTTGGGTCATGTAAAGTCATTAAGGTTAACCCTCCTTTGTATGTCGGGGCATTAGACCCCAGAGTTAAGTTGTCTATGGGTTATTAGACTCTCCTAGAGAAGTCGGCCCAGTCAAGTACAACTAGGGGCCGACCTGTTTGGGGTAAAGGTCAAGTGAAAGTAAAAGTATAAATAGAGAGGGTGCCTCTCTCATTTGGATCATTCACTCACTCAATTCGCATTAGTGAGAGAGAGGAGTTCGCACAAGTGGAGAAGAGAGAAGTTGTTGAAGACCATCTTTATATTTGGGGTTTACTTTTTTGCTATTGTATTGTTGCTCATTCTATCTCTGAGGAAGTTGCGGGGTTTTCTCCTTTATGGTTTCCCCAGGGAAATTCTTTGTCTCTTGTGTTTACGCTGTGCTTGTTATTCTCTCAGTAAGATCCTAGATTAATATTGATTAAATTGTGAAAATCTAACATGGTATTAGAGCTAACCTGAGAAGAAGACACTGTGCAGCTGCAGAAGCTAGGGCTTCTTAATTTTTGGACTTCTCTCCACAGATCATCAACAAAAAGAGGCTAGGCTAACTTGCCTTGGAAGGGCGCATCTTTCCGTCGAAGCAGAAGTTGATTTTGAGCATTTTCATTTTTTGGCCTGTCACTACTGCGGGAAATTAGGGCTTTTTACAGAAGTGGAATTTTGGAGTGCTTTCAGCATAGGGAGATGCTCCTCATCAAAATCGAAATTTAGAGACCAAGATTGAAGTTTTTGAGTGGGTGGAACCTCGGGAAAAGTCAAACCCTAGTTTGTCTCTGGACCAGAAAAACCAAAAAACCAGAAAGGACCAGAAACTGCAGATCCAAAATTCGCAAGTCAATTTTCAGGGGTGAATTTTTGGAATATTTAGACACTAAGGGTACTAGCCTGCTCACCTCAATCAAGCGCATCTTTCCATCCAGAGAGAAGTTTCAAATTCCAAGTTTGAAATTTTAGGGTTTCTCTGACAAACCCTAGCCAGCTCCAGAACCAGTTCAGCAAATCAAAGTGGTAAGACCTAAAAGATTTTCTATTTCCATTTGAGTTTCTCATTAAAGATGTCTCACTACACCAAGCCTGAGGATAAGCTTGAAGGGGCTGATAACTTCCGAGCATGGATGTATAGGATTGGGCTTGTCCTAGAAGAGAATGAATTGGACACCTATGTGAATGAAGAGGTTCCAGTTCAAGAGGGAGATGAGGCTAAAGCCTTACACAAGAAGAAATTGGTTAAGGCCAAGAGGATCATTGCTGATTCTATTAAGGATCACCTCATCCCACATGTGTCTTCCTTAAAGATACCCAAGGATATGTTTGATTCCTTGACCAAGCTATTTGAAGGAAAGAATATAAATCGGAAGATGACCTTGCGAAACCAGTTGAAGAATGTGAAGATACAAAATGCAGAGACCATGCAGTCTTATTTTACAAGGGTCTCTCAACTCAAGGAGCAACTTGAAGCTGTGGGAGATGTGGAAAATGGAGAAATTGTGATGACCACCTTCAATGGTCTCCCTAGGTCATGGGATTCCTTCATTCAAGGAATTTGTGCTAGAAAGAAATTGATCACATTCAGTAGGCTGTAGGAGGAATGCTCACAAGAAGAAGCTCGACTTAGAGCTCGAGAAGAGAAGATGGGTAATGAAGACCAGTCTCTCACAGCACACACCAGGAAGAATAACTCCAAGAGGGAGCATCCTTATCACAAGAAGGGTAAATACCACCACTAGAACCAGAGGGAGAACCTCAGAAATTACAGGAAAGATCTATCTCACATTCCTTGCTTTACTTGTGATGAGAAGGGACACTAGTCCAGAGATTGACCCAGGAACAAAAGTAGCTCTCACAAGAAGAAGAACAACAAGAAAAGACATCATGCTCACACTGTAGAAGATGATGAACATCCAAGGAAGAGAACCAAAGAAGACAGTGAAGATTCTTCAAGTGATGAAGAATATGTTCTAATTTCAGCTCTCACAGGCACTGTCACACATAGAAGCAATGATTGGCTCATAGATAGTGGGGCTTCCAAGCATATGACAGGATTCAAGAAATCCTTTGTGAACCTATCTGAACAAGAGCCACCCCACAAAGTGAAACTTGGGGATGACTACCAGTATCCCATAAAAGGAAGTGGTGAAGTCTCTTATAAGCTAGACTCTAGAAAGTCTATGAAGATGAAAGATGTGCTGTATGTACCAGGACTAAAGAAGAATCTTCTCTCCATATCAGCTTTAGATGCTAAAGGTATGAGGGTCGCTTTTGTAGATGGCCAAGTTCTCATGTGGCCAAAGGGAAAGACCATAGACGATGCTGTGGTGATTGGAGAGCAAGAGGGAGGTTTATACAAACTGAAGGGCCAACCTGAACAAGCCCTAGTCCATGACTCAGTAGAACCAAGTGAACTATGGCATAGAAGGCTTGCACATGTGCACTATAGAGCACTATCACTTGCAAGCAAAGTAGTTAAAGGTATTCCAGAAATCGAGGCAAAGTATGAAGGCATTTGCAAAGGATGTGCGAAAGGAAAGAACATAAAAAAAGACATTTCCAAGCAGTGAGAGCAAGGCAAAATGAATCTTGGAAATCATCCACTCAGATGTATGCGGTCCAATGTCATCCAGTTCATTGAGTGGTTATGTATATTATGTTTCTTTCATTGATGATTTTTCTAGGAAGACATGGATATATTTCTTGAAGAGTAAAGATGAAGTATTCAACAAGTTCAAGGAATTCAAAGCCTTGATCGAGAACCACACAGAGAAGAAAATCAAGACCTTTCGATTAGACAATGGCGGAGAGTTCACATCAGAAGACTTCAAGAAATTATGTAGAGATTCAGGGATTAAGAGGGAGTTGACTACTCCATACAATCCACAGCAGAATGGAGTTGCAAAAAGGAAGAATAGGACAATTATGGAAGCAGCAAGAGCGATGCTTCATGACCAGGATCTTCCCATGCATCTATGGGCAGAAGCTGCGAGGACAGCCGTGTATGTACATAATCGTACTCCACATAGAGTACTTGACAACAAGACACCAGAAGAAGCTTTTTCCGGTGAGAAACCAGAAGTCAGCCATCTCAGAATATTTGGCTGCCTGGTGTACATACATATTCCGAAAGAGAAGAGGACGAAGCTAGATCCTTCAGGAAAGAAGTGCATATTCGTGGGATATAGTGAAAGCTTGAAGGTTTACAAAATATATTTTCCAGGGTTCAAGAAGATCGACATCAGCAGGGACGTGATATTTGACGAGGACTCGGCTTACAACAAATCTAGAAAGCTACCTATTGAAGACATTGAAGAACCAGAAGCACCCAGGATCCAAGATACAACAATGAATGAAGCAACCCCAGAAGAAGACAAAGATTGCGAGATAGAAGACCCACAGGAACCTGTAGATCCACCCCATGAGAAGAACTCTCACAAGAGGAAACCAGCATGGGTACGGGAGGCAATTCAGGATGCAGAGAGATATGGCGCTCCAGAAGGAATGCACAGAGAAAGCAAGAGACCGAGGCCATACTCCAGCTATGTGGCCCTGCTGTGTGACATCATTGACAAAGAACCTTCCAACTATGAGGAAGCAACTGAGAAGAAAGAATGGAAGGATGCCATGATCGAGGAGTACCAGTCGATCATGAAGAATGATGTCTGGGATGTGGTCCCAAGACCAGTAAGGAAATCTGTTGTAACTTCCAAGTGGATCTACAAGATCAAGCATGTTGCAAATGGAAGCATAGAGAAACACAAGGCAAGATTTGTGGCACGTGGCTTCTCCCAGAAGGAAGGGATAGACTATGAGGAGACATTTGCACCTGTAGCCAGATACACTTCCATTAGATCAGTACTTGCTCTGGCTGCAGTGATGAAGTGGAAGGTACACCAGATGGATGTCGAGACAACGTTCTTGAATGGTGTAGTAGAGGAGGAAGTGTATGTGGAGCAGCCACTCGGATTTGAGACACATGACAGGGAGACTCATGTTTGCAAATTGAAGAAGGCCTTGTATGGATTGAAACAGGCACCCAAGATGTGGTACGACAGGATAAACAACTTCTTGACTAGTTTGGGCTTTACCAAGAGTAAAGCAGATTCCAACCTTTACTACAAGGTTGAGGAAGGGAACCCGGTGATACTTCTACTTTATGTAGATGACCTGTTTGTGACAGGTGGGGACGGGTTGATTGCAGACACGAAGAGGAAGCTTGCTGCCAAGTTCGAGATGAAGGACTTGGGTATGATGCATTACTTTCTAGGCATGGAGGTGTGGCAGAGCGCGGATGGAATATTCCTTAGACAGGGGAAGTATGTAGTGGAGATCCTAAAGAGGTTCGGGATGATGGACTGCAAGGCCATGGCCACACCTATGGCATCGAACCTGAAGCTATTGAGTGATGTTTCATCAGAGTCGGTTGATGCCACGATGTATCGTCAGATGATTGGATCTTTGATGTACTTGACGAATACGAGACCGGATATTTGCTTTGCTGTGAACACATTGAGCCAGTTTTTGACGGATCCGAGACATGTTCACTTGATTGCTGCAAAGCATATCATGAGGTACCTGAATGGTATGGTTGATTATGGGCTCAAGTATGATGCGAATCAAAAGATTAAACTGGAAGGTTATGTTGATTCGGATTGGGAAGGCAGTGCCATTGATAGGAAGAGCACTTCAGGGTGCTGCTTCAGTTTGGGATCAGGTGTGATCTCTTGGTTTAGCAGGAAGCAGTCCTGTGTGGCACTGAGTACAGCCGAAGCAGAGTATGTCACAGCTTGTTTGGCTAGTTGTGAGGCAGTATGGCTTAGGAATCTACTGTCTGATTTGTTTGATCTCCAGTTAGAGGCGACTTGTATATTTTGTGACAACCAGAGTTGTGTGAAGTTGTTTGAGAACCCGGTGTTCCATGACAAGTAGAAGCACATCGAGATCAAGTATCACTATATCAGGGATATGGTGCAGAGAGGAGCGGTGAAGCTCCAGTGTGTTGCGACGGACAAGCAAATAGCCAATGTGTTGACCAAGCCGCTGGCCAGAGTGAAGTTTGAGTACTTCAAAGAGAAGCTTGGTGTACTCCAGATCGAGGTTCCTTCCAAGGGGAAGTGATGAGTCCGGAAGACACAGATGCACTTGAGCCATTCTCACATGGTGGTAGGTGTGTCCTCCCATGATGCAGATGTAAGGGCTGGAGCCATTCCAACATGGTTGAGGTGTGTCTTCCCATGGATGTTGATATAAGTGCTATGTGATGTGCATCTGGGATGTGCTTCGTTGACATTGAGATGATTTGGACGTGATAAGGTGACAGTAGGGTACACAGGTTTTGCAAGGCAATGTAATCAGTCCTGCGATATACACAGGTTTTGCAAGGCAATGTAATCAGTTCTGCGATGTACACAGGTTTTGCAAGGCAATGTAATTAGTCCTGCGATGTACACAGGTTTTTGCAAGGCAATGTAATCAGTCCTGAGATGTGTACAGGTTTTGCAGAGGCAATGTAATAAGTCCTGAACTGTACCTACTTGATGGCTTGCTCGCAGAGATGATGAAGACCTACATGGAGGCTAGGCCTACATCCAACATGAAAAAGGGCTGCCTCTGTAGAACTTCCTATGACGAGTAGATTGGAGATTGATGATCGAGATGATGAGGATAGCAGTAGTGACGATGATGATCCAACTTTGATGATGACCCAGTTTTGATGCTGATCTAGCTTTGATGGAGATCCAACATTGAAGACTTGTGTCTATATGTATTGATGTCTGTGTCTAGAGAATACCTTCCTAGTTAAGAGGGGAGTGTTAATGTAATTGTAACTTCGGAAGATATTCACTTGTATATTTTATATTATATTTCTATTTTATTATTGTACCTCCGACGGAGATGTTTATTCCTCCGGTCGGAGAAGTCATTCTTGTATTTGGGTCATGTAAAGTCATTGAAGTTAACCCTCCTTTGTATGTCGGGGCATTAGACCCCAGAGTTAAGTTGTCTATGGGTTATTAGACTCTCCTAGAGAAGTCGGCCCAGTCAAGTACAACTAGGGGCCGACCTGTTTGGGGTAAAGGCCAAGTGAAAGTGAAAGCATAAATAGAGAGGGTGCCTCTCTCATTTGGATCATTCACTCACTCACTCAATTCACATTAGTGAGAGAGAGGAGGAGTTCGCACAAGTGGAGAAGAGGGAAGCTGCTGAAGACCATCTTTATATTTGGGGTTTACTTTTCTGCTATTGTATTGTTGCTCATTCTATCTCTGAGGAAGTTGCGGGGTTTTCTCCTTTATGGTTTCCCCTAGGAAATTCTTTGTCTCTTGTGTTTATGCTGTGCTTGTTATTCTCTTACTAAGATCCTAGATTAATATTGATTAATTGTGAAAATCTAATAGTCTACATACATGTGTCCAAGAAGAAAAGGACGAAGTTAGAACCTTCAAGCAAGAAGGGAACTTTTGTGGGATACAGTGAGTCTTCAAAGGCTTACAGAATCTACATCTCAGGATCCATACAGATTGAAGTCAGTAGGGATGTGACCTTTGAAGAAGAGATGGCTGTCAAGAAAGGCAGAGGATCATACATGGAGATCGATGATGAAGTCTTCAAAGGCTTACAGAATCTACATCTCAGGATCCATACAGATTGAAGTCAGTAGGGATGTGACCTTTGAAGAAGAGATGGCTGTAAAGAAAGGCAGAGGATCATACATGGAGATCGATGATGAAGAAATGCTAGAACCAAAGGAGATGAGATCATCTCCCCCTCCAGTTCAGAGGGAGTTAGCAGAAAAGGATGAACCCATCGCTCCTATTGATCCAATTGATGTTCCCAGAGATATTGCAGTAGGACAGAAAAGGCCTAGATGGGCATCGTTGTCCGCCAAACTGCACACCAGCAGTAGAAATCTTTCGAAAGCTGTCTCTTCACTACAAGTGAGAGAGGTGTGGCCTTGGGGGCAAGCAATGAACCAGGTACTGTCACCTGAATCCCAGCTCCTCCGTTTAGGCTAACTCCTAACGAAGCCAAGGGGGGTAGTCCCTACAAAGAGTTGTCTAAGGCTCTTGTGTTTTAAAATGTTTCTTGTATGGGGTAATGCGGATGAGTGTTGTTTAGGAGTTTTTGTATAATGATGAGAACACAATTAAACACGCAATCCACGTTGCAAATTCCACAAGATACAAATTTAGAAGATGACAAAATACTTTGACTTAGAATTAAAACAAAGCATCCACAAGATAAAGATCAAACAAATGACAAGGACATATGGTCCAGATTCAAAAGATATATAAGAACTTTTAAAGACCAGTGCCAAATGGAGTCAAATGAAATACTTGTGATGTTGAAAAATGTAAGTCAAAAGTAGCTATTTGTGAGATCGTTTTGAAATTGTTCTTGGTAAATTTTAAGTGTTTTAGATGTTCTTGATTATTATGGCTAAAACTAAGGATATCAAAAGAGTGTCCGGAAAGACATTCTAAGCGGCTCCTTTAAGAGACATGTCGGACCTGTTTGGAATCACAGCGAGGCGCGCAATGCTAACCAGCCACTGTGTCGCAGATTGGGCAATCCGGTGCCTCCCCTGAGAACTGCTTTGAATACTTTTTGAACAACGCCGGTTCGTTGGTTATGGGGGTGAAAGTTTTAATTAATTATCACTTATGAGCTTATCAAATCCTTCACCTTTCTGAGTACTAGTCCAACCGTTTTCGGTTGGCAGAGCATACGGGTGTTGGATAAACGACCAAGATAAATTAATTAAGGGGGAAATGTGGATTGAAAAGTTTTATTATTAAGAGTACTTGTTCAACTCTCCGACAGAGAGCGCTCTTGACTTAGTCTTAAGACCACAGTTCAAGAGACTTCCTACTTTAAAATGCCTAATGCAGGGGAAGATACAAGTCTAACAATGCTCTCCGACAGAGAGTGCTCTTGACTTGGATTTGGCCAAGTTCAAGAGACTTTGTTCGTTTTAAGAAGCAAGAAGCAGTTGTGATAACAAGATATTGCAATTTTATAATATCAAAATCATGTAATAACTCAATAGATGTGAAACACAGCTAGCATGCTACTTGCAAAATAAAATGATATAACTGAAGGATCTAGTGTTCTACCAAGCAATTTTACACTAAAGGTGGGATCAACCTCCGAACAAGGTTAACCACTAGAACCGCCTGCACTTGAGAACCTCCACCTAGCTGAAAGCTCTACCAAGGAAACCGACGGGGAAGGAAGAGTAACCACAAAATAATGTGGTCCTGCCCTTGAGATTTCATCTCAAGGATACAACTTCCGGTCAAAGGCTTTGGAAGAGAGTTGCAAAAATGAAATTTCCAAGCTAATCTAAAGCATGCAAAAAGGAAAAATCTAAATTAACCAACCACAACACTCTTCCCCAAATGGGGAAGAAACCCAAAAGTGGAGGACTCCTCCACTTAACCTTTTATTAACTATTACAAATGCCTTTGGGATTTAAGCCCTTGAAAGGTCTTTTGATAAGAAATGAACTTAGAACCAATGATTAAAAGAAGCTTGATTAAATAGCTTGTACAAAGGAGATTGATGGCTTTTTCTTTGGTTTCAAATGTGCTTTGGGTTCGGTTCAACTCCTCCTTGTTTTTGTCTTCTTTGTTCTTCTCTTGCTCTTTGTTCTTCAAAAAATTGTTTTCCTTAGCTCTCTTCTTCTTTAAGTACCTACAAGTACTCCATTACACTCAAACCATATACCCATTAGACATTAGCAAAATAAAATAACGAAAATTTGAAACTAGCTAGTTACAAACTTTGAAAAATGAAATCTAGATTGCAAAAAGCATGAGATTTTGTTTTGATTTTATGAAAATAACAAAACGGACCAGCAAGCAAACAACTTCTAAAAATGATAGGAAAGAGATCTACACTACAAAAAAAATGAACTATCTAATATGCAATTTTTATGTCTTTTGAATGAGATTGCAAAAATATAGAAGATGGACTAAATGCAAGCCCTAAATGAGATCTAACAAAGACTAACTACTAACTTTTCAAGATATAAAACAACTAACTTAAATAATCACTAAAATTTAACTTGTTTTTTTTGTTGCTTTTGTGAAGGTGGACGAATAGGAGAAAATGATGGAGAAAGTAGGGAAATGAATGGGAGAAGGAGAGGTTGAAAAGGGGAGGAGCGAATGGGAGAGAAGAGGAGCAGCAAATTTTGGAGTGGTAAATGGGAGAAAAGAAGAGCGAACGAGAAGGCAAGAAGCCAAGGATGCCAAAAACAAGGGCAAACTAAGCAATGATCTCAAACTTGGAGAGGGAAATAGCTTGGAAATCCACAGTTTGGATGGTAGATCTAGTAACCAATGAGTGAAGTTTTGTTGAAAAGTTGATGGAGGAGATAAGAAATCCTTGATATTTTTGTGTTTCTCTCTTGGAATGGAAAGCTACTTGAAGAACCTGCAAGATGAAAGCGTTAAATAGTAAAAGCTCTTGATTAATGAAGATGAGCTGGATCCCAAGCTAATATTCACCTTTGATGATCTCTGCAAAACAATACTCTCAAGCAACAAACTAGATCAAATGCCTATTGTACTAGATTGTTAGTCTTCACAAGGCATAAACTGAATAATAATTTGAAACAAGAAAAATAGAGTGAGAGAATATCACCAAATACAAGATGAAACCACAATGCCAATAGCTCCAGCATGGACCTCCAAAGTCTCAATAATTTTATTAACAAAAGAATGCTTACAATTTCATCAGAGTTTCTTTGCACAAATCTCCATGAGAAATGAGGAAAAAAGAGCCCAATTATATAGCAAAGGCTAGCAACTAAAACCCTAAGTCGAATTGGTGATGAAGAGAGCCAAAAACTCCATCAAAAACCAATCAAATCCATGTCAACACCAACCAAATCGAGCTTGGAGTCTTAACTCATCTTTAAACTTGAGTTTGGAGTCCATAATTTGAGGAAGGAGCCCCACATGCATTGATTTCATAATCCAACAACCCATTAATCAATTGCCAAATCACAAAAACGAATTTGCATGAAGGTGGGCGAATTTCTCAATTGTAGATCACTCCCAGTGCTCCGAAACTGATCTGACTCAGGTGGGTGAAGATTCCAATCATCATAAATGCTTTTTGCCATGTCATTTTGACTTTTATTTTATTCAATTTGGCCTTTTTTGGAGAGATTTAAATTATCTCCAATTTATTATTTTTTGAATATTCTAATTAATATTTCTCATTTTTTGATTTTTTGAGAAAATATTAATTATGAGGCCAAATAATTGTCCGAAACTTAGGGTTAGCTGGTTCGGGGATCATGAATGATTTTTGGCTTAAGTCTGGAGCCTTCAATCACTGAAATCGGATCCCAGATGATTGACATATTACAAATTGAAATTTCTCTATTTAAACTATAGAGAAATTTATTAAAATTTAAAAAATAATTAAAAACCCAAATTCGACGTACCCGGTAAAATTTTTTCGAAATTTTTTCTGAGGGTCCTAGAGACTTGGGACATGACCAAAACCTATTCTAATAGTGTCTAGTAGGCTTATATACATTAGTTGGACTCTAATAACCCCCCATGGCTAAAATTTTCAAAATCGGGCATTCCAGCTTTGGAGGAAGCGGGAGAAAACCTCATCGATTATAGCTCGGCTATAGGCAAAGTATAATTGACAAGGGAAAAAACTCCCTGGAATACCTTAGTTGCTTAATCAAGTCATGGGGAACCGAGACACTCAGATCCTACTAGCACACTTTATTACAAAACCCCATGGGGCCATGGTCATGTCGACTCAAAAATAAAACTGGCTAGCCAAAACTGGCTAACTGCTGCATTCTGAAACCCAGATACTCTGGAAGTGAACACTGATGTGTTCCAACACTGGCGGCTCAATAAGGTTTCAACTATTTGTACAAAATAGGTGATAACAGGCACAATAGACTTTGCAGGATGCAGAGGGGCATGAAGCTCCACATCGTGCTTTCAGAGAAAGCAAAAGACCTCAGAGGTTCTCCAGTTATGTAGCATTGATGAGTAACATCATCAACTCAGAACCAACCACGTATGAAGAAGCATCCAGACACCAAGTTTGGGAGGATGCCATGGTGGAAGAATACCAATCCATCATGAAGAACGATGTGTGGGAGGTTGTGCCGAGACCTGAGGGGAAGTCAATAGTGACTTCCAAGTGGTTATACAAAATCAAACATGGAGCATATGGAAGTGTTGAAAAATACAAGGCCAGATTTGTTGCCACAGGGTTCTCAGAAAGAGGGAGTCGATTATGATGAGACATTTGCTCCTGTGGCTCGATATACTTCCATCAGATTGATCATTGCTATTGCTTCAGCTATGGGATGGAAGTTGCATCAGATGGATGTCTTGACAGCCTTTCTCAATGGTGTTATTGAGGAAGAAGTGTACATTGAGCAGCCATAAGGGTTTATTGTCCATGGAAAGGAGTCTCATGTATGCAGATTGAAAAAGGCACTGTATGGGCTCAAGCAAGCACCCCGTGCTTGGTATGGACAGATAGACGGATTCCTGGTGAGCTTGGGATTTACTAAGAGTGATGCAAACCCCAACCTTTACTACAAGGTTGTGAATGATGAGCCACTGATTTTGGTACTATATGTTGATGGCTTGTTTTGGTCTAGAAATGAGAAACTTATCATATGGTGTAAGAAGAAACTCGCCTCTGAGTTCGATATGAAGGATCTTGGATTGATGCATTACTTCTTGGGATTAGAAGTATGGCAGAGGCAGAAGGAGATTTTCCTAGGTCAAGGAAAATACACCATAGATATTCTGAAAAGATTCGCAATGTTGGACTGCAAGTCCATGGCCACTACGATGGATGCACATTTGAAGAAGCTGAGAGATTCTGCTTCAGATTTAGATTTGATTGATCCTACTATGTATCACCAGCTGATTGGGTCCTTGATGTATCTGACGAACACTAGACCAGATATATGTTTTGCTGTGAATGCTCTTAGTCAGTTCATGTGCGAGCCGAGGCATATTCACTGGATTGCTGCAAAATATGTGCTCAGATACTTGCGTGGCACTGTGGGATATGGCCTGAGATATGCTTCAGAATGTGACTTGAGATTGCAAGGGTTTACAGACTTAGGTTGGGCCAGATGTGTTGCAGATAGGAAGAGTACTTCCGGATGTTGCTTCAGTTTGGGTTCTGCAGTGATTTCCTGGTGCAGCAGGAAGCAGAACTCAGTAGCACTCAATATTGCAGAGGCCGAGTATATGGCTGCTAGTACAACAACCCAAGAAGCAGTATGGCTTTGTAAACTCCTTACGGGATTGTTTGGCCAGATTCCAGAGCCAACCGTGATTCACTGTGATAACCAGAGTTGTGTGCAGATAGATGTTAGTAAATCCTGTATTTCACGATAGGTCGAAGCATATAAATATTCGATATCATTTCATTCATGATATGGTGCAGAAAGGTGCGGTCGAGTTACATTATATTCCGACAGATGACCAGATTGCAAATGTTCTCACCAAGCCTCTTTCCAGGATGAAGTTTGAATACTTTCGTGAAAGACTTGGAGTAGAAGAGAATGTGTCCCTCCTTGAGAGGGAGAGATGATATAGAGATGTTTTACCCTGCATTCACCCAGGTTCCTCTACTCGTCCACGTGCTTAGCCTGGTATGGGAGAAATCCCATCGGCAGATGAGTCGGACAGGCAGTAGATGGTCGGGTTCACCCAGGTGCCTCTACTCGTCGAGGTGCTCAGCTAGGTATGGGAGAAATCCCATCGACAGATGAGTCGGACAGGCAGTAGATGGTCTGGTTCACCCAGGTGCCTCTACTTGTCTAGGTGCTCAGCCAAGTATGGGAGAAATCCCATCGGCATATGAGTCGGACAGGCAGTAGATGGTCGGGTTCACACAGGTGCCTCTGCTTGTCCAGGTTCTCAGCCAGGTATGGGAGAAATCCCATCGGCAGATGAGACGGATAGGTAGTAGATGGTCCTGTGATGATTGCACAGGTACCTCTACTCGTTCAGGTTCTCAGCAATGTTACAAAAACTGAACCGGTGGTCGAACCGGCCGACCCTATGAGCCGGAACCAGACCAAAACCGGGAAAAAAACCGGATTACCAAAAATACATAAAATATTCAAATTTTGAAAAATTATAAATATATTCATGTGCATCCATGTGCATTCAAACCATTATACACAAAATATGAAAAGTATCTCATTTATATAGCAAATAAGAGTGCATAGAACCAAAATAGCAGTTAGCACTGAGTGCAATACATGTCTGAATCAAAATACATCATCAAAATAGGCTCCAAATGGCCTATAAAAAAGACTAGAGTCAAAGACTAAACAATCTAATCATATGAATCCTTAGGCTCAGAGGCCTTCGACTCAGACTCTGAGCCATCATCTACATCCTCATCCTCAATCTGCGGAGTCTGGGCTTGGGCCACCTGGCTTGACTCCCCTGGTCCAGAAGGCACCTATCCAACATCACCTTCCACATCATGCTGCTGTGGAAGTGGGTCCAAATCCATCCATGAAAGGTCTTCATTCTCAGTGTCAAATGTTGGTGGTTGCGTCTCCACAACCCAATCTGCTGAGGCATCACTATCATCCAGGAATATGGAGGACGATTCAGGGGTCTTGTTCTGCAATTGGTTGCGCCTCAACTGAAGGTTGTATTGAACAAATACCATATCATTTAACCGTTTTTGCTCTAAACGGTTACGCTTCTTGGTGTGAATACGCTAAAAAACACTCCAATTGCGTTCACAACCAGAAGCACTACATGTTTGGCTCAGTATTCGAACTGCAAACTTTTGCAAATCAGGGCACTGGCTACCGAATTGTTGCCACCAATATGCTGCATGTACATTGTAAAGACAAAAAAATTAGCAAAAGAATTATAAAGTTTTACTCATATTCTAAACTTTAAAGACTTTCTAAATTCTATTATTACCTGGAGGATCTTTAGATCTAGTCTGTATAGCCGTAGCCATGCCAAAGATACCAAGGCTCTCATTGAAATGCAAGAGCTTGTTGTGTATCTCGTCTTGTTTAGCGGGATCAGATACCATGTGCTCAATGCATTTGTACAATCCTTTCTTTACCTCCCCATCTGCTTCAAAATCTTTTGTGTAATGGTACCTTTACAAGAGTCAAGACAAAGCAAATGATCAATTTAAGTCTTAAGAAGATGATAAACTTTTGCAATTAAAATTTAATAAAATAACTTAAAAACTTTGAAAGTAGTTACCTTGGATTCAAGTAATAGCCTGCAGCATGTAAAGGCCAATGGAGTTGTCTATTCCAGTGATCATCAATTATTTTCCACAAAGGAAGATACTTTTGTCTTCTGCCATCATATGCTTCCTTTATTGCCTCCTTGGCCTGATCCATGGCCTCATAAATAAACCCCATCGCTGCTTTATCACCATCCACCATTCTCAGAACTTTCACAAGAGGTTTACTAAAAAGTACAATCTCCTTTGCCTTTTTCCAGAATCCTTTCTCATAGACTTTGTCCACAATGTCTTTTCCTTCAGCCTTCTTGCTATATTGAGAAGCATTCCACTCATCACATGAGAACATCTTCCTCAAGTTGGCCTTTTGCTCAATCAAGGACTGCAATGTAAGAAAGTTTGTTGCAAAGCTTGTGATAGCTGGCCTGACAAGCTCTTTTCCACCAGTGCATTTTCTCATAAGGGTCAAAACCCATGTGTGGTTGTAAATGTATCTTGTTATGGATTTTGCTTGTTCCACACACTTTTTCACCCACTCCATTTTCCCAATATCCTCAAGCATGAGGTCCAAACAATGGGCTGCACATGGAGTCCACCAAATGGTGGGATATTTCTCCTCCAACATCCTTCTGGCTGCAATATAATTGGAGGCATTATCTGTGATAATTTGTAGTACATTTTCCACCCCCACCTCCAGAACTACATCATCCAAAAAACGAAATAGTAAATGTGCATCCTTAACTTTATCAGATGCATCCATTGATCTAAGGAACATAGTTCCTTTTGGGCAAGCAACAAGGAAGTTCACAATGGTGCGACCCCTTGTATCAGTCCATCCATCGGACATGATCGTGCATCCTATTTTACTCCATGAGTTTTTGAACTCTGATAGGTATTCTTGTACTCTTTCCACTTCATTTTTTAAAAGTGGCCCCCTAATATCCTCATAACCGGGGCCCTTGAAGCCTAGACCACATGAAGCTACAACATCCAGCATAGGTTGATAATAAACAGATATTGTAGCATTGAAAGGTGTGTCTGCATCATACCACCATCTAGCAATGCATTCCCAAGCAGCCTCCTTTTCCACCTTCTTCCATTTGGCATCAATAGTCGGCTGAGCACCAGGGGTAGTTCGAGGCTGAAAGAAAGACTCAAGGTTGCCATGGGGCCTTTTAAACTGGGATGTACTGCTACCAACACCACCACCACCAACATTTTCTTCCAAAGGTATGGTATAAGGATCATGGGTAGGATTTGGAAAACTAGAGGATTCTTCAAAACTAGGGTTTCTCTTAGAAAAATCAGAACTACAACTTCTCCCTATCTCTTTGTGGATCCTCTCTTTTCTAGCTTTTTCAGCTTGGTAGGATTCAATATGACCAAGCATCTCAGCTCTCAGTTCATCAGACACTTTTGGGCATGGTCTTACATTCCCCCTTGCACCTGCTAAATGTTGTTTCAGCCTATGTATACCCCCCCCACCAACCTCCTTCTGACAATAGTTACACACCATTTTCCCCTCAACTAATTGACAATGAATCCATGCAGGATCCTTTCTATCTTTGGGAGCCATGGAAAGCAATATAAATCTGCAAATATAAAGCAAAACCCTACTTTTTTAAAATTTAAATCCTATGAAAAAAACGATTTCAAATTTTTAGAGACTAACCACTACATAACTAAAGGAATACGTGGCTGATTTTACATACCTTGAAGAGACACCTCCAAATCTGCAGAAGAAATTCAGCCTTGAGTGGACTCCAAATCTGCTCCAATTTTGCTCCAAATCTGCTGCAATTGTCTCCAACACAAATCAGCCCACACACTCCGGAAAAAAACGCCTTCAATCCTCCCTTCAAATCAGCCTAACAAAACCAACTAGAAGACCCTCAGCAATCAACACTCAAAGAATCTAAGGCAAAAGACCCCAAGCACACACTCAGAAATCGAATATTGGAAACCTTGGAAACACTCCAATGAATAGTGTGAGTGAAAGAGAGGGGGTGGGTGTCTTTTTATAGCTTAGGGGGAGTGTTTAGGTTAGTCTAGGTTCATCCCCCCCACCCACTTTCCTTTAAAAAAAAAAAAAAAAAACAGTTTCTGGCCGGCCGTATGGCGTCGTACGGGCTGTTGTACGGATCGGGTAGTTCACACTGCAAAATTGGTTTCGGGCAAAAAAATCCGGTTTTGACCGGTTAGTTGATTGAACCGGCCGGTTTAGGCAAAAACCGTCCAAAACGGTTCAGGTGGCTGGTTCGGACCGGAAAGGCACCGGAACCGGTCTAACGACAGGTTGAAGCATATAAAGATTCGATATCACTTCATTCATGATATGGTGCAGAAAGGTGCGGTCGAGTTACATTATATTCCGACAGATGACAAGACTGCAGATGTTCTCACCAAGCCTCTTTCCAGGATGAAGTTCGAATACTTTCGTGAAAGACTTGGAGTAGAAGAGAACGTGTCCCTTCTTGAGGGGGGGAGATGATATAGAGATTTTTTACCCTGCATTCACCCAGGTGCCTCTACTCGTCCAGGTGCTCAGCCTGGTATGGGAGAAATCCCATCGGCAGATGAGTCGGACAGGCAGTAGATGGTCAGGTTCACTCAGGTGTCTCTACTCATCCAGGTGCTCAGCTAGGTATGGGAGAAATCCCATCGGCAGATGAGTCAGACAGGCAGTAGATGGTCGGGTTCACCCAGGTGCCTCTACTCGTCTAGGTGCTCATCCAAGTATGGGAGAAATCCCATCGGCAGATGAGTCAGACAAGCAGTAGATGGTCGGGTTCACACAGGTGCCTCTGCTTGTCCAGGTTCCCAGCCAGGTATGGGAGAAATCCTATCGGTAGATGAGATGGACAGGTAGTAGATGGTCGTGTGATGATTGCATAGGTACCTCTACTCGTTCAGGTTCTCAGCCAGGTATGGGAGTACCCCATCGGCAGATGAGGCGAACATGTAGTAGATGGTCGTGCACATTTGCTCGTCCAGGTTCTTAGCTAGGTATGGGAGGATCCCATCGGAAGATGAGACGAATAGGTAGCAGATGGTAAAAGCCTATCTCTCAGACATTCAGGTAGGATGGAGAGATTCTCTTGGACTCGCCGAAGGACTGGTAAAGTTGATGCATGATGACACTTCTCGAAGGATTGAGACTATGTTGACAACCTTCAGTATGTATAGAGATGATGGAGACAGTATAGATGTACAGATGAAACCCATATGATCATGATGCTGATGAAGATCGAAGAATACCTTCCTCGTTGAGAGGGAGTGTTGGATTTTGTGCAACTTCGAAAGATATTATTATTGTATTTTTATTGTACTTGATTGTACCTCCTAAGGGAGATGAACTTGATGTAATTAATTATGTAAAACCCTTGAAAGAATCAATGTAAACCTTGGGATGAAAATCAAGCAAAAGAAAATTAAAATAAAATTATTTATTGCTCCCCAAGAGAAGTCGGCCCAGTTAGGGAAATTTCCAGTTTGGCACCTGTATAAATAAGAGGTAAAGTGCACCTCATTATTCACTCATCCACTACACACAAGTTCGCATCAGTTGGAGAGAGATTCGCACTTGCAGCAAGGAGAAGACTATATTTGGGGTTTCTATTTTTTGGAAAGCATTTCCATCTTTTCTCTCTCATCATTGTACTCTGTTCTCGGAATTATCATCTCTATATGAAGGTTGTTGGGTTTTTCTCCCGATTGGGTTTCCCAGGATAAACTCTTATGTTCTTGTCTCTATGCTTTGTCTTTCTTCTAGTGATCCTAATTGAATTTATGCAATTGAATTATTATGCTATAAATGTATGAAAATCAAACAAGGGGGGGGTGCTAATCCCTAAGGAAGGGCGCATGGGTGAAGAGGTAGTCCAACTCAAGTTTGAATGAGATGATTGAGGTTTGATTGAACACCAAAGAAAAGAGGATGCTTCACCTCTCCATGAGGTAGGCGACCTCTCCTTGGAATTATCACACTACAATGTGAGCTCGCCATATGGAAGAAGACGCCCACGTGAAGAGGGGCGCTCCTCAAACTTTGGTTTATTCGTTCACCTTATGATTTGACATTACAACACATGCTTTATGCTTCTACCTAAGTTGCCCTCCATGTGGGATGAGATGCCAAGTCATTTGGCACATGCTCATTTCCTTATTTAATTATTTGTCTTTTGACATTTTGTGTCATTTTGTTGCTTCTTTAGCATTTCTTTGCCATTTTGTTGCCCTTTTGAGCAAAAATGCTCTAAGTGATAATTTAATCACCTGAAACATAGGAAAAATGGGTCCCAGAGTAAAGTGGATGCTCTAAGTGTGAAAATGAGCATCCCCACGCCAAATTCTGTCCCCAGACCATACTTTCATTACAATTTGAAATTTCCCAATTAAACCATTAAAAAATGGCCTAATTTTACGAGAAAAAAATATTTTTTCAAAACTTAAAAAAAACACCTAGAGGACTTAGCACATGTCCATACGACTTTATTCTAGTGTCTAGCATGTTCATATACATTGACCGATGGACTTTAATAACCTCCTAAGGCCTAACCACCATGCCAGGTATTCCAGCTTTGGAGGAGCAGGAAAAAACTAAAAAATTATGCCTTGCTAAAACACAAAACATAATTAATAAGTGAAAAAAATCCTTGGAATACCTGACTTTATTGATAAGTCCTAGGAATCCAAGTCCTTTACATAAAAATACCATGCTAGCACACTTTATTACAAACCCCGCGAGGCATGAACATGTGAAAAAAAAAAGGGCCTTGAAAAAGGCCCGATGGACCTGTTATCACATCCATAGTAGTCGGGCTACCATGGTTGCAGAGCAGTTCATTGTATATTTTTGAGCCAGGCCTTTACACAATTTTGATGAGATCTGCCTATGATGAGCAATACTTTTGATGACCACTCACATATCAGAGTATCCCTAGATCAGACAACAGTAAGCCTTATGCCAAGACTGAGCCTCATGACCTCAGATTTGATGACCAAGGTGATCATCTTATTTCCATACAGAGTAGTGCAGTGCCCAGAGTTTCAGCTGCAGTGTTTCCGGTGATTATTGATGATCCATATTGCAGTAACACGTATATGGCCCAACAGGTATATAGTGTGCATTGGTTATGATTGTTTTGCTTTTTTGCTCATCATAGTAGCTTGACTTGGTATCAAGTGGTCATGACCTGGCGGTATATATATATATATATATATATATATATATATATGTTATATGGACTTGGTTGCTTAATGATTATCTAAATGGTCTAATTACTCAGGATTATAAGTTCTTGTTTATACTCGTTGGTTTTACCCTCTTAGTAGTATGGACGTGATCATTCCCACCATTTATGGTTTACTAGTTTAGGCATCACTTTCACTTTCCCCATCCATCCGTTCTCTCTCCCATCTTTGGTTTTCACCCTGACTCACACCTCAACCTGTGATATGGAGGACCTCTCCACTTTTGCCTCTATGTTGGATAGCATCCCTGTTAGTTTGTGTCTTGGCTCTGAGTTGGCAACAGAACTTACCGAAGCCTTGATCCTTCTGGGCCAGGAGAACCCGTTGGTGTTGGTTCCTGATCTTAGGTGAGTTGGATTTGATACCTCGATCACTCTAGTCGGTTGCCCCAATGTTTGGTCCTGATTGTGGATAACCCCCCCTAGTTGCTTGAGTTGTGTTGGCTAAACCTGAATCAAATTGTACTGCCATCATTACATGCTTATGGAAACTATTATCTAAACTTTTGTGCAAGCCCATGGAAACAAATTAAAACTGTGTTTCTCAACACAATGAAAGAGGGCTATGGAAATTGAAATGTTAAAGCACGCTGGATGCAAGCTGCGATTAGTTGTGCTTTTAAGCACATGCAAAATTTAAAGGGTCCTAAAGGCCTAAAAAGTAGTGGTTAAATGTATGTTAAATCCAAAGACTGCTGGCCATGAATTAAATGTAATGATTAATACCTCACGGAGCCTACGGGTTGGGGTGTGAGAAGGAGTAAGGGACAACTAATTCTAAGTGTCCCTTAGAACCTCAAGTTACGGTAAGCTGTGCACCTAGTTACGACGGTTCTAGCAAAGATCCTCATGGAGCTGGATTCAGCTTGGATGTGAGTTGTAGACATTTTCCAAGGTTGAATAAGCACCTCTCTAAACAACTTATTCCATTTGTGAGACACTGCCATTCCCTGTGCGTTTATTATTCGACATATGTTTAAGTGTGAACTCCTTTTCCCTTATCCAAAGTATCACAATGTTGTGTCATTCAAGTCATCCCTTTATCCTAGCCTTGTATTTTTCACCCTCACCCTCTACTGGCAAAATGTTCACGTCTATGAAATGAGTATATTCTTGAGGTTCTATTTTGAGTAAATGATTATTTAAAATTTATATTTGATGAAATTATCTATTAACAACTAGTGAAATGATGCTTCCTACTTTAAGTCTTGCTATTAGAATGATTAAAAGAGCATACCTTAACCATTTGCACTTGCAACATCAGACATTTCTAGCTTGGGTCATATTTTGATCAGTCTTGACTTGGTCAAACCTAGTTTGACCAAGTCAACTATAGGATTTGAGATGAGTTGGACCAGTGATGTTCGAGGTTGATGATTTATGGTCCTTTGATGCCCATGTGATGGTTCCATGCAGCAGACATAGGTTTCACTTGATGCTTTGATGGATTTTTATAGTTATTATTATTTACATACCATTTATTTTATTGGTCTGGGCATGGTTGAGATTACAGATTGATTATCCAAGTAGCCACAGGGTGTATGCGTATTCATCTCTAGCGCATTTAGACCTTTTGAGTCCACTCGTACACTCAGATTTCAATTACAAGCACTCCCGGACGAGATTTAACTTAGATTGTCACTTTTATGCAAATTTGCCATTATAAAATTGCCTGGTAGCACAAATGAGTTTCTATTTGGTTCTCCTAGGTCACTATAGAGGGAGTATGGGGTCCAGCCACTTGTTATTACCATATAACCATACCCCCAGACACTTTGGTACAGTCATATTTGTGCTCGGAGCACCAGGTAGAGAGCTACAAGCATTTTATTGATTTACAGGTGATTTTCCGAGGATAAAAAATGGGATAAAATGGTCATTGAGGAATTTGATTTGGGCAGATGAGGCAAGGAATTGGCATGAGGTTTGTTCATAGGCCATTCATGATTTATCCCAGACCTTCCAGCACAATTTCATCATTCAGTGGGGTCCACACACACTCCGGGGCATTATTTTGATGTATTATTATGCTATTGAAGGGCCCACGATTTGGTCACTTGGTCACTTTGTGATGCTATTGATTCATATCTTTTATCATTGTGCCATGGGGTGTTGCTAGTGAAGGATATTAACACCTTCTATCCCCACCATGTGCTCCTTACACTCATCCTAGTCATCTTTTATGTGGTGCGACCCCCCTAGGGCCACTTTAGTGAGTGCGCACCCCTCGTTAGTGAGTTGATCCATGTGTTTTAGCTCCGACTCATCATAGCCATCGATTGTATTATGTTTATCTTTTGATCTCCACCACTCATTCATAAAGTGGTTAGGGTTTTGGTCTCTCTCATTCCTATTTAAGGAGGAAACCCCCTCATTGTAAAGGGACCTTTGGGCTCTTGAACTCTTGGAATGAAATGTTATTTTGCAGATCTACTTCTCTGGCTTTGATGAATGTTCTTGCAAGTGAATATACAATCTTTTCTCTGTGTTATCATTGTGGATCTTGCTTTCTGCATACTTTTTTTCTAGGGAGGTTGTGTGGTAGAAGAGGAGGGCGAATTGAAGAGGGCGCTATTGTGGGGAAACCCCATATCTCTCTCTCAAATCGATCTTTGTCTCAGGGAGTATCTTTATTATCTTTAGGACATCTTGATGCTACTTGTTTCATCTTTTCTCCCGTATAGTTTCTTTCATGCTTGATCAATTCTCATTATAAATCGTTTTTGGCAGGGAAGGGCGCACTGGTCATCTTGGAAGGATAGCGGTTTTACTTGAGGAAGATGGATCTCACTCTCGATTGCCTCACTTTGGGAAGATTATCATTTGCAAGGCGTCCGCAAGCTTTTGAGGTAAGACCTACAAGGTATGTATTGGTTTTCATGAATTTTACCCATTGGTCACTTCAAACCCTCACTGTTAAAACTCTAGTTTTATAGATCTGATAGATCTGGCAATAATTTGGGATTAATAACTAAAACCCACCTCTTAATTAATTAAAGAACCTTAGAGACCAAATTTGGTGGAAATCCGACTCCATTTACCACTCGATCCAAGGCACTGGCCATCTCTAAGGCAGGACGCACTTGTGAGTTCTTAGTCATTTTCCAGATCTATCATTTGGGTGTTGCTATTTTGTCTTTCAAACTTCAGATCTATCACTTAGCCACCCTCATAATGCCATTCATATCTTAATTTCACCTAGCGGGCCTCATTTTACTTCATTTTGGCTAAATCAAGGGTGGGCCCCACTTGGGTCTTTTAGATTGGCATTAGATCTATCTAGATCTACTATTTTAATTTTATTAGTGACATATTCATTCCATGGTTGAGCATTTATCCCTTTCATAAGCCTCCTCAACCAGGCCCTAACTCCATTTGTCACTTGTCTTCCTTTGATCTAGATCTACTTACTCTTGATCTCTCTCTCTTTGCAACTTCACATTTCCCTAGAAGGTCTAGAGTAGGTTCGCTATCCTCTTTTGGTTAGCTAGGGTCTCCCCCTTAGTCTTGCATTTGTTTGATCTAAAGTGAAGAGTGCCTCGATTAGTGTGACAACCATTTATCCTTGGGAATTGTGGCTCTCTTGGGTCACCTTTTTGGTTGTCCAACACCTCTACCATCCTGGATAGGATCACCTTTTGGGACAACTACAAGTTGTGTGATAACATGAACTCAGTATGCTGATAAAGAACATGCAACATGTTCAACTTTGGCACGCTCGTTTGTAAGTCCAGCTAAGTGCAACTTAATTGGTAACACGTCCTAATGGAGTCATCCCAAGAAGCATCGGACACCAACTCAGGGCATAAATGCCCAACATGATGGGGGACTTCCATAACATGAAGGGACAGTTAGTGGAGCCACTAAGCCAATACTCCTTGAAATGAAAACCAAGAGGACTTGCCATGACCAGACCACAGGTCTTGAGCCCCACTAGAACAACACTTTTACCTAAAACAAGCCCCATCTTGGCCTTTGCATTGAAAAAAGACCCCTCCTCTCTGGCACATCTGATATGGCACATTGCAGGGTATCTGGAGGGTAACAGGTACCATGCTACAAATCAACTCTTATGATGAAATTACAAGAGTTACTCTGATGCAATATGCTGGACAATAGAGAGTTTTAATGAAAATAAGAGGGAGGAAAATATGGTAGTGAGGAGGTTTAGCCTTTTAGGTAACTGTTATCAGCTAAGTTGCACTAAGATGATTTCAAGTGAGCCTGTGAAGATAGAACAAGTTTACTTGTTCATAATCAGAAGACCAAAAGTCCTAGCAGGCCACCTTGGCCCATATTTTTTTTTTTAATAAGGTCACATGTCCATGCCCTCTTGGGAAATTGTAAAAATGTCATAGCATGATGGTTTTTGTAAAGGACTCGGCTTTCCTAGGACTTAGTTATCAGTCTGACTAGCCCAGAGAGTTTTTTCCCTTGTCAATTATATGTTATTGAATAAACGACTTATAATTTTCAAGTTTTTTCACTCATACCTCCAAAGTTGGGGTGGTCGGCATGATTCCTCGGTCTTGGGAGGTTATTAGAGTTCAAGTGTCAATGTATAGTACCATGCTAGGCATTAAAATTGAGTTGTATGGACATGTGCTAGGTCCCCCTAAGTTTTTTTAATTTCCACGAATAATAATTTTTTCCGTAAAATTAGACCATTTTTTAATGGTTTAATTGGAAAATTTCAAAATGTAATAAAAGTGTGGTTTGGAGGTGGATTTTGGCGTGGGGATGTTCGTTTTCACACTCAGAGCGTCCTTTTTACCCCTAAGATCCAGTTTTCCTATGTTTCGAGTAATTACATCGTTACTTAGAGCATTTTTTCTTAAAGATGCGACAAAATGACAAAAAAAATGCTAAAAAAATACAAAATGACCCAAATATAAAAAAAATATTATAAAAAACAGTGATTTGGCATGCCATCACATATGAAAGGCGATCTCTTTGAGATGATTTATGACTTAAGTGGAAGTCAAAGCACGTGGTGGGGCATCAAATGTCATGAATAGCGATTAGATTTTTGAAGCTAGTGCGCCCCTCCCTCTCACATGGGCGAATCTTGGTATGTGGCGGTCCACAAGTGATGGGTGATATTAACAAGAAGGAGGTCATCTACCTCATGAGAGATGGCGCACCTTCCTTTGATGTGGATCTAAGCCATATCAATCAAGTGGATCCACTCGAGTTTAGATCCCTCAATCGAAGTTATGCGCCTCTCCCTCAATAACTCGCTTCTCTTGTTTTGATTGCTATGTAAGCAAGCCTCCTCTCCTCCTTCAAGCTAGTTAAAGTCAAGGAGAGGATTGCTTGCATATTGTAACTATGTACTATCTATTGTTGGAATAAAAGAAAAAGCTTTGGAGGTTCATTGGTGTGGAGGGTTGGTTGGATGATCATGGCTATGCATGTTTGAGGTAACTTGTATTGATTAATGTTTTCTTGCACTCTTGTGTTATGGATCTAGCCTTGGTAGGGTTGTTCTCAATTGATAGGAAGAAGGTATTTAATAAGTTTATTACTTGCTTTCTTTTTTTTCATGCATGTTTAAAGATATAAATCTAACATGTTATTAAGGCTATTATTATGTTTCTCTAGTTTTTTTTATGCATGAGTAACTAGATGTTACAAACCTTTTTGCAAGTGTCTAATGAGTAGCTGCAGGTAACCATTGGATAGGAGTTTGAACAAGATTGTTCACCCTCTCTCCAAAAGCATTCATGTTGCTTAGTCCAATAACATTCCACCGGAGGCTTCTATAGTTATTCTCATCCGACATTGGGCCTATCTCTTCTTCTCCTTCTCCTTCAACAAATGCAAATTTTTCTTGGTTACTTTCATATCTATTATTACAAAAGTTATATTTTCTTTTAGATTTGATTTATTGTTTAAATCTTGCATTTTAAAGCTTCATTCTACTAGATCTAACTTAGCTAGCTTCACTTTATGCAAGTCATTTCATAACAAAAGTTCAAGGCTCGAAGTGGAATTTAATTTGTGCTTTAAAATTTTTATTTGGCAAAAGTTAAAGTGCTTCATTGGTTGCCCTCAATAGCAAGCAAAGATCCTCAAAAGGACTTTTTTGAGTCATTTTAGTCATTTTTTGCAAGGAGATTAACTTATATTTTTTTCCAATGATTTTTTTAGTTTGCCCTAATCACTTTTAAAGTGATTTTGGGCATTTTCTAACACTAATTTGTTCGATGTCCTAAATTTATTTTTAGCAGATTTTCGGACTTTAGTGGCAAAAAATCAAGTTTGAGGCCAATCCAAAGCTTCCCAAAGCTTCCTAGTTTCATTGGATAGTTTGTACTTGCATTTTTGTAAGCTTTTGGATTTATATCTGTAAAGATTCAAAGCATTTCTTTTTTGAAGTTTATTGTAAAATAAAAAATACAAAGAAGAGCAAGTGGGCTACCCAACACCCACACCCCATCCCCCTGGGGACATTCACATTTTTTTTGTGGCGTGATTTTTCCTAACAATTTTTGTTTTCAGTTTAAACAAAAACACACACGCACAACATGCAATATACTTTCAATTTAAAAGATCATAAATATTGTCTTTAGTCATTTGAATTTTTTCTTTTTTTCTTTTAAGTAACGAACTTGGCATTGCTTTCCCGAAGTATGCTCTCACCGTCACATAAAGGGCTTTGCCTGAGTACGTGATCGGATGATCAGAAAATATACTCTTTGCCTGTAGTAATTACCATAACATTTTACTTCAGTTGTTTATCTTTTTGTGATCAAGCATAATAAACATTTTGTTTCCAAGTCAAAGTATGCTCTTTTCCTTTGCGGGCATTGGCCTGGTCCTGGGGAAATCAGAAAGAGTTGCAACAAGTCCTTAATTTTTCACACCTAATTAAAAACTCATACTAATAAAATCAACAACCCCGAATATAGTGAATATCCGACACTCAGACATTAGTTAATGTGTGGGGAAATTTCTTAGAAGAAGCAGGAACCACTGGGAAGTGACCTCAGGGAATAGTTAAGCTATACCCTTGTTGGTGTAGTGTTGAACACCGCCCTCGAGATTCCGTTCCATCCCACACGTCTTCGTGAGGAGCTACCTTTAGTTAATTTCCGGACATTACTCCATGTACCTCACGTTATATTTGGAGCTCCCCTTTTCCTGTAATCAAATCTCATCTCATAATACTTTAAAACTGACCAAGAAGCACACACAAGACATTTACAATACAACAACACGCTATTTCGACTCCACTATTGGCATTGATCTTGTTTACATTTATTTGAATCTTTTCAGATCTCATGTGTTATGTGATTATATTATGATGTTGATCTTAATTTATATTTGCAATTGAATTTTGCTTTTAGTCAATCTATTTTAAAACTCCTAAACAACTTACACATTCAAAACTAAATCGCTTGAATAGCCTTAGTAACTCATAGGGACTACCCCTTGGCTTCGTTAGGAGTTCTGCCTAAACGGAGGATTCAAGATCAAGTGACAGTACTTGACTCTAGATTTGCCCCCAAGGAACGCATTGTTACCAACTATTTTGTACAATAGTTGAACTTCTAGTGAGCCGCCAATTTCATGAACATGACACATGTTCATCTTCAGAGTTCAGAGGTTTAGAAGTCATTTTCAGGGCAATTTTTGCCCCATTTGTAATAATTGCATGTTCATACCCCCTTGGGGAAATTGTATAAAGTTGGTCTAAGCATGGTCCTTTTATAAAAGACTTGGCTTTCCTTAGGGTTAACTGTTAGGGTGATACTTTAGAGTGTTTTTTCCTTAGGAATTATGCCTTACTCTTTAGTGAAGTATAATTCCTGAGTTTTTCACTCACATCTCCAAAGTTGGAGTATTTACCATGGTGGTTGAACCTAAGGAGGTTATTAAAGTCTTCGTGTCTAGGATTTTTTACATGCTAGCCATCTAAATTGAGTCGTATGGACATGCACTAGGTCCTCTAGGAGTTTGGTTTCATTCTAGCAAAAATAATTTTTTTCCCGTAAATTAGACCATTTTATAATGGTTTAATTGAAAAAATTCAAAATGTAATAAAAACTTCATTTGGAGGCGGAATTTGGTGTGGGGAGGCTCGTTTTGATGCTCAGAGCGTCCTCTTTACCATGGTGCCCACTTTCTTCATGTTCCGAGCGATTACGTCGCCTCTGGGATCACTTTTCATTAAGGATGCTGCAAATTGGCATTTTAATGCTAGAAAAAACCAAAATGCACAAGTGACAAAAAAATAAAAAATAAAAAATGATTAAAAAATCATACGGAAAGGGTTCGCATGGTTTGTTAAATGATGTACGATAACATTAAGTGATAAAAGGCACATGTTATAAACTAAACTTTGGATAGGCGAATGGTTTTTTCAAAGATGAAATGCATGGGCCTCCCTCACGTGGGCAATACCATGCATGCACAAGCTCACGAGTTGGTGGGCGAATAATCCAAAGTGCTGGGCGTGGGTTACAATGGAGAGGGGCGCCCCTCTTGTGAGGTGGTTGCCACCTCTACGAATCACACCAACCCACTCAAGTTCAACGCTCCAAGCTTTGAGTCAAGAGCGAATCACTCCCACGGATTGAGCATTCGCCCTACCTATCTCCTCAATTCGCATCCTTTCTTTGTTTATCTACAAAAGCAGGGCCTTGCTCCATCATTCAAGGTGGATTGCAAGAGACCTCTGCTGAGAATTATAATGCTATTTGCTTATATGTTTTTGGAATAAAAGTTGAAGACTTTGGAGGTCCATGGGTGCAAGGTTTCAAATGGTGAATGCATGTTTAAATTATTGAGGTGATACCATTCTAATCTCTTCCTCTTATGCAAGTGTAGTATTTTGATCTAGCTTAGAAGACTATAATTCTAGTCCATAGAATAATCATTTGTAGGCTTCAATTTGATTATTTGTGTGAAGTTTTCCAAGATTTTAATGAACAAACTGTATTAAGTTGTACTTATGTTGATTGAATCTTTGTTTACTTAGCACACTAGTTTTTTGATCTCACTTGCTTTGAGTTGTTTGTAGATTTGCAGGATCACCAAGCATGAAGACAAGCTTGAGTTCAACTGCATCTTGTTTGGCTTCATAACAATTTTTTTGGATCTAATCTCCTTGTGTTTGCAGGATCTCCAACCTCTTCTTCTCTTGCTTCAAAACTGAGTTAAAGGGCTCTTTCCTTCACCTTTCAAAATCAAATTGATCAAACTCTTTTCCCTTTTTGTTGGTTACAAAAGCGAGTTGCTCTACTTCATCGTTTCATCTTTCATGCATTCGCTCTTCAAAGTGCAAGTAGGTTTAAATTTCAAGTTTGTATCATCCAAGGCCTATTCGCTCATCTTCCTTAAAGTAGTTCAAAGTTTAAAAGTTTTCCTCTTTTATAGGTCTACTTAGTATCTAGATCTGATTTTTAAAGCTTTACCTTTCTTGATCTAGTTTGTATTCTTTTGTTTATACACTAACAAATACTAATCACTAACTAGTCTTTGTTTAAAGCTCTCATCTACAGGAAAGCTAAAGGGAAAAGCAAAAATCCCAAAGGCTAAAGCGAAAGCAAGAAGAGCAAAGCAAAGCAAAGGGGCACAAAAAACTTCTATCTTCCCCCTTCTTCATCCCCTTTCTATTCCTTGTGCCCTCAAAAGGAAGATTAACACCATTTTTGTGTAAAACATTAATAAAGAGCAAGCGAGATTACGGCTCCTGCAACCTTCTTCCCCCATTTGGGGAAAGCCTGTATCGTCCTTTGAGTTCTTTTCATTTGCTTTATACCTCCACAAGTTAAATAGTTGTTAGTTTGGATTAGTTTCAATAATTATCATTGCTTTCGCTTGATTTAGTTAGATTCTAGATTTTATTGCTTTGATATAAAACTACTAAAAGGAACCCAAAGTCTCTTGAATCTCACTGCAAAGTGGATCAAGAGCACTCTCTATCAGAGAGTCTTAGTTTTGTTTAGTTGCTTAGATTTACTTTTTATTTGATATAAATTGTTTAAAAAGAACAAAAAGTCTCTTGAATCTCACTGCAAAGTGGATCAAGAGCACTCTTTGTCGGAGAGATTTATTTCATTAAGTTGTTTTAGATTCTTTTTTTATTTCAAAATCTCTTGAATCTCGCCATAAGGCAGATCAAGAGTGCTCTTTGTCAGAGAGTCAATGGCTCTTATGTTCATCACTTCATAAATAAAATTGGAATGAACTTATTTACTACACTACGTATGCTCTACCCACCAGTAGTCCTTCAGAGTTGTGGGATACCCAGAAACAGTTGTAGCTTATTCAATTTCCTCACATTTAATCCAATTTCAACCTAATAAAATAAATTCCCAAAAAAACCAATGAAAATCCAGCGTTGATCACTACAGTCAAAAGTGGGCAAATTTTGCCTGGGGACGCAGGAACCACTGGGAAGAGACCTCAGAGCACCACTTAGACTACATCCTTGTTGGTGTAGTGTCGAACACCGCTCTCGAGAATCCATTCCAGCCCACATGTCCTTGTACGGAGCCACTTAGACTGTATTCCGGACATATCTTCTGTACCGAAAGGTATATCTTGGAGATCCCCTTTTTCCCACAATAATCCACCTCACTTTCAAAATTTACAATAAAATTTACCAAGACACATTTGCAAAACATTTCCAAGCAGTCCAAGTATTCCAACAGACATCGACTCCATTGGCACTAGTCCTTCAACAACGACAATTGTTCAATCTTTTATTTGCTTATTATCCATCTTGAAGTTGTCGTCTATATTATGATATCATGCTGTGAATGTTATATTCGATTAAATCATACAAAGCTGTTTTTGTCATTTATCATCATATACTGTGGTTGTGTTTTGTATCTTGCAAATCTATACTTGGATACAATTTTGTTGCAAATTGTCTAAAAACTCCTAAACAACACCCATCCCAATCCGCAAAAACATTCAAAAAACACTTAAGAGCCTTAGTAACTCTTTTTTAGGGTCTACCCCCCTTGGCTTCGTTAGGAGTTTGCCTAAACAGAGGAGTCAGGATCAGGTGACAGCACCTGACTCTTTGCTTGCCCCCAAGGCCACACATCCCAAAAGCAGCTTCGAAAGATTTCCGCTGCTGTGTGCACATCGGCGGGCAACACGCACCTAAGCAGCTTGAATATTTCTGCTGCGATAACCCTCGGGTGCTTGTTTTGACGGCAACAGTAACCATGACAAGCTCTCATTTGACATTGTAATGACTACTTTTAATTATCCCATGGTATATCTTGTTGTGGGCACTAGCCTCATATACAGAGTCCACTCTTATAGTGCACTTAGGGAGAAAGAGCTAGAAGAGGAGTTGGAGTATGTCATGGCATAGTTGGAAGGCCTTAAAAGTTAATGTGTTATTATTGGTTGCACCATTATGTTAGAGGGGTGGACAGTTAAGAGGAATAGAATGATTGTTTATTTTCTTGTGGCATCCCCTAACGAAACCTTGTTCCGGAAAACCTTTGATGCATTCTCACATGTAAAGGATGCAAATCTGATATATTCAATGTTGGTTGAGGTTGGGGAAGAAGTTGGAGTCTAACATGTTGTCCAAGTAATCACATGCAATGTTGCTAGTGATGTGGCAACTGGAAAATTGCCATGAGGAAAACATCCTACTACTTTTTGGACCCCATGTGATACCCATTGCATATATCTGATTTTCAAGGACATAGGGAAGTTGGAGTGGGTGCATATTATTACATGAATACAAATAAATAACAAAGTGCATTTATAATGATGCTTGGGTGTTGAGCCTTATGAGAGAGTTCACAGAGGGTGAGCTCACTTGCTCGACTAGCACATGCTTTGTGTTATGAATATAAATAACATTTAATAATAATAAATAATAAATAATAAATAATTAATTAATTAAAGTCAAAGGACGTGTCTCTATATTTAAAAAGACACGATGGGCTTATATTTAAAGTCCACATTGTAATAATTTATCATCTTATTCATATTCTCATTATATATTTACTTTTTATCCATTATGGATTATTTTTCCTATTCTTACAGATAATTTATGTGTGAACAAGGCTCGTTCACAATATTGGTATCAAACCCATTTTCTTGGGCTTCTGCTGATTTGACCCTTGGCCATCACTTCTCAGAGCTTCTTTGAACCTCGGCTTTTGGCCAAAATCTTCAGAGTTTCTCTGGATTGTGGTCTTTGACTGTAACCCCCACCATTTCTTCCCTCGCTGCACCCTCCCATTACTCCTTCTCCTACCTTCTCCAGCTCCATTTCCCCTTACTGTCCACTGCCCACATTTATCCTTCGCACTCCTTTCGCACTATCTTCCTTCCATCACCGCACCTTATCTCACATCTCCCATCTCCAAGCCTCATACCCACGGTCGGTCTGCATACGCTTCATCGATCTCCTCCAACATCCTTGCTCTTGCACACTCATCCATTGATCACTCACTCGCAGCTACATCCCTCACGCAGTCTCCTGCAACACCCTCCCCATCGTGCTCCACACAACACACTCCCTGCGTACTCTCCCCATAACCCTGCACACTCCCAATTCGACAACCAGTAACACCCCCGATCGCTACTCCTTCTGGCATCCACTCACTTGCACCTCCAATGATTCTCGATCCCCTCATTCCCACGTTGCCCTTCCGTGCATGCCTTCACACCTCCTCTTGTGCCCTTCATCACCCAACACTCCAATTCCCACTCCACACTTATTCTTAGCACCATTGCTTCCCATGCTTCTTCTTCTCACCCATTCCACACTCCCATTCTCGTCCTCTTCTACCTCCACTTAAAATCCATCTACCCCCACGCTTCCAATCCACGCTCCACCTCCTTATCATGCCTGCCGCTTCCCTCTGCGACCAATCATCTCCCTACACCTCCATATCCCTACCCTTGGCGCGTCTTTCCACCTTCAACTCCACACTTCCACCCCCTTCTCTCCATTCCCTCGCATCCTTGCTCCTACCCTTTGCTACACCCTCACTCACACTGGCTGTTGTGAACCAACCCAATTCACACAGGAATTATCCATAAGAATAGGCAAAATAATCCATAATGGATAAAAAGTAAATATATAATGAGAATATGAATAAGATGATAAATGATTACAATATGTGGGCTTTTAATATAAGCCCATCGTGTCTTTTTAAATATAGAGACACGTCCTTTGACTTTAATTAATTAATTAATATTAATGTTATTTATGTTCATAACATTGCCTTCCTCTTTAGAAATGCTTTGTCCTCAAAGCATATTGATGAAGAGGCTTTTATGTCTTTACTCTTTGCTTGTAATGCCATTGCATATTTCTTTGTTTTGTCGTAGTTGACGATACGAGACAATATGAACCTTTGAGTGCTGAACAAAATTTTCGAAACGTAAAATGATTGGTCCATCCTAATTCAATTCTTTGCGAAACATTGCACTTCCATGGTGAACTGTTATCATGAGATTTATTTGCGCTGGTATCAATATTTTTCGTTAGTTGTTCTCGACCTAAGGGGTATTGATACTTTGATTCTTTAAGATATCTGCTTTAATGATTTGGATGTCGATAAGGAGTTCTTATAACATTATTTTCCCTTATCATGCTTGTAGTGTCTTCTTGGTTTAATTTCGATATATAATTTTCTTCTTGCCTTGTTGTTTGGTGATTTGATGAACTTCTATTAGTGTGTACTCTTGGAGTTCCCATCGTTTGTATTCCAACATCCCTATACATTTGATCTTCAACTGGATTGGCATCTTTTTGAGCTATGATGTGGGTTGGATCTGTGTTTGTTCCTTTTTCCACAACTTGGATTTTTACTCTTGAGGGTTTTGATGCCTCCTTCTGGATTTGCTCTAACTTGTTATCATTCTTAAGCTTCTTGAACGTTTCTTCTTGCGACTTCTTGTCATCGTTTAACTTCTTATTCTGTTCCATCAGATCTTGATTATGTTTTTTAAGGTCGCAAATCTCTTCTTCCTTTTCTAATAATTTCTCCTTGATATCTTCATTAACTTGTTCCGACTTTCGAATATTCTTTAACTTCTTGATTTTGTGACTATAATTTTATTATGATTTCTGTATTAGAAGATTACATCATTATTATTCGATATCGTTTTATTGGTCTTTGCAATCTCTAATTTGTGGGAATTTTAATGTCGCCATTGTGTTGTTGTAGCTCTTTAATTTGTTGTTGAAGTTGGTAGAACTCTGACTTTTGTCATTCTAATTTCTTTTGAATTTGCACAATTTCATTATCTTTGTCCATGAGGAATTTGTTCACACACTTACTTCCTCTTCTAAATCTTCATAGCTTCCATATGGTAATTCTTCAATTGTATTTTGTGGTGAGGGGACTCTCACTGATGAGTCATGTATTGTTATTTTTTTCTTCTCAGGGAAGAAGGTCATCACTGTCATTTTTACATTGAAGGTAAATGTACCCAATGTTTCTAGCCATTTAGAACCCAACATTGTGTCAATAATACCGACGTCTATAGTTGCAATTGTGAATTCAGATGTAAGATTATAATTATCGATTTGTAAGTCTAATTCGTTTATTTGCTCTTCGTTCCACTCGTTCTTCTCCATAACTGATTCTGGAATAAAATTTCCTTTACTAGTTGGACAAATAGCGATGGTAGTAGTACTTTCATAAAATATTCCATTAACTTTTAGCATCGCAAGAGGTAATTTTGATGGAACCTTGGAATTTTCTTTTTCTCTTTAGTGTCTTCCATTTTGACCTCCTTTTTTTTCCCTTTTTTTATGAGAAAATAATTGGAATTTTATAGAAAAATTAACTATTAAAAGTATAATATTGATAATAATAATTCTTATTAGAAATTATAATAATATTCCTATACATATATTATATAGTTTTTAATATTGTTTCTTGGGAGAAAATTTAAAATATTAATATAATAATAAAAATTATTATTATAATAATTTTATAATTTTTTTTGCATGGACGCATGGACATGTAATGGATAACTAGGGATTTAAAATATAATAATAAATATTATTACAAATTAATGAATATTATTATTAATAATATTATTACAAATTAATGAATATTATTAATAATAATATTATTATTAATAAATATTATTATTATAATTTTTTTTGAATGGACGTAATGGAGGAAGTGGTTAATGGAAGTGTGTGGGAGGAGATGTAATGGGAGGAATAATGTAAAATGGATTGGTGGCAGGTGAGGGAGAAGGGAGATTGGAATGCAGGCATATGGTTAGACGCAGAGAAGGGTGGAGGATTGTGTTGCGATGAAGGCAAGTCAAATGGAGTGAAGTGGATTGGAGGATTGGGATCAGGGGTGTGCTGGATGATTGTGTGGGGATGGCAGTGAGTAGAAGCTTTGTGGAAGTGAAGGAGGTGGAGTGGAGAAGGGAGATGTAGAGGAGGGAGATCGCAGGAGCAAGTGGGCACTGGGTGTGCAGTAGGAGAGAGTGGAAACAGTGTGAATGAGTTGGTGTTATGAACATAAATAACATTAACAATAATAATAATAAATAATTAATTAATTAAAGTCAAAGGACGTGTCTCTATATTTAAAAAGACATGATGGGCTTGTTGCCGCCTGGTTCCACACCTGGGGAAAAACGCAGCAGAAGTCTTCAAGCTGCTGGTGTGGCCTTGGGGGCAAGTCAGAGTCAAGTGCTGTCACTTGGGACTCGACTCCTCCGTCTAGGCTTTCCTAGCGAAGCCAAGGGGGGTGTACCCTAAAAAATAAAAAGAAACTAAAGCCTCTAATCTAGGAGTTAGAAAAATACTTTTGATAACCAAGAACAGACAACATATACTTTGATCAAATAAAACAATCATTTATCATTTGCTCTCATTTAAAATAGCCATCATTTAACTGCACATTAGTCAACAATGTAAAATAAAATTTGCAACAAGACCAGTGCCTTATAATGGAGTCAAATAACAAATGCATAAGCAGAAAAGGTAAATGTTGTGCGAGTGTTCTTGGTTTATTTTAAAATTTAATGTGATGGTGATCTTTTTATTAAGGCAGGTGGGTTCCCGATATACGCAAGGTACGGGGGAACATGTCCGGAATTTTGAAGCGTGGCTTCCCTCTCAGGCTTTGGGCTGAATCGGAGTCTCGAGGAGGTGTTCAGATGCTATACCAACGAGGGCAAGCCTAACGGTTTCCAAGAGGTCACTATCCAGTGTTATCCCAAGCCTTCTGGGAAATTTGCCCACGACAACAAAATGCGTGTTGTGCCGGATTTTCACAAAAAGGATTTTTTATTGGGGCGGTGTTAGATCCTATTACTAGTCATCCCCTCCTTTCTGGTGTGTACCAACTGGATCAGACTGAGCTGCAAGTTGGCCATAGAGCATACGGGAGAAGACCTTGGTATTTTTATAAAAATTTTATGAACCCAAATTTTATCTTTGTTAAAACCCCAGGAGTCTCTTTTCAGGCACGTATTTCGGGCAAGCCCTCATACATAAACCCTACTTCGGGAAAGCAAGGGGGGCGTTATGAGTTTGTAAAAAAATGTGAAAAAACTAGGTTGTGAGTGAACTTGTGGCCCGCCAGTGGAACGGACCAACAAGGTTTATTTTAATCCTAATTGATTTTATTAGATGCCGGAAAACAAAGAAATAAACTACTCTAAAAATCACGCCATGAAAATGAGACGACACAGGCCACCCCTGGGGGGATGGGGTATGGGCGCTGGCTAGCCCACTTGCTCTCGTTTAAAAATGTTTACAATGATTTAGAGAAGTGCCCCAGTCTACTTAATGTGACTTGATGGCTTACAAAATTATAGGAAAAAATGACCGGTTTTGAAAAATATGAAAAATTGTCCTCCGGATCGCCTGGATGCTCGAAATTTCGGCAGCACTTCCTCCTACCTGTTCGTCTTTTGCTGCAAACCAGCAAGCAATGATTAGTATAAGATGCCCAAAAACACTTTAAGAGTGTCTTTGGAACACCTCCTAAAAAACCCAAAAAATTCTAAGTTAAAAACTAAGTAAAAATGACGAAAAGTAACCAAGTAAAACAAGCTATGGGGCTTGTCTACTTGGGATCTTTGCTAGCCTTTAATGGCTGCAAATATCAAGCTCTAGGGCAGCCAGGTAATACTTTGAAATCAGATCTAATACTACTTCAAAAAAAACTTGAAAGATTTTGACAACTTAAACCAGTTTTTTGAAAAGAAAGTACTAGATAACCAAGAAGCTTTGATCTATGAACAATAAACTCTTTATGAAATGAAAAGATAAAACTTCTTGATGACAGAATCTGATTTATTTAAGTTTTAACAGCAGTATATAAATCAGATCCACTTTTGATTAGTGACTAGTAACCATAAAATTTGATTTTTTCTTGAATGAGAGAGAGAGAGAGAGGGAACAAATCCTTGTTGAAAATCGAAGCTTTGAAGATGGTTTAGTGATGTTTGAAGGGACTATATCTGCAAACAATGATTAGTAAAAGGGGAAACAAACAAGATCCTCCTTCTTGCCAACTCAAGAAAACACCTGCACATCACAGATCTCACCAAAAAAAATATTAAGTGTAGATATATACTCACAAGAAACTATGATTGCATATCCATAAACAAATGAAAGATACAAAAATAATCTCTTACCAAACACACATCATTAAGCTGCTACAATAAACAAATTGAAAACAACTTATCTCATAGATGAGCACACCACACCCTTGAAGAATGAAACTTATGCACAAGTCATCTTGGAAAAGAAATCAAGATATTACATCCACATATGACAAAATACCACAAGCTGACCTCCAAAGTCTTCTTTTATTCAAATGAGAAAAAATATTACAATCATAAGTCTCTTGCTCCAATTCTCACTCTAAAGAAAATGGAGTGGGCAGCCATGCTTAAATAGCCAAAGATGGAGAGAAATGGGTGGAATGAGTGGCATAACTCGTGGAGAAAATGGGGCTGCCCACTCCCATGTAATGGGCTGCCAAAATCAGCCCCAAATCAGCTAAAAATCAGCCATGTGACAGCCCATAAACATAGTTGCAAATTCCATGATTTAAGGGGCCCAATTTTGGGAAATATGCCCCCCTCAAATGGGGAAGTAATCCCAATAATATAGCTGCCCGGAATCTTTCCAAAATCAGCTCTTACAACTCCTAAAACATAGCTGAAAAAATCAGTCCATAAATCACTCCCAAAATTTATTATTTTTATGAGTCATTTTTTTCACTTTTTTATTTTTTCATGACCTTTTGGGGTTTTTTGACTTTTTTGGATTTTTGTGGAAAAATAATCACCCAAACATTAGAAAGAGTGGGTTTAGGGGTTTAGGGGGTGCTCTGAGTTAGAAAACGAGCATCCCTAAGGCAAAAAATACCTCCAGATGCCCCTTATAGGCCAATTACAAATTTTTTAATTGAACCATTAAAAAATGGCCCAATTTACGGAAAAAATAAAACTTGCCGAAAATTAAAAACAACCTAGGGGGACTTAGCACATGTCCATATGACTCAAAATTAACGCCTAGCATGTTCATATACATTGACCCATAGACTTTAACAATCCCCTAAGGCCCGTCAGCCTCCCCAGGCATTCCAGCTTTGGAGGAGCAGGAGAAAAACCCATCAATTATGTTATGCACTAATGCAAGACATAATAGATAGGTGAAAAAACTCCTTGGAATACCTGACTTAGCCAAAAAGTCCTAGGGAACCAAGTCTTTTACAAAACACCATGCTAGTACGTTTTGTTACAAACCCCGCAGGGCCATGGACATGTGGAAAATTTTAAAAACGGGGGCCTTTAAAAGGCCAGCTGGATATCAAATCACCAAAAATGAACATGTATCATGTTCCACTCTGCCCGCTCGCTTGATAATCCAACCAAGTACAACTTAGTTGGCAACAGGGCTTATATTTAAAGACGCACATATTGTAATGTATTATCATCTTATCTTATCAATTAATTATATATATATTTATTGCAGCTATTGACTATGAATTGATATTAGACAGTGTTGCCATTGAAATGCACACCTAGGGGGAAACACAGCATAAATATTTCTAAACTGCTAGGTGTGACCTTGGGGGCAAGTCTCGAGTCAGGTGCTGTCACCTGATCCTGACTCCTCCGTTTAGGCAAACTCCTAACTGAAGCCAAGGAGGTAGACCCTATCAAAGAGTTTCTAAAGGCTGTTAGATTGTGTCAATTGTAAAGGATGGGATGAGTGTTTATTAGGATTTTTTTAAGTGAAATAGTGAAAATTTACCAAGTTTGTTGCAAATTCGTTTAAGAACACTATCAACATAATATCAACATAATTGAAACAACAATAGTAATTGATAATAAGCAAATTAAAGAGATTGTTGCTTGAAAATGCAAAACTAGTGCCGATGGAGTCACAAAATTAAATAGTGCTGCTTGTAGATCGAAATGTTTTGCAAGTGTTCTTGGTTTATTTTAATTATGATGGAAGGATGAGTTGATTAAGGGGAAAAGGGGGATTCTTGATATACCTTGTGGTACGGAGAATATGTCCGAATTTTGGTCTAAGTGGTTTCGCACATGAACATGTGGGCTGGAACAGAGTCTCAGGGCGTGTTCAACACTACACCGACAAGGATGTAGTCTAACGGTGTCTTGAGGTTGCTTTCCAGTGGTTCCTGCTTCCTTTGCAAAATTTCCCCACTTTCGATCAAGTCGAGGTAACGTTGGATTTTCGTTACGGGAACTTAATTGAATGTTGTTAAATTAATTACTAGCCACTTTCAATTACTTTTGATGCACCTTACTGTTCGGACAAACCACAGGGGTGCAAAGCATACAGAAAGGAGTCCAATTTTTTCAAGTTTTTGAACAATGTTTTCTTGATTATTAAGCCCAAGAATCTCTTTCAAGTCAAAGACCGTACTCGGGAGAGCAAGGGATTTTAATTCCAAAAGTAAATAAACTGAAAACTGAAAAGGTTCTTTAATTACTATAGGAAAGAGTATCTTTTCCCCTTTCAGGTACTTCGGTAGAGCAATGCTGGGTTAGTATTCAGTTTTGTCAAATATGAAAAGTAAGGCAAAGCAAAAAATAAACAAAACTAATCTAACATAAAAGAAACTAATTTGACAATGACAAAGATGCTAATTTAACAATGAAAAAGAAGCTAATCTAGCAATTTACCCAAGAATCTCTTTCAGGTCTGAGACCGTACTCGGGAGAGCAAGGGGGTTAGAAATCAAACTTTTCCAAAAATCTAAGTAACGAATTGATGAAAATTTAATCTAACTCTAACTTGGAAAAATTTGAAACTAGCTTAACAAAACGCTAATCTAATGCAATGCAGGTAGAAAGCAAATAATCAATGGACATGTACAGGCTTCCCCCAAATGGGGGAAGAAGGGTGTGGGAGCCATAATCCCACTTGCTTTTTTCTATTAAATTATTACAAGTTAAAATATTCGATAGAGAGCGTTCTTGATCTGCAAAAGCGAGATTCAAGAGACTTTAGGTAGCCTTAAAAGACTCAAGTATTGCAATAAATTCAAAGGAAGGGATTTTTATGGTTCAAAGTCCCAAAATGGTTCAAATTTCTTCGCTTTCCAACAAATAAAAGTGAAAAACCAGCAAACTCAATAAAATTTATTAGTGGATTTGTGCCTATAAATACATAAAAATTCTACAATACTTTAGTACTTGGAAAATATAGCAAAATTTTATGATAACAAGTACTAAAGAAATAATCTAGACCTAGACTTGGAATAGAGATTTAAAGAGCTTTTGGATCTAGTAAATATGCATAACATAAGAAGATAAATGATAAACTTTTTGTAGATCTAACTTCTGCTAATATTTTTGAAAACGAGCACCCCCATGGAAAAAACAACCCTAGATCACACTTTTATCATATTTTTGATTTTTTAATTAAAAACATTAAAAAAGCCCGTAAAACGGAAAAAAATAATTTCATTCGAATTGACTCAAATTTCTAGGGGACCTAGTACATGTTGATAGTGACTCAATTACAGTCTAGCAAGCTCATAAACATTGACACGTGAACTTTAATAACGTCCTAAGGCTTAAAAATCAGGATGACCATTCTAGCTTTGGAGGAGTGGGTGAAAAACTCATCGATTATACAACGCTTATTCAACATTGCATAATTGACAAGGGAAAACACCGTGGAATAATCATCTTTGATAAAAAAAGTCCTAGGAGGCCAAGTTCTTTACGTAAGACTGCCTTGCTAGTACATTTTTACAATATCCCCAAGGGGGTATGAACATGCACTTATTACAAAGGGGCCAAAATGGCCCTGAAAAAGACTTCTGGACTTCTGAACACTGATGATGAACATTTGGAATGTTCACAACTTTGGCGGCTCACAAGAAATCCAACTATGGTACAATATACTAAAATAGTTGGTAACATACAGAATTGTCTATTTCACTTTGCAACAAACTTGATCTCTATCCAAATACTTTTGAATGAGTGCCAAGCACGGAGATAGATGTTTTATAGTGAGAAATGGTTATATTGGAAAGACAACACAAAATTGGATAGAAAGGCTGTTAAAGTGTCTCTCCTTTGAGATGATTTATGGGAGTCTAGCACTAAGGTTGTTAGCATGATTGAGCCTTTTGTGAAAGTGTTGAGGATCATGGATGGCAGTTACTCATCTTCAGTGATGTCTTATGCTCCTTTCTTGGTGCAGTTGCTGCAGAGATCATCAGTGATGGAAATGGAACTTGTCCATTCTTCTTTGAATGTTTCTTTGCTTTTTTTTGTGTATTCATATATTGTTGCATCTTCCGTACCATACACCTGTTCAACAACTCGCTTTGGTATCATGTTCTTCTTTTGCACTTTCTCTTTAGGCTTGCTTATGTCTTCATTCTTTGTCTGAGTCTTTCCTGTTTTAGTGTTGTTCCTTGACCTTATTCTATAAACCTTCAAAGTTGTCTATTTATGTTTCTAGTTTCACCATTGTCTCTTGCATATGGTAACACTGCTTCATAGCTAATTGGGTTGACAAATGCTATCCATTATAGAGTATCCATTGTAAGGCTAATTCTAGATCTTCTATACTTTAAGTTTGTCTAATTTGAAGATGGAAGAGTTAATTCCCAACTATTGATGTGGCTTTTTCCCTTGCTTTTCCACTAAATCCTTCTCAGTGGTATAGTGCTCGTATTATGCATATTTCATGATTGTGTCTTCTGTAATTAGCTTGTACATCCTTGTACATATGACAAAGCCCACCCTTGCATCCATGAAAGACATAATAGATAAATCCTTAACTAGACAAAATGTTGAGATCTCTTAATGATGGACTTGACTTGCAACTTGCGAGGTATCAAACATTGAGATGTATTAAATTTTGTACACAGGGTTTCCTTTCATTACTAATAAATACTTGTGTGAAGCCATGAATGAAATGGACAAAATGTTATGAATTAACTATCATAAATTTGTTTGATTTATAAGATATTAAAAATCGAGGGCTGTTTTATATGAAATGTTTGTCTTATGCAACAATTTGGAGTTATTTTACTGGAATAATATCTTTTGATGAATATAATTATAAATTATTGTAGAAACAAATTTACTATAAATTTGAAAATGAAATTTATAGCTATCAACTTTTATTAAGGATTGTTATCAAATAGTTTCTGATTTGTGTTCATTGATTTTCTTTTCATTATGTAGATCATTTTGGCGAGGGAATATCTAAAGGAGGTGAACATTAGTAGAGATCAAATAAAGTATCTTGTTATGGAAGCCTTGCGTGGTGGTTGTCAGGTTAGGAATTCTTGCAATCGAATTTTCTCTGTTGGTTATTTTGTTTTCTTTTGGAAATTAAGTACGAATTTGCTTATATATTAAGAATTACATTTTTTAATTTTTGCCTTATTTGTGCATTGCTTGTGGACATGATATGGTTATTTCGTTTTGATTTCCAAGATTCTTCAAACTAATTCAAACAGTTAAACTAAGAAGTGGGGTCCTATGACATCATAGATTATAAATTAGAGACTTCTCATTTAGTTCTCACTTGCATTGATCTGGATGGGGGTACACTGAAATTAGCACAACCACAATAAAAATTATAGATTTCAATTAATCACACACAAGGTTTCAATTATGGCATGATTTATAAACCTTAGCCAAACTAGACAAACATCGCATAGAAAATGGCATGAGTGTTTGGGTAGCAAATCAACTCTGAATTTTATTAACAGAGTACAAATGTACAATTAGTGATATGAATAGCATGAAGCCTCTAAACAACAAAAGCCAACTACTAAACAACTTTAGCTAACTCCATTTACAATGCCATAAAAATTATAAAACAAATGGCCTAGGGAAAACAAGGAGTTCCACCCCACATTTGTTCATATTCCATATAATACAATATTCTATAGAAATGAGAGGAGAGGAAAAGATACGGTTTATGGAAGACAATCTGTCATGACTGTTGGAGTTCCATGTGCTTTTCTGCTATGTTGTCCAACTGCTGTAGTGTGTCCCACATGGTTTTCCACTACCGTGCTTGCAATTAAGGCAACACACTAAGTTTTATCACAACCAAACTTTGTCATGCATGATTGGGTTGCAATGTCGGATTGCATGGCCTAACATTGAGCATGTTTGCGATACAACACTGTTTGCCACTCTAAATTGCACAAGTGTTTGCTCATTGTAACGCGTGGCTTGTGTTGATTCCTTCTACATGATTCCACTAGTGTCGTCAAATAGGGTTCAACAATGAACACTGAAGATGATAAAAAGACAATAAAATTTAATAAAACAAACAAAACAAAGAAAATTTAACAAATTGATAAAACTTTAAAGGGTACTTGGTGTTGCTGCCTGATAGCACCTCAGGGTTAGCGTGGCAGAAATATTCAAGCCATTGGGTGCGACCTTGGGGGCAAGCCTCGAGCCAAGTACTGTCACTTGATATTGACTCCTCCATCTAGGCCAACTCCTAGCGAAGCCAAGGGGGGTGGTCCCTAAGAAAAGTAACTATGGCTTTTATGCTACAACAGAAAATAAAGATCTAGGAGTTTAAATTACTGAAACAAGAAAGCAACAACACATGAATTAAAGCTACCAGCATGCAAAATGATTATTAATGACACATAATTGGTTTAAGTAAAATGATTGAATAGGAGACCAGTGCCAATGGAGTCAAATAGTTGGTGCTGAAACGGAAATATTTTGCTGATGCCTCTTGACAGCTTTAGATTTATTATGATGAGTGGATTAAAGTGGGTTTATTCTGGTTTGGCTCACTCAAGAAGTTATCCTCTAGAATGAGTGCACTACAATATTACCCGGAGTCCAACGAGGAGAGGATGAACCTCATTAACGAGTATCCCCTTGACTTCGTAGTGTGTCCAGTACAACCGCCCGATTCTGAGAGTAACTTTATTGGATTTTCCTATTAGAATAGCCACTAATATCCCCTTTCTAATTGTTCCAAAGATCAGGCAAGCCTGTGACAGACAAAAGCATACAGGGGATATAGCCAAGGTTCGTTACTTCTTATTGCAAAATTGAAATGACTAAAAGGAAAACTAACTACTTCTAACTAAGCTAAAAAAAAGGTTAAGCTAACGTCAGTTAAATGCAAACCAAAACCAAGCAAAAAGGAAAGACAAGTTTATGCCACGAAAATGACGCAGATCCTAGGGGGGATGGGATGTGGGTGCTGGGTAGCCCACTTGCTTTTCTGTTATTATTAGTTTATTACAATGGTTGATGGAATGCTTGTGATCCTTTGAAGAATAGGATCGCTAAGCTTACAATGTTTATAAAAAATGACTTGAAGTGGAAAGAAGTGTCTGGGGTGCCGTGGATGGCTCAAAAGATAAAAAATTCGCCAGAGTTTCCTTCTACTTGTTCGTCAAAGCTGAAAAAAGCGAGCTATTGGTAGCGAAAGATGCCCAAAAACCAATGTTGCACGACTCGGACACGGCAAAGACTCGGTTGGCACTTGACTCGTCCACTCGAGAAAGACCCGGGACAGACTCGACAAATAGGAAAAAAACTTAAAATATGGTAAATTTTGGCCACAAAAAAGAGGTTAATGGCATTTCCAATCCACATAAGTTATAAAACTACAATCTATGCAATATTTCATAACATGATCTCATAAACTATGATAATTCAACATAACACAATCAATTTTTGTATGCAAAGTTTTAAATTTTAAATTTTTAAATAGTGAACATGAAAGTCTCATGCTTGACCATGACCACGAATACGCCTACAATAAGCTTTCTAAGTTAAGATTTTTTATTTTTTATCTTTACATACATAAATACATTTAAAAAAATGTACATTAAATCTTCCATATACCAATAAAGAAAAGAAGCTTAAACTATACATTTATACATTAATGGTACATTTAAAACCAAAAGTTATTCATATCCATAAAAATATAAGATAAGTTTTTATTAAAAAGTGAGAATCTATTTTTTTATTAAAAAAACTTTATGTAAGTTAACAATTATCACCTCCAATAAAACTTAAAATTTATTTATTTATTAATTTTTATTCTATAAATTTTATGAAAATAATATATTAATGACAGTAATCATTTATATAAAGCATTTATTTCTTTATTTTATTTTAAAAGTACATGGTTAACGAGCTTTTGTTTTTATTTTATTTGAGTGTCTCTTAGACACCAGCTATTAACTTTAATAATCATAAAAAACATTGTTATTGTTTAGAGAATAAGATCCATCGTAATTCTTATTCTTAGAAGAGGTTTGTGCTGGAGGCTGGCTATCCATAAGCCCCATGTTGTTATACCCCCTTTGTTGGCTTTCACGTTATGATAATGGCGGCATGAAAAATCATAGCCACCTATTCACACAGAAACCTGGGGCGGCAGACGGAAAGGCACGGGAATTAGGGCTGATGCCCCACTGTAAATACTAAATAGGATAAGAGCAGATGCATGCGTTAGCTATTGATTGGATGGGATTAAGGAAAGAAAGAGTTCGATGGTTGGGTCATTTCTCTGTTTGCATTATGGTAGCGCTTGGGACCGATCTCATTCCTTCCTCTAACACCAGCGGGATTATAGGTGAATTGACGGGCCCAATACTCTCATAAAAGGAGCCCATACTCAAATTCAGACCAAATGCCGAGTCCATGTCGAGTCCGCATCGAGTCTGTGCGAGTAAATCGAGTCTTCTGAGTTTTCCAAGTGTGTCGGGTCTGAGACGAGTCTTTAGCGGTTACTCTGTTCAAAGGTTGACTCGCCCAGACTCGCGAGTACTCACGAGTCTTGGGCGATTGGTGCTTCACTGGTCTCTACTTCATAGTCTAGAGTTTTCTAATTGACTTTACTCATTTATATGGCTATTTTGGTTTAGTGCTTTTACTAATCTAGATTCTAGAGTTTTGGAGATGCCTTAGGCACTCACACATCACCATTGTAGAATGTTGTACTATTGACTCTTGATTCCCATTGACCTATATATATATATATACACACAGAGAGAGAGAGAGAGAGAGAGAGCTACTTCTCATCTCTTTGGCTATGCTGCACATAGTTTCATTTCAAGGATAGTTTTTTATGCACAAAATATGGCTGATAAATTGCATATGAATATGCACACAACTCTATAATTTGGCCTACAACACAACTACTATGTTGCTGTTGAATCTAGATATATCTGATACCTTCAAAGTTGTTTGGAACATCTCATACGAAAGTTGTTATAGTAACGTATCTAGCTTATGATTCTAGTTCCAATCAATCTGTATGCTTTGGCTCACCGCTTAAAGTTTGGCTTAGCACTAACATTCGTGCATGTGTCTAAGATTTTCTTCATTGCGGTGCCTTGTGCCATATTCTGGTAGCGTTGGTGCTAAAGGCTCCATGTTAGCCTCTCTACACAATTTTATGCCAATGGCCAAACTACATTGCTAGTGCCAAATTAGCCCTAGTTTCTGTTGTCCACCAAGATGCACACCAGCAGCAGTAGAAATCTTTCGAAAGTTGTTCCCTCACTACAAGTGGGGAAAGTGTGGCCTTGGGGGCAAGCAATGAGCCAGGTATTGTCACCTGAATCCCAGCTCCTCCGTTTAGGCTAACTCCTAACGAAGCCAATGGGGGTAGTCCCTACAAAGAATTGTCTATGGCTCTATGTGTTTTAAGTGTTTTTGTATGTGGTGATGTAGATGAGTGTTGTTTAGGATTTTTTAATGAGATCACAATTTATAAGATGAAATAAAGAAAAACAAGATAAGAGCAATCCACGTTGCAGATACAAGATTTGTAAATAAACAATATAATGAAGACTGATAAAATGGCATCCACAGATAATAACTTAGACTGATTTCCAATGGACAAATGGCCCAGATTAATAAAAATATGAAAGTGTAAGATGACCAGTGCCAAATGGAGTCAAAAAATGCGTAGTGCTTGGGGATGCTGAAGATACAAGTCTTAGAATATTGTTTGTGAGAATGTTGTGCAAATGTTCTTGGTTTATTTTGGAAAGTTTTAGTGATCTTGATTATTAGGGCTAGAAAGGCAAGGTATGAGACCAATCGGAAAAGTATACCTTCAGTGGCTTCCCCTTGGTGACACGATGGACCGTCCAGTATTCTTTAGCTAGGTGTCCGGTGGATTTAACCAGCACTAGAACTCTATGACAACGGTATGTTTCCGGCGCCACCAGCTAGGAACTTTGCCCACTACCTGAGTATTTCTCGAAATAACAACGCCGGTTCGTTGGTTGTGGGGTGAAAATTTTATTATGGTTATCACTTGCAAGATTAACAAATCCAATCACCGTTCTAAGTACGAGTCCAACTTTTTAAGGTCGACAGAGCATACTAAGTGATGGAAAGCAACGAAGTAAATTTTAGAGGGGAATGCGAGTTTGAAAGTGTTTTATTAAGAGCACACAGTGAAAACTATCCGACAGAGAGTGCTTTTGACTTCGTCTTAAGACGAAAGTTCAAGAGACTTTAACTAATCTCTATGCTACGATGCAAGGATAATGTAGTGGGAATGCTCCTCGACAGAGAGTGCTCTTTACTTGGGTTATGGAAAGTTCAAGAGTCTTTGGTTCTTTTTAAAAGGCAAATAGTTTGTAAACGAAGAACACAATGATAGCTCAAATAACTAAAAATGAAATGACTAAACTAACAACTAGCGTTCTAAGCAAAAATGAAATTAATCTAAATACTTGAAGCAATTCTAAGCTAAGAAACAACCACACTCTTCCCCAAATGGGGAAGAAACACAAAAAATGGGAGGCTTTATCCCACTTAGCCTTATTTTATTAATCAAGTACAATGCCTTGGGAATTTAACCCTTGAAAGGACTTTGAGAGAAGTAAACTTGGAAAATACTTGGAACAAACTCTTAAGAGCGTTTACAAAGGATAAATGATTTATAATTTCTTGGTTTGGATCATCCTTTTGGTTTCTTGATGTTTTGCTTGGTTTGAACCTTCTTCTCTTCTTCTTGCTTCAATACTTTTTGAGTTTCTCTTCCTCAAACACCTATCACAATGATGAGCTCAATAACCCATTAGCATTAGTCAAATAAAATATGAGATCTGTTGTCCGCCGAGATGCACACCAGCAACAGAAATCTTTCGAAAGCTGTTCCCTCACTACAAGTGGGGAAAGTGTGGCCTTGAGGGCAAGCAATGAGCTAGGTACTGTCACCTGATTCCCAGCTCCTCCGTTTAGGCTAACTCCTAACGAAGCCAAGGGGGGTAGTCCCTACAAAGAGTTTCTATGGCTCTTATGTTTTAAATGTTTTTGGGTGTTGAGTGATGCGGATGGGTGTTGTTTAGGAGTTTTGAATGAGAGAGATTACAACTTAAGATAAAGACACAAGATAATAAGCAATCCACGTTACGATATACCAACATTATAAATAAAGATTTGCGAAAATTAAAAGCATCCATTGATAAATCACTTAAACAAAGGACAAATGGCCCCAAATAATAATGAAAGTGTAAATAAAACCAGTGCCTGATGGCGTCAATGACTTGTGTAGTGCTTGGGGATGCTGAAATGCAAGTCTCAATAGTAATGTCCGTGAGATCGTTTTGCAGATTATCTTGGTTTATTGAAAGTTTTAATGATCTTGATTATTAGGCTAAGAACAACAAGGTAAGTAATCGACCGGAAAGGTATACTTTCAGTGGATTCCCCTCTGATGGTATGACGGACCGTCCAGATATCAAGTAGTAAGTGTTTGAAGACTTAACTACTCCGAAGTCTAAGACAACGGTAATTTCCGGCCCCACCAGGTTTAGGAACTTTGCCCACTACCTGAGTATTTCTCGAATGATCAACACCGGTTCGTTGGTTGTGGGGGTGAAAATTTTATTATGTTATCGAAAAATTATCAAATCCAACACCTTTCTGAGTACTAGCCCAACCTTTTCAGGTTGGCAGAGCATACGGGTGTTGGATAGCAACCAAGATAAATTATTAAAGGGGGAAGTGAGTTGGAATGTTTTAAGATTTATTAGAGCACACAGTTCAACTCTCCGACAGAGAGTGCTCTTGACTTTGTCTTATGACAAGGTTCAAGAGACTTAGCTAGTCTATATGCCTAATGCAAGGAAAGTGCAACACTATTATGCTCTCCGACAAAGAGTGCTCTTGACTTGGGTTATTGCAAGTTCAAGAGGCTTTGTTCTTTGTTAAAATAAAGGCAGTTTGTAAACAAGAACTCATGTGATAGCTCAAAAAGGTTGAAGATAAACAATGATATATTAAAAGAAATGAACTACTTGCAAGAAAGAAAACTAGTGTTCTACCACAACAGGGATTAATCTAAAGGTGAAGTCAAAGTCACTTCTGCACACCGCTCATCAAACTTCCAGCTTAGCCGGTCCTACGCAGTACACGGTGGGGAGAGAGAAGCAGCACGCAGTGTCAATGCGGCACTTGGGATAAAATCCCAAGAGGCTTCTCAGGTCAAGACTTGAAATAAAAATTATTCTTAGTACGAAAATGAAATTTAATCTAGAAAATTGAAGCAAATCTAACTAAGCATGCACAAAACTCTTCCCCAAATGGGGAAGAAGAAACCAAAGTGTGGGAGGCCTTATCCCACTTAGCCTTTTTATTAATGAGTTACAAGTGCCTTTGGGAATGAAACCCTTGTAAGGTCTTTTAAGAGGAATGAAACAACTATGAAAACAATATGGAGCTCTTAAGAGCTTTTACAAAAGGAGAGTGGTGGTTTCTTGTTTTGGATCATCCTTATGGTCTTTTTGATGCTCTCTTTGGGTAAAGATCTTCCTGTTTTCAAAGTTCCTCAACTTTCTTCTTCTTCAAAACACCTACACAAGCTCAAATCCACTCAACAAGACACCAATTAGATGTTAATAAAATAAAAAGCTTGAAACTAAGTGCAAACTAGATTTTAATCTACATGCCCAATCTTTTTCAATTGCAAGATCTAAAAAACTTCTAAACGAGATCTTATGATGTAAAATGAAACTACTAATGAACAAAATATGAGACTAGAAGTAAGATCTAATAATGAGATGCAAGTTTAACAAAATGAAACTAGATGCAAACTAGGAAAGGAAACTAACAATTCTAACTTTAAAACAAACTGAGATCTAAACTCCTATGTATGGAAACTAAACAAAAGTGAACTTTTGAACTACTTAAGAAGCAAATGAATGAAGATCAAAGTGAATGAAAGAGACAAGAAGAAAACGAAAAGAGAAGTTTGTAAAGTGAATGGGGAGGAGAGGAAGAGAGACAAAATGGAAGAGGCTGCAAAAAGGCAATGAGAGGAAAATAAAAAAAATCAGAAGTGGAATGGGCAGCAAACTGAAGAGTATCAATAGGGAAGAAGAAGTAACAGAAAAGAAGAAGAGATGGCAACGAATAGTAAGAGGAAAAATGCCTCAGTAGTGAGCTAAAACAGGCTGAAAAGTGAACAAAAAGTGGGTAAAAACCAGCCCAAAACAGTGGGCAAAAGAGAGGCCCAAACTGTGGAAAAATGAGAAAAAAAATCAGACCTCAAGAAGGTAAAAAGTAGTGAAAAATGAGGAACCAAACGGGGACTGAAAAAACAAGTAGATTAGCGAAAGGAAAAGAGAGAAAGAAGTGATGAAGGAGTGGCTCAAAGAGAAGACGAATAGGATGAAGTGAGAAAAGGTAGAAAACGAGGAGAAGAATGTAGATCAAGCCAAACAAGGCGAGGAAAGAAGAAGCCAACAGATGAATCTTTAAGAATTAGGGCCTCTTATGAAGTAACCAGTAACCAAAGTTTGATTTTAAATTTTGAAGGATGGAGAATGTAGCAAGCTTCTCAAGCTCCGTTTGAAGCACGGATCAGACCTTTGGAGTATCCTGAAATGCACAAGTTTGTTAGAAAAATATATGGTGAAGTGGAGAGAGAAACAACCGAGTTCAAACCCCACTCTACCCTTTGAAGATCTGCACAACATACAACTCATAAAAATACTTTGATCAAAACTTAGTATGCTAAACAAGATGGGATAGGAAGATGCATAAGTATTACTGACTACAGTCTGCACTTCTAAATCACATAATATCTAACATCAATAAACAAATGTACCATCATATGTTCATCCTACGTTCTTAATAAAGACCTCTAAGCTAAGAAGCGATCAAGCATTTACGATATGAGAAAATATAAGGAACAAAATCACCTTAGATGTGAAGCATTTCTCATGAACAATTAGGGCACACCATGTAGACCTCCAAAGTCTCTTTTATTCCAAAATAGCCAAAGCTATGAGCTCTTACAAAATGGGCAGAGTAATGTTGCACCAAAAATCCATGAAGAATAGAGTAGGAATACCTCTCTTATATAACAAAAACAAGCTAACCTAACACCCTAAATCGAATTGGCAATCAAGGAGCCAATGGCATAAGTCTAAAGTCGAATTCCCAATCAATATGTAGCTTGGATTGCGACCTCCATCCAACAACTCGAATTTCAATTAAGGAGATGGGGGGGTGGCCTCCACCTTGGCATGGTGCCCCCATCCCAACCTTGGGAGCTTCACCACCAAATGAGAAGTTGCCACATAGCAAACTCGAGGTCCAATGAAGATTGACGTGAGTCTTCAATGGGATATGCGTGAGCCAAAAGAGATTGACTTGAGCTTGATGGTGATGATCAACTCGAGTAGAGCCCACAACTTAAGGAAGGCGCCCACCCAATAATTAATGCTAACTCAACCATCCACCAAACAATTGCCACATAACCAATTCGAGTTTGCACATGAGGGAGCCGTACGGTTTAAATGGCTCAAGTCACTCTCTTAGAAATATTTCCAAACTTTATTATAACATGTGCTTAATACTTCTCAAGTGGTCGTACACCTCATTTAAATAATATTCAAACCTTTTCCAAAGTTTAAAAAACCATATTTTGACTTTTTAAATTTTTTGTCTTTAGTGAATTTTGTCATTTTTTGGTCACTAAATGCCAAAATAGTGAAAATTGGTTCCAGAGGCGACGTAATTGCCCAAAACCTTAGAAAAGCTGGCGCTAGGGTAAGGAGGACGCTCTGAGCGTCAAAACGAGCCTCCCCATGCCCAATTCTGCCTCCGGATGAGGTTTCTATCACTTTTTGAAATTTTTTAATTAAACCATTAAAAAATGGTCTAATTTATGGAAAAAATTATTTTTCTCGGAATCAAGCGAAACTCCTAGGGGACCTAGTGCATGTTCATATGACTCAATCGAGATGGCTAACACGTAAAAAATCCTAGACACAAGACTCTAATAACCACCTTAGGTTTTGACCATCATGGAGAATACTCCAGCTTTGGAGGTTTGAGTGAAAAACTCAGGGATTATATGCCACTGATGAGTAGCGCATAATTCCTAAGGAAAAAACACTCTAGAGTATCCCCCAAATGGCTAAAAGCCGAGTCTTTTATAAAAGGACCCCGTTTAGACCAACTTTTTACAAATTCCCCATGGGGGTATGAACATGCAGTTATTACAAATGGGGCAAAAATGCCCCAAAAAAGACCTTTGAAATTCTGAACACTAATGATGAACATGAATCATGTTCATGAAACTGGCTGCTCACGAGAAATTCAGCTACTTGTACAAAATAGGTGATAACAAGATCTAAACTAGAAATTTGACAAAAGGGGAATGCAAGTTTAATCTTAAGAATGAGATCTAAGATGCAAATGCAACTAACAAATAACTAGATGCAAAAATCTAACTAAGATCTAACAATGCAAGTAGAAAACTAAATGACAAAAGAAACTAGATCCTAACTATGTAATGCAAAGTATGAGATCTAACCACTAACTTTTATCAAAACCTTGTTGTTTTTTCTTGTGAAGTTTTTAGGTGACTAAGGAAAAACGAAAGAGGAGTTTTGGGCAAAGCCTAAGGGGAAAATGAAAGAGGAGTGGAAGGCTAACTTGAGGTGGACGAAAGGAGGAGGAGGGAGACTTGAGATGTGAAACGAAAAGAAGACTAGGAGGGACGAGAGCAAGGTAGGAAGGAAGGTAGGAAACGAAAGGAAGAGGTTTGAAGGACTAGAAGGAGGGAGACGAAGCTAGCAAAAGGAGGTAAAACGAAATCTAAAGAGATGAAAAGAGGGAAAAACGAGAGTTGAAGGGAGGTTTTGAAGGGAAAAACGAAAGGATGAGGAGGCCAAAGCAAGCTAGAAGACCAAAGCAAAGAGCAAACAAGGTGGGATCAACCTTGGAACAAGGTGACCACTAGAACATTAGTCCCGAAAACCTTCCAACTAGCTGGATGCACACAAGGATGCTAGCGGGGATAGAGAAGTAGCCACAAAGTTTTGTGGCACTTGGGATCAAATCCCAAGCTACTTTCTCAAGACAAAACTTGGATGTAGAAGACAGAAAGAAGAGAAGAGTAACCAAGTAACCAGTTTTGATATGGATTAAGAGATGGATCTTCGAACTTAGCACTTCTTGCCAAATCTCTAATGCTTGAGATCGACTTTTTAGGAGGTCCTGAAATGCACACAATGTCAGAAAAAAGGTTCTTTGAAGAGATGAGAGAAGCAACCGAGCTCAAGCTTCTCTTCAAACCTGGGGGATCTGCACAAGAATTCACTCACAAACACACCTTGATAAAATATTCTATGTAAAGCAAAATGGGATTAGAAGAGTATAAGTATTTCCAACTACAGTCTACTCCTTCCAAATCACATAAGACCCAACATAAATGGACAAATTGAACTCAAATGCCCATCCTATGGACTTAATAAAGCCTTCTAAGCAAAATATTTGATCAAAATAGTGAAATGCAAACAATAAACAAGAACAAAATCACCTTGATATAGATGAGGCACTTCCCATGACAAGCATCAACACCATATGGACCTCCAAAGTCACTTTATTTCAATAAGCAAAAGCTATAACAATTACAATTTGGCAGAGTAAGTTTGCCCAAAATATCCATGAGAAATGAGGAGACAATGCCCTCATTATATACAAAAACTAAGAGCTCCAATACCCTAACTCGAATTGGCACCATAAGGGAGCCAATGGCACTTGAGATCAATTCGAAATCCAATAAAAAACTAGTCAGTTCGTGGCTTGGAGTGATAACTCCACCATACAACTCGAATTGTAATTAAGGAGATGGGAAGGTGGCCTCCACCTTGGTAAGGTGCCCCCCATCTCATCCTTGGAAGCTTCACCATCCAACAAGCATTCACCACATTGCAAACTCGAGCTCCAAACCTAGATTGACGTGAGGAAGGAGAGCACACACATGAGGATGAGGTAGATGGGCTTGGAGTTAACTCAAAATTGACTTGAGATCTTGGTGGTTGAGAATGGGAGGTGGCCTCCACCTAAGCAAGGCGCCCCAACTCACATTTAAAACAACTCAAGCTTAACTCAAAACCATTTAATACTTATCCACATCACCAAAATCGAGTTTTGCATGCAGGTGGGCGGATTCATTTGAAGGAGATCACTGCTGGTGACTGGATAGTTGATTGAATGATGACTGAGATGATAGGAATCTTCATTAATGCCTTGTGCCATGTCATTTAGCCATTGAAATAATCCAATTTGGATTATTTTGGAGAGAATTGGATTATCTCCAATTATTAATTTTTTCAATTTAATTAATTAATAATCCTCTTTATTGATTTTTTGAGGAATTATTAATTAAGTGGCCAAATAACGATCCGAAACTTAGGATAAAGGTGTCTGGGGTCTAAGTATGATTTTTGGCTTAGGAATTAAGCCTCCAATCACTGAAAAACACTCCTGGACGACTGACATATTACAAACTGAATTTTTCCATTTAAAGTATGGAAAAATTAATTATTAAAAAATAAAATAATTAATTGTCCAACGCGTCCGGAATTTTTTTTTGGACAACGTTTAAAAACCACTATAGACCTAGGAAATGACCACTGACTCGACTCATAGTGTCTAGTAGGTTCATATTTATCAGTTGGACTCTAATAACCCCCCATGGCCAGAATTTCAAAATCGGGCATTCCAGCTTTGGAGGAGGCGGGAGAAAACCTTGTCAATTATATCTCGGCTGAAGGCAAAGTATAATTGGTCAGGGTAAAAAACTCCCTGGATTACCTTAGTTGATAAACCATTCATGGGTGACCGAGTCACTCAAACCCTATTAGCACACTTTTATTACAAAAACCCCGTGGGGCATGGTCATTTCAAGACAAACAACAAACTGACTAGCCAAAACTGGCTAGGCACAAAGGATGGATCATCAGATACACTGGAACACAAACACTTATCATGTTTGTCAAATGGCGGCTCTTCAGATAATCCAACTATGGTACAAATAAGTTGGTAACAGTTCCAACTACACATCACATCATTGCACCAAGGCCAGGGAGTGTCCTAGTGTCGACATCAACATGCAAGCTCCACACACCAGCATGTGTAGTCCAGACTCCATATGCTTGACATATGGTGACGCGCCTTAGACATGATTTGCCACACAAAATTCAACATTGAAGAATGTTTTCCAAGTACACAAGACCAAGTTGTCAATGAAATGATATGTATACTAATGTCCATGAATGATCAAAGTAGGTCAATGGGACTCTAGGAATAACAACATTTAGCAATGGCAATAAGGAGTGCCTAGAGCATCTCCTAGGCAATTCTAAAATCTAAGGTAAAGTAAAGAAAGAAAAGTCAATGATCCTTTGAGATGCTGGTAGAAGTTCAATCTTATCCACATGATGTCAAATAGTATTTACATCCAAACAATTATTGGCAGATTCTTATTCTCATATTTGTGCTTCTAGAATATCCTTTGGGCTAGTACAGAGTGGGTTCTCATCGTCTCAGGGTGGAGACAGATCACTTGATCGGCCGTTCAGACAAGATCTGCCAGTTATGTCATTTTCGAGAGGTTGAGACCGAGGAGCACTTCATCTTTCAATGCCCTATCTACTACTAGATTTTTGGGTGGTTCCATTGTCTTTTTAGGGACTTTCTTCTCACAGGGCTTTAGACTTTGACTAGTTTCTTCAGATATCCCGACTAGAGATGTCTGGCCTTATACTTGCAAGAGGCCCTCCAGCTTTGCTTCCACATCCTCCAACGACATTCATAGTTGAGACTAGCCCCCCCCACTCAGCGGATCACTTCCTTCTTTCCAGTGCTCCATTCCTTTTAGGGCACCAAGAGACCGACAAAGGATGACATTGTTTTTGACCGTAGATCAATTAGGACACGGAGGACCACCTCCACCTCATCCTGACACCAGCGACGTGGCTAGTCTCGGCCCCTTCCCAGCAGCTGGAGGAGAATTTCATTCAGATCACATCAACAAGCTCCCCACTTAATGCAGCGGTACATTACCCATTATAGCTCCTCTTCCAGTTCTTCCTTCAGACTGAGTACTATTTTGGGATTCCTTCATTCGGCTTTGGATGTTAGGAGAGATGCTTCTAGTGCTTGTAGTGCACCATGACATATTCACCATTTTTGTATCACAGATTCCAGATTCACTTCCCTTGCATATTTTTCTTCTGTATTGATTCTCTTTGTACATTTACTTCCTGGATTGGCTCTCCATCTTTGGAGTTAGCTCATTTTGGTTTTTAGGTTAGAGTCAAACCTCTTGCTTTTTATAAGAGCTGCCTTAGCGCTCACACTTTGTATTGACTCATGGTACCACACAGTCCCATTGACCTACATTTGTGGTCATTTGTTGGACATTAATAAATTATCTTATCTTATCCACTGATGAGGTGGTGGACAACATAAAAGAGTCATTTTTTCAGTTGTACTATCTGATTCTATTGTACAGACTTCTTTATAGTCTTTCTTATATTTGCTCAGCAATTTTTTGTATACATTCATGCCTTAATCAATATTGCTATGTTAGGACATCTTGTCTTTACATGATTGCTTGTAAAATTTTGTTTGATGTTTGTTAGCATAGCTAGCACATGAATGCTTCTGCACATAACCTTAGATTGTCTTGTCTTTGGTTGTCCTTCAGGATTAATCATTGCATCCAGATCCACAAAATCACGCTAAATTTATCAATGTAACTCTAGGAAAAACATTTCTATATGTTTCAAGGTTCTACTAACCTTGGATCTTAAAAACTTTTTGGTTGTAAATTTGTAATCCTTGCATTCTTGTTATTAATTTATAGGAAATTATAACCTAGCAATTGCAAGAAACTTGTAAGGAGGTATAAGTAGAGTCTCTAGGTGATATTCAGGTAACTGGTTTATGAGGAAGAGTAATTTTCTTGCCCAAGAAAGTAGGTTCTGCCTAAACTCATTATAGTAAATTGCATATATTTTTTAACATTTCTTAATAATATGGTATTCCATGTTGTTTCTTGAAGAACAAGGATCCTTACCTTTTTATCTGAAATTTTGATAGGGTCACAGAGCTGAACTCTATGCTTCTAGAGTTGCAAGATCATTGGCTGCTCTTGAGGGACGTGATAAAGTTGGGGTGGATGACCTCAAGAAAGCAGTAAGCATTTATCTTTGATTGTCTTTAACCCACAGACCAGCAAACTCATGTTGTGAACAAATTGAGTTTCTTGTTGGAAATAGTTTTTGCATTGAAAATCATACTATGTTGAAGAAGGTCAGTGTATTCAAAATGATCATGTTTATATTGAATTGAAAATGCAAGATTTATTCAGGGCTTTAAGCTATTGTCTCAATCATTGCATGCTACCACTCTTCATATTTAAGAACTCTGTAAATTATTTTGACATTCTTCTTCAACCTGCTTTGGTTATGTATGTTAAACTGAGTGTGATTGCATATGTGCATCCTCATCTGATACATATTCCTGGGCAAGATGCATGTTGTACATGCTTGCAATTACAGACCACCTTGTCCGGTATACAGATTGTTCCACCATTTCCGAGACAACTAAGCCCTGCAAATTAAGCACAAGGCACTGGGTAAAGGGCTAAAATGCCAAAGAATTGAGGCAAGGTATTGGATGGACCAGCTTACCTGAATGATGGCGACTATCATCCTAAGGCCTGCTGGGCACAAAACAGGATCTAGCTTGAAAAGACAGGCTGATCCCAGCTGATACATTGGTTAGGAACAAACTGGAAATTTTTCGGAATTCAAAATTCAATTCAATTTAGAAATTCACCTTCAGCCTAGAAGGTTTCTTGGATCTTAGCCCTGTGATTTTTCATCCTTAGGGCTGCGGTAAAACAAGCTACAAAACAGAATCCAAAAGAGTACAATCTACAATGTCTCACTTCCAGACAGCCCAAACTTCCTGACAATTCAAGGAGAAAAGATACCAATCAAAGAGGATAAGTTTCAGCCCTTTTCAGGGCAACTTATCAGCCAATAACCAGATCTGAAAATACTCTTTTACAGCAGTACAAAAACAGTAAAATCAGCCTCTTATATGCTTCACTTAGATGTCAAATCACTTAAAAGTTGTCCTCTTACTTATGTCAAATCAGCAAGACATATACGGCTGTAAATAACAATGCATAAAAAACATATACAGCTGAAAATCAATCTGGAAATTGCACAAGTTTTGACATCTGGAAACTTTATTAATATGCTCAAGATGAAGTACATGTGCATACCGTAGCCTTCTCTCAAGGCTAGTATAAATCCTCCCAGCTCTCCAAACCCTAGCTAGGGAAAATCAACAAACCCTAGCTCAACAAAGGAGTTCCAATATGCAAGAATTACTCCAACAAATCGTCCAAGGCAAGAAGTACTCTCTTACGTTCATCTACTTCACAAATATACCCTAGGCTTTTATCATAGAACCCTAATCTCCAATCTCCAAAGAATAAACCCTGACCCTAGACCTCCAAGATGCTCTAGGATATTCCAAGAAGACTAAGAAACCCTAGTGCCTCAAGAGAGAGATATCAAGTACAAGTGATGATCCAAGAGAGAGAGAGAGAGAAATCCAAGATCATCACCATCTCCTCCACAAATTACAAGAGCAAACCCGAATCAGAAGAGAAAAATCCACATGTATACGTGTCCTCTAGACTTCATAACTCCACCTACTGTTCATGAGGAAACCCTAGAGACTTACTCCAAGATACCAAGTACAAAGAAAAGACAGATGAATGATCACTAAGATGATAATGGAAAGACTCTCTCCTCCTATTTATATGAAAGGTAATGAAGGCCAACAATACAATGTGGGCAAGCAACCTACAATTAGCACTTGTATGCCAACACAAGTGAGATAGTACAGTCTAAAGTACATATGCCATGCTCCAAGGAGATGTCGTGCACAATAATGGCTTGAAGTTGAAGGTGATGTAGTTACCCAAGGCATGTCCACATCCGTCCATCACAAGCCTCTACTAACTCCATTGATCATCCTAAGCAATGTACTCCACTCGGTCAGATGCCCCTGCAAGAATCCAAGCTGCCATCTCCATTCTTCCAAACAAGAATCCAAGCTGCGACATGTCAACTAGGCCTGTTGCTCTCGTCCATGATGCTTAATGCTCCTCATCCCACGTAGGGTATTCTCGTAGCAAGTGGCTCCTCCATGGGGCCCCAGTGAATGGCGTCCACCAAATTGCCAAGAGATATCCACTAAGCAAGCTAGCTCGATTCTCAACTGTGCAAATCCATCAAAGACCATCTCCTATGTGCCAATCCATCATGGACCATCAGGGGGCTGAACATACAACATGTACCCCAAATCTCATGGACCTCTCCAAACATGGTGTAAACACTTTTGGAGTAACCCAAAAAACTAACACAAACAAGAATCTTCCCATGCTAATAAAAAACATACTTGGAGGTCATTTGTTCATTATGAGATTTATCTTCTTATTCGAGGAGCAATACATAAAAAGATGAAGAAAACAGCAGTCCGACCCTGAGAAATTTGGTACACCTCCAACTTTTCCTATATTCATTTTCATTTTCTCATATTTCCTGCAACTTGGATTCCTTCTCTTCAGGTTTGTCTGCTTTCTTCAGCTTTTCTGACTGGTATAACAACTAGATAGTCTGGTCAAGCATTATGCACTGTGGTGAAATGAGCAATTATGTTTCATGGATTCTTCCAGCAAAATGAGTACCAGAATTTTTTAGAAACAAATACTGAAGCCATGGTCTTATATTTCCTCTACACGTGGGACAAAATACCATCTCTAGACTTTGACCTCTGTTTGATATCTCTTTGCTTTATACAATTTCTGGTCCATTTTAAGAGTTTTGACATGTAGATTATGTGGAATTGAGCCTTTATGTTTAGTATCTCTGCAGATGAAATATCGCTGCTCCAGATGGATGCTATTCTTCCACATGAATCCCATAGTCCTGCCAATAACAGGAATTTTGAAATGGAGTTAAGGTGAATAACTTTTATGGGAAGGCTTGATTGGCCAAATTCTGCTGCTATGCTATGAAATTCTCTTTACAGAAAATCTGCTCCAACATGTGCCAAACTTCCTGGCCTCATCCTATGTTATGTATCCTCATGATCCTTCGGCTCCCATCAATTCTTCACTCTTCTCCTAGATAGCCTTCTTCTTGGCATCAATGTGACTCTGATAACATATTATAATTTGCAATTTTGCATACACAATAATGGAAATCACATAACAACAAAGTGAGAGAGAAACATTCAAACTAACTTATGCCACCAACAGAAATGAGGTGTGTTTTACAGCCCAGTATGGGTGAGATGTGTAACACATAAATCAATATGGAAAAAAATAAAATCCATAATGTCAGAAATAATTTAAAAAAAACCATATATAAATCAATATGGAAAAAATAAAACCGATAATGTCAGTAGTAATTTAAAAAAAACCACACACAGACACACACACACACACACACACACACACATATATATATCTTAACTCTGAATCTTTTATGCACTGAGATATTTGCACCTCAGTTTTCTTTTTGATTCCTCTTTTGTGCATAATAGATCCAGAGTTAAGATGAATCTTTGCTAATTCATTTTCAGAAGTCTTTTATGTTGTTACATACAGGGACTGATTATTCACTTCAGACTTCACACTTCATATTCCCAAGGTATGAAAATTAAAAGTTAACTAATCTAATTTAAAGTCATCACAAAATGGAGTTTCTTACAAAATAGACATTCTAACTTCAATTCCTAAAGTGCCAAGTATGACCATTAAAAATCTAAAAAAAAAATCTAACTTTATTACAGAGGACCTTTTTTCCTTTTGACATTGCACCATATATTACAATAATAAACAAAAGATTGCTGCACAATGTGAAATAGGAAGCTAAGACTTGACATAGCTCCCTCGTCCTACACATGTTGGCCTCCATCAAACTTTAAAGTGCTTGCACAGTCTTAATACAGATACTTTAATTCGTTGAGCCATATTTATTTTTAAATATTTCAGAGTCCTAAATTTCAATAGCGTTGGTTTTAATGCAGGTAGAGTTGGTGATAATACCTCGTTCCACGGTTAATGAAAACCCGCAGGAAAAACAGGACCAGCCTCCTCCACCTCCACCACCGCCACAAAATCAGGATCCTGCAGAAGACCAAAATGAAGAAGAGAAAGATGTAAGAAATATTTGTTTTTCCTCAATTGATTTCCGATATTTTCCATACTCGACTCTCTTTTCTGGATTATGACAACAGGCCTGGTTCTGCCTTTGTTTCATTTTCTGGATGATGTAAGACATGCTTGTTACTGTGTGTGTACTAAGCTCTTGTTTGTCCTAAGTAACAGGACACGTGACTGCTCACTTTTTTATGTTTATTTTATAACAGTAAATTAGGAGAAACTGTACAGAGTTGCTATTGCAATTAACATCGGTATTTAATGGTGTGACCACAAATCAGGAGGAAGATGATGGTGATAATGAACAGCAAGAAGAAGAGCAAGTACCAGATGAGTTTATCTTTGATGCAGAAGGTGGTTTGGTGGACTCAAAGCTGCTCTTTGTTGCACAACAGGCACAGAGGCGCAAGGGCAAAGCTGGTCGTGCCAAAAATGTAATATTTTCTGAGGATAGAGGGCGCTACATCAAGCCCATGCTTCCAAAGGTTTGCATTTTAAACAATTTTAGTTCATACTTCATGCTTGTTCTAGGCCAAATTGATGTCAGAAGTAGATGACTGGGACTGTGAAGTGGGAGATGTCAAATCTAGATTTTTGAGAAGAAGATGCATATAAGAACATTAAAATGGTTAATGGGATAGACATTTTGTTACCAAGAAGTGGCTTGTAAGCTATATGGTTGAGAAAAACTAAAGGCATGCTTAAAACGGCCTGCAACCAAACTTCTTTCAAGAGGCATCTGCAATGGTTTTGAGCATGCTTGCTTCTATGATCTATCATCTATGGCACCTTAGAAGCAGGAATCCATACTGAAGGGAAAAGCTTTTGCAGCATGCATTAGACAATGGAATTGAGATGGGGAGTTTTTTGTATGAATTTTGTGTTTATCTATTATAATTAAAGAATCTCAGGCAAAAACTAACTTCATAAATGGAATCTGTAGGTAAACTACATAGAACTATTGAATAAGCTTTTAACACTTTTAATCTGCTTAAATGTGCAAAATCCATCCATTTTCCTCTTCTTGATATAAGGACGGAGGGAGAAAATGGGAAATTGAGAAAAGGATTAAAGTGCACATCACTTCTTTCTTCTTATTTCCTTTTTCATCTTCAGTTTGATTACTGTGAGTCTAGATTGGGCATGACATTCCTCACGACACTGTATAGTTCTTGAATTTTATTGATATGTATTCTGATTAGATTTGTAACAGGGACCTGTACGGAGGCTAGCCATTGATGCAACCCTAAGAGCGGCAGCACCCTATCAGAAATTGCGGAGACAGAGAGCTTTTGAAAAGGGGGAAATCAGAAAGGTTTTTGTAGAGAAGACTGATATGAGAGCCAAGAGAATGGCCCGCAAAGCAGGAGCTCTGGTAAATGTTTTCATTTTTAACTTCCGTAGAAAGTTATTTTGGCATTTGATTAAGAAAAGGTAATATGCTAGATATGGTAAAAAATTATGTTAGGTGTGTTACCCATGTTTTTCAATGTCATTGCTAAGTTTTAAGAATACGTTTGTATCAATGGTATTGCATGTAAAGAAAGAAAACGAAATTATATTATTGCCTATGAATGACCAAAATGGTCATTGGAACTCAAAAGTTCAACCAAGATTAAAGCCACAAAAGGAGTGGTTAAAGCAGCTCCTGCCTAAGAAAACCACTCAGAAAAAGGGTTTAACTGAACAGAAAGTGTAAACCCTAGAAAAAATGTAAACTAACAAGTACATAACACATATTCCTGAACCCACTACTGCTTGCTATAAAATATCAATTTGAATTTTTGTGCATGCATGTGTACATTTACACATCACCCCCTATAATTAGGGTTGCAGTAGAGGTGGAAAATTCCAAGATATAATTGGTTGAATCATGCATGTAAGATTCTATACACTACGAGAGGCCATGTGGTGCTCTCATGCAAAAGTACTCCCCTTGCTCCATCTCTGGCTCATATCAATTGATATCAGATCCTTGCAGTCAGAAGCTATCGCTGCAAAAGTTTTTCATAGTTTTAAAAACTCTGTTTTTTTAAAATTTTTTTGATGAGTTTTGTACAAGTGACATTGATGTCATCAATACTAAATGGCAATGTTAAATTCTTAAAGTAAAAGTGACATTCTCTTTATCTTTCATTTTCCAGTGACATTCTCTTTATCTTTCATTTTCCAGTAAAAGTGACATTCTCTTTATCTTTCATTTTCTAGTGACATTCTCTTTATCTTTCATTTTCCATCCTTTTACTTAAATTTTTAACATTACCATTAATTGTTTCAGGATGTTTGAGAGTGGTTCCAACCTCATCGGACTTCATATGAAAAAAGTATAATTTTAGATCCCATTCAAAATTCAACAGACATAATGGTTTTCAGGATTGCAACGTTTCCACTGGATTCTATCATGTATGTGGGTGAGGGGTTGGAATTTAATGAAGCACATCAAACTCTCTATGTGCCTTGATGTTGGTGGTGTCGATGCGTGATTGTTGAAGTTGATTGAATTCCTGTCATGACCTTGTTACCAACTATTTTGTACAATAGCTGAATTTCTTGTGAGCTGCCAGTTTATTGAACATGATTCATGTTCATCATCAGTGTTTAGAAGTTCAAAAGTCATTTTCAGGGCAATTTTGCCCCATTTGTAATAATTGCATGTTCATACCCCCATGGGGAATTTGTAAAAAGTTGGTCTAAACGGGGTCCTTTTATAAAAGACTCGGCTATCCTTAGGTTTAGCCATTTGGGGGATACTCTAGAGAGTTTTTTCCTTAGGAATTATGCGCTACTCATCGGTGGCGTATAATCCCTGAGTTTTTCACTCATACCTCCAAAGCTGAAGTATTTTTTATGGTGGTTAAAACCTAAGATGGTTATTAGAGTCTTGTGTCTAGGATTTGTTACGTGTTAGCTATCTCTATTGAGTCGTATGAACATGCACTAGGTCCCCTAGGAGTTTCGTTTGATTCCGAGAAAAATAATTTTTTTTCCGTAATTTAGACCATTTTTTAATGGTTTAAATGGAATTTTTCAAGTTGTGATAAAAACCTCATCCAGAGGCGGAATTTGGTGTGGGGAGGCTCGTTTTGACGCTTAGAGTGTCCTCTTTACCCCGGTGCCCGCTTTCTTCGAGTTCCGGGTGGTTATGTTGCCTCTAGGGGCATTATTTGCTAAAGATGCAGCATTTTGGCATTTAATTGCCAGAAAATGACAAAATGCACTAAAGTCCAAAAATCAAATAAGTCAAAAAACATTAAAAATTGATTTGGAAAAGCATGGATTACATTTTTAAGAGGTGTACGAACACATTTGGAGATAAAGTCACATTTTATAAAAGTCAAAATTTGAATTTTTGATTAAATCAAAGGTGTATGGTTTCCTTCATGTGGGCCTCCTTCACGTGAATGGTGGTGGGTGATGTATTCTATGTTGAGGGCATTGTAAACTATGTAGAAGTGGGCGCTTGTGCCTATGTGGAAGCCACATTCCCATTCTCAACAACCGAGACTCAAGTCGCCACTCGAATCAAGGAGCTTGGCTTTCTTTGGTGGGTGAACTCGCTTTCTTCAACCCTAGCTCTCTCATGCCATTCGAATTGCTCTTTGTACTTGTATAAATAAAGGATCTTGCTACACCAATAGGATGGATATTTTGATGTAAGATTACTATGGAGAATTTTGTAATAGCTTTTGCTTAGTATTGAATAAAGATTTCGACTTTGGAGGTCCATGAGCTCTCATTTTGTGGTGTGATTTCATCTCTTGTTGAGGTGACATCTTCTCTAACTCATCTCTCTCAATTTTGTAATGTGTTTGATTAATTTGCTAGCTCAAGAAGGCTATTGTTAGCACGGTAGAATAACCATTTACAGTCTTAAGTTGGTTATTCATGCAAAGTAGATTAAGATCTGGATGGACATGAGTAGTTAGTTATACAAAATGTTGATCTAGATTTGATTTTCCTAGCATACTAGCATATTTTTCGATCTCACTTGTTGGTTGAGTTGTGTATTGTGATTAGGTGTTCTAAAAGTGAAGAAGGGCAAGAGTTCAGTTGCATCGAACCCATGCTTCATCTTCAAGTTTTGATCTAACACCTTGTGATTGCAGGATCTACAAAGCTCAAGACTTTCATCTAAAGAAGGCCTAAAGGAGCTCTTTTTCATATATTCCATCCTTAAAACATCTTAAAATTTTGGTTACTGGTTACACTAAGAAGCCCTAAACTCCTTGATCCATCCTTTGGCTTCTTCACCTTCTAGGCTTGTTTGGCTTGCCCTACTTTCTTCTCCTCCTTCCCTTTGTTTCTCTCTTCAAGTCTTCCTTGCTGCTGTCCCATTCCTTCTCTGCTGCCCTAATTTCCTGTTTTCTGCTCCCTTTTATTTCGCTGCTAGCCTTCCTTCTTTGCTGCCTTACGTCTTCCCTTTTTGGCAGCCCTTCCTTACCTTCTGTTTGCTGCCCTATTTCTTCCTTTTTTGCAGCCCTTTCCTATCCTCTTCTCCTTCTCCTTTTTGCCTCTCCTTCTCATCACCTTTGGCTGCCCTTTATCCCTGTTTGCAGCTCTCCCTATCTCTGATTTTTGATCTTGTTTGCAGCCCCTTCCTTTCGTTTTTATCTCCTTCTCCCTTTTGTTTTCCTCTCTTCTATTTCTTCCTCTCCCTTGTTTGCTTCCTTCTTGTTTAAGTTTAGATCTAGTAGTGTTAAAATTTGCATTTCATTTTTAGTCTTAACTTAGTGCATTGTTAGTTTTGCATCTAGATCTCATACTTAGATCTTAGATTAGCTTGTTAGTTTTGCATCTAGTTTCATTCAAGTTTTGCATCTAGATCTACTTGTGCATTTGCATTTTAAAAGTTTGGCTTTCAAGGTTAGCTAGTTTCCATTTCTAGTCCTAGATCTTAGATTTGTTTTGTTTTTATTTGCTAATGCTTAATGGGTGCTTGAGTTGATCTATTGTGATAGTTACTTGGAAGAAGAACCAAGAGGAAGGAGAAGAGCAAATCCAAAACAAGAAGATTTGAACCAAGGAAGATCCAACCAAGGAAGATCCAAAACATATTGAGATTTGAACCGAGAAGACAAAATCATAACCACTCTCCTTTTTGTAAAAGCCATTAAGGCTTCTTCCATTTCATCTTTTCCAAGTTCTTTTCAAGTGGTTGAAAATCCCCAAACAAAGTATTGTAATTGATTAATAAAGTTTGTAAGTGGGGTTTTTAATCCCCCGCATCCAACTTTCCCCATTTGGGAAAGTTTGTAGTGTCTCTTTTCTTGAGTGGTTTCTTAGATTAGTTTTCCATTCTTGCATTTAGAATACTAATTGTTTAGCTTAGTTTCATTTTTGCATTTAGAACAATAATTGCTAGTTAGCTTTCATTTTCATACTTAGAACACTAAGTTGTTAGTTAGTCATTTTATTTCTTATTTGAGCTATCATTGTGTTTCTTGTTTAAGTGCTTGATCTCTAAAAGGAACCAAAGTCTCTTGAACTTTGTCATAAGACAAGTCAAGAGCACTCTCTGTCGGAGAGGTTTGTTTTATGCTCTAAGTTAAAACACTTTCAACTCACAATCCCCTTTAAAACTTGAATTTATTCGTTTCTCCTTTCCGCGTATGCTCTGCCCAACCCTAAAAAAGTTGAATACTCATAAACGGTATTGGTTGCCTAAACTTGCAAGTTCAAACCATAATAAAATCATTACCCCCATAACCAATGAACCGGCGTTGTTCGTCGTAAAGTACTCAAAAGTGGGGAACTCCTAGTGGGGGCGTCGGGTAGCCCAACCTCGGACACAGTGGCTGGTTAAGTTCCTTGAACACCTCACTGTGATCCAGGCCGGTCCGTCATGTCCTTGAACGGGGCCACCTATAGTACTTCTTCCGGTTAGATTTCTAGGACATCGTGTTCCGGTTGGAAATACCCCTCACCTAAAACAAGATTATCATTAAAATTTACAATAAAATATACAAAGAACAATTGCAAAACATTTCACAAACACTGAGCACTTGTATCAAGCAACCCAAGCATTCAGTTACATGAATCCATAAGGCACTGGTCTTCTTATCATTTACTTGTTATCTGAAGCATTTATATTGTATCATCTTGTGGTTGCCTTAATTCTATTTGATCAAGTGGTTGTGTATTCAGTTATCTTGCAATTTGTATCTTTGTTTATCTAAGTTCAAGCTATTGTAAATCTTTGATCATCTTAAAAACTCCTAAACAACACCATAAAAACACTTAAAACATAAGAGCCATTGACAAACTCTTTGTTAGGGACAACCCCCCTTGGCTTCGTTAGGAGTTTGCCTAAACGGAGGAGCTGGTGTTACACAGAAATCTTCCACCTTGTGGGCATCAACATTCTTTGGCCTGTAGGATCCATTTCAGTGACTCAGATCCATTTTCATCCTTCAGTGATACCAGTTTATCCTATTTTTGTTCCTACCCGCATGTTGCATCACTATAGCATGCGTACCCGCGAGTTGCATCCCTATAGCCCGCGAGTATCAAGTAAAATGGTAAAAATCAATATTTTATTGCTTTTTACTCCCAAAAAGTGGTCATTGGGTGACCTTTGGCTCTCCATCTTCCCAAGTAACGTCTCGATGAGTCCTTTCACCTACCTTTGAGAGGACTATATATTGAGCACATATGGCTTATGGACGGGAGGAAGAAGAGAATAGTAAAGGCACTCTAGTGGATTTTTGCCCTATCTTGAGTCTACACTCATTGATCCTTGTAGTTGTGAACCATTTATGTTCACCTTCCAAACTCCTTTCTAGTTTGAGTTTGCCATTCATGGAGGATTGAAGTGGTGGAGGCACAAGTGGATTGATCTAGATCTTGGTTCAGATTGGTTGCCGGCAAGAGGTCGTATCACTTTGTACTTCTTCTTGTTCATTAATAGAAATACTCATATTCTCGTCCATTAATGGTGTAAATGTCATTTATTATACATTGGGTTGCATTTGCTTATGATATTATGGACCATTGTTATTGATGATGTTAATGTTATTTATATATCACATGTACTTGTTAGATATTGGTTGTCAAGACTAATTTGCAGATTACAAGTGCTTGGATGTGCGTGGATTGAAAGCTCCAACGGGGATCTACATCAAATGTTGGATCGAGGTTGGTTACATTTCTCCATTGTTTTAACATTGTCATTTATAATAGCATTGTTTTGAGAATTGAGTAGATTTCTGGTAGTCATCTGTCTGTTGTGGTATTCCCAAACCATAGTGAGTTTTCTCCAATATAGAAATGGTGACTCCGCTGGGGAAAACATCCATGTTTGGGAAATTTTTTGAGCAGTAGTCCATATTTAGAGTTGCTGTTTATCGAAGCTCTGTGTCACTGACTGGCCGTTAGGATACACTATAGAAAACTTGCTTTTTCTGAGCCTCTTGACTCTCTGTTTGACCATTTGTTGTTTCTCACCTGCGGGCTAGCTTAGTTCTGCCCGCGTATGCCCACCTCTGTTTACACTACTGCTCGCGGGTACCCTCAGGTATTCCTTCGACAGTAGCATGTAACTCCGGCTTTTGTTGGTTTATGGCTATTGGTTGTTGCTGGGTGAGTTTGGTTGGTCCCTGAGTCTTTGTTGGCCTCTTTCTTGACTGTTTCATGCCTTGGTTGTGACCAGATCTCTTCGTTTCTCTTGGTTGAGCCTTCTTGGTTTTTTACCAATATTTGGTTTTAACCTCTTGGTTTCTTCCTTTTAAACTCTTCCTTTTGGTTGAGTCTTGTTGTTTAGGATCTGCTGGGTTGTCTTGGTGATCTTCTCGGCACTTCAGTGACTGAATAGTAGGATTTTGCTTGCATTTTTTCATTCCATATATATTGAAAAAATACAAAAAATATTCATTTAGTTTTTGCATTTTCCTTTCTGTTTATAAAAGAAAATACAAAAATATTTTATTTCCATGTACTGCATTTTGCATTGAGTGCTTGTTGCCTTCATTTTAGGTTCTGCTTGTGCATTGAAAAGATAAAAGTTTGCATATTTATTTCGGAATTGTTGATTGAATTTGCATATTAGTGACATTGTTTTATTGGATAGATGAGTCTAGGATTGGACGATGGTGCATACTATTGAGTCTACACATCACTAGTTTCATGACCATATCCCTTGAGTAATCACAACCACTAAAATTAACGCTTAATCATAAAATTGATTAGACTTATTTTATTTATAGGGTACACCAACTAGCATAGGTTTAGAGTCTTGGAATAGATCATTGTGAGTTAACGATCCAAGACTACTGAACGAAACATTAGGTGTCTGACCAGGGAGTGGAGGAATCCATGGTATAGATCAGTGTTCTCAGGAAAGCTCTACTCAAACCAGAGTTAAGCACGAGGTCATAGGAGGTTGGTTGAGGAGATATCCCTCTGATACCGGCTTAATGTGGGAGATATATCCAGGATTTGTTCGTATCTGGGGGTACTGGAGGTTCGTCCTCTTGTGCTTCGGGCTTAGCTACCCTGCCCATACGACGGGTCCCACCTGCGACTGTTCCCCTGAGCATTGGTTATATTGCGGTAGACATAGTTGCCTTACCTAGGTACCGCACAGGGTACTTGCAGTGGTTATGTTGTTTGTGTCCTGAGTCGGATAGGGATTGGACAACACAGTTGTGTTCGTGCAGTGGACTTGACCCTGTCGACACAATGAAGCCTGGGTGTCTCTATAACTGATTCTGTTACCTCCGGTTATAGTTTGGGAGTCTCAAGCCTCTCCTAGGCGAGACATACCGGCTCTAGTGTCGGGATCTCATTTAGCCACTCTGTTTGTTTGCTCTTGGCTGTAGATTCTCTAGGTGTGTGCTTTTGATTTACTGTTTTTGATCGATAGTTGGCCTTTAGGAGACGCCGTGTCTCTCTCCGGAGAGAACGTGGCGCGGAGCTCTACACTCCGCCGGTCCCATCGTTTGACTGGTTTAAAGCCGGCTTTGGTTACACAACGTATTACTAGAGGACGCCGGAGGGCTCCCTCCGAGTCTTCAGATTCTTACACGACTTACGTTGAAGATTACATGGCTACACATCCCGATATCAGGCAAGACCTTTCTACTCCTTCGGGTTGAGTTGAACATATTTCCGATCCCTAGACTCCTCGTGAGAATTGGGGAGGTGATCCACCTGCAACTCAGCCTGGTTCTATTTGGTCTAATTCACTTGATAGAGATCCGTTTGATCCTTCGAATCCGGATAATTATCTTTACGGGATGCCCGACTTACCCGAGGAGGAAGAATAGGACGAGCCTTTCGTTCCTTCGTTTCCACGCGATTCTAGATATAGGCGGCCTGAGACTCATGATGATTCCAGCCCTATGGTCAACCCCACTGCACTCTCTTTTGGTATGCCTAGTCACAATACTGTCGAACCTTCCACTATGGTTGGTACTCATGCTGGCACTAGTCAAAGTGTTAGCCATACTATACCCACTGGGGGCACTACGTTATCCACCCACTCACATAGTATGGGGACTGGTCCGATTCCTAACCATGCTAATGTTGGAACGCGACCACCTCCTAGGAATACCCAACCTAGTCGGAATGCTGTCCGAAACATGACTCGCCATCCACCACCCAATACACATATCGCTACTCGTCAACCTAGGACCACTTTCGCACATGATACCGTTCCTCCCAACCACGAGGGTGGACACATACCGCATACTCTTGTGTCCACTGCCGCGGCTAGTAATAGTAATGTAGGGGGTGGGAATATTTCCTATCCACATGGACATCACACCACCAACCCTGCTACTGGTCACACCCATATTGGACCTGGGAATACTTCTCATGTTTATGGTCCTCACACGACTGCTCAAGCTAATCCTAATATTGGGGGTGGGAACATACCATACCATTACGGTCAATACAACATGGTTCCCGTTATGAATAGTACATACATGCCCCATACCCATGGTGGCAACCCTTACTACAACACAGTCGGTGCTGGCCACCAGTATCACCCACCACCCCAATATGGTGCTCAAAATACACAAATACTTGCTTACTCTCAAATGGGTCAGGCGGGGGGAGGTTATGCATCTTATGGCCATGGGCAAGCTTATGGGCCATCAGGTCCGCAGTGTTGCCAACTAAGTTGTACTTGGTTGGATTGTCAAGCGAGCGGGCAGAGTGGAACATGATACATGTTCATTTTTGGTGATTTGATATCCAACTGGCCTTTTAAAGGCCCCCGTTTTTAATTTTTTTTCCACATGTCCATGGCCTTGCGGGGTTTGTAATAAAAACGTACTAGCATGGGGTTTTGTAAAAGATTCGGTTCCTTAGGACTTTTTGCCCAAGTCAAGTATTCCAAGGAGTTTTTTCACCTATCTATTATGTCTTGCATTAGTGCATAACATAATTAATTGGTTTTTCTCCTGCTCGTCCAAAGCTGGAATGCTTGGGGAGGCTGACGGGCCTTAGGGGATTATTAGAGTCTATGGGTCAATGTATATGAACATGCTAGGCGTTAATTTTGAGTCATATGGACATGTGCTAAGTCCCCCTAGGTTGTTTTTATTTTTCAGCAGGGTTTTATTTTTTCCGTAAATTGGGCCATTTTTTAATGGTTCAATTAAAAAATTTGTAATTGGCCTATAAGGGGCATCTGGAGGTATTTTTTGCCTTAGGGGTGCTCGTTTTCTAACTTAGAGCACCCCCTTAACCCCTAAACCCATTTTTTCTAAGGTTTGGGTGCTTCAATTTTTTCCTATGGCCCAAAAACCCAAAAAAGTCAAAAAGTCATGAAAAAATTCAAAAAAGTGAAAAAATGACTTAAAAAATTAATATTTTTTTGGAGTAATGACAAGTCAGTTTTGGACCAGCACCATTGTAGGAGGGTTTTGGGCTGATTTGTAAGGTGTTTTAGCAGCCCCATTTGGGGAGAAAATCGTGCCCATATAGAGGGGCGCTTTTACCACATATAGAGGGGCGCATTTGTTGAGTGGGCAGCCCACATTTTGAGGGAGGAGCAGCACCTTTGGTGCTGATTCGTTGGGCACCATTTGTGCTGGTTTGGGCAGCTTGTTTCATGGAGATGGCAGCCCATTCTCCTCCACCATCCATGCCACCACTCTCCCTCCCATTTAGAAAGTGCGCCCTTCCTCACTTGGGCATTTTTCCTATATATTGAGTGCTCTCTCCATTGTTCACTAGAGGGAGAATTGGAGCACAATACTTATCGTTGTAATACTCATTTGGTTTTGAATATTAATAAAAGGCTTTGGAGGTCACTTATGGTGTTGGACTTTGTGAGTGGATGAATGTCTTGTTTCAAATGAGGTAACTTGTATTGATGCATTTTGTTTCTTTAAGATCAAGTATAGCTTAGGGAAAGATCAGTATTGGTTTATGAGGAAAGTTTGAGTAATTTGTTTATTGCTTAGTCTTTCATTTTATGCATTAGTAGAGATCAGATTTAAATATCTCATTTGTTTATGAATATTTTCTTCAAATTTCTACTATGTGTTTTATCTACATTTGATCTTTTTGTTGCAAGTTGTGGTGTTTTTACAAGTTGTCTCAGGTGGATAGGTTGGAGAACTTGTTTGTGTCTTCTATTTATCTAATCTTTTATGCAGATACAGTCCCTCAGCTCACCACCGGAAATGATCTCCAAATTTTCGGTTTTATTCAACAAAATTTGCTTCACCTCTCTCTCCCTTCTATTTCAAAAAAATTTCTTTGGTTAACTGGTTACTTTTAGTTGAAATATTTCTGATTTATATACTCATGTCCATATTTTAAATAGATTAGGAATCATTTCATGAAGGTCTGGTTTAGACAGTTATAAAGCTCATATCTTTAACTGTTAGATTTTTTCCTTCACTTAGCATCTCTACTTTTCCAAGACTTGCAAAAGAGTTGTCAATTTTTTCAAAGTTTTGTTGAGTAGTTGTATTTCTAATTTTAAAGTATATCTGGCTGTTAAATAGAGCACATAATTTGCAGCTCATAAAGCTTGCAAAGACCCCAAGCAAAACTAGCATTACTGCTTGTTTTACTTGGTTAAATTTTGCAATTTTTACTTAGTTTTTTACTTAGAATTTTTTGGGTTTTTTAGGAGGTGTTCCAAAAACACTCTTAAAGTGTTTTTGGGCATCTTATACTAATAATTGCTTGCTGGTTTGCAGCAAAAGACGAACAGGTAGGAGGAGGTGCTGCCGAAATTTCGAGGATCCAGGCAATCCGGAGAACCAATTTTCATATTTTTGCAAAACCGGTCAATTTTTTCCTCAAATTTTGTAAGCCACCAAGTCACTTTAAGTAGACTGGGGCACTTCTCTGATCATTGTAAACAAATATTAAACGAGAGCAAGTGGGCTAGCCAGCGCCCATACCCCATCCCCCCAGGGGTGGCCTGTGTCGTCTCTTTTCATGGCGTGATTTTTAGAGTAGTTTATTTCTTTGTTTTCCGGCATTTAATAAAATTAATTAGGATTAAAATAAACCTTGTTGGTCCGTTCCACTGGCGGGCCACAAGTTCACTCACAACGTAGTTTTTCACATTTTTTTTACAAACTCAAAACGCCCCTCTTGCTTTCCCGAAGTAGGGTTTCTGTATGAGGGCTTGCCCGAAATACGTGCTTGAAAAGAGACTCCCGGGGTTTTAAAAAAGATAAAATTTGGGTTCATAAAATTTTTATAAAAATACCAAGGTCTTCTCCCGTATGCTCTGTGGCCGACTTGCAGCTCAGTCTGATCCAGTTGGTACACATCAGCAAGGAGGGGATGACTAGTAATAGGATCTAACACCGCCCTAATAAAAAATCCTTTTTGTGAAAATCCGGCACAATACGTATTTTGTTGTCGTGGGCAAATTTCTCAGAAGGCTTGGGACCACACTGAGTAGTGACCTCTTGGAAACCGTTAGGCTTGCCCTCATTGGTATAGCATCTGAACACCTCCTCGAGACTCCGATTCAGCCCAAGCCTGAGAGGGAAGCCACGCTTCAAAATTCCGGACATGTTCCCCCGTACCTTGCGTATATTGGGAACCCACCTGCCATAATAAAAAGATCACCTTCACATTAATTTTAAAATAAACCAAGAACACTCGCACAACATCTACTTTTCTGCTTATGCATTTGTTTATTGACTCCATTATAAGGCACTGGTCTTCTTTAAATTTTATTTTATATTATTGACTAATGTGCAGTTAAATGATGGTTATTTTAAAATGGGAGTAAATGATGAATGATTGTTTTATTTGATCAAAGTATATGCTGTTTATTCTTGGTTACCAAAAATATTTTCCTAACTCCTAGGTTAGAGGCCTTAGTTTCTTTTTATTTTTTAGGGTCCACCCCCCTTGGCTTCGCTAGGAAAGCCTAGACAGAGGAGTCGAGTCCCAAGTGACAGCACTTGACTCTGACTTGCCCCCAAGGCCACACCAGCAGCTTGAAGACTTCTGCTGCGTTTTCCCCAGGTGTGGAACCAGGCGGCAACACGCAGTATCAGCAGTTTAACCCTCATGGTCCAACTTTTGGTCCATCGTATAACACAGTTCCGTTCAATCAACCTTTTATGGGAGCTTATAATCAAGCTTTCCAGCCGCAGCTCCCGTTCCTTGCACGCTTGAATCTCTCGGATCTTTCGAAGCTCACGAATGATCTGGTGTGTCACGACCCTACTTGGCCCCCTGTCCCTACCAAGCTCCCTTCGGACATTCCAAAGTTTGAGGGGAAAGGTGGTGAGGACTCGGAGATCATGTCACGACATTTCACCTGTGGTGCTCCTCCAACTCTTTGAATCATGATTCCATTCGATTACGCCTATTTCAACGCACCCTCACGGGGGCAGCCGCGAAATGGTATGTGGAGTTGCCCGGAAACACCTATAGGGGATTCAACGAGATTGCTTTGGTTTTCTTAGACCATTTCCAGTTGCCGGTTCGTTATGATACTGGTACTGAATTGTTGTCCACCTTCCGTCAGAATAAGACCACACATATTTCTGACCACGTTCAAGAGTGGTGTCGGCGGAAGAGATTAGTGAAAGCCAACATTCCTCCAGAGTTCCTATTGGAATGGTTTCTTAAGTCTTTACTTCCATATATTGCTAAGGATGTTTCGATGTCCGACATTATGACTGAGGAACAAGCTATCTTGAAAGTCCAGCAGTTAGATCTTCTTTATTCTCAGTCTGGCATTTTGTATGACATTATTCCTGACACACCGAGAACAAGACATGAGCCCACGTCAGTTCCTGGACCACATGCCGATGGCATCGTGGGGTCTTCATGCACTCTCCCTGTAGACTTGGTAGCTAATCAAATGCAAAATTTGTCGCTAAACCAGTCTGCACCCGGACAGGTTCACACCTTGTCCACTTCCACTCCGTCATCTGATGTACACAATGTGCAATCAACGAAACCGTCGGGTAACCAGCAACCTGGTGGTAAGAAAAAGGGGAGAAATAATCGTAGGGGTGGAAACAGTGGAAGTAACAATAATAGTAATCGTAATACTCCTCGTAAAGAGAATGCCAACCCTCCTCGGGAAGGCGGTAATGCTGGCGAGGATCGTAAACCTAGGCGTAAGGTGAAATTCCCTTGCAAGCTTTATGGGGAGGATCATCTTACTCACTTATGTCCTCGTATTGAAGAAGCATCGAAGCATTTGGCACAGAGCCCAGCTGTGTTGAAGGATTCCCTACCTCATCACCAAAACATGGCTTCGCATGCTCCCACCACTGGTTATGGTACTAATGAAACGACAACGTCTTCTTCCAATACTAGTGGTTATGGATGCGTGAATATGGTTCAGTCGGAGGTTTGTGTTGCAACTCGTCAACGTGATTATGGTGCACCACAATCGAATTTGGGGAATGAGCCTCCCCCTCCTCCTGATAATTCCTTGCATATCGAGAAGCCTTCTATTATGCCGCGGATATCGAAAGGTGTTCTCAAGCGCTCCATGCATAATCCTAATGCTCGAGCCGCCCAGAACTACTCCATCGTAGAAGATTTGGGCCAAACTCCGTGTGCCATGTCGGCTCTTGAAGTTTTGCAAGCCTATCCTTCTCAGAAGCATGACCTTTTGAGTGCGTTAGGAGTTTAGGATGGGGGAAGTCCTAGTGTTATCAAGTTTGATACTACTGATGTCCAGCCTCGCTTGCCTTACCACGTGGCTTTTCAAATCCAGGTGGTTTGCCTTAAAAGCTTCGTCAAACGTACTATGGTTGATGAAGGTGCCTCTGCGTCGGTAATGTCGTTGACTTGTTGGAAAGCTCTTGGCTCTCCTCCCCTACTCGCATCTAGAACTACACTCACTGCATTCGATGGTAGATCTTTTATGCCGCATGGAATTATCCCTTCCCTTGTTGTCTCCTTGGGAGGTAAGTCCGTCCCTATTGAAATCGAAGTGGTTGATGCGCCTATCGACTACAACCTTTTACTGGGTCGGAACTGGATGTACGCTATGAAGGCTGTCGCGTCTACTGTATTTCGAGTTATTTGCTTTCCCCATGAAGGCAAAATTGTGACGATTGATCAGCTGGATTATGTTGGCATTCCTTCCACAGCATCCACGGGATCAGTAGTCCCGCAAGTTTCTGATTCTCAGTCGGCAACTGGGAACATAGGTGTTGGAATGTACCCCTCGTTGATGGGAACTTTTAACCATTCTGCACCTGTGAATTTTATTGGAACCATTTCCGACAGTGCGCCTCCTCCTTCGAATAATATGTTATTCCGGACCTGTTGTCCTCCGAAATGGCATGCGTGTCGTCTGAAATCCCAAAATGCAACACACCAGCTGGAATGACAACTCTCTCAGGAGAGAGGCCAATGTCACCACACTCCTCTCCTCTTCGCTTCAGGTTGGCTCTTCTCCAACACTAGGGGGGTATCCCTAAAATAGGATCGCTAAGGCAGGTACAGTAATGGGCAAGGTGAATGGAAGAGGCTGCCTTAGAGAAATGGAAGTAACAAAAGATAGTTTTTAAATGGGTGATGGAAAAGAAGGGAAGATCAATCCTCAGGGAAAGACCAGTGCCAGTATCAGAAGGGGAAATGGAGTCAAAAGAAGACTCATGTAGGCTTTATACTTCATAAAAGTGAGATAAATCTAGAATGCATAAACAATCAGATCTTAATCAACATTTCGTACAACTGAATACTGATGTCCATTGAAAAAACTAATTGTTCAAGCATAATCAACCAACTTAATCCTAAATGGCTAATCTATTGTGCTTGAAAAAGCCCTCACAAGCTAGATTCATTCTACAACTTGAAATACATCACACAAGCACATGAAAGATGCTCAATCTGTCCACAAACCCAGCTGATATTTTCATTAACGCTCAACAGGGAGAGAAAACCCCAAAATTTTTCCATCATTACAAAGGAGAAAGATGGTCTCTTTTATAGACCCAAAAAAGCTTCTCATCCCTTTTTTAAAAGAATAAAAAATAAATAAAAATAAGGAAAAAAGGTGAAGTCTAAACAGACTTAACCTAACTAAAGCGAAAACTCCTCTAACTGTCAGTAAAAAGGTCATTGCCATTTGTAATCAGCTGTCTGATACGGCTGTCAACTGCCTGCTATGATTACCAATCCATCTGGATTTCAAACAAAAAACGTTGGTCCATGCTAACACGTGAATGGCGGGATGACAGATTATAACCCGAGCTTTGATGTAACTCTTTGTCAACAAAATGTGAGTCCAAACTTTGAGTTCGGCAAACTTCGACTCACTGTGAAGTTGCACCAAATTTCAATCGACAGCCAACGAAAAGACTGAATGCAAACTCTACACAGAGAAAACGCCGAGGTCTGCTAATGGACGGATATGTGTGAGAGCTGCCAACAAAATCGTGGATTGATTGTATTATCTCTGCAATCCTCTGCCCGATACGCTCGTCCAATGCTGGATATGACCATCGATCCGCTTGGCTGCCAGGTAGAAAATCAAACTGCGGGTCCAGGATCGATATGAAAGAGTTATTGCCACACGATGACCCACAAATGCAATCGACTGCCAGGAGTGCGTCTTCAGTTCCTGAAAAAGGCGGATTTACCATTTGTTAACTCCCACTCGATGTGTATCATGACTCGGTGGCTAATTAGTCGGTGATGGCTCCGTTTGATTAAGCTAACCGGTATTTAGCATAGAATTTATTGAATTTCCCCGTGTTTCTTGCAATGGTGGATCGTAATTTCCTATCGTCCGTCAATGAAGACGTGAAGGAGATGCGCCCAACTGGCAACCAGTGCCCACTTTCAACAATCGAGTTTTGGCGTCAATATTCTCTGCATTACTTAGCTATTGCTAAACACGTGTCGCCTTCCAGAAAATGAAAATAGCGTAGCAGCTCCATCCTCAAACATTCCGAATTTTGCAATTTATTTGATCAAAAATATTTCGATCTTTGTGATTTTGAGCATCACAGAGTCCCTCCAGAAAAACTAGAATTTAAAATTGCTCATATATCCTTTCTCCTGTCAAGCTCATTATTCCGAAATCCAGTAGATGAAGCAAACTAACAAAAATTGTACTAGTGCATTTTGTAAAATTGTCGGCCCATGGGATGATCTCAGTCAACCAGACAATACAGAGGAAGGCGCTACCTCTATCATTCTTTCTTTGTAAGTTTCTAGTTCACTGAAAAATTCTTTCTGCCTCTCTCGGATTTGCCTTTGTCGTAAAGAGCAGCTAAAACAAAGGGTCTTTCATCCTAAAAATGAATATAGAATGGTTGCTTCTTCGCTCCATCCCTTTTCCATTCATAAAAACCCTTGTATTGTGACAAGGGAATGACAACCAGGAATCAGCCGACGAAAAGAAGCCTTCTCATGCACTGATCCTGATCGAGCTTTGAACTTCGATCAAATCTGTACACATAGTGATAACATCTGGCTATATGTTTGTGCTTCCTTCACATTATCAGGTGAATCAATTTGACCAATAGTACCAGAGCTTGAATCATGAAATAGATATGCATAGTTGTCTTTTTATATGATTCCCACTTTGAAATCTGACCTCTGGAGAGTCCCAAAAATGATCCTATTGTGTGCCACAGTCAGTTACATGGTTGCCAAATCTGCTTCCTGAGCAATGCATGTCAGCCAAAACACTTACTTCTGACTTGGAGGCCAGGAAAAAATAACCTTGTTCGATAGCTTTTCCAAGCACAACATATGTCAAACTTTACTCGTTTGCTGACTGCTTTTAAACATCATCTCTGCAGGTTCCATTTCTTTCAAAACAACTCCAAAATAACCCAGAACCCGTTCCCAAATTTGTGTTGGTTCCAGGGTTGTCCAAGTCTGTATCCTTGCTGATTTCTTCATAGGCTGAGAGTAGTACTTATTACAGGAACCCTGGGGAACAAAGACTGATCAAATTGCTGCAGTACATCACACAAAGGTTCTTTTGCATGCACTCTGTGTGTCCAAAATGTTTTCAGAATTGAATGTTGATGCTGTTAGGAAGTGGAAAGTGACCAGAAATGCTGAACCAAAACTTAGAGCAACCATGAAACATTTAAGTGACAACCCATGTCAAAAAATGAGGGTAACAGGACCTATTATTTAAATGATCCGTGGACTTTACCATCCACGAGTTCCACGTCTGGAGACATTGCGCACGTCGGGATGTCCATGCCTTTATCTGTAGCGGAGCTCACTTACGATCATATCCAACAAACCACTGCAGATCCGGATCTCTCTTCTTCCCAGACAATTGAGGACGATCCCGTTACGCTGCCAGTTTTGGCAACCAACCTATCTTGTTCACATGATTGCCTCGATGGTATCCTACCTTTAGATGGAGTTCTTTTTGAGGCCATGGGTGGTCATGACAAGCCGTGGGGGGATCTTTATCATAGATCTCATTCCCCTCCTCCCCTTGATCTTATTGAACAAGATGGGCCTATAATACAACCTGCCATCCATTTGAATTTGGATCCATTCACCATCTCGTCCAGCCTTGATTTGACGTTTGAGTCTAATTAGAGTCTTTGAGCTCTCCTATAGATCCGCAAATTGGTGATCCTGATGAGTTCGATTCTACTTCTAGAATTTCCAACTCCTGTGATAATGAATTTGCCACTGTAGATTCCTTCACATCCTTCAGCTTTGCTCTTCATTTTGAAGATGATCATTTTGATCCCTCAGGTATTGGTACTATGGCACCTTCAGTGGTTAGCTCTACCTGCGTTATGTCTGAGGTTAACAGTAGTGAAGTTGAAAATGTTTCTACCGCAGTGACTTGTATCGGATTTTTCTTTACGTACGTTTTAGAAATGATCTTGGTACTTATGTTTCTTGGAGACAGGATTCTTAGCTGGACTTATACTTGTTTACTGGTCCTTTTCGACATTTGCTTTGGCCATGGTAGGAATATTCAGAACCTTGCATATAGGTTTAGGCCTCCCCATTGTTATGATGCATTTGAACCTATTACTATCCGAATTTGCAGACACCCCCTGAGTGTCCTTCTCTTGCTCATGTTCCTTGCATTATGCATAGCTTTGTCCCATGCGCTTGGAACTAGTCTCGCATATCCCTGACACTCGTCTGCTCTCATTACGAGCATTCTTCCATATCTCCTTTGAGCTCGTTAAAAATAGTAAGGAGGTCACGAGTTTACTTTTTCGGGCTCGTTAAACCTTTACGGAAAATATTTTTATAAAGTCTTTTTTAAGCCCTTGTTAGAGTTTTTCAAAATCAAACAAGATTGCCGAGTATACTTGTCATTTCAGACTCGTTAAAGGATTTGAAGCGACATTCACTTAGGTATAAGTTTACCCCTTTTCCGGACCTTTGTGGATTAATTATGAAAAAGGTATACTCTAGTCATACGTGACTAGAAGAGTTCTTCTCTCATTGTTTTACACTTTTTTGGGTGAGGAGACTAACTTTACGAAAAAGGACTTCTCAGTTATATCATGTTGTGATTGCATTGCATCATCTTGCTTGCCGCTTGAGCCTTGTGCCGGCTCCCGCTTACTCAATTGTTAGCTCGGTGCTTGTGCACTTTCCCTGTCGAGCCCTGCAGAGCTTATACATTTGCCCTTCACAATTTGATGACCCTTTGACCCTGAGGGAACACACCCCCGAATGTCCACATCCTGCACGCACTTCCTTGCTTTGAGCATAGGTATGTTCCACTGCTTGGGACTAGTCTGCTAGATATTTGACACTCATTTCCTCACATGTTGTACTATAAGCAATTTTATTCTTTTTCAAGCTTTTCCCAAATATGAAAAAGACAAAAAAATCAAATATTCCAAAAAGCCGGACGGGATTATGGTCACTATTTCTTGTTGGCAGTTGTTGTGTTGCCTTTGAACAAAGCATTCATTCCACTCCGTACATTATGAGTCAGGACTATAGTTGGGCCTTAGGAGTTGTACTTGTTTCTCAGTTTTCTCCACCGATTGGTTAAGCTTCTAGTCATTATGGAGCCCTCTGTAATGCCTCCTGCATTGCACAGTTTATGTCGAGTCTATGCTGCCTGAGTCTATCTATCTGCTCATGCTCTTGTTCAAAGGAAGTCCTGAAACCAGTGTCGGCCACTCTTCAGATATCTTGACTATTGCATGTCGGCCATCCTTATTGAGTCAGTCTGTTTCACCTGAGATCTTCCAAATCTTTCAGCATTGCTGTTACCTCGTGCTGGTTGATGGGGGATGCCGTAATGCCCTCCTTCCAGTGAGTCTCGTTCCGTCGACCTCAATTCATTTATTTCGGGACTTGAGGCTTAGAGTTCGGTTGAGTACCTTGAGGTTTGCAGTCATTAGTGGCAGGTTCTCTCGCCATCGACAGTTTTGGGAATACATCAATGTCCCCTGATCGATGGATTCATCCTAGTGTTCGACTTCAACCCATTTATTCACACTCTGATGATTGTGCTCTGTGCCTTGATGCCCATTTTCATTATCGGTGGGTCATCTCGCGTCTGTTAACGGTATACATCAATGATTGGTAATCAGACGATGTCTCATCAGGTTCGACCCCAACTCCTTTATTCACTTGATAAGACTTGCACTGTTGAAGACTTGTGTAGAAGACCCTAAGCGATTGTGGCATTCAGTATGCTACATATGACTTTGACTTTACATCTGAGATATCACCTCTCAATTTCAGCAGTTTGTACCTCCAGTTTGCACCAGTTGTCTTCTTTTCAGCATAAGACCATATTTTACTGTAGAGGGATCATGGCTATGATCACTTATGACATGTATCTACTTATGTACTGCTTATTCATGGCCATTGGATCAGATTGTTGTACTATACCGACATGTATTCAGAGATACTATTGTATTATGACGAGTGAGCTGTTCTTTCCACTTGTGTCTCCATCACTCCACTTTTGAGTTTTATAATGTATTTCGGCCATCGTAGCACATTTCAGTCTCTGACCTCACACATTAGGGGGCATCTGTTACACAGAAATCTTCCACCCTGTGAGTATCAGCATTCTTTGGCCTGTAGGATCCATTTCAGTGACTCAGATCCATTTTCATCCTTCAGTGATACCAGTTTATCCTATTTTTGTTCCTACCCGCATGTTGCATCACTATAGCATGCGTACCCGCGAGTTGCATCCCTATAGCTCGCGGGTATCAAGTAAAATGGTAAAAATCACTATTTTATTGCTTTTTACTGCCAAAAAGCGGTCATTGGGTGACCTTTGGCTCTCCATCTGCCCAAGTAACGTCTCGATGAGTCCTTTCACCTACTTTTGAGAGGACTATATATTGAGCACATATGGCTTATGGACGGGAGGAAAAAGAGAATAGTAAAGGCACTCTAGTGGATTTTTGCCCTATCTTGAGTCTGCACTCATTGATCCTTGTAGTTGTGAACCATTTATGTTCACCTTCCAAACTCTTTTCTAGTTTGAGTTTGCCATTCATGGAGGATTGAAGTGGTGGAGGCACAAGTGGATTGATCTAGATCTTGGTTCAGATTGGTTGTCGGCAAGAGGTCGTATCACTTTGTACTTCTTGTTCATTAATAGAAATACTCATATTCTCGTCCATTAATGGTGTAAATGTCATTTATTATACATTGGGTTGCATTTGCTTATGATATTATGGACCATTGTTATTGATGATGTTAATGCTATTTATATATCACATGTACTTGTTAGATATTGGTTGTCAAGACTAATTTGCAGATTACAAGTGCTTGGATGTGCGCGGATTGAAAGCTCCAACGGGGATCTACATCAAACATTGGATCGAGGTTGGTTACATTTCTTCATTGTTTTAACATTGTCATTTATAATAGCATTGTTTTGAGAATTGAGTAGATTTCTGGTAGTCATCTGTCTGTTGTGGTATTTCCAAGCCATAGTGAGTTTTCTCCAATACAACTAGGATTCAGGTGACAGTACCTGGCTCATTGCTTGCCCCCACGGCCACACCTTTCCCACTTGTAGTGAGGGAACAACTTTTGAAATATTTCTGCTTCTGGTTTGCATCTCGGCGGACAACAGACCTTAATAAAAAATGTACCTTTCAGTCAAGCAAAATCCCTATTAAGCATGGGAAGCTCTTTCTACCTTATTTTAATGCTTGGATTAAGAAGTTTCATCAAAATTGTAGGGTGTTAATTGATGTCCTTGGAGGATCAACTTCGAGACTAAGTTACCAGAAACGACCCTCCCATCTCACTGAAACGCCGTTCGTCACTTCATAAATGGATACGGATTCGACTTGTGTTTGATTCGGCTTGGAAATGGATCTAGAACCATTGATACGGATCCGGTGGAAGTGGATACGGATCGGTTTGAGGGATACAAATCACCATAAAAAAACCCAAATTCATTGAAGTTCGGGTTGGGGTTCGCGGTTGAAGTTCGGGTTGGGGTTCGCCGATTTTCTGCGTGTAAGCCCTACCCTGTCGCCCATGAATTTGTTACTCGAGTTTTCAACTTTTCTGGACTGTTTTTCTGTAGTGAGAGCTTGCGGCCTGCTTGAAGGTTTACTACGGTGTTTCCGGCAGGTCGATTTTCGGTTTATTCCTGGTCGATTCGTGATGGATTTCCGGTCTATTCGTGGTTGATTGCCGGCATGTCGATTTCCGATCGATTCGTGGTGGATTTCCGGTCGATTCGTGGTGGATTTCCGGTCTATTCATGGTTGATTGCCGGCATGTCGATTTCTGGTCGATTCCTGGCAGGTTGTGGTCGATTTCCGACAGTCGGTCGAGGGGGTTGAATCGGCCGTAAGTTAATATTTAGTTACTAGTAATATAGTGTAAAGTTAAGGTTTATAATTAATATTTAATAGGGTGTAAAGTTAAGGTTAAGGTTTATAGTTAATATTTAATAATTAATTAATATAATATAAATTAATATAGTGTAAAGTTAAAGTTTATAATTAATATTTAATAAAATGTATATAGTGTAAACTTTAAAGTGTAAAGTTAATGTTTATAATTAATATTTAATAAAATGTATATAGTGTAAAGTTAATATTTAATAATTAATATTTATATTCATTATAGTGTAAAGTTAATATTTTTATTTATATTCATCATTTTTTAATTTTTAGTGTAAAGTTAATATTTATATTCATCATTTATATTGTAAAGTTAATATTTATTATTTAATGGCAATTAATATTTATAGTGTAAAGTTAATTATTCATCATTTAATAATTTGTGTAAAGTTAAAATGTATATATATCAAATGAATAGGTTATAGTGTATTAGTATAGTTAATGATTTTTTTTAATGTATTATACTTTAAATTTTAATTATTAATTATAAATAAATTATATTATATAAGTTAGTATATTGAGTGTTAAATTTTAGTTTATATATATATATATATATGCTGTTTCCCTGCCGTATCGTATCCATATTTTTGAAAAAATTGCCATATCCACGTCCCCCCCCGTATCCGTATCCGTTTCCGTATTCGTTTCAGTGCAACTTAGCTTCGAGATTAGAGGTAGAGGCAAGGGCTAGAGCCTAGAGGTGGGGGAACATGGTGTTATTGATGAATAGGATCCTGTTATCACATTTATAGTAGCTGGGGCTACCATATATTTATTCCAGTTTCCAGTATATTTTTCAGCCAGTCCTTTACACTGAGATGCTTGGGATGAGCATCTATTTTTGGATCACTCCTATGATTATGAGCAGCCAATATATTCCTTTGCCATGACTGAGTCTCGGGAAACTCAGATTTTATGACCGATGTAGCCATTTTGCCATACAGAGCAGTATGTAGTACCCAGAGTTGCAGCAGTAGGTTCCCAGTAGACAGATGATGGTTCAGATGGTTTGCACAGTGTTGCTGCTACAACCTGATCCCCATGATTCCCTTAGGAAATTATGGGGCCCCCCTTTTTATTTTTTGAAGAAGTCCTTTGGGCCTTTGAAACTTGTTTTTAACTCTTCAAGTTTTCTCTTTCTTTAGCAAAATTTTGTTTTTCTGCTAAGGCATTTTTCCCTTTTGGTCAGCTTTGGTCGGAGATTTTAATGCTAAAATTGCCGACTGTTGCGTGGTTTTTAATGCTAAATTTCCTGACCGTTGCGTAGCTTTTAATGCTAAAATTGTCGACCGGTCGCAGATTTTGACCTTATCTCAGCCGACTGTTGCGCAGTTGTTCAGTTTATTTTGCATTAATTGGATGTAGATTTTAAAGCCAAAAGCGTCGACCATTGCGGAGCTTTCCATTTTATTTTTTCCGACCGCGTCGCTAAGTTTTAGTTTAAAAGCCGCCAACCATTGCGCAGGTTTTGGTCTTAACTTTGCTGCCGCTTTTGTGCCATCCTTTGGCCTTAGCCTCGTAATTCTCCATTGCGCCTCCGGGTCGCAGATTATAGGACTAATTCTGCCGACCGTTGCGCGTCTTTTAGCTTAAACTTCGCCGACCATTGTTTCAATCCCTCGTTGCAGTGCCTGGTCGCAGGTTTTAGTTTAAATCTCGCCGACCATTGCGCAAGCGGTAAGCGCAAAATCGCCGAAGCGATGGGTGAAGTCTTTAATGCTCCTACGTGCGATTTGATTGCTCGTTTCATTGAGCCCCGTGCCCATTTAAAACTCAACTACCCACTTGTGCTTTTTAAGTGCTTGACGTACCTATAAATAACGGGGTTGGTGGTCCATTTCCATATCATTTGCATTGCTGGAAATACTCCATTCGCGCGCTAAGGGAAAAGCATCGTCTTGCAGCCAGCCGAGCACGTTGTAACCAGTGAGTCTCTCCAGTATTAACAGGTAGGCTCTGGAAAACCCTGCCCCGTTGTGTTTCCCATTTGGGAGCACGTTGAAGAGTTTCATTTGTTTAAAAAGGGCAGAAAATCATTATGCGGTGGTGTTAAAGTCCATTTCCTTCGAAGTGAAACCAGGCCCTTTATTTTCATAGAGCCATTAGAGGCATTTTGGCTCCGGCCTTTTAACCCATATCCTTCTCAAGCAGGAGTTCTCGTGGTTATTTTGTTCGCCTACCGTGTTGTAGCTTCTCATTTTCGGAGTCAGTCCAGTTTCAACCTGTTACCCACCTGAGAGTGATTTCTATCCTTAGCTAAGGAAGCTCACTGTACGCAATTTTCATCTGAGCCACGGTTGCCCGCATGATTGTTCAGTTTCCACAAACTGTCCGTCCCTAGGGCCTTTTTCCTCACCTCTGGAGATAAGTACTGCGTAAACCTCGAATGCACTGTTTCGCTAGGAGGCCTGTTCTCTTCCTTTAGCATAAACGCCTAAAGTTTGAAATTACAAATAATGCTGATAATGTGTTTGCTAAATGAATAGACCCTCTTGAACCCGCTGCATAGATGATTTTCGGTTTAAATGCTAGTCGTCATTGTTTTTTCAGTCTCCAATGGGTAGTTTCAATGAGAATTAACAATTATGTTAGTGCATTTTTTCTTTTAACATTCATGAATAAGAATAATGTGTTGCTCATAAACTTGTAAACTTCTCATTTGTGCTCACCTCGTCATTGCAGGTTTGACATGCACAGGAGATCTGCCAAACAGAAGGCTAAGCTTGTCGAGTCAGATTCGGACATAAAAATCTTGTTGGATACCTCGCTTGAGACAATGTTTGGTGATACAAAAGCTGTCTCAGGAGTAGCCCCAGGAACCGCCCTAGAGTTTCAGTGGGGTGAGTTATACAGATTTATCAGAGACCAAAATTACCCTGATGCAACCTTAGAAGAAAGCATGGTCTATTGAACATCAAGAAGTTTGACCTTCACAAGGCAGCAACTCGTCCCGAGCTATTCCCATGCTCAGAAGTTATTGGCTGGATATTTCCCCATGTGAAAACTAACACAAGATTCATTAATGATAACACCGGGATGAGTCTCGCGTCCTTCACACCAGAGCATATCATGGCTACCTATGCAAGGGCTTGTCTGAAAAATGATTGGATAGCAAAGCAAACAATAGACCCTCTAGAATCCGCCAGGAAGATGCTAATAATTGAAAGGCAAATAAGGCAAAGAGGCAACAAAGAGTATGAAAGTATGCTTTTAAGGACTCCTTACAGACTCATCGCCTTAATGCTGAGTCAAATTTTTGGCATGCCAAATGGAAATGTATTCAAGCTTGGCTGGGTGCCGGTGATGGTCCATGTAGCTACACATGGTACAATCTTCAATTGGGCCGACATAATCTCAGACAACATGACCTCACTTTTAATTGCTGCCCAAGGAGGACTGTCCCAGAAGAAAGCTGATTTCTTCATGTCTTCGTATTTGATAGATTGCTTATTAAGCAAGCATTCTTTTCCTGATCTGGGCTACGTCTGGAACAGAAAGGAGTCCCCTCTCTTTGTAGATTATCAACTCACATGGGCAAACAAATACGCAAATCACTACACACAGATTTGCGAAAAGTTCATCATGCCCTTGTATAAGCTCATCTTTAAAGAAGAGCCAAATTGTTTGTCAGAAAATGCCTTGCCTATCATAGAAGAATTTGGAGACTATTACTTCTCCTTCGAGGGAACCTATATCAGAATGAGTGGAGGAACTAAGCCTCCCTTTTTGTTGCCTCGGTATGTCACGGACTTTTTAGTGCACAAAGAAGTTGTAAGGCAACTCTTCATTAGTGGAGTCAGCAAGGTTCTCAGTGATAAGAAGAAAGCTCTCTACCCACCAATGCCCTTTACCATCGGTGCATATAGTCTCCAGAAAGCAAAGGAGGGTGAGACTTTTGCTCAGGACTTAGAAGCTTTTCATTTCGGCACAAAGTTTTTTAGGAGGCATGATCCTAGCGGCAAAGTCGCTGAGCACTGCACCTCTGTCAAAGGCACTTTTGATTACGCACATCTTTGGGACAAGGATGAAGAATTTTTCTGGAGTGCCAAGAACATGACTGAGTTGGGAAAGCGTTACCGCCCTAAAAGCGGAGCAAGTTCTAGCCCTAGACCTATTGGATTGATCCAAAAGGAACAGGGGTCAATGACATTGCAATCAGAGGAGTCCGAGAGGAAGAAAAAAGAGGAAGGAGAAAGACTCCAAAAGGAGCAAGAGGTAAAGCAGCAGCAAGATGCAGAAGTTGCTAAAGCTCAGTAGGCGCAAGTAGCAAAAGCGCGGAAAGATGAAGAGGAAAGGATTCAGAAGGAAGAAGCTGCCAGATTGCAACAAGAAGAGGCCGAAAGAACCAAAAGGGAGGAGGCCGAAAAGTTGCAAGCGATAAGAGAGAAAGCAGAACAAGAGGCAACAAAACTAGTAGAACAAGCAGAGAAGCAAGCAAGAGAGGAAGTAGAAGAGTCTAAGAGAGCTGTGGAACAAGGCATGTCTAGCCCGCAAGCCATGGACATGGATCTATCAACAATAAACCAATCAGGGATAACTAATGAAGGGGTTGTCACAACTGAAGAGCTTGCACTCACCCCATACACTCCTTCAAAGCAGCGGCAAGTGGCCAACCTGGATTTCGTCTTTTTCGATAAAAGGAAGAAGGTTATTGTAGAAAGATCAGAGAAGAAGATGAAAAATGTAGAGGGTCGATTTGAAATCAGAGTATCAAAAACCCCACTTTTTAAAGGGATAAACAACAACCCTGTGTTCACGGCAGCATGCAGTGTGGCTTCGGCTCAGGCAACTAAAGATAATGTAGACCGTCTGGTGGAAGAAGCAAGGAAGTACAAGGAAAAATGTTTCAAAGTAAAAGTAACATGCAGAAGGAGGTGTTAGAAGGCAATGAGTTAAGGTTAAAGTACAAAGAGCTTCAGGAATAAAAGAAAGAAATAGCTTTGCAAATTCTACAGCTCAAAGGTGAAAAGAGTGCACTAGAGGTGCAGTTGGCAATCTTTGAAAGCGAGAAGAAAGACCTGGAAGCTCGCGTAGGAGAATTGGAGAAGCATGAATCCAACAACATGAGCAAATTGAATTCTTTAAGCCTCAGTTTGAAAGGTTGACTCAGGAAAATTCACAGCTATTAGAACAGGTTGAGGTTGCAAATGAGAGAAAGCAGGTTCTAGCCGCGTTCCACGAGCAAGCCTGCGACATACGAGGAAAGATTCATCAATCGCTAGTGCTGATCACGGAGGAGGTCTGCAGGGTAAAAGGAATGATAACAAGGATGACAACCATTGAAGTCGAGGCACTGAAGCTGAAGAAGAGATATGTGCACCACTTGGGAGAGATGTATGAACATTTTGAATGGAGGAAAGGGAAATCTGGATTCCCGGCAAACCTATGCGTTAAGACCGCTGATGAATTGGACTTGGATGCAGGAGTCCTAGAGTTTGGTAGGATTGTGGTGCAAAGTTAAGTGTTGTAATCCGGAAAACCGTCAAGAACTGTCACGCTTTCCACTCAAAAAGCCGGGACACCCATGAGAAATGTCACATGGTTTTACCGAAAACTATTTATGAGTTTCCCGAAAGAGAGCAGCATTTGGTAGCCCTGCAAGGTGACCTAGATGTAGAATCAGAATACTTGAAGAAGATAGAGGTCCTAACTCCAAAAGACCTCCACCAGTTCATTGGGAAGACTGCCATCCATGCCTACTTCCTAGAAGATATTGCTCAGGCAACTCTAGCAGGAGCAGTAAGCATAAAATCAGATTGGCGCAAGCATGAAATAGCACTGAGAATGATGGTTTCTGCATGTGCAAATACCATTTTGCGAGAAATCAACCAGTGGGCCAACTATATTAAAGAAGTGGACAAACTAGCTGAAGCGAGCAAGCCTGCTGAAGTGGATGGCTCAACAGAAATAGAAAGACCAGCTGAAGCGACAGGACCATCTGGACTTTAATTTGTTTTATTGAAAATTTTGGGAAAAGACAACTGGAGTTATTTTATTGTATAAATGTTTTGTAAAACAACTGGAAATTGTTTTTGTCTCTTTAGGCACTAGAAGAAAAACTTTTGTGTTTCCTTAGGGTTAGGTTTTGGGAAGAGACAAATTTTGTAAAATCTTTAAATATAGAAATAGAAGAGATGAGAAAGACTTTTGGCAGGTGAAAGGATGGACTGAATTTTGTACATGAATTATTTTGCTACATCAATAAAGAAAGCTCCATTTTGCCTAGGAAAGCCTGCACTGCGTTTTGCTTTGGAAATGTCTTGAATGTTTGCCGAATTATTTCTGCATTGTTCATACATTGACTGTGAGATTGTTCTTAACTAATCCAAGTTATTTCTCTGTTATGAATGCTTTCATTTTCCTGTGCAAAATTTTTGTGTTAAATGAGTAATGGAATGTTTATCTCTGTCAAAGCCATCTTTGATAATCTTTTGTTTTCTGCTGTAAAAGCATCTATTAATTGGAACAGCTATCTGTGAAATTCTTGGTTGCAATTCCAGTATATTACTCATCCTTTCAGTTTGCTCTTTGCAAGGATAGATTAAATTTGCTTAAATAGTTTTAGATCAGATTTGTTTAATTGCATGCATTTAGATTACAACACTTGCACATCATCTTTAAAATAAAAATCATAAACGATGGATCGGGCCGCAACTGGTGAAAAGAAAACAAATCTTTAAAATCTTACACGGTAGTCGGGCCGTTAACCGAACGGATTCCCCACATCAAACGGTGAGCGATCTAATTGGGCTTGTTTACCGGGGAGAATCCCTTGCTAATTGGTGCTGCGATTTTCGAGGCATCAACACACAGGTATATGATCTAGCAGGTATTATCTTGTGTATTGGTTAATATTACTTTTCTGGTCATTTTAGTAGCATGTTTTAGCATTTAATGTCATGATCTGGCGATCATATATATATATTGGACTTGGTTGATTTTATGTATTTATCTAGTGTCCTGCTCAGAATTATGAAGTTCCTGTCTATACTCATTGGTTTTACCCTCCTTAGGAGAATGGAGGTGATCATTCCCACCATTATATGGCTTGCTAGTTTTGGCATCATTTTCACTATCTCCATCCATCCGCTACCTTCCAGTTATTGTTTTTACCTTGATTGACTTACTACTTAGCTTGTGATATGGAGGACTTCCCCACTTTAGTCTCTTTGTTGGATGAGCTTCCCTGTTTATATTGTGTCTCGGCTCTGAGTTGCCTAAGTTGTGTTGGCTATGAAGAAAATCTGACTTAATAAATGGAATTATTCATTTACACATTCTGTCAAACATTTTCAGAACCTAGGGTTTTAATTTAAATTATTGATAAATAAAACCACACTTCTGAAAATGACTTCAAAATTCTGTCAAATACTGAAATAACCTTTAAGTAGATGGACACAATAATTTTGGTCTAATGACCGGGCAAAACCTCACTACTTGGGGAAAACCCTAGAAAGAAATTTTTCATTATAGGAGAAAATCTCAGAAATTTTTCAACAACTCAGAAAAATTATTCTTCTGACCCTTACAGGAAAAAATTCCAAAACCACATCAACAACAAAATACCTCGAAAAATGTGCTAGCAATATAGTACGACCTGCTGTACCTTCACATATGCGAGTACAGTCTGTACAGATCTGTCACACGTGTGGCTGTACGGATCTGTCGTTTTTGTACTTTCTGCTGCCTCGAAATTCGTGCCACAGTCAACAATAAATTATGTACAAAAAAGCACTCTTCGTGAGTGGATTTCTGACATATTCTTGTCGAAAAGTGCAAAAAACACCCTTCGTGGACCCCCATTTACTTGTACATTATTCTATGAAATTGTAAGCCCTTAGATCCAATTGTAAATGGACTAAGTGGCACTTCTTTAAAACTATCTTTGTAATAATATTTTAAACGAGAGCAAGTGAGCTACACAACGCCTACGCCCTATCCCCCTTGGGGGGATTTGCAATGTTGAGTTTATGGTGTGAAATTTTTCTCACAAAGCACAAACACACACAATACTTTTAACTGCAGGGTTGTATACTTATATTATTTCTTTTATTGCTTTTACTTTCGCAAAATACATTAAGGAAATAAATCGACATTGCTTTCCCGAAGTATGCTCTCGCCATCACATAAAGGGCTTTGCCTGAGTACGTGATCGGATGATTAGAAAAGAGACTCCTTGCCCGTAGTAATTAGCACAACATTTCCATTTCTTTCGTTTAGCTTTTACGAAGTAAACCGGAATAAACATTTGGTCTACAATTCAAAGTATGCTCTTTCCCCTTTCGGGCATTTGCCTGGCACTGTGGGAAATCAGAAAGAATTGTAGCCATTTTTAAAATTTCCACATTTAAGTTAACAAATCATCATAATAAAAACTGCGACCCCTTAGATAGTGAAAATCTGGTAGTTTAATTGAGTTTTGCGTGGACAAATTTCTCAGAAGAAGCGTGAACAACTGGGATGCGACCTCAGGGCACAGTTAGGCTACACCCTTGTTGGTGTAGTGTTGAACACCGCCCTAGAGACTACATTCCAGCCCACACGTCTTCGTGAGGAGCCACCTTCCCTTAATTTCCAGACATTGCTCCCTATACCGCACGGTATCTCGGGAGTTTCCCCTTTTTTCCCTTAACAAACTTTAAATCATTAATAATTTAAAATCAACCAAGAGACATTTGCAAAACAATTCCCTTTCAACAGTTTCTCTGATTTATTGACTCCATTTGGCACTGGTCCACAACAACACTATTCATTATTTTTGCTTAATATTGTAAACTGTTGTTGCATATTGGTGGTCTTGTATTTTCTGCTATTGAAAGCATATCTTTAAAACATTTTTTGCAAACGCACTGGGACTGTTGTAATCACACCTTCTCAAAACTCCTTAAAACATTCATAATTAATTTACTGAAATATTCTATTAACCTTAGAAACATTCTGTAAGGACTACCCCCCTTGGCTTCGATTAGGAGTTGGCCTAAATGGAGGAGTCAAGATCAGGTGTCAGCCTTGACTCGAGACTTGCCCCCAAGGGTGCGCTGAGTAGTAGTATAGATTTCTGTTGCATTAACCAGGTGTGTGATCCGGGTGGCAACAAGCCCTATCCAAGCTTGGATAGAGGGGGCTTGTGAAAGGGGCCCTTCTTCTTAGCAGGAATTTAAAAGCATCCGGGTTCGTGATCTTTTTCATTGTTCCAACTCCATTCCAATGAAGTTATTGACATCTACTCAGCTCACCATTGACGTGGTTTTGTCTTGGATTATTGCCAAGGACAAAGGAAGAATCACTAACATGAATGATATGATAAGGTGGTTTCACTGGTGGTATGATTTCCCCTGACTTATTTTTCTCACCATGCTTAGAGTAGGTAGGTAGGTTGCATAATCTCTTGCATTAGTTTCATTTGATTTCGTTATTTACTTTTACCCATGCATTGTACTTGTTGTTTATTGCATTTCATCTTGATTTGAACAAGGAAAGTCAAAGGTGTCTGCCTCTGATGCATTTGATATAGTTGTTAGATGTGTGTGTAGGTATATAGGTACTAGGAGATCCTAGGGGTTCTCATACACTCTTGAGAAGAGAGCATGTTCTGCAATTGGAGCTAGTTGTTATGCCCCATATTGCCTGTAGCATGCCTCTCAAGATAAATAGAGTGAAGGGGTCTTTTGCCATTGTAAAAGGACAAGCCTAGGCTTTATTATGTAAAAGTGTTGGTCTAGCGAGGCTCAAAACCCATGGTCTGGTCATGGTAGGTCCTCTTAGTTTTCATGCCAAGGAGTATTGGCTTTGTGGCTTTGCTGACTACCCGTTGATGGGTGGAAGTCCCCGTCATGTTGGGCCTTTATGCCCTGGGTTGTGTTGCCGCCTGGTTCCACACCTGGGAAAACGCAGCAGAAGTCTTCAAGCTGCTGGTGTGGCCTTGGGGGCAAGTCAGAGTCAAGTGCTGTCACTTGGGACTCGACTCCTCCGTCTAGGCTTTCCTAGCGAAGCCAAGGGGGGTGGACCCTAAAAAAATAAAAAGAAACTAAGGCCTCTAACCTAGGAGTTAGAAAAATATTTTTGGTAACCAAGAATAAACAGCATATACTTTGATCAAATGAAACAGTCATTCATCATTTACTCCCATTTTAAAATAACCATCATTTAACTGCACATTAGTCAATAATATAAAATAAAATTTAAACAAGACTAGTGCCTTATAATGGAGTCAATAAACAAATGCATAAGCAGAAAAGTAGATGTTGTGCGAGTGTTCTTGGTTTATTTTAAATTTAATGTGATGGTGATCTTTTTATTATGGCAGGGGGGTTCCCAATATACGCAAGGTACGGGGGAACATGTCCGGAGTTTTGAAGCGTGGCTTCCCTCTCAGGCTTGGGCTGAATCGGAGTCTCGAGGAGGTGTTCAGATGCTATACCAACGAGGGCAAGCCTAACGATTTCCAAGAGGTCACTACTCAGTGTGGTCCCAAGCCTTCTGAGAAATTTGCCCACGACATCAAAATACGTGTTGTGCCGGATTTTCACAAAAAGGATTTTTTATTAGGGCGGTGTTAGATCCTATTACTAGTCATCCCCTCATTTCTGATGTGTACCAACTGGATCAGACTAAGCTGCAAGTCGGCCACAGAGCATACGGGAGGAGACCTTGGTATTTTTATAAAGATTTTATGAACCCAAATTTTATCTTTTTTAAAACCCCAGGAGTCTCTTTTCAGGCACGTATTTCGGGCAAGCCCTCATACAGAAACCCTACTTCGGGAAAGCAAGGGGGGTGTTTTGAGTTTGTTAAAAAAATGTGAAAAACTACGTTGTGAGTGAACTTGTGGCCCGCCAGTGGAACGGACCAACAAGGTTTATTTTAATCCTAATTAATTTTATTAAATGCCGGAAAACAAAGAAATAAACTACTCTAAAAATCACGCCATGAAAATGAGACGACACAGGCCACCCCTGGGGGGATGGGGTATGGGCGCTGGCTAGCCCACTTGCTCTCGTTTAATAGTTGTTTACAATGATTTAGAGAAGTGCCCCAGTCTACTTTAAGTGACTTGGTGGCTTACAAAATTTGAGGAAAAAATTGACCGGTTTTGCAAAAATATGAAAATTGGTTCTCCGGATTGCCTGGATCCTCGAAATTTCGGCAGCACCTCCTCCTACCTGTTCGTCTTTTGCTGCAAACCAGCAAGCAATTATTAGTATAAGATGCCCAAAAACACTTTAAGAGTGTCTTTGGAACACCTCCTAAAAAACCCAAAAAATTCTAAGTAAAAAACTAAGTAAAAATTGCAAAATTTAACCAAGTAAAACAAGCAGTAATGCTAGTTTTGCTTTGGGTCTTTGCAAGCTTTATGAGCTGCAAATTATGTGCTCTATTTAACAGCCAGATAAACTTTTATATCAGATCTAATACTACTTTCAAACTTTTCAAGACTTTAACAATTTTTAACCAGTTTAAAAATTAAGTAATGATAGATAATGAAAGATCTAATCTAATGGAAGATAAAGCTTTAAACAACTAGATTAGAACTCTAAGAATGAATCAGATCTACTTAAGAATGAATCAATCAAAAAATAAATCAAGAATCACTCTTTAATCGTAACCAGTAATCAAGAAAATTTTGATTTTATAAGCTGAGGAAGAGAGAAGAGACAGAATGGTCCTTGAAACCAAAGACTTTGGAAGCTTGAAAGTGGGAAACCGAGGGTGAGATCCACCAAAATGTGCACAGAAGAAAAAGTGAAGAGCAAACAAGCTATCCCCCTTTCCACACCTGTGAACCTGTAGCAAACAAAAACTCACAGAAAAACCATCAAACTAGAAATGCACATGGTTAGAAATCAAAATAGTATGAGCATAAACAAATGAAACATATAAACTTTGAATCTCTAACCAATATGACAAATGCAAGAACAAATTAAAACAAACAAGATTAATTGTTCATTCCCACAAAATCGTTACCAATCCTTCAAGGCTAGTAGATGGCTGGAAATTACATGCCCAGAATTTGAACTTGCTACAAATCACTCCACATCATGAGACCATGAAACCACTCACAAAGTATCACACATATGGACCTCCAAAGTCTTTTTATTGATCAACAAAATAGCATAAGCTTACAACATATTTCTGCTCACTCTCCAACTAGAGAAAATGGAGTGGGCAGCCATGCTTAAATAGCCAAAGATGGAGAGAAATGGGTGGAATGAGTGGCATAACTCGTGGAGAAAATGGGGCTGCCCATTCCCATGTAATGGGCTGTCAAAATCAGCCCCAAATCAGCTAAAAATCAGCCATGTGACAGCCCATAAACATAGCTGCAAATTCCATGATTTAAGGGGCCCAATTTTGGGAAATATGCCCCCCTCAAATGGGGAAGTAATCCCAAAAATATAGCTGCCCGGAATCTTTCCAAAATCAGCTCTTACAACTCCTAAAACATAGCTGAAAAAATCAGTCCATAAATCACTCCCAAAATTTAATATTTTTATTAAGTCATTTTTTCACTTTTTCAATTTTTTTATGACTTTTTTGGGTTTTTTGGCCACAGGTAAAAATTTAAGCACCCAAACATTAGGAAAAGTGGGTTTAGGGGTTAAGGGGGTGCTCTGAGTTAGAAAACGAGCACCCCTAAGGCAAAAAAGACCTCTCTATGCCACTTCTAGGCCAATTACAATTTTTTTAATTGAACCATTAAAAAATGGCCCAATTTACGGAAAAATTAAACTTTGCCGAAAATTAAAAAACAACCTAGGGGGACTTAGGACATGTCCATATGACTCAAAATTAACGCCTAGCATGTTCATATACATCGACCCATAGACTTTAACAATCCCCTAAGGCCCATCAGCCTCCCCAGGCATTCCAGCTTTGGAGGAGCAGGAGAAAAACCAATTAATTATGTTATGCACTAATGCAAAACATAATAGATAGGTGAAAAAACTCCTTGGAATACCTGACTTAGCCAAAAAATCCTAGGGAACCAAGTCTTTTACAAAACACCATGCTAGTACGTTTTATTACAAACCCCGCAGGGCCATGGACATGTGGAAAAAAGTTAAAACAGGGGCCCTTTAAAAGGCCAGCTGGATATCAAATCATCGAAAAAAGAACATTGAAATGTTCAACTTTGCCCGTTCGCTTGATAGTCCATCTAAGTACAACTTAGCTGGCAACAGGTTGGTGCTCCGATGCTTCTTGGGATGGACCCACTAGGACAAATGGTTTAGGAGCTCCTAGTCACACTCATGATTATGCTATGTAGAAGGTGATTGCGCATGTAAGGGTTGTCATACCCGCCTTAGCACACCTCATTTATGTCCACTTAGACCTTCTCTTATCATGTTTTGCCCCTCCTTTTGGTCTACATGTACACAATCCATGATGACGCCATCTTCTTAAAGAAAGCCTTACCTTGCTAAATGGGAGAACATTGAGGCATCTACTACTTCGTTGGGGTTAGTTGGAGCATGAATTCCTCCTACAGCTCATCACTTCACTTGGATGAAGCTAATTGCATCATTTTATCATTATTTTTAGTCTTTTGTGGTTTAGTCTCTGGCTTGTGGGTGACAAACCCTAATTTCAAGTTATTTTTACTTTTTAGTAAGGTAGGCTCTAAAGTTAAAAAAGATTAGGAAGCCTCATATAAAAAAAAGGCTCATAGCATTCATTTGTAAACAAGACAAGAGTTCAAATATGTACTTATTTCTTTTTCTCTTGGTATATTGGAGCATTTGAGTGAGGCACACCTCTTTTTTTGGCAAGTTTCTCTTGTAATGAATGGTGGAATGATGGAATTTATAGGGTTTAATATCTTACAAGATTAATCCAAAGAATAGTTGTAATAACTTGTGGCTAAGGAGGAACTAAGAACTCTTTCTCTTGCTCTTTCCATGGTTGATGTTGGTAAGATCTCTCCATTTTCTTGTTCGACGTTGCTTTTGCACCTTAAGCAAGGTAAATTAGGGTTTTATTGGCATCTTGTCAATCTTGTCTAAGAAGACTTTCCTCTTGAAGGAGCTCTCCACTGTGGGCTTTGGGATTCATTGTTTGCCCTAATTAGGGTTTGGCTACTATAGTCTCGGGTTACCAACCTTTTCCCTAATTGGTAAATCTTGAATAGCCAAATTGAGTTGGGATGTTGACCTCGATCTCTAATTTCCCTGGGGTTGAGGACTAAGGTCATAAGCCATTCTCTTCACAAATTTATCAGAATTCCCTTGTATATTTAATAATTTATTATAAAAAATCCAAAAAAATAAGATTGGAAAAAACCCAAAAATTTAGAAAATCCATATTTAAAAAAGTAACATGTTTTTTGGATGAAAAAGTGCACCCTAGGCAATTTAATGGTGGATCCTTGAAGGTGCCCTTTTCCTATGGTTGGATTGTGAGGTTTTCGATGACCTGTGTTTGCTAGGGTTTTGTTTTGCAAATATTTTATTGCAGGTATATTCATCATTTCAGCCAAGTTTGAAGGTCTAAAATGCAAGGTTTTGGGCCTAGATTGACCCCTAGGGGGTTCGACACTTGTTGGGAAACATGATAAGTAGGACCACCATCTATTTGGGGGTTGTTCTAAGGAACATACCAGATCTGATTTAGTGTTTCTCTTCACCCTCAAGAGGCTTGCTCCTTTCCCTACTATACAAGGTACATTTCATATAGTAAGTTGGCATCATTATGATTGATTTATATCAAGTTTTCTGAAGTATCTTAATTGCTGCAACCTTATAACAACAGTAACATATTGTAATTATCTTTCTTGGAATTCATGACAAAGTGATAGAACACCTACCTCTCACATAGTGTTATTATTGCTTTCATATTTTGACTCCATAAGGCACTGACCTTCGCTAAGAGGTTTCTTGATAAAGTTGTTTGTGTGTTGTTTAAGCAATTGCAGATATCATTCATCCAAATCTAGGGACTCCCCCTTGGTCTTAGGGGTTGACCTGAAGTTTTAAGCAGCTAGGCTGTGGTGACATTAGGCATTAGCTCTTGCCGTGCTTACCATTCGTCGCACTGTGATCCATGACCTTGTTTGAGGGTGCTATTTTGAGCAGTAACAGAGATAATGTGGCTGAAAATTATCTTAACTTTGGTTGTCATATACATGCCCCCAAAACATTTCTGAATTTACCTCTATTTTGCTTTGATGTTTAAAACTTTAAGAGACCTAAAATGTGTAATTTTGGCACTAAAAATCTGCTCATTAGCGACATAAGTGGGATCTCCATACGAATTCTAGTACCCCAACCATGATCACCAATCTTAAAAAATGTGCCAATATCTCCATTCTCGTTTTCCATCTTCTTTACGAGGAGAGGGATGCATTCAAAATTTCTACAACTTCTAAGAGGCTTTATACAAAATCAGATCTCTTCAAATTTTCAACAATTGCATCATTAAATACATAATTTTTGAGACGAACAAAGTTCGCTCTAAGAAAATATCCACTGTAAATACGACAGAGATGAGAAATCCATATAGGAAAAAAAAATATATTAAATGTAAAATAATGAGATATGAGATGATTACAATACAATGAGAGGCCCCGTATAAATACAATTCCAAAGAGCACTTTTAATGGTTGTTCACAAGGGTTATATCCCTTGGATAATTATTGTTAATTATTATTATTAATATTATTATTTAATATTTATATATTTTAGGTTTGTTACATTGCCTTCCCCTTAAGAATGCTTTGTCCTCAAAGCATAATTTGGAGAAGCCTTCTCTTTAACTTGTATTCTCGTTCGTAATGTCTTCTCAAGATCTTTTGTGCTTGTAACTACGACACTTGACGAAACAAGACGATATAACTTTCGAATTCCTGAACTTATATGTTGCATCTTTTGGGAAGTGATCCACCCAAAATCTACCTTCATTGGAACTAATTGATGATCGACTATTCAGATAGAACTTCTCATTTTAGGCTTTCATGCAGGTTGTCGATTTTGTTTGTGTTTTTTCTCAATGTTGTAATCGGGTTGTCTGTGAATATAGTATTGTTTATTTTTCTTTTGATGTTGTTGTTGGTCATAATGACTCATATGATTTGGATGACGATAAGGCATCTTAAGCTTTTGTGATTGTTCTTTGGAACCATCTTCTTCTAATGTTAGTGATTTGTCACTATAAGCATTCTTCTGAATTTGAGCTTTGATTGACTTTGTATTGGTTCCTTCTTTTGGTGTTTGATTTTGAGTGTCTGATGACTTCTCAATTAGGCCATTCATCGTTTCTTTGTCGATTAATGATCCTTTGCGATCTAACTCTTCGTGTAAATATTGCTTATTATGTTTTAGCTTTCTAATTTGTATAAGTAAGTGTTGAGTATGTCTCTTTAAACATAAGAGTTCTTGAGTATGTCTCTTTAAACATAAGAGTTCTTTCTTATAGTTTGACTTGTCGACTTCATTTTGATTGTATTGATTGATTTTTGTGCTCTCTTTCAAGCTTTTTATTTGCTCTAGCAATTCTTGGTTAACGTTTTTTAAGGAAAATCTTTTCTCGTCCTTGTCTAATAATTCCTTTTGAAGATCTCGATTCTCCTCTTCTAACTTTTGATTGCATTGTGCTTTATCCTTCACCTTCTTGATTTGCAGAAGTAATTTATGGTTATGATCTCTTAGACAAGAGATCATAACCATAAAACTTTTTATTTGCTCTAGCAATTCCTGGTTAACGTTTTTTAAGGAAAATCTTTCCTCGTTGTCTAATAATTCCTTTTGAAGATCTCGATTCTCCTCTTCTAACTTTTGATTGCATTGTGCTTTATCCTTCGCTTTCTTGATTTGCAGAAGTAATTTATGGTTATGATCTCTTAGACAAGAGATCTCTTCATCTTTTTCTAGTAAACTTTTGTCAGCTTTCTTCTTGAAATCTTCATTTTTCCTTAGTAATTTCTTATTGTGACAATTCTCATTTTTTAATTCCATGATTTGAGCGAGCAAATCCTTATTCTTCTTTTCTAAATAAGAAATGTGTTTCTTTACTATCTCACATAGTATAGATTCACATTGTATAGATTCCATTTTGTTTTAATCAAATTCCAGACAAGTAATAAGCTTCAATGCTTTTTTTTCTTTTTTCTTTTTCGTACTTCAAACTTCCTAGATGTACCTGTTATCACACAACTTGTAGTTGCCCCTAGAGGTATCCCATCCGGGACGGTAGAGGAGACAGGCAACTAAAGAGGTGACCCAAGAGATGCCACGGTTCCCAATGCAATGTGGGAGTCACGTCAACCGAGGCACTCTTCGCTTTAGGTCAAGGTATAACTAGACCAAGGGGGAGACCCTATACCCCAATCACAGTTGATTGGATCCAAACAAAGGTTTCTAAGGGTATATAAATGATGAGTTACGGAAACCAATGCAAGGCTAAGTGGACCTAAGGGTTAAGGAATGGTTGGAGGTGGTGTAATGGATAATAAGTGTTTCAACCTATGTATGGTTTAGGCCACATGATGGGGTATGATTACTAGGTGTAGTACCATGTGTTTACACAAGTGGGTCTTGTTTTCTTGGGAAGCGTGAAATGGTTCTAGGTAGGCCCACAAGGTGAAGTTAGGTGTGAAGTTGGTACTATAGGTTAGGTATAGGCTAGATCTATAAGTTGGAGTTGGTTCTAGGATTACCCATGTACTAGATCTAGGGTTTGACACTAATCCCAAGGAGTGCGCTTTGCTTGGAGAAGGACTAGTGCCTTGTTGGATGGGCTAATGGGGTCAAAAAGTATGTCAAATTGTAGATCGGGACACCTAGAAGCCAAGTCAAGTGGAATCTCACCTACCCATGTGCTAGATCTAACCAAACAAGCTTCTCTTAGGAAAATCGATTTAGGTTCAAGAAGGCTTTTTGCATTGAAAAGTGTGTCAATTTTTAGCCAATCACCACCAAACTATAGATCCAACTAGGGGTGGATCCTATAGAGGTGGGTTTTTAATATCTTTTCAATTGCAAGGCTAGATCTAAGTAGATCTAAAAAAATACCAAAAAAAACAAGGGTTTTAATTTGATTAGGGTTTTTGTGATCTAGAAATTATGGAAGATTCAAGGAAGAGAAGATCATACCTCTTGGAACATACCTGGATGAAGAGATGAATGCTAGTTGAGACGAGGATTACTTTGCCAAAGATCAAATGGAGAATTGTTGAAGCCCTCTTGCCAAATCGATTTTTCCAAGCCACATGTGATTCCTTCTAACCTGTCAAGCCAAGGAGCAAAGCATCAATTAGTTTAACAAATCGAAGGTAGATGCAAGCAAGAGAGAGAGAGAAACATAGAATAGTTGACACAAAGGCAAAACTACTCCCTGTCAAACCAAAACGACTTCTTCCAAGATTGAAGGGCAAGCCTCCCCACCAATTCGCTCTTGTCCAAAATCGCCCTCTTCACCTGCAAATAAAGTATGGCAAAATATGCAAGATAGCTACAATAGATCCTCCAGTGCAATGGACAATAGCATTTACAATCGAAACAACCAACATCCACTTCAATCCAAGCATGTACTCCAAAAGATAGAAATTTTATTCCAAGAGCCAAGAGCCAAAAATCTCTAGATGAATTTTACAATGAGAGGCTCCCTCCTTAAATAGGATGGGGAGAGAGTACAATCATAATCACTTTTTACATGAGTGGCTAAGATTAAAAGATCTCAAGATCTAATCAATGGCTAACAATAAATCATAACCATATATCACATGGATCACCCATATAATGATAGCGCCCCCACTAAAAAGGTACAATAAGGGGTGACGTTATCCACAAGAGAAAATATAAGCATCAAAATCCACCTCATGGTGACTAGGACATAACAATATAAGCTCATGGTGGGGCTAGGAGGTTTTAATCCTTACTAGCTCATCCCCAAGGCACAATGAAAATAATAAAATATGTCCAATATAATAAAAATGATCAAAACTGTCCTCAGAATCCATGACAGTCAAGCAGTAAATGTCCTCCTGTGATCAATCCGGGCATACCCACATGGTGAAAACTGACTGGAAGATAGTGATGCCATCCTGGAAGACCTCTGTGAAAACCAAATGCCAAAACCTTGCCTCAATTGCCCAAATCGATTTCCTTAGTGACCACTTTATCCCATTTTTTAACTGCCTCGGGAACTGTGAAAGTGCCAAAACTGCCTCCTAGGGTGCTAGCGCTGTCCATCTGAGCCCACCAGGCTCTCCGGAAGGGGGGATAAATGGTAATAACAAGTGGCTGGACCACCCCCTCCATCATCAGCGCCCTAGGTGAATTGGCCTCTCGGGGCCCCTGCTGCTCAGGCTGGGAAATCAGCCCCCAATCTGGTCAACAAGTGTAAAACTGCATCAATCACTGTCAGAAGTGCCCGGAACTGAAAGATAAGTGTCTCAATGGATCCAGAAGACCCAAATCCACTAGGAATGAGTACTCATACACCCTGGGTTGCCCTAATGGGCCTGCTGTAGGGTCCACCATATATGGACAATGTATAATCTGCTGATCTGAAGAAATATAAACCTGCTGAACTGGATCAAACATCATCTGCATCATATGTCCATCATATGATATCATCATCAAACATGTGGGCCCATAAATCATCATCAATAATCATCATACATGGTCCACATCATCACGGATCCCAAGAATATATATAATCAAGGATAAATCACATCAATAGACTAAGACAATGCTTCTCTAATCATTTCCATAGCTAAGCTCAAAGTATAAATTCCATTCAGTGGCATTAATCGAGTTAACATATTCCGTTGTTATAATAAATTACTTGCACAATAGTTCAAATGACAAACTCACCCATTGGACATGGTCAAACTGCTAGTGAAGGATGAAGGCTAGGAGCAAGGTTGGGCCAAGGGTTTGACTTGTCTAACTTAACTCAAAAATACTTTGGACTGGGAGAAGGGGGAAGCTACAAACTCTGTGCTGGACAAAAGAACACGGGGGATGGCCGTGCCTCACAAATGGATAAGTTGTTTAGAGAGTGCTTATTCAACTTAGGCATCATGTCTACATCAAGTTGATCCAGGTTCATTAGGATCATTCAATTTTATTTCCATGGCCTTTTTGGCCTACATAACCCTTCGGATTTCAGATGTGCTGAGAAGCACAACTAGTTGCAGCTTGCATCCAGGGCATGTTTTTCATATATTCATATAAGGTCAGCAATTGTTTAGATATAACTTTTAAGAACCATTGCTTTTTGGACCTTTCTTATACTCTTCGAGGAGTATTTTTAGCTTTTCATTGCTCTTGCCCTTTTTTGTTTCCATGGGCGAATTTTTAGTTTCCATAGGTAGAACATGAGCTTTCAGTTTTAGCCAACAACATCTCAAGTGACTAGAGGGAGTTCGAGCCAATGCCAAACATCGGGACAACCGACCAGAATGATTTAGGCCTACAATCCAACTCACCAAAGGTAAGTTCTGTCACCAACTCAGAGCCGAGACACTGGATAAACAGGGATGCGGTCCAAACACAGAGGTAGAAAAATGGGGAAGTCCTCAGTATCAGAAAGTCAAAATGAGACGAGTCAGGGTTTAAAGTCAAATAGGAAGGTCATGTATGGATGGAGACAAGTGAATATGGAGCCTACACTAGCAGACAACTGGTGTCGGGGAAAGACCATGTCTATGTAAGGTGAAAAACCAGTAAGTTTTGTTAAATGGCCTAAAAGTGCAAGCAATTGTCCATTTTATGATTTACAGTTCATTTTAAATAGTTTGCCACATCAGGAATAATATACCAAGCACATGCTATGATCATGACTAAATCAACAAGATAATAATCCACAGTCAGTGAGAACATATCCATAGATCATACAACATCATCATAATAATAATCATCATGTATCATCTGAAACACTGCTGCAATACATCTCCAGGCACTGAACTGAAACTGTAATGGGATAAGTGGTCACATCAGTCATCAAATCTGAACTCTCAAGGCTCAGCCTTGACACAAGGTCATAAAATCTGAATAATGTACTGCTTTGATCATGAGTGATCCAAAATATATAGCCATGCTCTGGAATAAAGGAAGCTCTGGAATGTGCAGATATCTGCTGTACAAGAATAGTAGCCCTGCTACTATGGTGTGATAACAGTACCTTAATTCTTCTCTTGAAGTATATACCCATTTTTTATTTCTTAAAGAAATTAATCCTTAGAACTTTTAAAGCCTTTCACTTATTTTCTTGATATACCTTTTACACTTTTTTAAATATTCAAAACACTTGAACCTTTCTCTTTTAATTTTTTAACATAAATATAAAAAGTTACTTTATAGCTTCTTATAAACTTTATGATCCACTTAATAATTAGATCTTTAATTAGGTGATGGAAACAAGGAATGTGGCGTAAGGGAGAATGGAGGATATAGGGTTGAGAAATGGTAGAGGTGTGGACGGAATCCTGCGGATGGGAGAGAGGCGATGGAGTTTGGAGGGAGACGCGGCAGTGGTGGGTGGATGAATGCAGGGCGGTTGAGAGGATGGACCCACGGTGGTAAGAAGGGTGGGCCGACGAGAGTTTGGGTATGGTCCAGTTGGGAGGAGGGGTTGTCGTGCGAAGGGCATAGACAGCTCAGGGGTGGAGCAGAAATGTAGTGGTTGAGAAGGGAGTGTAAGGGGAAGGTGTGGGTAGATGGACAGGAGCACTTGATGTGGGGAATGGAAGGCACGATGGACGAAGGGGGATGAGGACTGAGACGCGCGCGGAGGGAGATGAAATGCATTTGTGTGGGATGCAAGGAGAGCGATGTGGGTGGAAGAGGTCGCGTGGAGTGGGGAATGGAAGGCACGATGGAAGAAGGGGGATGAGGAATGAGACGCGTGCGGAGGGAGATGAAACGTATTTGCGTGGGATGCAAGCAGAGCGATGTGGGTGGAAGAGGTCGCGTGGAGGCACAGGTGTACGAGGGAAAGAGGACGTGGAGGGAGCTGTGGCATGGAGTGGTGGAAGCTGTGCGCAAGGTGTGAGTGGAGTTCCGTTGGGGAGAAGGATGCAGGTTGAGCTAGGATGGTTGGAGTGGCAGCAAAAGGTGGAGTAGATGGGCACTGGAGGTGGTATGTAGGAAGCAGGGAGAGAGCAGGCCACGAGTATGTGGAAGAGTGGGGGGAAACGGCGTGAGTAATGGGGAAATATGGCAGTGAGGAGCGTGGCTAACATCAATTTAGGGCAGTGATGGGCATAAGTGTTTTTCAGAATTTCTGATTTTTAAAATGGCCAAAAGCCCAGCTGGTGATCAAAGATCCGGATCAGAGAAGCTATGAGATTTTGGCCAATGGCTGGAATTAGATGAGGCTCTGATACCAAATGGGACGAACAAAGTTCGCTCTAAGAAAATATCCACTGTAAATATGACAGAGATGAGAAATCCATATAGGACAAATATATATATTAAATGTAAAATGATGAGATATGAGATGATTACAATGCAATGAGAGGCCCCGTATAAATCAATATTCCTCCAAGTTTCCAGGACTCAGCGACGTCGGAGCGGGGAAACGCATAAACGACATATGTAGAAGTACCCCCCAAATTTTAGGAAACGTCGAAGGGTATGTCGGGATCTTCAACATAGGAAAATTTTTAAATTATAGGGGAGTGGGACCCCACCAGGAATACTACAAACTTAAGAATTTATAATTTAAGATTTTAAAGATTAACAATTCAACATACATAGTAATGCATCAACATCACCAATTCAACCACTAACATCACAATTCAATGATTCATTCCAAGATACATCAATGATTTGAAATCCACTAACGGGGTTTAATTTTGAGTCTCATTGCAATATGGAGTCATATTTTACAATTAATAAATTAAAAATTTACTGTTTATTAACATTTCTATATCAGTCAAAAATTAAAATTTCATTAAAAATTAACTTCACTGTATTAAACAATGTTTAAAAATTAACTAATGGTAAAAAAATAAAATTTAAAATTTAAAAAAAATAAAAAATAAAAACAAAAAATTTATGTTTAAAGTTTAAACTATTAAAAAAATTAAACATCGAACAATGGCCTTTCGCAAAGGGGGTTTGGGCATGTCTGTTGTTACTGTTAGCATAACAGTTTCATGTTACTGTTATGCTAACAGTAACAACAGACAGGCCCGAACCCCCTTTGCGAAAGGCCATTGTTCGATTTTTAATTTTTTTAATAGTTTAAACTGATTCGTGTTACTGTTATGCTAACAATAACAACAGATAGACACCGAACGCCCCTGCGGAAGGCGGTTCAAGCCTGTCCACTGTTACTGTTAGCATAACAGTAACACGAATCGTGTTACTATTATGCTAACAGTAACATTGGACAGGCCCCGACCTCCCTGCAGAAGGCCCGTGATGAACACGACTGACGACGCCCTCAAAAAATTAAAAACTAATCGTGTTGAACTTTGCAAATTCTGAACTGGGTTGTAACTTGTCCAGACTCCACGCATTGTCGAGTTGCAGCTGTAGTGTGGAGACGAGTTGCAGCAGCAGCAACAGTGAGTGAAGACACAGACCTCGATTTGGAGTGGAAACACGAACAAGACCTCGATTACTTCCAAGTTCCAGCGAATACTAGTGAAGACTGCATGCAACTGACGCCCTCGAAATGAAAAGAGGTTAAACCTTTGCGAGTGGGCCCTTCACGCGTATCGAAGGTGAGTAAATTAGAGAGAAAACTAAATCCAAGGGGTAACAAGCCGCCACACGTCCAATTTTTGACTGCAGGATGAAGGAAACTTGCCCACGTTTCCGTATTTCGAGGAAATGATCCCTGTCTGCATTTCCCGTCGTTTTCGGATTTGGGTACGAAGGGGAAACTACCCCAAAGTCATTTCCTAGTTTCCGAATCGCGTGGGGTCGAGGAAACTAGTTTCCGAGGTCCGGAAACGCGTACCTGTGTGACACTTGTATAAATACAATTCCAAAGGGCACTTTTAATGGTTGTTCACAAGGGTTATGTCCCTTGAATAATTATTGTTAATTATTATTATTAATATTATTATTTAATATTTATATATTTTAGGTTTGTTACAATTTTAAAGAGAATGATTACTTACCAAAGCTTTGACTTCATGATGATGGTGTTACTGCCCAATTTGTACATAAGCGGGAAAGATCCCAACCCACTAGCACAACCTAGGTGGCAACAAAGGTCGTTCATCACTGTCACCTCAACTCACAATGTTTCACTTCAAGCCTAACTCTAACCAAGCCTAGGGGTGTATCCCAACTTAATTGATTATTTTATCACTTGTGTCTAGATGGAAGGTATGACAATATTAGTGTTAACCTAGGCTAGGCTAAGCACATCATAAAATTTAAATATAGCTCATTTACTTAGAGGAAGCTTAAACAACATGTAAAATAATAATTCACAATAAATGTTCAAATTTAGCCAATGAATTGACTTAGGGTATTCAATTGTACGTAATAAACTCAATGGGCAATGCTTCATAAGATATCCAATATGAACAAGAAGAAATATGAATATGATCAATAACCAAATCCATAAATAAGATATAGCAATTAACAATATGATTTAGTAGTGTATCTTAGTTATCCAACTAAATCATTTATATTCATATTAATCATGCACAATAATTATTGATTTAGAAATGCCAACAATAACCAATTATGTTAGATAAATCCATATGCCAAATTTAAAGATCAATAACCATGAACCATGTTTAACACTTAGATTATGAGTTTAAATAATTATGGCTCGAAAGGGTTTAGTTGTTAGAACCATTGCAAATTTCCTCTTTGTGCCTTATGTGTTGGATTGTGGTAACTTCGGTATGTCCTCCATGGTTCAGATGCCTTACATGGAGGTACATTAGCTGCATAGGCATCAGGATGGAGTAGAAGCACTCTACTCAGTGGCATGAGTCCAGTGGGGGCTGCATGCGGATATTCTGGAGGGATTTGACCTTTGCATGCATATGTTTTGCCTGACATGTCAGCATTCAGTGAATGCATGCAAAAGTGACCTTTTGCATGCACCGAGAATTAGGGTTTTGGCAAACCTAATTCATCGGTGAGATTATTTATAGAGGCAGGGGGTCCCCAGATGAGGTTACTCAGTTGAATTGTTGGAGAGAGATACTGCTAGAGTGAGGAGGGCGTAGCTACACATGTGGGGCAACTTTCTAGAGAGAGAGGAGTTGCTGCAGGAGCTAGGAAGGTCAGATCTGAGCTAGATCAGTGACCTTCAGTTCCAGAGAGGCTAGACACCTAGTACTGTGAGTTGAGAGAGCTCAACAGTGTGATTTCTGATTAAATTGGAGGAGGCCGAGTTTTCTTGGAGGAGGGTGCATTTCCCAAGGAGGGAGAAGCTCGTTTGGAGTTGGATTGACCGATTCAGAGTCTGAGACTTCCAGGATAGCCTTGCCTCAGCATTGGAGGAAGGTTAGGGACGATTAGAGCTCAGATCTGCTGAGCTCCGGTTCGGTACGAGCATTTGACATCTGGAGGGAGGGCGCACTTGTGCATGCAGAGTAGGCCGAGTTCATCAGAGGGCTTCTTCAGTTTCAGAGTAGATCAGAGCAGTGAGATAGAGAGAGGGCAGATCAGTCAGAGGCATCTTCAGATTACTCAGATCCAGTTTGACAGTTGGGGCTTACTCATCTAGTGCATGCATCAGCTGGATGCATGCAAAGTAGAGTCTGTCCAGTTTTGGACTGGTTGAGTTACCTGCTGAGGTAATCCTGTATTGTATTGTCTCATTTATATCTATATGCTCTGGGCTCGAGAAAGAAGATAGCCCCATAGTTAGTTGGTTTTTCCCGAAAGGGTTCTAGGGTATATCTGTTGTTTATGTGTTTGATTGCATTTATATTTCAATTGGTAAATGCAGATCTAGTTGTTTGAGTCTATACTTTTATGAGTATATACTAATATTGAGACTCATACTGCTTGAGATCTCGGGGCGATTCAGAGGGAGTAGTGATCTCTGAATCAAATATTTACATTATGATTAAATTCTTTAACATAAAAAATAAAAATAAATTATGGAAATTGTCGAAAAATGCAGAAAATTCCAAAATTAAATAAGTTAAGAAAATACTCAAAATAACATTATAAACTTATGTGTTTTTCCCAACTAATTGCTACATTTTGGAAGTAATATCTTGGTGGAAAAATGTAGAAATTTACAGAAAAGTAATTCCTCTAAATTTAGGATAAATAGTAAATTTTCCAGAATTACTAAATCTAGAAATTTCTTAATTTTTTAGGAAAATTCCAGATTGCAGAAATTTCATAAATATCTCAGGAAAAGACTAGTGAACTGGTCTAATCATGAGATAAATACTAAAATTTCTGAATGTAATGATTTTTAATGAAGCCCAAATTTTATTTTTTAATTTTTTATAAATTATTTTGTGAAATAAATATGAAAATAGAGATAAAACAATAGAAATAATTTCTAGATTTTATTTTAAGTTAATTTTTCCAAATAAAATGTCTAAGCTTATACTAACTAAGGAACAATTAACACAATTCTGAATTTTAATAATTTTTTCTCTGAAGACAAAGTTTAGAAATAAAAGATCTATGTAAGATATTCAAGGCTATCCAATAGATCTAAGTGAAATTTAGTTTTTTTTCTTCTCTTAGGCTTAGATTTCACTAAATAAAACAAGAAAAGAAAAGATATTTAGTATTAACTTTTTGTTTTATGGATGGTTGCAAGAGAAATAAGAGAAACACATGCCTTACTTTTCCTTTGGGCTATGGAGTCAACTAAGAGATTCCTCAATGCACTTGTTCCACACACAGATCACCCAGGAAGAATAAGTGCTCAATGCCTCCAACCCTTCATATATGTATTAGAAGCTACAAAATGCAAATCATAAAGGGAGGATAGACTCCTATACTTCTTGCTTAAGTGAAACCCTACACTAGAAGGGGTTAGAATTGCAACATTCGAATTAAGAACCCTACAATGAAAAACCATCCACTACGCAAAAACTTTAATTAAATCTAAAAATAAAATCTTACCTTAGATCCAATCTACTTAGACAATATTGTCTCTATAGTAGTTCAAGAAAAATAGAACACAATGCTAGCACAATGTTACCTCCAATAGAAGAACTATGAACAAAAATAATACCATTAACAATGAGAAGCTCCAAGTATAATCTCCAATGTCAATTTTTTATTATTATAGAATGATGTCTTGTAAAAAGATAGCTGTCTTGTAGCACCAACGGCCATCAAAGAAAATGAGAGAGGAGTGTTCTTTATATAGCTTTAGAAGCTCAACCTCTTCTCATTCTAGAAAACTCTATCTTCTAACTAAATGACTCAAAACCCTAACTAAATCCCTCTTGACATGGTAAAAAATAATAAAAATACTTTATAGTAGTTGAGACAAGTCCCAAAGGGAGGGTGTTAGTCTTAAAAGGGAAAACGATTTTCTAGAAGAGGGACAAATGGTCAAAGGAAGGGAGATGATTTGGTTGTAAAATGCCTCATCTAGAAGAATCTTGGCACGTGTGGGTAAGAAGAAGCTTCCCAAGCCTCTATACACCTCCCAAAATCTAGAAGAGGGTCCAAAGAAGTCAAACAAGGTCCAAACCAAAGGTTAGAATGGAGGAAAAGGCCACACGTGTGAAAAAAGAGAGGGTATGGCTCACACGTGCAGGTCTAGGAAGGACATTTTGCAAGGAAGAGAGGCGTGTTTGGTGATCTAAGGTCCTAGATGAGTCTAAGGGGATCCAAGGGCTAGGATATACACAAGAAGGGGAACGCTGGTTAGGAGTTTTGCTTAGGTGGATGCATTGGGATCTGTGAGACTTGGATAAAAATATGTTGAGGGTCTCACATTAGAAAGGGGAACTTTAAGTTATAAATTTAATGATAAATTAGAACTTTAAACCCAAAGTTAGACTTAGGGAAAATGCCATCCTAACCTTCTAACTTTTTCTTAACCACTAACACATTTAAACTATTGTAAAGCATGTGCAAGAGGGACTTCTAGCCTCTAGGACTCTAGACCTTACATGACATTAGATAAGTGTGCAAGGTGACCAGATATATGAGATGCTTACATTACATTGACTCGTAGAACTAGGTGCTCAAATATATGGCCTTGCATCTGGATGTTCATCTTAAACAATTCCTCAGAAGGGATCAGTGTTTGGATCTCCTGGATGGTCAAACTGTTTGAAGTAAATAGAGCTTTCTGATGAGTTAACACACTCCAATCCAATTCCACCCATAATCTGGCATCCGAATCCTAGAATTCCTTGCAAAAGAAGATGCTTTTCCTACTTAGCCCACGAACAGCTGGATAGGTCTCATAGCTTGAACATGTCTTGTTATTAGCTGGGCGATGTTCTTGCTAGCCAACTTAAGTTCAATCAAAATAATTGACATGATTAATAGACAAGTAATGAGTGCTTTTGCATTATACATTTTGAATTTTTAGTATCCTCGATATGAGTGGTAAATCAGACCCTTGGCGATATATTCCCCAACATGATATTTACAACATTGCCAAGTATATGAAACCGTGATTTGCAAGGGAGCATAATGCCATAAACTATTTGATTCTTAGGAAAATTCATAAGATTTCACTGCAGAGGGGGTGGCATGATACATGCATTATCCTTCATCTGAAATCAATATACGGTGGAATTTAATTCCTCCCTATATACAAGATACACACATCTATCAAGTTATCCAAGCAATGTGATATTTTGTAGCATTCTAAATGCACACCCATGCTTGTTTGGCCCCTTTTGATTACGATTAGAGCATACATTTGTTCATCTTGATGTAGTCTGGTGATGATTGGCAGGTGATATTTGTTGTTGATGCCAGTGGAAGTATGGCACTGAATCGCATGCAGAATGCAAAAGGTGCAGCCATGCAACTTCTTTCTGAGAGCTATACAAGCAGAGATCAGGTATTTTGAGTTTACTTCTGTGTCAATGTGCTGTGCAAGGAGTTTTGTCAAACACGTTGCTTTAGTATTTCAAACACTAGTGTTCTATTTCTTCTTTTTCCTCAAGGCTATATTGTATATTAATCACGATGCACATAGTGTAGTCTGCTTGAGAACTTGATGAGTTTGTAACGATGGCATCATGGACAGAAAGGAAGGACAAACATTAATATTTGTTGGTGGTAATCTAAGATAGGAAAATACATTGGGGACAGGTATCAATTATCCCATTTCGTGGAGATGCAGCAGATGTCCTCCTACCACCATCTCGATCAATTGCAATGGCAAGAAAACGACTAGAGAGGCTACCTTGTGGTGGTGGCTCTCCCTTGGCTCATGGTCTTAGTATGGTACATTTTAATGTTTCATTGCAATGAATGAAGCTGTATATGACCTAATTCCTATGTCATATCTACAGAGCATCATATTTCTTCATTTGATAAAAGCTACATTTCATCCTATTTAAAATATAAGAGCATTCTAATATTTGATTTTGCAGGCTGTTCGAGTAGGTTTAAATGCTGAGAAGAGTGGAGATGTCGGACGTGTGATGATAGTGGCTATCACAGATGGCAGGGCTAACATATCATTGAAAAGATCTACTGATCCAGATTCTGGCACTTCTGATGCACCAAAACCTTCCACACAAGAGTTGAAGGTGATCCATTTATGTATATGTCTACTGAAAATATGTATGACAATTAGAGTTCATTTTATATTGGTTGTATTGCATGTTTTTCTAGAGTTGCATAAATAAATCCAGTTGTAAGTAATCCAAAAAGCCTTTCACTGAGATACCATTGCTTTAGGGGAAATTGTTTGAATTTTAAAACTCTCTTAAAAAGTTCTAAATTCAGTAATAAAGAATATTTTAAAAGCGGTCAACTTCAGAAAGTTGAATTGCCAAGATGGAGTCTAGCAGTCCCCCAGGTGTTAAAAAAAAATTGTAGAAAGAACTCAAATGACCAAGAAAAGTACCATAGGTACAAAAGAAAGCTCTGTTTAATGTCGGACTGATAGATTAATGGTTTCTATTTGCACAAAAGAAGAAAGGTGCACAAAACTGCATAGATCAGTTGATATTATTGATGAGAGAATCTGGGGTGATGAGAGAATCTGGGGTGAAATGATTGCCAATGCTTTTTATGAATTCCTTCTTGTTTATCCATCTGAATTTTCTTTTCCTGCAGCATGCCTTTCTCTCCTTGTGGATCAGAAAGCATTTGATGATGAGAAAAAAAGGGAAAGGAGTTTTCATTGTGTCATAGCTTGCTGGTTTTCAACAATTATCTGGAATAGAAATAACCTAGAGATTAATTCTAGAGAGGAAAGACTTTGTCCCTGTGAGAGTATTTACTGAGCATTCCTTCCTATAGCATTGATTAGTCCCCCAGGGTTGAGATGGTCTCTATTGAGGCTCCTCGTACAAAAAGGATTATTGACAAAGTTTGTTCTCCTCTCATTGAAAAGCAGCTTAAACTAAGCAATGCTCCTTGTGTCATTAGTACAGACCAATGTTGAAAAAGTCGGCATCAGCAAAAAGTCGGCAACGGTCCCAAATACAACTTCTCGGCAACATTGGCAAAAAAATCGGCAAAAGTCGACAAACATTAAAAAATACAAAATACATTCATATTTTTCAGAATTTTAAACATATAACGTAACAATAACATCAGATAAACACATTGGAACATAAATATGAAGAAATCACTAACATATAGATGTAGTGGATGCAAATAACTCGGAGTGGTTTGATTTCAATGACTCGGACTGTTAAAAAATACATAAAATTTTACAATTTTAATGAAAAAAATATATATTAAAGATTCCAAGCTATGATTCCAAACCATTAGAGACAAAATATTATCAAAATGGCACCAAGCGCAATACATATATAAATCAAAATTGAAAAAACATAATCATCAAAATCATTGTCTATGTCGAGATCATATTCATCAATAGCACCATGTTCCCCCACCTCTAGGCTCTAGACTTTGCCTTTGCCTCCAGTCTCGAAGTTGATCCTCCAAGGACATCAATTATCACCGTACAATTTTGTTCAAACTTCTTATTCCAAGCGTTAAAATAAGGTAGAAAGAGCTTCCCATGCTTAATAAGTGATTTTGTTTGACTGAAGGGTACATTTTTTTATTAAGGTCATGACAGTGGAATTCAAACAACTTTAACAATCAGGCATTGACACCACCGACATCAAGGTACATAGAGAGTTTGATGTACTTCATTAAATTCCAATCGCTTACCCACATACATGATAGAATCCATTGGAAACGTTGGAATCCTGAAATCCTGAAAACCATTAAGTCTGTTGAATTCTAAATGGGATCTAAAATCCTACTTTTTGCATATGAAGTCTGATGAGGTTGGAACCACTCTCAAACATCCTGAAACAATTAATGGTAATGTTAAAAATTTAAGTAAAAGGATGGAAAATGAAAGATAAAGAGAATGTCACTTAGTATTGTTGACATCAATGTTACATGTACAAAACTCATCAAATTTATAAAAAAAAAACCCGAGTTTTTTAAACTGTGAAAAAACCTGGGTGATTTTTTCCTTCGACTCGTGATTTTTTCGAAAAAAGCACCAATTTTTTGAAAAAGTCGGAAGTCGTCCGCCAATTTTTTAAAAAATCGCGATTTTTAAGCGCCAGTTTTTCGGCAGAGGTAAAACCTCGCGACTTTTTCAAAAAGTCGCGATTTTTCGGCAATTTTTGCAACGTTGGTACTACATACAGCTTTCATTTTAGCTAAAAATGTTGTCACTCTGATTTAAAGTCTATTATTTCCATGTTCACCCATGTGCTAACCTCTTTGATGAAAGGTGAGACAGGTTGCATGCTTTAGAAGGAGGCTGCTATGTAGTGACTGCTGGGCATAGATATTATCATGTCAACAATCCTTGGTTATATTCATGAAACTGGAACAGAGTCTTTGAAAGCTATTGTACCTTATGATCCAATGATCAATATTCCATATCATTTGTTAGAATCAGCTCACTCCCTGTTTATATTTGTACAGAAAAGTTTGGTAGCAGGTGGCAAACCATGGAAGTCATTACTCATTGAGTTCCATGAACACGAGAAACAGTTATTTGATTTGAAGATCCCAAATGGATTTGAGGAAGGCTAGGTGTAAAGTCGGAGCTTGAACCTGTTACCACCTAAGTTGCACTTTGGTGGACTCCTTGTGAACCGCAGAAGACTTAAACAACCTACATTGTTCATGACCAGATTTCAGAAGTTCATTAGGCCAAATTTTTGGCCCTTTGTAAAAATTGCATGTCCAGTCCCCCATGGGGGAGTTGTAATAGCATGGTCCTTTTGTAAAAGGCTTGGACTACCTTAGGTTTAGCTGTCAAGGGGATACTCTAGAGTGTTTTTTCCTTAGGAATTATGCGTTGCACTTAAGTGGCGTATAATTCCTGAGTTTTTCACTCACACCTCCAAAGCTGGAGTATTTTCCATGGTGGCCGAACCTTAGGAGGTTATTAAAGCCTATGTGTCTATATATTTTAAACATGCTAGCCATCAGTAATAAGTCATATGGACATGCACTAGGTCCTTGTTATCACACAAACTCTAGCTGCGACTAAATGAATCCCATCCGGGATGGTAGAGGAGGGCAGCTAGGCAGGTGACACCTGCAAACACCAAGTCCACTCCTCGGAAGAACAGTTGTCACTCTGGACAAGGTGCTTGTCGCTTTAGACAAGGCACGTAGCCAAGTCAAGGGGGAGACCCTATTCAACCAGCTATGGTTGAGACTCAACAATCAGACACCCAACCCAAAAGAAAAGCAGATGAATACACAAGGTAAATGCCTAGAGTGTTTGAGACCTCTTCCAACCAATGGACCAAGACTCTAGGTTAAATAACGTACTAAATTAAGTGATTCTAGATCTGATATAGGTGCAAAAGATGATGTAAAATGAGAAATTAAATGGCTCAAAGAGTAAAGATAAGCTAGAAGTGTGTTATCAAATCTATGTTAGCTGGAGCTACCATACTGCAGACTGTGCGGCCAAGGACCGCACAGTACTTTTTTTTTTCTAGATCGGAGATCAGCTGCCTTCAGACGAGGCATTTTTGTTCAGATTGCCCCTAGCAGACATATTAGAGGGAACAGACAGTTGGACAGTGTCACACACATTGTCACTTCCCATTTACCACAGGTTCACCTTTCCCTTGCCAGGCTTTGACATAAGCCCATTTGAGACAGTTGCCTAGTTTGTTTTGATCGAGACTATCACAGTATATTGTTGGTTTACTATGTTGCCCGGATCAGTAGAGATCCAGCTCAGAGATAGCTTCAGTAGCGGCAGGTATATGGTGCAGCAGGTATTGCATTTGATGATTATTGCTCATGATGTAGATTAGACTTCTTTATACTTGTTAGTACACTAACTTTGCATGAGATGATATATTTGGTGATCTACCTATTGTATGATGTGATTGGACCCTTGATGATGTCAGTCCACCCCTCCTGTTAGACTTATGTATATGCACGCTGGGTCATGTACCCTACACTTGGCATAGACTTGGTCACTCAGTCCCTCTCGGTAGTTGACTTTAGCTCCACTCTCACTTTCGTCATCCATTCGACTCATCCATGATACTTGTTCCTGACTTGGATTCTGATTGGTGATCTCGAGGACCCCTTCCTCACTGATCTTTGAGTTTGCCATGACTCCCCATTTATTGTGCGAAAGAGTTGTTTGGCAGATTGTCATACCAGTTTCCGTCTTTACCATCCATAGATAGAGCAAAAAGGGTCAGGTATACATCTTCATGTTTGTCAGTGCCTCTGACATAGGAACCACAATGTCTGAAAAAGTTTCTGATGTGTTGCTCAGCAGATGTAGAGGCATCAGTGCCATTAAAGGTCATGAGTTTGTCAATGGCCTTCTCAGGAACCTCATGGGGTTGACCTGCTATCTGAGAAAAGTCGAGTTGAGTAAAATACTCACCCATTGTGGAAGGAAAACAATTATTAATTTCAAGATTTTCAAAATTTTCTAAGTTTTCTTAGAACAAAGAATGGATGTCTGAAATAGTTTCAGATCCAAGTTCTTCAAGGATCCTACGAGAAGCAAGCTTGTTTAGTCTTCTCCTATAATTTTATAAACCTTTCCAGGCTCAGGGATGAAACTAAGCAAGCCTTCAGAATTTCTTCTAGTTGAATACCTTGAGGTGTTAACTGACAGTGGAACAAAGAATGGATGTCTGAAATAGTTTCAGATCCAAGTTCTTCAAGGATCCTACGAGAAGCAAGCTTGTTTAGTCTTCTCCTATAAACCTTTCCAGGCTCAGGGATGAAACTAAGCAAGCCTTCAGAATTTCTTCTAGTTGAATACCTTTAGGTGTTAACTGACAGTGGAGTCGCCAGGTGGATTCAAGTCTAATTTTAGAGAGTGATTTGACTAAAAATGTACCAAAAAGGAAAACTAAAAAAGGGCAGTGGAGTCGCTAGATAGATAACAAATCTATCAAAAAGGTAAAACAAACTAAACAAAAAAAAAACTAAGGTCTTCCAGGAACAAAAAGATTTGTCCACGGCAACGGCACCAAAAATGTTGTCCGCCGAGATGCACACTAGCAGTAGAAATCTTTCGAAAGCTGTTCGCTCACTACAAGTGGGGAAAGTGTGGCCTTGGGGGCAAGCAATGAACCAGGTATTGTCACCTGAATCCCAGCTCCTCTGTTTAGGCTAACTCCTAACGAAGCCAAGGGGGGTAGTCCCTACAAAGAGTTTACTATGGCTCAATGTGTTTTAGTGTTTTTAGTGTATGGTGATGCGGATGGGTGTTGTTTAGGAGTTTTAAAGATGAAAAGATCACAAATTACTTTAGATAATACACAAGGTAAAATGCAATCCACGTTGCGATACAAGATTACAAGATCAACAGTATATCAAAGACTTGCAAAAATGAGATAGCATCCACAGATAAATGACTTAAATGGACAAACGACCCAACAATATGAATATATGAAAATGTAACAATTAGACTAGTGCCTTATGGAGTCAAAAATTGTATAGTGCTGGGGGATGCTGAAAGTACAAGTCTTGGACAACAGTTCGTGAGATCGTTTTGTAAATTATCTTGGTTTATTGAATGTTTTAGTGGTCTTCATTATTAAGCTAAGAACAACAAGGTAAGCAAATCGATTGGAAAGGTATACCTTCAGTGGCTTCCCCTCTGATGGTAAGACGGACTGCCCAGTTGTCAAGGAGTAAGTGTCTAAAGAATTAACTACTCCGATGTCTAGATAGCGGTAATTTCCGGCCCCACCTAGTTTAGGAACTTTGCCCACTACCTGAGTATGTATCGATAGAGCAATGCCGGTTCGTTGGTTGTGGGGGTGAAGATTTTATTATGTTATCGAAAATTATCAAATCTAACACCTTTCTGAGTACTCTAGCCCAACCTTTTCAGGTTGGCAGAGCATACGGGTGTTAGATAGCAACCAAGATAAATTATTAAAGGGGGAGTGTGAGTTGAAATGTCTTAAAATTATTAGAGCACACAGTTCAACTCTCCGACAGAGAGTGCTCTTGACTTTGTCTTATGACAAGGTTCAAGAGACTTAGTTATTCTATATGCCTAATGCAGGGGAAATGCAATTTTAATATGCTCTCCGACAGAGAGTGCTCTTGATTTGGGTTATTGCAAGTTCAAGAGGCTTTGTTCTTTATTAGAATAGAGGTAGTTTGTACGTAAAGAAAAAGCACGCTTTCTAAAGTAAACAAGTAATGAAAGGAAATAACAAGTGCACACTTTCTAAGGCCAAATTGAACAACTAACCAAGAAATAAACAAACAAGGTGAGATCAACCTTGGAACAAGGTGACCACTAGAACCGCTAGTCCCGAAAACCTTCCAGCTTGCTGGATGTCCGCAAGGATGCTAATGGGGAAAGAGAAGTAGCCACAAAACTGTGGCACTTGGGATCAAATCCCAAGCTACTTTCTCAAGGAAAGACTTGGAAGAGAGTTAATCTAAGTACAAAAATAAACTTTAATCTAGAAAATTTGAAACAAGTCTAACTAAAGCATGCATGAAACAGTCTTCCCCAAATGGGAAAGGAGAAACAAAGTGTGGGAGGCCTTATCCCACCTAGCCTTTTTATTAACTGAATTACAAGTGCCTTTGGGAATGAAACCCTTGAAAAGGTCTTCTGAGAGAAATAAACAATTATGGAAACAATACTTAGAAGCCCTAAATGGCTTTTACAAAGGAAAGTGCATATAATTTCTCTTATTGGTTCAAGTCTTCTCCTTAGGTTATGATTTTGATCTTCTTTGAGTCTTGTTTGCACAAATCTTTCTTCTCCTTCAAAGGAACCTACACAAGCTCAGCCAATCCTCAACTGGGCACCCATTAGATGTTAATGAAAAAATCAAAACTTTGAAACTAAGTGCAAATCTAAAATCTAATCTATATGCCAGATCCTAAATGCAAACTTTAAACACTTTCAAATGAAATCTAAACTAGAAACTTTAAGAAACAAATGCAAAACTTAGAGCTTAACTATTGAAAGTGTAAAGACTAAATCATGAACTAACTCTAATACTAACAAAATTATGTTTTGTTTTTTTGTGTTTGTGTTTCTTGGAAGGTGGACGAGAGGAGGGATGGAAGACAAGACGAGAGGAGAAAGAGGAGAAAAGAGAGGGGAGACGAGAGGAAAGAAGGCCCTAACTAGGGAAGACGAGAGCTAGAAGGAGAGGGAAAACGAAAGACAAAGAGGGCAAAAAGGGAGTAAGACGAGAGCTAGAAGGAGAGGGAAAAGAGATGGGAAGAAAGACAAAAGGGTGAAGTTTTTGGAGATGGATCTAAGGGGGACGAAAGCAAAAAGGAGATGGAGGGAAGACTAGGACGAGAAGCAAGAAGAGGTTGGACGAGAGCAAGGAGAAGGCAAAAGGTCAAGGCAAACCACAAGCAAAGGTAAGCTTGACAAGGCTCTAGGCTTGGAGAGAAGTAGAAGTTTGGATTTCCACAGCTTAGAGAGGTAGATCTCGTAACCAGTAACCACTTTAAAACTTGTTTGAATGCTTGATGGAAGAAGCAAGAACTCTTTGTTTCTTGATTTTGTAAAGCTAGACTCCTTTGGCAACCTGCAGATTGAAAGTGAAACCAACAAGAACCGTTGCACTTTGGGAGAATACCTGAAAAATCCACATACTCAAGAGAAAAGCATAGATTTATAATTACTTGTGCTAGATTGTTAGCCTTCTTAGATCATAAATCTATAACTTAAAAATCGAAAGTACATAAGCAAAACATGATATCACCTTGTTACAAGATGAAGTATGGCCACCAAGAGCCTCCACATTGACCTCCAAAGTCTCAACTTTATTCAATACTTAAACATATTACAAAAATCCTCCAGAGTTTCTTTGCTAAAATATCCATGGAGAATGAGGAGAAAAGCCCTCATTATATAACAAAACTAGAGCCTAGTCTACCCTAATTCGAATTGGCATAGAGAAGAGAGCCAATGGCCTTGACACAATTCGAATTCCCAATCAAATCTCAATCATAATCTAATCAACACATAGCTTGGAGTTAATCCCACCTTACAACTCAAGTTTGGAGTCTATGTGGATGGGGAGGTGGCCTCCACCTAGGCAAGGCACCCCCCATCTTTATCTTGGAAACTCCATCATCATATAAGAGGTTGCCACATGTGAAACTCGACCTCCAAAGAATATTGACGTAAGCACAAGAGAGAACATGTGAGGATGATGGTAGGTGGCTTGGAGTTTAACATAAATTTGATTTAGATCTTTGGTAGTTGAGAGTGGGAGGTGGCCTCCACCTAGGCAAGGCGCCCCCACTTCCATTCAATGCAACTCAAAACCAACCACACTCTTATTTAATAACTCCTCCACATCACTAAATCGAGTTCTGCATGCATGGAGCGAATATCTCTTGGAGTTAATAACTTGTGTTGACTAGATACTTCATTGAAGTTGATTGGAGATGACTGGAACCTTCATTAATGCCCAGTGCGATGTCAATTAGCCTTTTATTTTAATCCATTTGGATTATTTTGGAGAGATTTGGATTATCTCCAAATATTCATTTTTTATTATTTTAATTAATAATTTCTCTGTAACTGACTTTTTTGAGAAATTATTAATTATGAGGCTGAATTGACATCCGAAACTTAGGATAAATTGGATCGGGGATCATGAATGATTTTTGGCTTAAGGTTGGAGCCTTCAATTATTGAATTCGGATCCCGGACGATTGACATATTACAAATTGAAATTTTTCCATTTAAACTATGGAAAAATTTATTAAAAAAAATAAAAATAATTAAAAACCCAAAACCGGAGGACTCGGTAAAAAATTTTCGAAATTTTTTTAATAGTGTCTAGTAGGCTTATATACATCAGTTGGACTCTAATAACCCCCCATGGATAAAATTTTCAAAATCGGGCATTCTAGCTTTGGAGGAAGTGGGAGAAAACCTCATTGATTATAGCTCAGCTATTGGCAAAGTATAATTGACAAGGGAAAAAACTCCCTGGAACACCTTAGTTGCTTAACCAAGTCACGGGGAACCGAGCCACTTGGAATCCTACTAGCACACTTTATTACAAACCCCGTGGGGCCATGGTCATGTCGACTGAAAAACAACACTGACTAGCCAAAATTGGCTAGGCACAAATGATGGATCATCTGATACACTGGAGTACAAACATTCATCATGTTTGTCAAATGGCGGCTCTTCAGATAATCCAACTATACCAACTTTTTTGTACTATAGTTGGATTATCTGAAGAGCCGCCATTTGACAAACATGATGAATGTTTGTACTCTAGTGTATCAGATGATCCATCAGTTGTGCCTAGCCAATTTTGGCTAGTCAGTTTTTTTTTCAGTTGACATGACCATGGCCCCACGGGGTTTGTAATAAAGTGTGTTAGTAGGATTCTGAGTGGCTCGGTTCCCCATGACTTGGTTAAGCAACTAAGGTATTCCAGGGAGTTTTTTCCCTTGTCAATTATACTTTTCCTATATCCGAGCTATAATCGATGAGGTTTTCTCGCGCTTCCTCCAAAGCTGGAATGCTAGATTTTAAAAATTTTAGGCATGGGGGGTTATTAGAGTCCAACTGATGTATATAAGCCTACTAGACACTATTATAATAGGTTTTGGTCATGTCCTAGGTCACTAGGACCCTGAGAAAAAAAAAAAATTGAAATTTTTTTACCAGGTCCTCCGGTTTTGGGTTTTTAATTATTTTTAATTTTTAATAAATTTTTCCATAGTTTAAATGGAAAAATTTCAATTTGTAATATGTCAGTCATCCGGGATCCGAATTCAGTGATTGAAGGCTCCAACCTTAAGCCAAAAATCATTCATGATCCTCGGAATAGTTTACCCTAAGTTTTGGATGTCAATTCAGCCTCATAATTAATAATTTCTCAAAAAATCCATCTACAGAGAAATTATTAATTAAAATATTAAAAATTGAATATTTGGAGATAATCCAAATCTCTCCAAAATAATCCAAATGGATTAAAATAAAAGGCAAATTGACATGGCATGGAGCATTAATGAAGATTCCAATCATCTCAGTCATCATTCTGTCAAGTGTACAGTCAGCACAAGTGGATCTCTTCAAGTGAATTCGCCCACCTTCCTCAAATCTGCGAATTAGTGAGGTATCAAGTGTTTATTAGGTTGGTTGGATGCATTAAAGCCTATGGTAGGCGCCTCCCTAAATTTCTGCAAACACATGGCATTGGCTTCTTTTAAAGGTGAGTTTGCATTCATTACAACTCAAAGCTTGTCTCCCATATGTGGCATTGACGCCCTCACAAAGGAGCTCACGTCAATCTCTTTGGAGCTCGAGTTTACCACATGGCACATTACCATTTGATGGGTGATTATTCCAATGAAAGATGAGGGGCGCCTTGCCTAGGTGGAGGCCACCTCCTCATCTCCTTCAATGCAACTCGAATTGTTTGGTGGAGTTGCACTCCAAAACTTGGATTGACATGGATGTGATAGGGATTTTGATGGCAATTCGATTTGATGACTCATGCTTTTGGCTCTTCTTGAATGCCAATTCGAATTAGGGTAGGGTGTGGCTCTAGTTTGTTATATAATGAGGGCCTTTTCCCTCATTCCTCATGGATCTTTTAGCAAAGAAACTCTGGAGGATTTTTGTAACCTGTTTAATTATTGAATAAAGTTGAGACTTTGGAGGTCAAATTGTGGAGGCTCTTGGTGGCCACACTTCATCTTGTAACAAGGTGATATTATGTATTGCTTATGTACTTTGGATTTTTAAGTTATAGATTTATATTTCAAGAGGGCTAACAATCTAGCACAAGCAACTATAAATCTATGCTTTTCGCTTGAGTATATTGGTTTTGCAGGTATTTTCCAAAGTACAAGGTTTTTTGTAGGTTTCATCTTCACTCTACACGTTGCCAAAGAAGTTTAAGCTTTACCAAATCAAGAAACAAGGAGTTCTTGCTTCCTCCATCAATCTTTCAACAAGTTCTCAATCGGTTACTTGATCTACCCATCTAAACTGTGGAAATCCAAGGCCCTATCCTTCTCCAAGTTTGGTTATTGTCTAGCTTGCTTTTAGTTTGTAGCTTGCTTGACTTTTTGCCTTCTCGTTTTCCTCTTCCATCCATCTTTTTCTTCTCCTTCAACTCTCCATTTCTCCCTTTCGCTCCTCCTCCATTTTCTTCCACCCTAGTCTTCCTCCTCTCTACCTTGCTCTCGCCCTTCCTCATTCCAAAACCCTCCACCTAGCTCTCGTTCTCTCTTCTCCTTCCTCTCATCTCCCTACTCCTTCTCCCCTCCTTCCATTCGTCCCTCCTCTCCATCTCCTCTCGTCTTGCCTTCCCTTTCTTCCTTTCGTCCACCTACAAAAACACAAACAAAAGACGAAGTGTAAGTTTGTTAGTGTTAGAATTATTTCATAGTTTAGATCTTACATTTTGCAATAGCTTAGATCTCTAAAGTTTTTGTTAAGTAGCTTCTAGTTTCATGCTTTGAAAAGTAGCATATAGGCATCTTAGATCTCATTGAAAAGTAAAAACTTGCATTGTCTTTTGAAGCATTTAGCCATTTGCATATTAGAATCTCTTTTCCATACTATCATAGCTTGCTTTTAGCTTTAGATATCATTGAGTCTTTTGACTTACTAGTTTCAATTTTATTTGATTTTCATTAACATTTAATGGGTGCCTTGTTGAGGATTAACTAAGCTTGTATAGGTTTCTTGAAAAGAGAAGAAATACTTGTGAAGACAAGATTCAAAGAGGATCAAAGTTATATTCAAGGAGAAGACTTAAACCAAATCAAAGAATCATTTACATTCTCCTTTGTAAAAGCCATTTAAGGGCTCTAAGTTTTGTTTCAATAGTAGTTTTACTTCTCTCAAAAAGACCTTTCAAGGATTTTATGTCCTAAGGCATCTGTAAATTGATTAATAAAAAGGCTAGGTGGGAAAAGGCCTCCCACACATTGTTCCTCCTTCCCCATTTGTGGAAGACTGTTTCATGCATGCTTTAGTTAGATTTATTTCAAGTTTTCTAGATTAAAATCTATTTTCATACTTAGATTAACTCTCTTCCAAGTCTTAACTTGAGATAGTAACCTTGGGATTTCATCCCAAGTGCCACATAATTTTGTGGCTACTTCTCTTCCCCCGTTAGCATCCTTGCGGACATCCAGCTAGCTGGAAGGTTTTCGGGACTAGCGATTCTAGTGGTCACCTTGTTCGGAGGTTGATCCCACCTAGTTGTTTATTTTTAGTTAGTTTTTAATTTTGGCCTTAGAAAGTGTGTACTTATTATTTCTTTCCATCATTTGTTTACTTTAGAAAGTGTACTTTTCTTCACATGCAAGCTACTTCTATTCTAATAAACAACAAAGCCTCTTGAACTTGCAGTAATCCAAGTCAAGAGCACTCTCTGTATGAGAGCATATTAAGTTTGCATTCCCCCTGCATTAGGCATATAGATTAAATAAGTCTCTTGCACCTTGTCATAAGACAAAGTCAAGAGCACTCTTTGTCGGAGAGCTGAACTGTGTGCTTCAATAATAATAAAAAATTCCAACTCACACCCCCTTAATAATTTATCTTGTTTGCTATCCGACACCCGTATGCTCTGCCAAACTGAAAAGGTTGGGATAGTACTCAGAAAGGTGTTGGATTTGATAAATTTCTATAACATAATAAAATTTTTACCCTCGTAACCAATGAACTGGCGTTGCTTTCGATAAATGCTTAAAGTGCTATTCTGGGAGGTGGGGCCGGAGTGTCGTTGTTCAGACTTCGAGGGTGGTTTAAACATTGGACACCTACCCTCTTGATAACTGGATGGTCCGTCAGATCATCGTGAAGAACCACTAAAAGTATTTCTTCCAGTTGGACGTTTTACCTTTATTTCTTGCCAGCCTAATAATCAAGATCACTAAAACTTTCAATAAACCAAGATAACTTACAAAACGATCTCACGAACATATCTTTCGAACTCTTGTATCAAGCAACCCAGGCACCTAGGCAATTTTTGACTCCATAAGGCACTGGTCCTTGACATTATTTGCTTATTATCTATCTGGAGTACTTGTTAATTTTCCATATGTGAGTGACTTGTACTTAAATTTCTTCAAGTGGTTGTACATCAAGTTATCTCTAATCTTGCATTGCAACGTGGATTGCTCATTGATCTTGTGTTTATTTTCAATTACAAAGTTGTGATCTTTTCATCATTTAAAAAACTCATAAACAACACCCATCTGCATCACTATACACTTAAAACACATTAAAACACATTGAGCCATAGTAAACTCTTTGTAGGTACTACCCCCCTTGGCTTCGTTAGGAGTTAGCCTAAATGGAGGAGCTGGGATTCAGGTGACAGTACCTGGCTCATTGCTTGCCCTCAAGGCCACACCTTCCCCACTTGTAGTGAGGGAACAACTTTCGAAAGATTTTTGATGCTGGTGTGCATTTCGGCGGACAACATTTTTGGCGCCGTTGCCGGGGACAAATCTTTTTGTTCCTGGACGACCTTAATTTTTTCTAGTTTGTTTTACCTTTTTGATAGATTCTGAATCTATCTGGCGACTCCAGTGCCCTCTTTAAGTTTTCCTTTTTTGGTAGATTTTTAGTTAAATCACTCTCTAAAATTAGACTTGAATCCACCTGGCGACTCCACTATCAGTTAACACCTCAAGGTATTCAAATAGAAGAAATTATGAAGGCTTGCGTAGTTTTATCCCTGAGCTTGAAAAGGTTTATAGGAGAAGACTAAACAAGCTTGCTTCTCGTAGGATCCTTGAAGAACTTGGATCTGAGTCTATTTTAGACATCCATTCTTTGTTCCAAGAAAACTTAAAAAAAATTTAAAATCTTGAAACTAATAATTGTTTTCCTTCCACAATGGGTGAGTATTTCACTCAACTCGACTTTTCTCAGATAGCAGGTCAACCCCATGAGGTTCCTAAGAAGGCCATCGACAAACTCATGACTTTTAATGGCATTGATGCCTCTACATCTGCAGAGCAACACATCATAAACTTTTCCAAACACTGTGGTTCCTATGTTAGAGGCACTGACAAACATGAAGATGTATACCTGACCCTTTTTGCTCTATCTTTGGATGGTAAAGCTGGAAACTGGTATGATAATTTGCTGAACAACTCTTTCGCCACCATGGCAACTTTCAAAACTACTTTCCTCGACAAATTTGGTAGCAAAAAGGAACCTAGACATCTAGTGGTATCCTTGACCAGCATGAAGAAGTCAGATACCGAGACCATGGATGAATTCAATGCTAAATTCATAGAATTATCTAATTCCATCCCTGTCACTTATGCACCTCCTGTAGCTTCCTTATTGGACTATTACATAGAAGCATTGAGTGGCAAGATACAATACCAAATAAGAGACAAGGAACCCACTACTTTGCTTGAAGCTCAGAATTTGGCTACCAAGATTGACAAAAACATGATGTCTTCTGGGGAGTCAAACATCCAAGGGCATTGTAGATCTTCAATCCCTTCAAAAGCTCCTGAACCTAAAGAAAAGGTCCCTTTATCTATGAAGGAATCATTTGAGAAAAAGATGATGGAAATATGTGAGAGGATGGAAAAGGCTGAATACAAACATGTAGTTCAGATGAAGGAAGTACAAAATAAAATTATAAACATGGAAAGAGCACATGTTCAACATGTTCAATAGATTCAACAAACTCAGCCGGTTCAAAGAAACTACCCTCCAAAGACCAATTAGCAGAAAAAGGCTCCCAACAATGAAAAGAGGCCTCCCAACCAGATAGAGACTGCTAACATGACTGAGACTTACATACCATTTTGTAGGGCTTGCAAAGATTTTCACGAAGAATTTTCTTGTTACTTTGCAAACTATGTACAAGAACATGGATTTCCAGAGGGTAGTACCAGTGAGCCAACATCAAGCGAGCCTGGATATATTAATGCGATAGGAGACATCCACAACATTCCCAGAGAGAGTTGGAAACAAGCTAAACAGTGCAATCATGAGTAGGATAATATGACTAAGAACTTTGGAGAAAGACCTTCCAATGAGCAAGTCCACAATATGCAAAAGTTTAAAGGGATTGGTTATCAAAGAAGAGCAAATCTTGCACTTGCCACACAGCCAACAAAGGAAACTGATGTTTTGGGATTCTCGAACACCTTCTTTAATCCATAGATCAAGCAAGTGCTCGTTTCGCAGTTGGAGCCAGATGTTACCAACTTTTTTGTACTATAGTTGGATTATCTGAAGAGCCGCCATTTGACAAACATGATGAATGTTTGTACTCCAGTGTATTAGATGATCCATCAGTTGTGCCTAGCCAATTTTGGCTAGCCAGTTTTTTTTTCAGTCGACATGACCATGGCCCCACGGGGTTTGTAATAAAGTGTGATAGTAGGATTCTGAGTGGCTCGGTTCTCCATGACTTGGTTAAGCAACTAAGGTATTCCAGGGAGTTTTTTCCCTTGTCAATTATACTTTGCCTATATTTGAGCTATAATCGATGAGGTTTTCTCGCGCTTCCTCCAAAGCTGGAATGCCCGATTTTTAAATTTTTAGGCATGGGGGGTTATTAGAGTCCAACTGATGTATATAAGCCTACTAGACACTATTAGAATAGGTTTTGGTCATGTCCTAGGTCACTAGGACCCTCAAAAAAAAAAAAAAAAAAAAAAAAAAAATTCAAATTTTTTTTACTGGGTCCTCCGGTTTTGAGTTTTTAATTATTTTTAATTTTTAATAAATTTTTCCATAGTTTGAATGGAAAAATTTCAATTTGTAATATGGCAGTCATCTAGGATCCGAATTCAGTGATTGAAGGCTCCAACCTTAAGCCAAAAATCATTCATGATCCCCAGACTAGTTTACCCTAAGTTTTGGATGTCAATTCAGCCTCATAATTAATAATTTCTCAAAAAAGCCATTTACAGAGAAATTATTAATTAAAATATTAAAAATTGAATATTTGGAGATAATCCAAATCTCTCCAAAATAATCCAAATGGATTAAAATAAAAGGCAAATTGACATGGCATGGAGCATTAATGAAGATTCCAATCATCTCAGTCATCATCCAGTCAAGTGTACAGTCAACACAAGTGGATCTCTCCAAGTGAATTCACCCACCTTCCTCAAATCTGCGAATTAGTGAGGTGTCAAGTGTTTATTAGGTTGGTTGGATGCATTAAAGCCTATGGTAGGCACCTCCCTAAATTTGTGCAAACACATGGCATTGGCTTCTTTTAAAGGTGAGTTTGCATTCATTACAACTCAAAGCTTGTCTCCCATATGTGGCATTGACGCCCTCACAAAGGAGCTCACGTCAATCTCTTTGGAGCTCGAGTTTACCACATGGCACATTACCATTTGATGGGTGATTATTCCAATGAAAGATGAGGGGTGCCTTGCCTAGGTGGAGGCCACCTCCTCATCTCCTTCAATGCAACTCGAATTGTTTGGTGGAGTTGCACTCCAAAACTTGGATTGACATGGATGTGATAGGGATTTTGATGGCAATTCGATTTGATGACTCATGCTTTTGGCTCTTCTTGAATGCCAATTCGAATTAGGGTAGGGTGTGGCTCTAGTTTGTTATATAATGAGGGCCTTTTCCCTCATTCCTCATGGATCTTTTAGCAAAGAAACTCTGGAGGATTTTTGTAACCTGTTTAATTATTGAATAAAGTTGAGACTTTGGAGGTAAAATTGTGGAGGCTCTTGGTGGCCATACTTCATCTTGTAACAAGGTGATATTGTGTATTGCTTATGTACTTTGGATTTTTAAGTTATAGATTTATATTTCAAGAGGGCTAACAATCTAGCACAAGCAACTATAAATCTATGCTTTTCGCTTGATTATATTGGTTTTGCAGGTATTTTCCAAAATACAAGGTTTTTTGTAGGTTTCATCTTCACTCTACAGGTTGCCAAAGAAGTTTAAGCTTTACAAAATCAAGAAACAAGGAGTTCTTGCTTGCTCCATCAATCTTTCAACAAGTTCTCAATCGGTTACTTGATCTACCCATCTAAACTGTGGAAATCCAAGGCCCTATCCTTCTCCAAGTTTGGTTATTGTCTAGCTTGCTTGACTTTTTTCCTTCTCGTTTTCCTCTTCCATCCATCCTTTTCTTCTCCTTCAACTCTCCATTTCTCCCTTTCGCTCCTCCATTTTCTTCCACCCTAGTCTTCCTCCTCTCTACCTTGCCCTCGCCCTTCCTCATTCCAAAACCCTCCACCTAGCTCTCGTCCTCTCTTCTCCTTCCTCTCGTCTCCCTACTCCTCCTCCCCTCCTTCCATTCGTCCCTCCTCTCCATCTCCTCTCATCTTGCCTTCCCTTTCTTCCTTTCGTCCACCTACAAAAACACAAACAAAAGACGAAGTGTAAGTTTGTTAGTGTTAGAATTATTTCATAGTTTAGATCTTACATTTTGCAATAGCTTAGGATCTCTAAAGTTTTTGTTAAGTAGCTTCTAGTTTCATGCTTTGAAAAGTAGCATATAGGCATCTTAGATCTCATTGAAAAGTAAAAGCATTGTCTTTTGAAGTATTTAGCCATTTGCATATTAGAATCTCTTTTCCATACTATCATAGCTTGCTTTTAGCTTTAGATATCATTGAGTCTTTTGACTTACTAGTTTCAAGTTTATTTGATTTTCATTAACATTTAATGGGTGCCTTGTTGAGGATTGACTAAGCTTGTATAGGTTTCTTGAAAAGAGAAGAAATACTTGTGAAGACAAGATTCAAAGAGGATCAAAGTTATATTCAAGGAGAAGACTTAAACCAAATCAAAGAATCATTTACATTCTCCTTTGTAAAAGCCATTTAAGGGCTCTGAGTTTTGTTTCAATAGTAGTTTTACTTCTCTCAAAAAGACCTTTCAAGGATTTTATGTCCAAAGGCATCTGTAAATTAATTAATAAAAAGGCTAGGTGGGATAAGGCCTCCCACACATTGTTCCTCTTTCCCCATTTGGGGAAGACTGTTTCATGCATGCTTTAGTTAGATTTGTTTCAAGTTTTCTAGATTAAAATCTATTTCGTACTTAGATTAACTCTCTTCCAAGTCTTGACTTGAGATAGTAACCTTGGGATTTTATCCCAAGTGCCACATAATTTTGTGGCTACTTCTCTTTCCCCGTTAGCATCCTTGCGGACATCCAGCTAGCTGGAAGGTTTTCGGGACTAGCGATTCTAGTGGTCACCTTGTTCGGAGGTTGATCCCACCTAGTTGTTTATTTTTAGTTAGTTGTTAATTTTGGCCTTAAAAAGTGTGTACTTATTATTTCTTTCCATCATTTGTTTACTTTAGAAAGTGTACTTTTCTTCACATGCAAGCTGTTTCTATTCTAATAAACAACAAAGCCTCTTGAACTTGCAGTAATCCAAGTCAAGAGCACTCTCTGTCGGAGAGCATATTAAGTTTGCATTCCCCCTGCATTAGGCATATAGATTAAATAAGTCTTTTGAACCTTGTCATAAGACAAATTCAAGAGCACTCTCTATCGGAGAGCTGAATTGTGTGCTTCAATAATAATAAAAACTTCCAACTCACACCCCCTTAATAATTTATCTTGGTTGCTATCCGACACCCGTATGCTCTGCCAACCTGAAAAGGTTGGGCTAGTACTCAGAAAGGTGTTGGATTTGATAAATTTCTATAACATAATAAAATTTTTATCCCCGCAACCAATGAACCGGCGTTGCTTTCGATAAATACTTAAAGTGCTATTCTGGGAGGTGGAGCCAGAGTGCCGTTGTTCAGACTTCGAGGGTGGTTTAAACATTGGACACCTACCCTCTTGATAACTGGACGGTCCGTCAGATCACCGTGAATAACCGTTAAAAGTATTTCTTCCGCTTGGACGTTTTACCCTTGTTTCTTGCCAGCGTAATAATCAAGATCACTGAAACTTTCAATAAACCAAGATAACTTACAAAACGATCTCACGAACATATCTTTCGAACTCTTGTATCAAGCAACCCAAGCACTCAAGCAATTTTTGACTCCATAAGGCACTGGTCTTTGACATTATTTGCTTATTATCTATCTGGAGTACTTGTTAATTTTCCATATGTGAGTGACTTGTACTTAAATTTCTTCAAGTGGTTGTACATCAAGTTATCTCGTATCTTGCATTGCAACTTGGATTGCTCATTCATTTTGTGTTTATTTTCAATTACAAAGTTGTGATCTTTTCATCATTTAAAAAACTCCTAAACAACACCCATCCGCATCACCATACACTTAAAACACATTAAAACACATTGAGCCATAGTAAACTCTTTGTAGGGACTACCTCCCTTGGTTTCATTAGGAGTTAGCCTAAACGGAGGCGTTGGGATTCAGGTGACAGTACCCCCCTTGGGATTAATGTGATCTTTTCATCATTTAAAAAACTCCTAAACAACACCCATCCGCATCACCATACACTTAAAACACATTAAAACATATTGAGCCATAGTAAACTCTTTGTAGGGACTACCCCCCTTGGTTTCATTAGGAGTTAGCCTAAACGGAGGCGCTGGGATTCAGGTGACAGTACCTGGCTCATTGCTTGCCCCCAAGGCCACACCTTCCCCACTTGTAGTGAGGGAACAACTTTCGAAAGATTTCTGCTACTGGTGTGCATTTCGGCGGAAAAACACTACCTTTTGCATATGAAGTCCGTTGAGGTTGGAACCACTGTCAAACATCTTGAAACAATTAATGGTAATGTTAAAAATTTAAGTAAAATGATAGAAAATGAAATAAAGGAGAATGTCTTTCTATCCTTTTACTTTAGGAATTTAATATTACTAGTTAGATAGCTCAACAAATACCAGAGTTTGGAATCAGACATACTAAATCAGAAATCCGGTTCTATATACAAGTAGGTTTTCTTGTTTTTTATGAAAAAAAATTCAAAAATCAGGAGGGGGTATCTCGGCGTCCCTCTTTTCGGGAGGGGCTACCCAGACGTCCCCCTTTTTGCGAAACATCTCACCATGTATTTCCCCATGTTTCACCAAATTGGGGATGTGGGGAAACGTTTCTCCAGGCGCCCCAATGTCTCGGGGGTGTGGGGAGTTAGGGGGGCATGCCCCCGGCTTTAGGGATGCATCCCTGTGTAACACTGGCCACCATCCTCTAGATTCCCAATTCTCAGCATACTATTTATAATTGAATTTATCTAACTGCAATATGTTAAGAAAGTACAGGATGGTATCCTTTTCCTCCAACTGAGGCTGATTTAAATTCAAGGTCCTCTTGAAGATCTATATTAAACTCTCCAAAATCTTTGTTTCTAGGATTTATTGTTTCCCTTATGTGATCATGTAATCTACTTCCTTTCCATGAAGACTGATTCCACATGGTGATAATTGATTTTTTCTGTCCTCCAAAGCATTTGGATGAGTCAGGAGATTAAACTGAGGCCTATAACGGTATAACCCTTCCCTTTCTGTCACTTTATTCTTGCAGGTCAGCTCATGGGTCGGCCTTTATCCTACAGGTGAGCCCAAAATTTTCCCCAGGTTCACTTGGTTCGCAGGTTGGCCCGCACTTGTCTTAGAGGTCAGCTCATGGGCCGGCCTGAATTTGTCCTACAGGTCAGCTCACAAGTCAAACCAGATTTGTCCCAGTTGTCTGTTGAACTGTTCACAAATTGGCTTGAATTCTTAAGACTGTATATTGGATATTGGGAAGTTCGTGGTTGTGTTCCTCAATAATATCTTAACTGATTTTGTTTTCCCTCCAAAGAATATCTTGATCCATGTACATTTGGCTTATCAAACCCATAATAGTAAATCAGTCAACGTAGACTAGTGCATCTCACAAAGAAGATCTGAAGTGGGCACCCTAGCACAGAACTAGTCAGATGCTCAGCAACATAGGCTACAGCCTACAACCAGTTGAGCTAGCCCATTGGGCTTAAAAGAGGCAGTCGTATTGCATAATTGAAACCAGAACTTAATACTAGCTTAATTCTGTCCATTTCCACCTGTTTTTGAAAAAAAAATTATAATATGAAAAAGTTGCATGCTTTGCCATTGTGACTGTTTTCCACCATTACATTCTTCTAATTGGTTGTGTATCATTGGGTGTATATATACATAAAAGACTATTTTACTATTAAACCTAGCCTTTTACTAAATTATGTTTACATTGTTGGCCTTTATTACGGTGATTTATCAGGGGCAGAGCATGCTATTCTGTTAGAAGACTGAATAAGGCTTTAACATCCATAGTGGACGCAGCATAACTTGTATTACTTTTTGCTTAATGAACTGTGAGAAATAATTTAAGATTGAATAACACAGAATGCCAGCGATTGATATAATAGTTGAGTTTAGATTAACGTGTTTTTCCTGCAATATGTGCTCAGTCAGGCTTAAAATGCCTTAATCTGCATGGGTAAATCTTGTTTTGATATGAAGTTGTTTAATCAGAATGTGCACCAGCAACCAGTGGTCAATTTTCCTTGTTTTTCTTTTACTGAATTAATTTTTTTGTCATTGTTTTAATCTTTGACACCGTGATATGGTTCTCTTTGTACTTAGGATGAGATATTAGAAATAGCAGGAAAGATTTACAAGGCAGGAATGTCCCTTCTTGTGATCGACACAGAGAATAAGTTTGTGTCCACGGGGTTCGCAAAGGAGATTGCTAGAGTTGCTCAGGGTAAATTCATCTAATGCCATTTTATTAGTGTTTCTAACTTCTTACTGTTTTGAACAGCAGATCTTGTGTTGCTCACATTTAACCATAGCGTTAGATACATCTATTGGAATTTGGATCTACATCGATACAACTGCTTTAACAGCAACTTACTGTATGGTGCTTGAAATGGCAGGGAAGTATTACTATTTACCTAATGCCTCCGATGCAGTTATCTCCTCTGCAACAAAGGAGGCATTGGCTTCCTTCAAGAGTAGTTGATGTCAAATTGGAAATCAGTGGACATCTCAAATTTTGATCTCCTATTCCTCCTGTTCTTCCTAATGAGGATCAATTCCGTTCTGATGCTGATGCTCTAGAGGATTTAATGGTTGGATGCAGCTGACACCTTTGGGTTTAGTACTACTGCTTTAGATTTCCCATGCGTCAGTGAATAAAGGTCTACCTCGTATGCAAGTATTCATATCCATCTCAAATTTTCACAAAAGCACATTTTTATAGTGTATAAATAAGCTCAAGAGGCCTTCAGAGCAATTATTTTGTATTATTTGTCAACTTTGTATTTACTTCGTATTTCAACGAAATTTTAAGCTGTCTGACAGTAATTGTCGCTTCGCCTGATTAGTTTGTTATTTAATTGAAATCCAAAAACCACTTAACATGTTAATAACGAAAAAACATTTTTGATTGTAAGATGGTCACGAGGGCATACTAAAACATTATAATACATACTTGGGGAATATTATGAAATAGTTGAAGGCAATTCAAACTGAATGCCAGTTGAATAGCATCAGTTGCAAAATAATTCATGCAGTTTGTACAATTTTTCCTATTGAAAGAGGCCAAACTACTCACTTGGTTATATCAATTCTCTTGCTCTTTCTGTTTTCTTTGAAGAGCCAATACTACATTTTTACTATGTTTCTGTTGTGCAAATCCTTAGAATCGACCATTATGCTTTTCCGATTCCGCTTGTCGGATTGTAAAGTTTATATAGTATATATATGGTTGATTGTCTATCTTTGATGGTGTATTTGTTTCCTACATAATAGCTACTGACTTCTACTACAAGTGTTTTGGGGATTCATGCTCTATGGATATCAAGTAGTACCAGCAATGTAAGATCCAAGTATTCGAGGAGGATCTGAAAAACAGAGAAAGGGAAATCTAGTTAAAAGATAGGAGTACGGAAGATTATAAAAAAACTAATCAGCTTTTGAAGATTTATTTACAATGGTGTGCAAGAGGTGTCCACAAGCTTTGAAACCTCGTCTCCTCATGGGTAGTGTCCCTAGCATCAACCAACATGTGGTTGACAATTTTTTTTTTACTGGTCTCAATCTCCGGTACTGCAACATTCTAGTACAAACTCCTCTATATGACTGCAAATATCATCAAATTCATAGCAAGAATTGATTTTAGAGGTATAATTAATTGTGGTTGTGGATATCAGGCACATACCGTCCATGGAAACTCAAGTAAAAATCACAAGTATTTGATGGAAAAGGCTCTAACCAGACACTCGTGTTGCTAGAAAATTGTTCCTCGTGAGTTTTTCGATGGGGACCATAGTCAGCTTCAAAGCTAACATCTTAGGCTATTTTCCAATGAGCAACTGATCATGGAGAATCCGTTGCCAATATGGGTCGATTGGGCTTCTGATGGTGACAACGTTGAATTGACAACATTTTCAGAATAATTTGTAGATCATATGGGCTTGCCGAAAACCTTAGCAAGTTTATGTATGTATAAAACTGCAGTAGAGGAGCCAATAGCCTGTAAGATCCTCAAGCATAAGAAATATAGCTCCCTAAAGTAAGGGAGCATAAGGCATGAATTGTACAAATAAGTAATAATAGTTGATACATACAGTTGTTTTAGAGGATATCCATTTAAATTTCTTTGCTTTTTGAAAGTTTGTTTGATACAATACAGATAGAAGAATCACTAGGTGTGAGTATAACATATCAAGATATTATTCAAGTGTGTTATTGGGTGCAGATACAATAGAAAAAATAATAGAGAACCTAGCTACCAGATCCGAGCAATAGTTCTTGAAAATTGACTTGTCACACTCAACACAAAAACCAAGTAGCAATAGTTGTCTTGGAAACTGACTTTTTGTCGCACTTAAGCAAGCGTGACAAGTCAATTTTTAAGACAATCCCCTATCACAAGTCAGGTTGATAAGGATGAACCTCAAAACAGTATAAATTATGAATATAAAAAACTAGATATATTAATATTAATAGGTGAGCATCCTCTTTGAAAGGCTAGCATAATAGTTGAAAAGATGCTCGTGTCATGAGAATTCCCCTTCCTAACGTGAACATGCCTTCTTTATTTGTTGCAGTTAGAATGGTTTCTTTACAAACTCTGTTTCTCTAAGACAGAAGGCATGTCGGTTGTCCATGTTGAAATGGGCTTGCAATAATGCAGAGGGTTCATGGTCGCCATCAATTAAAAAAATCATGCACTTATCAAGATAAGTATTGTAGCTTGTAAGTTTGTTTTTTTTTCTTTCTTAAATTAATTTTTAAATTTCAAACATCCAAAGGTGAATAATTAGGTATATTAAAGAAATTAATATAACTTAACGAAGAATATTCAAACTCAATTTTGCAATCAAGAACTATTAAGTCAGGATTAGTTTAAGACAAAATTTCAGAATGTGACTTGAAGATATTTGGATAGTTTAAAGGATAATGCCCTGACAAGTTTAAATAAAATGTCAACCCAACTAGTGTCCATAAAGACCCATTTGGAGTCCTACAACATCAAGGATGTGAAAATATTAAGCATTGATTGTTGGAATAACATAATAACTTATAGGGGCATGAACAACCTAGAAACAATGAAGACACAACCCTACAAGAACCGCTTAGGAATAATAAAGAATAAAACATAAATATATGAAGTAATCCACTTAATTTACAGAAAATGAAAGGAATGCAAAATCAAGTGGATTTATGAAAATTGTAGGGAATTCACTCACCAAAAATATAAATAAGAAAATTTGATGGGACTAACGTTAAGGTATAGATAAGCCATTTGGAGTCAACGGGGTTTCCTTGGATAATAAAGAAAAGTCAATTGGGTCTAGCCTAGGCAGTTGAGTGTTATCCTCCCCACCCAAGATCAATTCCTGCAAGTGATATTATGAGGTTTTGAGCATATTGGTGTATTGGCCTTGAGCCTTGACAAATCTAGTCTACCCAAGATACATATTTCACACACAAAAAGAAGATAAGCCAATTGGAACAATATTTTCTTTTAGGTTTAAGTAGTGTTACCAACTATTTTGTACAATAGTTCGACTTCTTGTGAGCCAACAGTTTCATGAACATGTTCAGTGTTCAGAAGTTCAAAAGACTTTTTCAGGGCCAATTTTGGCCCCTTTGTAATAATTGTTTATCCAGACATCCATGGGGGAATTGTAATAAGTTGACCTAAGGATGTTTATTTTGTAAAAGACTTGGCTTACCTTAGGGTTTGCCATCAAGGGGATACTCTAGAGTGTTTTTTCCTTAGGAATTATGCGTTGCGCTTTAGTGGCGTATAATTCCTGAGTTTTTCACTCACACCTCCAAAGCTGGAGTATTTACCATGGTGGTCGAACCTAGGGAGGTTATTAAAGTCTATGTGTCTATGTATTTTTTACATGCTAACCATCTAAATTGAGTCATATGGACATGTACTAGGTCCCCTAGGAGTTTGAGTTCGTTCCGGCAAAGTTTTATTTTTTTCGTAAATTAAACCACTTTTCAATGGTTTAATTGGAAAAATTCAAAGTGTCATAAAAGCTTGATATGTAGGCAGAATTTGGCGCGGGGATGCTCATTTTCACACTTGGAGCGTCCTCTTTAACCTAGGACCCACTTTTCCTGGGTTTCGGGCGACTATATTATCATTTTTGGCATTGTTTTCCTAAAAATGCTACAAAATGACACTTAAATGCTAAACATGCTACGAAATGCACCAAGTACAAAAATTAAAAAAATCCATAAATAAATAAATAAAACTTTAGAAAGGGTGGCATAATGGTTTATTAAAAGGGGTGATCATGTTAAAGAGTTAAAGCATGGTTTAAAAATCAAATTATTAATGTGATGAGTGACATCACATTAGAAGTGCGCTTTTCCCCTCCTCATGTGGGTGGATGTCTCTTGCATCAAACTCGTGATGCAGTGAGCGAAGGTTCCAAAGGAGTGGGAAAAGGTTCCAAGGGAGAGGGGCACCCCTCTCATGAGGTGGCAGCCACATCATCCCTCACACCAACCCAAAAGCTCCAAGCTTCTAAACATTCGCATCAATCACTCCTTGATTGGTGGTATTCGCCCTTCATCTCATGCATTAGCTCTCGTCCTCTCCTTCCTATTGTAAACTCTATAAAAGCGAGGTCGAGCTCCATCCTTCAGGGTGGATTAGCATCGAACCTTTGCTCATGTATTTCATATTTTTGCAATAAAAATTTGTTGACACTTTGGAGGTCAAGGAGGTGTGTAAGATCCATCATTGTGAAGCATGTGTTTTGTTGAGGTATAATCTTGTATTGTTTTCATGTACTTACTGTTTTGAATCTGTGGATTGTTTAGCTAAGAATACCTCTGAGCCCATAGAAGCATACATTCATAGTCTTTGAGTTGTTTGATTTTAACATGTTAGTGAAAGAATAGGGAGTAGTATGCGTAGTCAGTTATACATTTACTCTTCATAATTTTTCACTACTCTATGTTTTCTAGATTTAATCCATTTGTTCTTGTAAGTGTATTAGAATTTTTGTAGGATCCAAGTTGATTTGGAAGCGAACCTAAGCTGGATTTTCTTTCTCTCCAACCATAAGAGCACTTTGATCTCATGCTAACAGTTTGATTTTGTAGATCTTCATAAGCTTTCACAATCCTCAAGCTTGGGATTGGTTCTACTTTTTCTCACATTCTTAAAATCAAATCAAACTCTTTTTCCTATTTTTGTTTACAAAAAGCAAGTAGATTTAAATCTAAACGCATCATTCTTAGAATTTATTTGCTTCATTACTAGATCTAAAAAGAGCGTATGGATATTCATCAGTTAGATTTATTTATTACTAAGTACTTGTAGCAATTTTATTGAATACTTTTTCAAGTACTAGATTGTAAATATTTGATGTATATGCATGTACTAATACATTAACAATCTTTAGTGTTTGTTGGTTTTTCATATTCATTTTACAAGAAAGCGATGAAAGAAGTCCTTTTGGAGCTTAAACTAAGAAATTTTCACTTTTTTCTTCAAACCCTTGCTATCCCTTTCCCTTCCTGAATCATGCAATTTAAGCGGATCAAGAGCACTCTCTATCGGAGAGTTGTTCATAATTTTTGTAATAAAGTTTAATAAAAATCAAGTGGGATTACGGCTCCCACACCCTTTTTCCCCCATTTGGGAGAAACCTGTATCTTTTACTTTGCTTTTTACTTGCATTCAAACTAAAGTAGCATGCTAGGATAGTTTCTTTTCCTTAAAAATGTTGATTTATGCTTTTTGTTTAGATTCAATTTTTTTTCATACTAAAAAGAACTACTAATCCCCTTGCTCTCCCGATGACGGTCTTTGGACCTGAAAGAGACTCTTGGGTAGATAATTAGAAAAATTGTCTCTTTTCATTTCGGCATTTTATTTCTTCAACAAGGTAGTGTTCATAAATTTTCTTGATCACGCTCTTAAAGCGGATCAAGAGTGCTCTTTGTCGGAGAGTCAATTTTAAAATTTATTAACTTAAAAAAATCTCTTGAATCTCGTTCTAAATTGGATCAAGAGTCCTCTCTATCGCAGATGATGAATATGATTTTCATTGATGACAACATTAATGACAAAGGTTAATTATGATGACATGGCAAAGTGTAAATGTCAAAGAAGACAAACATGAAGATATGTGACAAAGTGCCAAAGGTGACTAGGCAAGCAATGATGACTTGGAGAACACATGGCATGAAGACAAGCAAACAAGACAAAGGTTAAATCAATGACTTGGCAAGCATGAAGTAGTGGACAAGGACATTGACAAGCATGACAATGAACATTGACAAAGACATGATAAGTGTTGATTACATGGCATAAAACAATGGGGAAGGACATTGACATGTTGAAGGACAAAGAAGACAAGGGCAAGTGACATGGCTCAATGACAAAGCACATTTGAAGGCATGACAAGTGACAAAGTATTACAAGGTAAATGACATGGGTGATGACAAAGCACCATGACATGGCTAAGGACAAGCCCCTGCAGGCATAATTGTTGAGACCCTCATGTGGGCATAGAAATGGCCCATCTTGCGGGGATTTCTTTTAGGCCTTGCGGGCATCAAAGATGACCCTTGCGGGCATGCTTACCCCCGTGGGAATAAATTTGAAGGTATAGCCCTTGCGAGCATTCTTACCACTGCGAGCATTTTTGTAGATGACTTAAAGGAGGAGCTGCGGGAAGAATGTGGGCATTACAGATGGCCCATCATGCGGGCATTGCGGGCATTTTTGTAGTGCTGCGGGCATAATCAAGGGCAAGTAATTATGGCCCTTGCGGGCATACTAAGTGGGGCCTGCGGGCATATTTGTAGGCATGAAAAGAGCCTCATGCAGGCATGTTTAAATGGCCCTTGCGGACATTATGGAAGGCCATGACATGGCATGAAAAAGGAACCCATAATGATGTGGCAAAATAAAATATAAATATATTTTTGATGAGGATATTGTGGAAATAAAAAATACCATTTAATTATTAAATGATGAATAAACTTTGACAAGTTGCCCCCTAAAAACATGGATAAGTCAAGCATAAATTAAGATCAATTCGTTGGTTCAAAACAATCATTCTCGTGGAAGTGTTCGGAGGTTAGAGGGAGCTCTGATTTCGGGTCTGGGGAGATGAGGACAGTACGGTGGTGAGCAGAAGGAGCAGCAGGAGGAACAAGAGCAATGTAGCAGAACATAAACATTTTAATCTTTGATATCTGGGTTTGATTAGGGCAGCAAGCTTATGAGGACATGCACAACATAATCAATATGACCATGGACATGCTTATATGAGACAATATTTAATAATGGGTTTAGGATATGTTTATGGGCATTCAGAATGTTGATGAACATAATGATGAGCTTATGGGGAGAATGCTCATGGACAAAATGAAGTGATTCTCTTCTCTCTAATTTTGGACAGCTGTATGATTTTCTAGAGCTACAGAATGATGGACAGAAGTTTGATGCAGTAATGTAAAGTGATAAGGCAGTTGATAATGATATGTTGATATGATGACAAGGCTGAGACAGGCTGTCAATATTGTTAATGTGACAGTGATGGATGATGGTATGTGTGTGGGTGATGTCATGAGTATGTATACTGTATTGTAAATGCAAGCTAGTCTTTCATCTAGGGTTTGGACACCTCAACCCTTCTGGGTTGGGTCTAAGAAAAACCAGGCTGGGCCCTGGATAAGGAGTTGGTGCTCTTTGTATCAATTGGTGTTGATTTACCCTAATGGTTGTAGTCGATCCCATCAAATATAAAAAGATTACAAAACTACATCTTGTGTCTCTTGCAAATGTGTTGATGATAATGTGATTTATTTGATGAATGACATATGCTTAGTTGTTTAGTGAAATATAGTTCATTGATGAATATCATATTGAAGTGAATTTGTAAATGATGATACAAGATTTGAAGAAGTTGAAATTCTTAATAAGTCCAAGCTCACTGATTCACCCCCCTCCTTAGTGAGCCATTGTGTCTAATGGGAGAGTCAATCTTGATGAATATTTTTGCAAACACTGTGCATGCTCTGCCCATCGTAGGTTGGTCTGAGCTTTGGGATATCAAAAGCGGTTGTTTTGCACTTCATAATTTTTCACATTTAGTTAATACTCATTAATAAAATCAAGTCCCACAAAAACCAACGAAAATCCGACGTTGCCTCGTTGTGATCGAAAGTGGGGAAATTCTGACTAAGGAAGAGGGAACCATTGAGAGGCGACCTCAGAGCACAGTTAGACTACATCCTTGTTGGTGTGGTGTCAAACACCGCTCTCGAGACTCCGTCCTAGCCCACACGTCCTTGTACAGAGCCACCTAGATCATATTCTGGACATATTTCCTGTACCGCAAGGTATATTGGAAATCCTCCCTTCCCACAATAATTCAATTTCATCTTTCAAATCACATAATAAAATAAGCCAAGAGACATTCGCACAACAGTCCCTCAACAATATTTTACGGACGGTGACTCCATTTGGCACTGGTCTTTGAGCAACAACAACATTTTCAAAATCTTTGGTTTCTATCTATCTTAAGTTATTATTGCTTATCATATCATTTTGTGGATGGATTTTTGATTCAAATTGGCAAAACTGTTGTTATCCTTCAAATTATATGTTGTGGATGTGCCATTAATTTTGCGAATAAACTTGGTTCAATTTTTTTACAAATTCAAAACCTCCTAAAAACAACACTCATTCCAAACCATTCAAACTTAAAACTAAAAAGCCTTAGCAACTTTTTTAGTAGGGTCTACCCCCCTTGGATTCGTTAGGAGTTTGCCTAAACGGAGGAGTCGGGATCAGGTGACAGCACGTGACTCTTTGCTTGCCCCCAAGTCCACACCGAGCAGCTTCAAAATATTTCTGTTGCGCTCCCCCCTCCAGGTGTGCATCTTGGCGGCAACATTTTTGGCGCCATTTCCATGGACAAATTTTTTGTTCCTAGTTCGACTTACCTTAGTTTTTCTTTTTAGTTTTTTACCTTAACTTTTTGATAGATTTTTAGTCCAATAAACTCTGAAATTAGACTTGATCCATCTGACGACTCCATTGTCAAGTAATTTACCAAGGTATTCAACTAGAAGGAATTATGTAGGCTTGTTTGATTTCATTCCTGGACCTGAGAAGGTTTATCGGAGGAGATTAAACAAGCCCTCTTCTTGTAGGATCCTTGAGAATCTAGATCCGAGTCTATTTTGGACATTCATTGTCTGTTTATAGAGGTCAAAAATAATTTTTTATCTGGCCACTAACCTTTTTTCCTTCTTTATAAAATGTCAAAATAAAAAATTGAACTTTTGTGAGTATTCTAAATGCATATTTTTTATTCTCACATGACAATTCCATTGAAGGGATCAAACCCTTGTTTCTCAAAAGAAATTGTTGAGATTTATTGTGTGTAGATGAGCCCATGTGATACTATAGATTCGTAAAGCTCATTGTTTAACAGTTCCTCTGACTCAGTAGCAGAACTTTCCATGGTCGTTGATCGACATTATGGATGATGACAAGTCTAGAGATCAAATTTCCAATGCATATCCTCCCATCAATTTGTCGGTCATCTTGGGATTTCCCAACCATGAGCCATGTCTCTCAAATAAGGGCATTGTTCAACTTCCAATCTTTTTTGGAAATGGAGATTCAGTTATTTGGCACGCCATATCTTTTCTTTCATTTGTGGAAAATGATCTCAATGTGCTTCATCGGGATAATATGATGCGGGTATTTGTCAGTACTCTAGACACGGATGCTTGCATTAGAGAGATTTTGAGGTCAAAAAAGGGCCTCCTAAGAGATGTACTACAAAAATATGAATATATTAAAATATTATGAATTGGGGGTTTTATGGGGTAGGTATATATGACAAGTCACCTCCCACACTATTTTCTATGCACAATATAAATAACCATGGTTGAGTTACTTTTCAAAATTCACTAGAAATAAAATTAATAAAATAAATCTACATTGATGTGACTAAGATTCATTGTAAATTCCCAATAATGTATTGTCCTTTAACATTTATTTGTCTTGAACTTGCAAATGAAATTAAATAATAAAAAAACATTTTTAAGAGTTTTTTTTTAAATTTTATGTTGACTTTTTATATTTAGTACTTTTCTCATGAATTTAATAATGTAATTTAATTGAGAATTTATTTACATGTAAAATGTCAATAATATTATTATAATCCACATTGCATTATTATTATTATTATTATTATTATTATTTATTAAATCTATTATTATTCTTTATTAGTTTGACATTATGTTATTAAATAGAATGGAGTGAATATATAATTGAAAATTAAAAACATAAAAATGATAATATATTATTTTATAAAAAAATGTGAAAGGACTTTCTTTATGAATTAAGAGTACTTCACTTGAAAATGACAATAATATTATTTTATGTGAAAGTGTGAAAATACATTCATTATGAGTACTTTACTTGAAAATGGCAATAATATTATTTTATGAAAAGACTATCATTATGAGTACTTTACTTTATGACTTAAAAGTACTTACACCACTACCTTGGTTAACTATGTGTTTTCATCCACCATAGAAAATTTGACAAATAAACATTCTTAACTCATGCAATGCCACCTCACCAAGGGGGATGATGTCATCTACTAGAATGTGATTGGTTGTATTTTATAGTACATTTTCTTTGTTTTGAGGCCCTTTTTTGACCTCAAAATTTCTCTAATGGCTGTGGTACTATGGTCTTCCTGATAGATGCATTACATTCCTTGAAAAATTCTTTGCCATATTTTTTAAGAGGCGATATGATGGTGAAGAAGATATGGTAACTGTTGTAGAAAGAGGCTTAGACCAACTAAAAAATCTGAGAGAAACCATAATTGAGCAACACCTCCATGATTAACCCATTGAAGAAGTTTATAAAATTCCAAACGTTGTTAAAAATCCTCCTCATGTCCCCATAACAGAGAACATTGAAGATTTGGGGTGCTCTCAAGTTTATTTCAATAATGATATTTTTTCAGCTAGCCCTCATAAAGAAACCATTACATAAATTGACAATTATGAAGAAATCCATGAAGATTGTAATGTGTATGATGATGTAGGCTCGGAAGGCTTACTTTCTTATGACCTTTTTTCTGAAGAGGAGGATTGTGAGCATGAAGAGGACAGACATAGCCTGGAGCACGATATAAGTGATGAAGAATCCCTCATGACTGACATAGATATTGATGATGATAAATGGACATTTATAGAGAACCCCATCTATGTCATGCCTAAAGAAGTAAATGAGGAGCTGGAATCTTTTGAAGTTTTTATTGATAATTCCACTTATGAAATATCTGAAGAAAGGAAGTTTGAATCAGAGTCTCTTGATGGCTTTATTGAAAAACCCATCTATGAGGTGCTCAGAGAAGGAGGCATGGAATTTGAGGCATTGGAAAGCTTTGCTCCTTGTAATATATTTGAAACAAACCTTTTGAAGATAATTGTTATGAACACGAGGATGGGTATAGCCAGGGATATGATGAAATTCATGAAGACTCCCCCATATTTGACAAAGATGTGGATAATGACTATTGGACATACATTGAAAAAACCATTTTTGATGTATCAAGAGAAGGGAGTGTGGATCTTGAAAGCTTGGGACATTTGGACATGGAAGAAGAACATGTTATTTTTTCATATGAGCAATCAGAGCCATGCATGAATATCAACAATGAGGACTTGGAGAAGTAGTGCGGTGAAGATCCAGATCGAGTACAATTGATTGAAGATATATCTCAGCCATCGTCTTCACATTCAGATGTTCCTTATGATTTGGAGCAGTCTAAGGATTGTGCTTATACAAGAAGTTATCATCAGAAGAGCCGATCAGATCAACATGGTGAAGCGGTGTGAAATTCTACAGGAGAGATCACTTTAGCTTGAACAAACCTCACAATTTCACTCAAGAATTGCAGAGAAGAATAGAGAAGAAACGAATCACAATTCACACATGAAACTCAAAGAATGTGGAAAACTGTTATAATTACATTCATCCGCTGTAAGATGGAAAAAGTATGAGAGTACAATAGAATGAATTCGATTACCCCAAAGGTGATTCGAATTCTCCTCAAGGAATGGCTTGGACTGCATTGGAACCATCACCCAATCAGTGGTAGTGGCCACCGATAGTCAAAGATAAGTCAAATGTGAGTCTAACTGAGTCTAACTGATGCATGTGAGAACTAATAAAGGGAAGGAGACTCCAAGGGCACATGATAGACTGTCAGTAGTCAAGTGGCACTCCAATATAGACAATTGGGAGCTACAATCAGTTAACTGAGTAATCAATGCAAGAACTAACTGATCAATGTATGAACTAACTGATGAGGTCCTAGATGTGTGTATTAGGGCACATTAGTATCTAGACGATGAAAACAATGCGCACTAGGTAGGTAGGAGGCCTACTGATGGCTAGAGATAGGCTCCAGGGGGCTCAAAACTAAGGACTAGGTGCTAGGAGACTACCATACTAATGACTAGATGCATGCAGTATGCATGCAAAATGCAAAATGCATGCAAATACAATAATAATGGTGAGAATATTCCAACACCCCCCCGTAAGCCGGACTATGAGGAAACACAAGAATTGAAAAATAGTAGGGCCCTGGTAACTAAGACCAAAGGTCACCCCGTACAACAATCTAACAATAAAGTGAGGAAAGAGGGAAAAACCAGTGGGAAGAAAGCCCCCCCTCAAGATAGACTGTAATAATCTAATCAACCATGTACATCACTCACCCCAAAAGGTAAGTGAACTTCTTCACCGAGAAGGACTCTATCGGCAAGAAATGGATCTATGTGTGAAGGTGGAAACCTTCCATTCTAAAAATCAGATCTGGTTCTCCTTGGATCAAGTGGATCTCCAACAAGATCATCGACATATCTAAGAGTTGTGGCAGCCCATCTAGGAAGAGGAGGATCTTTATGTTCTAGATCTTCAAGTTCTTGTGGATCTGGATGTATCATTCGCTCATCTTCACTATCAGGTGCTAAATCTTCAGGTTCTTGTGGATCTAGATCTAGCTTTCACTCATCATCACTTTCAGACTCAAATTTTGAACTTTCTTGAGATGAAGCTTCGCTCTCTTGCTCATCAAGCAGTGGTGTGATGCTTGATGCAATTTCTAGAGGTTTCTTCCTCTTGGGAAGAAGTGGATCATGCTCCAAAAACATGTGCTTGACTTCTCCTTTCATGGATGCAAGCGAATCTGGAGGCTTCCTGAACTTGCTCTTTTGACCAAACATGGTGAGAATAAATCCAAAAATATGAAGATCATTCTGGAACATGTGTTTCGAACCAACTGAGGTAGAATCAGCTCCAGGAATGTGTAGATAGTTCTTTGATATCTCCTTTGAACCAACATAGGTGAGATCATAATCAAATGAACTATGACATGATGGTGGTGACTTGGACTTAAAATCAACTCCAAGACTTGATAGATGGTTTCTTGTGATCTCCTTTGAACCAGGAGGGGTGAGATCAAAACCAAATGAACCATGACATAATGGTGATGGCTTGGACTTCAAATTGGCTCCAAGAATTGGTAAATGGTTTCTTGTGATATCCTTTGAACCAGCAGGGGTGGGATCAAAACCAAAATCACAAGGATATGCCTGAGACTTGAACCCAAGCGAATGGTAGTGTCTTCCATCTTCGGTGAAACTCTGAAAACATGTGTCAATGACCAAATAGAAGTTCATAGGAAGCATTTGATCAAGGAGGGTGAATGCATCACCTCCAAAATATGATTTATCCTCCAAAAGACTCAATAGGTCATCATCTTGCACATCAAAAGGCTCATGGGAAGTAGAGATTTTGAAAGTCTCTTCAACTTCTAGAGTAGTAGCTGACATATCTTGCTCAGAATTCGAATTAGAAGATGGATCAACTCCATCAGTTGTGTTACTTTCATTTGCTTCTGCTACATGAGAAGTAGACAATTCGAAATTGTCTTCAACTTCTAGATCAATAGAGAAAGGAATGTCTTCAACATGATTTTTCTGTGTTGAATATGCAACTTCTTCTTCATCTTGAACAACTTCATTATGAGAGATGATTGAGGCCGAAACATAATTAGAGAGAGCACTGGAGGCAGTATCATTGGGCTTGTCCTCCAAATGGCTAGCATCATCCTCTTCCTTCTGCTCTCCAAATAATCTGTCTAATCTGGTCCAGAGATCACTTGGATGTTCAGCAGTATCAACGAGGTGGTGCATATTGGAATACATAGTAATACATATTGATCCAAGGGCTCTGTCACAACCGTTTAGCCAATCATATTCCTCTTCATAGGAAGCAAAATCTCTCTTAACACCAATACACACATAAAAAAGACCATGTCTCTTAAGATGTGCTATCATATTTGGTTTCCACTCATCATAGTTGAATGGAGAGAGAGAAGGAACTCCTTCCAGATGCATGGAAGCTGTTGTTGAATTCGAAATATACTGCTGCAACTACAAAAAACTGCCGCAATTGTAGGAAATTGCTGCAACTGCAGAAACTGCTGCAACTGTAGGAAACTGCTGCAACTGCAGAAAACTCTGAAACTGTTGTAAATTCAAGAACACTTCGAATAACCTGCAAAAAAACAATGAAATTTGGTTGGAGGTTTGTTGCAGAATCTAGAGAACACTGCTTTAGGACAATGGGCACTTTGATCCGGATCCTTCACACCTGGATAGACCTCACTGGATTGCTCCAGTGAATTCAAGACAATGGCACCAGGATTTGCTGAGGAAATCCAAAGGCTTTTGGTGCCCTATTGAAAAACAACTACTCAATAAACTGCTGCAACTTGAAAAGCTGTAACAAGCTTTGATAGCATGTGAAATTCTACAGGAGGGATCACTTTAGCTTAAACAAACCTCACAATTTCACTCAAGCATTGCAAAGAAGAATAGAGAAGAAATGAATCACAATTCACACATGAAACTCAAAGAATGTGTAAAACTGTTGTAATTACATTCATCAGTTGTAAGCTGAAAAAAATATGAGAGTACAATAGAAGGAATTCGATTACCCCAAAGGTGATTCGAATTCTCCTCAAGGAATGGCTTGGACTGCATTGGAACCATCACCCAATCAGTGGTAGTAGCCACCGATAGTCAAAGATTAGTCAAATGTGAGTCTAACTGAGTCTAACTGATGCATGTGAGAACTAATCAAGGGAAGGATATTCCATGGGCGCATGACAGACTGTTAGTAGTCAAGTGGCACTCCGATATAGACAACTAGGAGCTATAGTCAGTTAATTGAGCAATCAATGCAAGAACTGATTGATCAATGTATGAATTGATTGATGAGGTCCTGGATGTGTGTAGTAGGGCACATTAGGATCTAAATGATGAAAACAATGCGCACTAGGTAGGTAGGAGGCCTACTGATGGCTAGAGACAAGCTCCAGGGGGCTCAAAACTGAGGACTAGGTGTTGGGAGACTACCATACTGATGATTGGATGCATGCATGCAAATACAATAATGATGGTGAGAATATTCCAACAAGCGGTTAACCTGCATCACCATTCAAAATTTTTTATTAGTCCTATCCAATCATGAATAGAAGAATCCTGCAGGAGGACTTGCCAATTTGAGAATCAACTCAATAACATTTTCTTTTATGATCTCCTATCCAACCCTCCCATCCAGAAATCTCACGTAGGTTTGCAATTTTTTAATAATTTTTCCTTTCTTTGGAAGGTAACCGAATGCAAGGTCATAAACTTTACAATTGATGAAATGTTAAGTTGGTTACATTGGGATTTTCACTTTACTTAACAATTTCATTGTGTTGTGGTTAGATTAGGAAAAATAAACTCCTCAAAGTGAGCCTTTACTTTCTGCATTTCACTTTCAGTATTTTCTTTTATGTACTTAGAAGTCTTTATTAGTTTTATTCTTTCAAATAAAACGCAACTTGTGGTTCACTGACTTTTTTTATATAAAAATTGTGCTACTGAAGGTTTTTCTTGTTTGGGTTGAGATGTTTTTATAGGTTATATAAAACCAGATATTTTGGTGTTCTCGTATCCTCTCTTTACCTGAAGGCCAGATCGAGCACATGTCTCGCAGTTGGAGCCAAATGTTACCAACTATTTTGTACAATAGTTGGACCTCTTGTGAGCTGCTAGTTTCATGAACATGTTCAGTGTTCAGAAGTTTAGAAGACTTTTTCAGGGCCAATTTTGGCCCCTTTGTAATAATTGCATGTCCAGACACCCATGGGGGAATTGTAATAAGTTGGTCTAAACATGTTTATTTTGTAAAGGACTTGGCTTACCTTAGGGTTTGCCATCAAGGGGATACTCTAGAGTGTTTTTTCCTTAGGAATTACGTGTTGTGCTTCAATGGCGTATAATTCTTGAGTTTTTCACTCACACCTCCAAAACTGGAGTATTTACCATGGTGGTCGAACCTAGGGAGGTTATTAAAGTCTATGTGTCTGTATTTTTTACATGCTAGCCATCTAAATTGAGTCGTATGGACATGCACTAGGTCCCCTAGGAGTTTGAGTTCGTTCCGGCAAAAATAATTTTTTTTTTTTCTTCGTAAATTAGACCATTTTTTAATGGTTTAATTGGAAAATTTCAAAGTGTGATAAAAGCTTGGTCTGGAGGCGGAATTTGGTGCGGGGATGCTCTTTTTCACGCTTAGAGCATCCTATTTAACCTAGGACCCACTTTTCTAGGTTTCGGGCGACTAAATTATCATTTGTGGCATTTTTTCCTACAAATGCTACAAAATGGCACTTAAATGCTAAACATGCTACGAAATGCACCAAGTACAAAAATTTAAAAAATCCAAAAATGAATAATAAAAATTTGGAAAGGGTGTCATAATGGTTTATTAAAAGGGGCGATCATGTTAAAGAGTTAAAGCATGGTTTAAAAATCAAATTATTAATGTGATGAGTGACATCACATTAGAAGTGTGCCTTTCCCCTCCTCACGTGGGCAGATGTCTCATGCATCAAACTCGTGATGGAGTGAGTGAAGGTTCCAAAGGAGTGGGATAAGGTTCCAAGGGAGAGGGGCGCCCCTCTCATGAGGTGGTAGCCACCTCATCCCTCACACCAACCCAAAAGCTCCAAGATTCTAAACATTTGCATCAATCACTCCTTGATTGGTGGTATTCACCCTTCATCTCATGCATTAGTTCTCATCCTCTCCTTCCTATTGCAAACTCTATAAAAGCAAGGTAGAGCTCCATCCTCCAGGGTGGATTAGCATCGAACCTTTGCTCATGTATTTCATATTTTTGCAATAAAAATTTGTTGAGACTTTGGAGGTTAAGGAGGTGTGCAAGATCCATCATTGTGAAGTGATGTGTTTTGTTAAGATATAATCTTGTATTGTTTTCATGTAGTCGGTCGGATCTCAAGGACTAGAAGTTCAGATGGATGATGAAATGATTGATCTAGAAATTGGAGACCTAGACCTCCTAGGCCTGGAGGGTGCATGCACCAAAAAAGCTTTTAACACCATCTCTCCCAAACAAATCCAGCTTCTAAAAGAAGCTCTGAGTAAATTCAAGCACCTCAAACTTGGAGTCTAGAACCTCCCTCAAAAAGAAAAACTAAAGATGCAATGGGATGCTAAAAAGAGAGGTAGGAAAACGAACCTCCAGAGAATCAGCCTACTAGGCACCAAACTGGTTGAATCAAGGCAATATGCCCAACTAAGAGAATTTTTCCCTACTGCTCACCAAGGTTCCCAATGCACCTAATCTCTTGGAACGTCAGAGGGCTCAACGGACCCACCAAGCACCGTATGCTCAAACACAAAATTATGCAAGATATGCCCTCTGTCATTTTTCTCCAAGAAACCAAATGTACTCATGAGAAAGTCCACTCCCTATTAACCAAGCTTTGGAAGGGTTGCCAAGTTGTAGCAAATGACGCCCAAGGTGCTTTTGGAGGTATTGCATTAGCCTGGAACCCCTCCATTCTCACCCTGAATGACTTTACTGCAATTGCCCACACCCTCTCAACCTCCTTCCGCATCCTCGGTACCAATATCTCGGGTCATCTCATAAATGTTTATGGACCCCAAGCACCCATCGCCAAGCGCAAGTTCCTCAGTACCATCTCCTGGCTCACTCACCTCTATCTTGACTCTCCGCTCATCTTGGGAGGAGACTTCAACATGATAGCCTCCCTTCAGGAAAAGAAAGGAGGATGTTGCTTCCTCACACCGGAGGATCATCTGTTCAAATGATGCATCAATGTCAGTGAACTCATTGACCTGCAACCCTTAGAAGGATTCTTCACCTGGAACAATCGTAGAGGAGGGACTCATCAGATTGCCTCTCGTCTTGACCGTTTCCTGGTCACTGAAAATTTCATGAACTTTGGAGGTCTTCTTACTACTGCGGTTCTGCCTTCTGTTGGATCGGATCACTGGTCGATCTCTCTAAAATGGGAGCACTCAGGTTTGAAAAAATTCCGCCCATTCCACTTTGAATTTTTTTGGCTTACTCATCCCTCCTTTCAATACATTGTCCAGGATTGGTGGCACAACATGGAGGCAGAAGGACGCTCCAAAATGGCCATCCTCCACAAGAAACTCAAAATGCTTAGATCACAATTAAAAATATGGAACAAAAGAACATTTGGCAATATCTTTACTACCAAAAGTAATCTTGAAAAGGAGTTGGATCAGATTCAAAAAGATATTATGGAATAGGGCCACACTGAAGAACTCAAACTTAAAGAGAAATATCATCTGAAATAGCTGGATACTAGATGTGAGCAGGAAGAAATTCTCCGGAGACAGAAATCCAGAATCAATTGGCTTAAAGAGGGGGAAAAAAACACAACATTCTTCCATCGCACCACCATCCAGCACAGAATGCATAACAGAATCAACTCTCTCCTTTCAACGGACGGCACAATCTTACAGGATCAAGGGGAGATCGAAAATGAGCTCACCAATCACTTCAAAACTTTACTCATAGAGGAAAATACCAACAGATCCCAGGCCATCAACTAGGTTACCAGTCACATTCCCCACATTCTCACCTCGGAGCACAATGCCAATCTAATGAAAGAAATTACCATGGCTGAATTAGAGACTGCTGTTAATCAGATGGAAGAAGGAAAAGCCCCGGGCCCTGATGGCTTCACCATCAACTTCTTTCACCATTGCTGGGACATGCTCAAGAAGGAAGTTCTTGAGGTGGTTGAAGAATCCAGATCCAAGAGATGGGTTCTCTCGGCGCTCAACGCCACTCATCTCACCCTCACCCCCAAGGAAACTGGTACCACTACTCCTGGTAAGTTTAGACCTCTCTCTCTATGCAATGTGGTCTATAAAATCATCACGAAATTCGTTGCTAATTGCCTCAAGGTTCTCCTCCCGCTCCTGATCTCCCCTGAAAAAATTGGATACGTGGAAGGACGTCAAATTCTTGATGGCATCATTTTAGCCCATGAAGTTATCCACTCCTTAAAATCAGACAAAATCCCCGGGATGCTCATCAAACTTGACCTTTCCAAGGCCTTTGACAAACTTAGCTAGGATTTCATTGAAAAGATGCTCCTGTATTTTGGGTTCTATCAAGACTGGATCACCTGGATCATGTCCCTCACCTCCTTTGCCTTCTTCTCAATCCTCGTCAACGGGTTCCCCCCATCCACGTTTTCCCCCACCGGAGGCATCCGTCAGGGAGACCCCCTCTCCCCCTTCCTCTTCATCCTCATGGTCGAAGGTTTGGGGCATATGCTTAAAGCCCAACTCTCCACAAGAACCTTTCGTGGCCTCTCCTTACACGGCAGCCCACCCATCGTTTATCAGCAGTTTGTGGATGACAATCTCCTCTTCGCCCACCCCTCGGTCCAGGAAGCCTCTACCTTGAAACGCATCCTTCAAACCTATTATGACACTTTTGGCACCATGGTTAACCTTGAAAAATCCCAGCTTTTCTTCTTCCACACTGACCCCATCACCCAAAGGAACATCTCTAGAATCCTTGGCTATTCCATCACCTCTCTCGCCTCCAAATACTTGGGAGCCCCTCTCTTTGACTCTGCCATCAAACACTCCTCCTGAAGGGAGCTCTTGGACAAGCTTGAAAGCAAAATCTCTTCCTGGACATTCCGCTCTCTCAATTTCCCCAGCAGACTGGTTCTCCTTAAGTCGGTCCTTCAATCGATGCCCCTTTATCTCTTTTCGGTCCTGGCTTCCCCCAAGTGGGTCCTGAAATTAATGAGAAAAATTCAGAAATCCTTCCTTTGGGGAGGGACTCACAACAATCACAAGTGGGCCCTTGTCAAGTGGGACACCCTTTGCACCCCAAAAAGACAAGGAGGCCTTGGGCTCAGGGATCCATAAATCAACAATAATGTCTTTTCTACAAAATTTTGGTGGAAATGGGTAACTGACACTGTCTCACCCTGGGGCAAGCTGTGGCACAACAAATATGCAAGTAATTGGCCAACACATCTCAGAATCCGCTTCGATCAGAACCCTCCTGGATCTCATATCTGGAGGGTTACCAATTGTCAGAGAGCTATCATTCAGCAACAAAGCTTCTAGGAGATTCGAAACAGTCAACAGACACTCTTCTGGTACGATTCCTGGCAACAGCTCCCTCCCCTTCATTCTTTGGCTCTCTCCCCTAACCTCCAGGCTCACTGTGAACAAGGCAATCAGTGCACTATACAAGATTATTGGACTCCTCCAAATGCCATGAACTTCAGGACATGGAAACATTTTGCTCTTTGGACTCCACCAATTTTGGCAGACAACGCTGAGCTCCTTTGGAAAAATCTGCAAAGCAAGCAAATCCGGGTTAGCAATGATCCTGACATTCTTCGATGGGGGTGTCTTCCAACGGGCAGCTTCTCCACCAAAGAGTCCTACTCCATTCTCACTGCCACTCCTGAGGAACAACCCAATGTCATTTGGAAGAAAATTGGGGAGTCTCACCTCTGGCCCAAAACCTCCTCCTTCCTCTGGATCCTTGCTCACAAACGCATTCTTACCTTGGACAAAATCCAAAAAAAGGCATCCATGGACCTTCTTGGTGTCCCATGTGTGAAGAACATCTTGAAACTATTGATCACCTTCTCAACTCTTGCGACTATGCCAATGGTATATGGGATAAAGTGGCTCTCCTTTGTAGAAGAACTAACAGAATCAGAGGGAATACTGTCCAGACCCTTGCCACTTGGGAACCCAATCCCTACCAAAGTTCTCTCCTCAATAGAATTTGGGAGCTCATCCCTGGCCTGCTGGTTTGGAACATCTGGAAAGAGAGAAACCGTAGAATCTTTGATTCCAAAAAACTTCCACCTATGGATATTTGGGCCATTCTCACCACCAACTTGCAGGAAACCATTTCCTCAAGCACTAGAGTGCCGCTGACTTACCCACCCTCCCCTTTGAATGCTCCATCCTCTCGGGCTGGAACCTCACTTTCCATTCCGACCCCTGCCCTCCCCACAGCTCCCCTGCTTCCACACCTAGCCCCGTCCATTGGAGCCCACCCCCCCCTAGCATTTTCAAACTTAACTTTGATGGTGCTTCCAAGGGAAATCCTGGAACTGCTGGATTTGGAGGAGTCATTAGGGATGACATTGGAGCCATCAAGATCATCTTCATGGGTAACATCGGCCACGACACAAACAATGCTGCTGAACTCTCAGGACTCTTGGAAGGCCTCAAATGTGCACACAGGCATGGGTGGCTCTTGCTCATAATTGAAGGGGAATCCAAAATCATCCTCAGCCTTGCTAGTAAATTCCATAATGGAGCCAGGGCAGACAAAATCTCTTCGAGATGGAGACTGATGCAGAGACTCCAAGAACTTGCTAACTCCATCACCGCTGCTAGTTCCCTTACTTTCCATCATGTCAAACGGAAAGCCAACGCGTTAGCAGATTACATTGCTAATGAAGGAGTCAAATGCAACACTACCTATCTGGAGGACACCCCAACTGCTGCTACTGCCAGGGAAATTCATCTTCAGTGCCAAATGTTGGCCAACAGGGATCTCATACCCCTGGATGCGGGTGCTAGCTCCACACTGATGCTAGATGGATGCAACCTGGTGACACCTGGTCACACGCCCCTCACGCATACCCACGCTGATGTCACTGAAACGACGTCAAGCAGTGAGGCTAGTTAATAAGCATGTCCTCAACGTCGCCTCAGCCTCTCTGGCCACCACGATGAGGAACCTCCTGCGTGTGAACCACAGGCTCAGGGCTCAAGGAAACAATCACCCGTCTTCTTGTTTGATGAGGCTCTCTGGCCATTTTATCCTCTAGGTTCTCCATGCGCTCAACCTTACTCTCTTTGTGTTCAAAAATCTCTGCGTTTTCAACCACCTGCAAGCACACTCTCGTGTTGGCATCACCTCTCCTGCGGAAATTATGGGCAGAACCAAGGGGGCTAAGACCAAAAAAAAGAAGGAGACGAATGTTCCTGAAGAAACTCCTCTGAGGAAGGGATATGGTCCAGCTATCTCCATCCCAATTGGCCTGCTGCTGGACAATTGGGAGGCTAGGATCATTGTAGAAACTTTGGCACCTGGACATCAAGAACTGAGTTGGGACCCGTATTGGTTGGTTAAGAATATGATGGGGCAGCTAATGGAAAACATGCAATCCAACTGGGTCTTTGTGCACCAGGTTACCCAGTCTCTGCTTGCTACTCTGCCCAATTGGGATTCTACTCTTGGCACCCCGAGTAGCACGCAAAGCTGGGACTCCTATGCTCCCACCCATTCCTTTGGTCATGACTTTCGCTTTGGGAGCACCACCCCTGGAGCCACCTCGTCGGCTGCTGCCCTAAATTCAACGCTTGGCCTGGACAATCTCAACCCTGGAGGCATCTTAGTGGGATTGACGCGCAACCAAGCATAGATGAAGGGTAAGGAGAGGACTCATACCTCCTTTCCCATTCCATGTACATTGGGCCCTATCCTTGTGAAACACACTCGCAATGAGCAGTCAACTTTTGTCCCTGTGCTGCCCAGAAAAACTGCTCCCTTGCTTGTTAAACACCCTGTCAAGCCCGTGATGGCTCCCGGTTCTTCTACTGCCATGGAGGAGAATGCAGCTCATATTTTAGCCAAGGCGTGGACAGACAACACACCTTACAACTGCCCAATTTTGGAGGAAACTCCATAGGCATCTGCCTAAGCAGTTTTTTTGTCTTTTTGTCCCTCTAGGTATAAACAATCAACATAATGCTGATTTGGCCATGAACTCTTTAAATTTTTACCTGGCTCTCCCCTCTATAAACAGGGGTATTTTGTATGGTAACATTTTGATTATCATCAACTTTCTTGATAGACATGGATGGCACCTCTGGGTCAGACCATTGTGGAGTGTAATCTACTTTGTACCTTTATTAATCTAATATAATCTGCAGCTATTACAAAAAAAAGTGTATGAGAATTTTTGCAGGATTCAAGTTGATTTGGAATCAAACCTAAGCTGGATTTTCTTCCTCTCCAACCATAAGAACACTTTGATCTCATGCTAATAGTTTGATTTTGCATATCTTCATAAGCCTTCATAATCCTCAAGCTTGGGATTGGTTCTACTTTTCTCACCTTCTTAAAATCAAATCAAACTCTTTTTCTCTATTTTTGTTTACATAAAGCAAGTAGATTTAAATCTAAAAGCATCATTCTTAGAATTTATTTGCTTCATTACTAGACCTAAAAAGAGCTTAAGGATATTCATCAGTTAGATCTATTTATTACTAAGTACTTGTAGCATTTTTATTGAATACTTTTTCAAGTACTAGAGTGTAAATCTTTTGATGTATATGCATGTACTAATAGATTAACAATCTTTAGTGTTTGTTGCTTTTTCATATTCATTTTACAGGAAAGCGAGGAAAGAAGTCCTTTTGGAGCTTAAACTAAGAACTTTTCACTTTTTCTTCAAACCCTTGCTATCCATTTGCCTTCATGAAGGGCCTAAAGTCTCTTGAATCATGCAATTTAAGCGGATCAAGAGCACTCTCTATCGAAGAGTTTTTCATAATTTTTGTAATAAAGTTTAATAAAAAACAAATGGGATTACGACTCCCACACCCTTCTTCCCCCATTTGGGGGAAGCCTATATCTTTTACTTTGCTTTTTACCTGCATTCAAACTAAAGTAGCATGCTAGGATAGTTTATTTTCTTTAAAAAAATTGATTTATGCTTCTTGTTTAGATTCAATTTTTTTTCATACTAAAAAATAACTACTAACCCCCTTGCTCTCCCGAGTACGCTCTTCAAACCTAAAAGAGACTCTTGGATAGATAATTAGAAAACTTGTCTCTTTTCATTTTAGCATTTTATTTCTTCAACAAGGTAGTGTTCATAAATTCTCTTGAATCATGCTCTTAAAGCAGATCAAGAGTGCTCTCTGTCGGAGAGTCAATCTTAAAATTTATTAACCTAAAAAAATCTCTTGAATCTTGTTCTAAATCGGATCAAGAGTCCTCTCTATTGGAGAGTCAATCTTAACAAATATTTTTGTAAACACCGCGTATGCTCTACCCATCGTAGGTTGGTTTGAGCTTTGGGATATCAAAAGCGGTTGTTTGGCACTTCATAATTTTTCACATTTAATTAATACTCATTAATAAAATCAAGTCCTGCGAAATCCAATGAAAATCTGGCATTGCCTTGTTGTGATCGAAAGTGGGGAAATTCTAACTAAGGAAGTGGGAACCACTGGGAGGCGACCTCAGAGCACAGTTAGACTACATCCTTGTTGGTGTAGTGTTGAACACCGCTCTTGAGACTCTGTCTTAGCCCACACGTCCTTGTACGGAGCCACCTAGATCATTTTTCAGACATATTTCTTGTACCGCAAGGTATATCGGAAATCCCCCCTTCCCACAATAATTCAACTTCATCTTTCAAATCACATAATAAAATAAACCAAGAGACATTCACACAACACTCCCTCAGCAGTATTTTACGGACAATGACTCCATTTGGCATTGGTCTTTGAGCAACAACAAAATTTTCAAAATCTTTGCTTTATGTCTATCTTAATTTATTATTGCTTATCATATCATTTTGTGGATGGATTTTTGATTCAAATTGGCAAAACTGTTGTTATCCTTCAAATTATATGCTGTGGATGTGCCATTAATTTTGTGAATAAACTTGGTTCAATTTTGTTACAAATTCAAAAACTCCTAAAAACAACACTCATTCCAAACCATTCAAACTTAAAACGAAAAAGCCTTAGCAAATTTTTTAGAAGTGTCTACCCCCTTGGCTTCGTTAGGAGTTTGCCTAAATGGAGGAGTCGTGATCAGGTGACAGCACCTAACTCTTTGCTTACCCCCAAGGCCACACCGAGCAGCTTCAAAATATTTCTTCTACATTCCCCCCTCCAGGTATGCATCTCGGCGGCAACATGTAGCACACCTGAACACAAAAGGCTAATCATGATAGCATTACATATGGACAATGACATGAGACATATCCATGGTACTAATGAATGACAAAAAATACAAAGTACTTTTATAATTATACTAGGAATATTTAAAAAATGGATGACACTTGGAGTAATCATTATTTCAAAGTACACTCATAATTATATTAGTTTTTTGTTTCTTTTAATGGCAACACTAGGAGTAACCATTATTTCAAAGTACACTCGTAATTATATTAGTTTTTTTTTCTTTTAATGGTAACATTTGAAATAAAGACTTTTTCAAACAATTAAGTAATGTAAGGTAAAGATGATTATGAGTTGAATATACAAATAATTATTTAACAATGTTCACCGAAATTTAAGATTTATTAAATTTCAGGAATAAAAAAATTGAATATACAAGTAATTGTATAAACCAGAATTTAAGATTTATTAAATTTTAGGATGAAAAAATTATATATTGGTGGATTAGGAGAAGAATTAAATTAGGAAATCAAATTAGTTGAACCTAAAGATGTGGTAGAAACAATTAACAAAGTTTTTACCAAAAAAAAATATGTATTAGAAAAGTTAAAGTACCAAAACCAAAAAAACAAGAAGTAGAAATTTACAAAAGAAAAAATAATATAATTTAAAAAAAAATTGAATGTACCAAGATGTTTAGTATAGAGTAAAAGAAGATGAGAGTTGAGATTGTGTTCTATATGTAATAAAAATAGAATAAGAATTACAACTGGTCAAAGTAAAAGTTGTTGCGCTTTTTCTATTAATAAGATTTCTAGTTTGGTTTATATTTTCCATGTTCTATATTGCAACATGGTATTAGAGTGGGAAAGCCTAAGCTTTGTTGATTATTAGGGTTTTGAAGGGCCACAACCGCCATTGTAAGAGAAGCCATAGAAGGGAGCAATCAAGCCGTAGTCTCCCATAGAGGAAACATTAAGGTGTAGAATTCACAAAAGCCGCCCACATAGATTATACTCGTGCATGAAAGAACTGCCTTATGGATTGAATTGTTGCATCCTCTTGGATTGAGCTAGGAGGAAGAATACACATCAAAGCCAAACACTTAAAGATTAGCTGTCGATTTAAAGAAGATATGAGATGAGGGTTGAAGCAAATTATCGTGAACCACCGCGACCTGTCAAGAGGAGCGTCGTCGACTTACGAGTAAAGTTGCCATTTAAGGATTCAAGATTGTCGTTGATTTCAAAAATGCCAATTTAAAGTTTAACGAAAGGAGACTACTTGTCAAATAGTAATATATGTCGACTATTCTGCAGTTAGATAAAATTCGAGAGGGGGTAGATATACCGCAAACAAGGAAAGTCATAACTTCTTAAAATCAAAAGACTGAACTATGAAGACTACGGTTAAAGACAAGATTGTAGAGAAGATAGATTTAAGGTGGGTCGAGCCATGAAATTACATCTTGAGTAATATGTGCATCTGAGCAGTCTAAGTTCATTGATTTAGAAAGACAGAATCGATTTTGGAAGTCATAAGAAGCGACAGATTCAAAGCATTTTCAAAGGTATTCTGAAGTGTCAAAGGTTTTTTACGTAGCTATTTAATTTTTCTTAGCATTCCAAGTTACTACAATGGACATTTCTCTTGAAAATTTAATGGTTATAACTTTCTTACTTGGAAAGTAAAGATTCAAATGCATCTCATGAGTAAGAATTTAGGGGGAATCGCGAAGGGTACTGAAATGTAACCTAAATCGCCTAATAAATTAATTGAGTGGCAAAACAGGGATAATAATGGAAAGTCAAGCATTGGTCTTGCACTCTTAGATTCTGAATTACATCTTATTGATCTAGACAAATCTTCCAAAGAAATTTGAGAATAATAAACAATAGTTATTTGGCGCAAATGCAACAAATGCAAAGTTTTCTTTAAAGCTACAACCTTTTAGATTCAAAATGGCTGATGGAACCACCATGTATATCCATATTAATGAATTAATGTCCCTAATAAAACAGTTACCTGAAATTGATGCAAAAGTAGATGAAGAAGATATAAAACTATATTATTACATATTTTGCCTTCGACTTACAACACTGTAGTTTTCACATTAAGTCAATTACCTTGACAATCATTAGATGATATGATATCATCTCTCCTAGCTGAAGATAAAATGCTAAATGCAAAAGATTTAGATGGTTTAGCTCATCGAGAACAAGCAGCTCATCTAGAGCAAGGACTACTTACTAAAAATGGAATGAGTAGAAGAACATGGAAACATAAAGTTAAAGAATATGTTGAATGCTACTATTGCAGAAAATCAGGCCATACAGTATGGAATTGTAAAATTCGAGCAAATGATTTTCTAAAAGGGAAATTTGGCATTTACAGCAAAAAAATTTCTTACTAGAAGAACCATTAGAATTTGAATATTAGATTGACACATGTAATAATGAACCGAAGGGAGACTACTTATTTTTAACATGAAGATCTTTGGTACAGGAAGGAATCTAAGAAGGTTTAACACAATATGTGTTGTTGTCCAAGTAATTTGGGAAGTTGGAAATTTTGATAATTCAAGAGTTTGGGAGTTAGGAATTTAGAAACTTAGGAGTTTGGGAGTTCAAGGAATTCAAAAACTCGGGAATGAAGAATATTTGGGAATTCAAGGATCCTACCCTTAGAGACAAGATGTTGGAGTACCGACAAGAGAAGTTGCTTAAAGAAAAGTTTTCTTCTATTTATGTTTCAACCAAGTTTTAGAGTTGTGGCATTAAGAGAGGGTGTTGGAGTATAATGCTCCAAACAAAAAAATGTTTTATTTTTAATTTTCTTTTAGTTATACAATTATGTAACCGACCGCGAGCCAAATAAAAGAGGCTTGATCTCAATGTAATGTGTGCTTCTTCTATCAATAAGATTTCTAGTTTGGTTTATATTTTCCATGTTCCATATTGCATCAAAAGTTTCTTGTTTTAAAATATATTCAAGAACACCAAAGAAGAAAAAAGAGGAAGAAATCATATTTAGGGAAAAAACATAAAATTCAAGAGGTTTACTAAAATTGAGTAATTTAAACTAATTTGGGTAGCTATGACAACTGTTCACAAATCATAAAATAGACATGTTTCCTCAAAGAAGGTTACATATAAATGCATCATGATTGGTTTCAAAATAGACACACTATTTTATCACATGAACAACTCCTTAGGTTAATATTTTAACCACACACTCACATAGGACCTAAACAAGTTGGGAAGAATCTTCATATCCAACTAAGACTCAACAACATCTTAAAACATAGGAGAAAAATACCAATGTAGAGTCAAAATCTACATCATACTGACCAATATAATAACAACTCAGAAAGTTCTTGTATGATCATACGTATCATACATTATTATACATAAGTAGGTGTTAATAATTCCAACAACTTTATAAACACAAAAAAACAAATTAACTTAATTGTTTTACATATTCAACCAAAAACTTTGAGATAATAAATAAGCATTGGAAATTTATATTTGGGAGGAAGAAGGCAATCTATCACTACCCATCCAACAACTTTATAAACATGAAGAAGCAATTAAACTTAATTGTTTTACATATTCAATCAAAAACATTGAGATAATAAATAATTAATAGAAATTCCATATTTGTTGATGAAGGATACAATCTATCACCACCCATATTTCTTATTTCAATAACAAAAACTAATGTATTATTACAAGTACAATAGAGAAGAGACTAAAACCTTTTCCATGAACTTAAAAGAGTTATTTATAAAATTAATATTTCTTATTTCAATAACAAAAACTAATGTATTATTACAAGTACAATAGAGAAGAGACTAAAACCTTTTCCATGAACTTAAAAGAGTTATTTATAAAATTAATGAATTCATATTTCATATTTCAATAACACAAGTTAATATATTAAGTTAATGTATTATTATGAATACAATGGAGAAGAGATTAAAACTTTTTTTCGTAAACTTATAAGAACTATTTATAAAATTTCAATCCAATATCAAACATATGAATTAAATAAATTGATGACAATGCCTTCTCAAATGTTTAACTCATATATGGTGAAAAAATGTTAAAAGAGAGAGTTTTATGAATGATTGAATACTATGCAAACAACCAAAAGGGAATACCAAAACCATAAGAAGTCTACACAAAGTAATAAAATATATTTTAAAAAGTTGACATTTATCTTAAGATAAATAAAAAAAATAAAATAGATATAAATAGTATTTAAATATTATATCTTATAAATATTTTTATTGTGTTGAGAGGCGTTTGGCGCTCTACAACCTAGTATGGGGTAGAGTATGGGGGAGATCTTGTGAGTCGAGTGTTTGTCGAGTAACAAAATAATACAAAGTAAACAAAAAAAGAATAATACAAAGTAAAAAGTAATAAATATTATGTCGACCATAAACAAAAAAGAATAATACAAAGTAAAAAGTAAATATGAGACTTAAACTAGAGACTTTAGAGCTTAGGATTAGGTGGTAAATACTATGTCGGCCATAAACAAAAACGAATAATACAAAGTAAAAAGTAAATATGAGACTTAAACTAGAGACTTTACCTTTTACTTTTAATACAAAGTAAAAAGTAAATATGAGACTTTAGAGTGTTTATAACAAAATAATACAAAGTAAACAAAAAATAATAATACAAAGTAAAAAGTAATAAATATTATGTCGGCCATAAACAAAAAAGAATAATACAAAGTAAAAAGTAAATATGAGACTTAAACTAGAGACTTTAGACCTTAGGATTAGGTGGCTCAGGTATTGCACTTAAGGAGCTATTCAAGGAGAGGTTTGCACCTAGAGAGATTTGATCTCTCTCGACGCTTGATAGAGCCCAGGATTTGGATCTAGACTGGTAATGTAAAAAAAAAAGTGAAAAACAAAAATCAATGTCATTTTTTCACACTTACCATATTAGTTAGAAACCAAAATAAAATTGCAGAGTTACCAAAAATAATGTTTTATATAAATCAAAGATGTCAGTAATTTGTATTTATCTTAAAAATTGGGAAGATGCATTTAATACCAAAAATAATGTTTTCTATAAATCAAAGAAGACAATAATTTTTATTTACAGTAAAAATTGGGAGAATGTATTTAATGTTTAGATAAAGTATTACATATAGTACAATTTTTATGTTTAATTATGATAAAATTTGGAAAAATTGTGTTTATATGTAGATAATGTATTACAAATAATATTTATGTTTTCAAGTGTTTAAGGGAATTTCACATTTATATTTTCTAAACTAGTATATTACTTATATAAAAAAAAGAAATTGTATAAAAACTTTGCTTTTAAAGAATGAAATTGAATGCAAAATATCAAAATTTTAACCATTCAAGTTTTAAAAATACTTGAGAAATATAACTTTGAAAATTTTGAAGTTATAAAAATAGTATTTTAAGAAATGAAAAAATGAAATATAAAATAACAAATTTTCAATTATAATTTTTAAAGTTTGACATGAAATTTATAATTAAATAATTAAAGAAATAAAACATTCAAATTAAATTTCATAAATAAATTTCAAGAAATTAAATTTAACACAATATTATTCAAACAACTAGTAAAATTAATATTGCTAATAATGCTATTCATACTACATCAAATTTTCCATTCATATTTCTTCTACATGCCAGTTACAAGTTTTCTAGTAAAAATGGCCATCCAAACTTTAATTTCATTTTACGTGGTTAAACACAGATCTGTGAAATGATTCGTTATATAATGTATTATGTTTTTTTAGCATTCTCATGTTTTAGGGTGAAATAGTTTTTTGCATTAATGAGAGAGCAATTATTAGAATATTTGGAATGTAATGTTTATTTTGATGGATAACAATGCCTAGGGGATATTGTTTAGTTCATTTTGTTTTTATATTATTTTATTTTATTTTTATATAACATATAATTTTGTAACAATGCATTGTGTTTGAAAACAAAATTTGATGTACAGAATTATGACCATAAAGCTCTTTACTTTTTAGTAAATAATGATTATGTATTTAAATAGCAAAATAAAAGTATAAAAAAATGCTATTAAAATAAAAATTTAAATAGTTTTTAAGAAAATTATCATTATTGGCAATTTGTGTAATTGGAATATTTAAGAATTGGTGGAAATGATGAAATTTGGGATAAATGTGTTAATTAAGTAATTTGAACAATTTGGGTTAATTAGAAAATTGTGGCAAGTAAAGTTAAATGGGAGATTTGGGGTAATTGGCCCAAGTGGAAAATTAAGATAATTGGAAAATTGGGATTAATTAGGCAATGTTAATGGGAATAATTGAGGCAATTGAGAAAATTAGGCAAATTTATTAATTGGGGGAAGTTTTACCGAGAAATTGAGCTAATGGAAAAAATAGGGCAATTTGGGCTACTTATAGGTAATATGGGGACTAAAGAAATGTGTACTGAATGGGGTAGTTGAAATAAATGGGCTAATTTGGGAAGTTGCAATGGGACAATTGAGACAAATGTGGTAGTTGCAACAAATTTGGATAAGTGGGAAAATTAGGCTAATTGAGGACAGTACCTAGCTTCAATGGGAAAGTGATGTTGATTTTAGTAATTAGGAAAATTGTTGAAAATTGTAGTAAGTAGGGTTAATTGGGAAATGTTGGAAAATTTGGGGATCATTATGGCCCAAAACAACCTTACTATTGCACCTTCACCATTTTAAAGCTTCATGAACTCTATTTGCAAGCCCTTCCTCTGAAAATTTCTTTGGTATTTTTTGATGATATACTAATTGACAACAAATATTAGGAATAGCATGCACAACATGTTGGCATGGTCTTAAAATTATTGGAGGAACAACAATTATATGCAAATCCTTCCAAATGTGCTTTTGGGGTTCAAGAAGTAGAATATTTGGGTCATATTGTATCTCATGAGAGTGTCAAGGTGGATCCTAACAAAATTAAATCTATGATGGAATGGTTGATTCCCAAAACCTTAAAGAATCTTAAGGGATTCTTAGCATTTATGAGATACTATTGCAAGTTTATTAAGAACTATGGTCAAATAGTAACATCTCTAACATCATTCTTAAAATAAATAATAACATGAATGGCTCGAAGATTTCAAAGTGGATTATGGAAAATTGGAAGCCGATTTTGGGTTATTGTCCAAAAGTTATCACCCTTATTAAAGGATGGTACTACTTCCATTTCTTATCTCCCGAAAACACGAAATTGATTCTACAACAAAACTGGGTTATAATCCAAGGTTCTTTGGTCCTGTCTCATTGGCACACAAAATTCAACATTGTAAAAGAGTCTATATTGAAATGACATCTCTGGATGCTCCTTCCAAGATTTCTGTTACAGTTTTGGACAAGGAATATATTGGTGGAGGTTGCAAACATAGTGGACAAATTTGTCAATATGGATGACAAGATCCTCCCTTTTGATGACAAAGGCATGGCTTCCATCCTCTTGGAATTCAATGTGGCGAAGGGTCTTGCAGCAGAGGTTGAGATCTCCTAGGGAAATTTGAATGTAGTTCAGAAACTTGACTATAGAGGGATACCCTTTAGATGCCATGCATGTCGTAGAATCAAAGTGCCCAATTTATCCAGTGGATGATGATTCATCGGATGATGAAAATGCGCCATTACATTTGGAAATGACAGCTCCTAAACCAGTTAGAGACACAAATCCTATAAAGGAGGAACATGACAATCTCCAGACTATACCTCCTTACTAGCTATGATGGAATATATATGTCCCACTTTTTATAGACAATTATCTTAAATAAATTTAATAGAAAAAGTGGAACAAGAATATAACAATAGGGTTCTAGAATTTGATCTTTCAAAATATAGACCAAAGGCTGTTGGGTTAAACAATCCAGGTTCCTCTATTTTACAGTCTCGTGCACTCAGGGAACATGGTAGTGTCTCTAATTGTCATAAACTTCCTTCTCTTCCTGAGACACTTGACCTTACTAACCATATTGAACTGAACAAAAATGGGGACTCGGTCCCACTAATGCAATTGTGTGGTCCACTCCCGAGAGTTAGGATCAACATTCTTCATCTTCTTTTTGTTTCACTTCTTTCAAATAATCACATCTTGGAAGTGAATGGAGTTTATAGGGGCTATAGCTGGTTTACTACACTATTTGTCCACATAAATTTTAAGTGGAGCTTTGGATAAATTTTCCTTATAGGAAGGAACCAAATCATGTAAAACCATACCCTCTAAATTTATGGCTAAATTCTCACATTCCATCAACGATCTACCATCCAATATGGGAACCATAGGGTCACTTAATGAGCAGGGTTTGGGATTATCTATTATAAAAAATCTGATTTAACCCTTAAATGAGATTTTTCCTCTGAGTATGAATATTGCAAGCACCATTAGCACATTCCGAGCACTATGGATGGGTCGACTTAATTAGTAATTGTCATCATTATCAACATAATCATTGTGCTCATTGTAATCTCTATCATCCTACAGTGACATCATCATCGATGCCATCACCGTCATCGTAATGTTGTTAGGATCACTGAGCTGTTTGTTAGGGACACTCAAATTCCATTAGGGTCATTTAGAGGCCATTAGGGTCACTCAAACACCATTAAGGTCATTTAGGTGTCGTTAGGATCACTCAAGGCCAAATAGTGCTATAAGATGCATCATTCATCATCATTGTCATTTTCATGGACATTGTACTCATTGTCACAGTCCTTATCATCATAGTCAATATCATAGACATCAACATTATTGTCGTCATCATCATCATCATCATCATCATCATCATCATCATCATTGTGATAATATAAATGCATCCTACTACCTTACATGAATTTTATAAAGGAGTGATTTGGACTTTGATTGGGATGGGTCTTAATTAAAAATTGTACTCATCCTAATTTAGGTATTTAGGATCATTTAGACACCATCAGGTCACCCAACTAGGTCATATGGGTTCCATTAGGTTCACTCATACACCATTAGGGTAATTTAGGTTCCATTAAATGGATCACTAGGTCAAACAATGATGTAACATGCATCGTCCTCATCATTATCATTGTAATTATCAACATCATATTCAACATGATCATGATTATTCTTATCATCATCGACATTGTCATAGACATCAACATTATATTATCCTCATTTTCATCATCATTCTCATAATCATCATCATTGTGATGATAAAAAATGATTCCTACTATATACCTTACATGAATTTAATAAAGGATCTTTGGCCTTGACTAACTAGCTAGGATGGGTCTTAATTATTAATTGTCACCCTCATCCTCATCCTCATCATCATTATTGTCATCTCTATCATCATAGACATCGACAATATTGTCATCGATATCTTATTATCAATGCCACATATAATCATAGTCATTGTCATGATCACGATCATGATCATAATCATTATCATGATCATGATCATTATCATGAAAAAAAGCCATCCAACTACCCAATTGCAAGAATTTGGTAAATGGATTTTTTATTTGAGTATAAATATTGCAAGCACTATTAGCACATTCTTAGCACTATGGATGGGTCAACTTAATTAGTAGTTGTCATCATCATCAACATAAATGTTGTGCTCATTGTAATCACTATAATATTATAACGACATCAACAATGCCATCGTCATCATCATAATGCTATTAGGGTTACTTTGATGTTGTTAGGGTCACTTAGATGCTTTTTAGGGACACTTGAATTCCATTAAAGTCATTTAGGGGCCATTAGGGTCACTCATACACCATTAGGGTCATTTAGGTTTCGTTAGGATCACTCAAGGTCAAATCTTTCTATAACATGCATCATCCATTATCATCGTCATGTTCATGGACATTGTAGTCATCACCATCATCCTTACCATCATATGCAACATCATAGGCATACAAATTATTGTCATCATCATCATAATTGTCATTGCCATTGCCATCATTCAACACCCTTTTGCTGTTAACTATGAAAAAGAAGAATTTGTGGCTTTAGAAAATTGGTCATGGTTTAATTGATGTTATAACCCAAGATAGAGATCTATGTATTGTGAAATAATATTTCCAGGTTTTTACTCAATTCTGAACTAACCAAGATCGTCAAAAAGTGGAGTAGATTTTTGGATTGATAGAAAAAATATTTTTTCTATTATCATATTCAAACTGGACTTGAAATAAGTTTGTTATAAAATTAAATCTCTTACTTAAACTACTCTTCTAGTGATAATCAACTGATAATTACAGTAAATTTACATAAATTACAAAATGCTCTTGATAATAGTATGAAAGAAGTAACTTGCTCTAAAAATATTAAATGTAACAAGATTGAAAAAGTGTCTTCCATATGCAAGAGATTTATATGGTAAACATTTTTCTAACATCATCATTACACCCAAGAAGGATTACAATTATGAGTGGGCCTAATAGTTAAGAATATGTATTTTAGGCGTGAAGAGAACCATGATGAATGGATGCATATGGAGAATTAATGGAGGTTGTGAAATTGACAATTTTTAGCTAACATTCACGCAAAATACACTAACTTGCCAAAACTTTAACAAACTACCGAGAGGGTCAAACGACGATCGTTTTGTTTGAAAAAAATATGAACGTGACCAATATAATGACGGACCAAACACAATGACATTGAATTCATGACATGATAATGCCGAGAGGGAAAGACAACAAATATCTCAGACTCGATTCAACCACACTATGATGATGTACATGATAGAACTTGGCGGATATGTCGAAGAGATAATGTGAAAGAAGTGAATATGGACATGATAAGCACATCGAAATAGATGTGATGGCACATGAAATGATCTTGAAAAAAAGTTCAGTAGGTTCCCCTATGGTGTCATGTTTCGACACTAGCTTGTGTCTATGAATTCATCTACAATGTTGCAATTACTAAATTTTAACACTGCAGATGGATTCAGAGAATCCATCTGCAGTGTTAAAATTTAGTAAAATGTACAAATTCATTGTCAAAATTGTAATTTTCCATCGGTGAGAGTGACACAACTAAAAATGACCAAATAAATGACTGATTGTTATGTGGTCATTTTTAGTTTAGTTCTTATATCGTGACCAAATTGGTCATTTATATTTGTCATTTTTAGTTTACTTAAGTTTAATATTAATGACATCAAAATTAATAGTTTAATTAGATTAATAGTTTATTATTAATAGTTTATGTCAATTTATATCATTAATATCTAACTTCACCCTATAAACCCTAATTTGTTTTGCCGACCCATATTTTCTTTGCATCTCAAATTAAATCCGTAATATTATAACCTCAGATATTTTCACTAATTGACTATTCATCCTGAGGATGAATCCTTTTATGGATTCGAAACGTCGACTTAAAATTGATACTATAGAATCTCCGAAACCTACTGAAATTAATTATTCCACTGCTCAGATTGGTAACCGCGAATATTTTGAAGAGCCTCCAATGCCACACCGCTTTATCCATTCAATATTTGAAGAGGCACTCATCGCCCTGGCTTAGATTATTAAAGTTGTGAAGAGCCACTATCATTAAATTATTTTGACTTTACAAAACATGAAGAATCAGTGCCAGCAATCGCATTCATCCACTGTATTTTTGAAGGGCCAACATAGTCGTCATTTTGTCAGTCTGTAGAATTTCAGTGAGACTGAATATTTATTTCTACAGATATAATTTTTTAACGAAGGGTCAATTAGCATTTAATGACCGATTATCTTGAAACACTATAAATACCCATCCTTATAATCTTGATAATATATAGAACAGAATACAATTATCAGTTGAAGTTAAAAACAAAGTTTTTACTTTGTATTTTCTGTTATGCTCTATTTTTGAGTTTGCAAACTCATATTTATTTTGAAGTTATTTTGTTGAGTATATATGTGTTAAATAGGTTTGATTGCTGAAACAGAGTATTAGCCTAAGTTTTATGAACGCAAGGGTCATCAAAACGAAGTTAAATTACTTGCTGAAACAGTTTCTGTAGAATACAATTTGCTGAAACAGTCCTGTAGAATACAGTTTGCTGAAACAGTTGCAGAAAATTATTTTCTCTTTGAAAGTCATCTTGTAGGTGATAGTTTCTGAGTTTAGTAATTTGTGCATGTTGTTGTGAGTAAAAGAAACACTCCCCTGCCTTCCCGCATGATTAAGCATTTGAGCCTTGCGAAGGTCTTGAGCTCCCCTCTTTTCCTTGGGAGGTGTTTTTTTGGTTATTTGTATGTTTGAGTGTTTGAGTTTTACCAATCTGCTTAGGCCTTCTCTTTACAACTTTAAAGGTTGTGCATAAGTAAAAACATACTATTCTCAACAACCAAGGATACTATCCTATCAACCAAGGACTTTTATAGATAATGTGGCCTTCTAGTAGGGTGTAAACATTTGAAATATAAAATATTAGAAAAAGTGTTAGCAATTTCAAAGGAAATATTTTAATTCATAAGAAAATATTATTTAATAGAGCTTCATTCATTGAATTTTCTTTTATGAATAATAGTGTGGAGGAATGGAACAATAAATCTCTTCTTAGTTTTTGACATATTGAAATGGCGATGCTTTTCATTATTTTTGGCATCGTGAGTAAGTTGATTATATGAATTTGAATAATTACATTTTTAGAATCTTTAAGTTAGTTATCAATTTGCCATCCTTTTGTTTATTTAGTAGTATTTATCTCAATTAAAATTTTAATATATCACAGTGTTTAAAGAATCAATTTTTTAATTTTTAATTTTAATTTTTTTAAATATGGATGTGCATCTCAAGAAAGTATAGAAAAAAGTATAATAAATTGTCACATATCATCATAGTTGTTGTCTTGATCATGATCATCATCTTTGTGATGACAAAAAAGGCATCTGACTACCCAATTGCATGAATTTGGTAAATAAGCTCTTGCCTCTGAGTAGGAATATTGCAAGCACCATTAGCACATTCCGAGCAGTATGGATGGTTCAAATTAATTAGTAATTGTCATCATTATCAACATAATAATTGTGCTCACTGTAATCTCTATCATCCTATAGTGACATCATCATCAATTCCATCGCCATCATCGTAATGTTGTTAGGGTTACTTAGATGGTGTTAGGGTCACTGAGATGTTTTTTAGGGACACTAAAATTTCATTAGGGTCATTTAGAGGCTATTAGGGTCACTCAAACACCATTAAGCTCATTTAGGTGTTGTTAGTATCACTCAAGGCCAAATAGTGCTATAACATGCATCATTCATCATCATTGTCATTTTCATGGACATTGTACTCATTGTCATTGTCCTTATCATCATAGTCAATATCATAGACATCAACATTATTGTCATAGTCATCATCATCATCATCATTGTGATGATGTAAAGGAATCCTACTACCTTACATGAATTTTGTAAAGGAGTGATTTGAACTTTGATTGGGATGGGTATTAATTAAAAATTGTACTCATCCTCATTTAGTATTTAGGATCATTAAGACACCATCAGGTCATATGGGTTCCATTAGGGTCACTCATACACCATTAGGGTAATTTAGGTTCCATTAAATGGATCACTGGGTCAAACAGTGTTATAACATGCATCGTCCTCATCATTATCATTGCAATTAATCAACATAGTCTTCAACATGATCATGATCATTCTTATCATTATCGACATTGTCATAGACATCAACATTATATTATCCTCATTTTCATCATCATTCTCATAATCATCATCATTGTGATGATAAAAAATGGTTCCTACTATATACCTTACATGAATTTAATAAAGGATCTTTGTCCTTGACTAACTAGCTAGGAAGGGTATTAATTATTAATCATCATCCTCATCATCATCCTCATCACCATCATCGTCATTATAATCATATCTATCATCATAGAAATCAACATTATTGTTATCGATATCATTATTTTCATTGACACATATCATCATAGTCATTATCATGATCACGATCATAATCATCATCATTATGATGAAAAAAAGACATCCAACTACCCAATTGCAAGAATTTGGTAAATGGTTTTTTTGTTTGAGTATAAATATTGCAAGCACTATTAGCACATTCTGAGCATTATGGATGGGTCAACTTAATTAGTAGTTTTCATCAACATCAACATAAATGTTGTGCTCATTGTAATCACTATAATATTACAACGGCATCAACAATGCCATCGTCATCATCATAATGCTGTTAGGGTTAATTTGATGTTGTTAGGGCACTTAGATGCTTGTTAGGGACACCTGAATTCCATTAAATTCATTTAGGGGTCATTAGGGTCACTTATACACCATTAGGGTCATTTAGGTTTTGTTAGGATAACTCAAGGTCATATCTTTCTATAACTTGCATCATCCATTATCATTGTCATGTTCATGGACATTGTAGTCATCACCATCATCCTTACCATCATATTAAACATCATAGGAATCAACATTATTGTCATCATCATCATCATCATCATCGTAATTTTCATCATCATCACACTATGATTATGGAAAACGAATCTTATCTTACATGAATTTTGTAAAGAAGTGCTTTCGCCTTTGACTAGGATGAGTCTTAATTCAAAGTTGTACTCATCCTCACTGAGGTCAATCATACACCATTAGGGTCAATCATACACCATTTGGGTCATTTAGGTTCATTTATTCAGATCACTTAAGGTCAAATAGTGCTATAACATGCATCATCCTCATCATTATCATTGTAATTAATCAACATAATCATCATCATCATCATCATCATCATCATCCTTATCATCATCGTCATTGTCATAGACATTGAAATTATATATCCTCCTCATTATCATCATTTCCATCGTCATCCTTATAATCATCATCATTATGATGATGAAAAATTCTTCCTACTATATACCTTAAATGAATTTAATAAAGGAGCTTTGGCCTCGACTAACTAGCTAGGAAGGGTATTAATTATTAATTTTCATCCTCATTGTCATCACCATCATCTCGTTATTGTTGTCGCCATCATCATATATATTTAAATTATCATCATCGACATCATCATTGTCATTTTAACATATCATCATAATCATTTTCATCATCATCATCATCATCATTGTGATGATGAAAAAGGAATCCAACTACCTAATTACATGAATTTGGTAAATGACCTTTCTCCTCTGAGTAGGAATATTGCAAGCACCATTAACATATTTTGAGCGATATTTATATGTTGACTTAATTAGTAATTGTCATGAACATCATCATAATTTTCGTGCATGTTGTAATCTCTATCATCTTACTATAACCACATCACCACATCATCATCAACATCATCGTCATTGTCTTCATGCAACACCATCATCATGATTATAATGTCATTAGGGTTACTCAGATGATGTTAATGTCACTCAGATGTTGTTAGGGTCACTCAAATGTTCTTTAGGGACACTCCAAGGCCATTAGGGTCATTTAGGGGCCATTAGGGCCACTTAGACACCATTAGGGTCTATTAGGTTCCATTAGGACCACTCAAGGTCAAATAGTTCTACAACAGACATCATCCTCATCATATTCATTTTCATTAACATTGTAGCCATAATCATCACCTCGTCATCATCGCCAACATCATAGACATCCATATCATCATCATCATCAACAACAACATCATTTTCATTGTCACCACCATCATCATTGTGATGATGAAAAAGGGATCATACTACCTTACATGATTTTCATAAAGGAGTGATTTGGTATTTGGATGGGATGGGTCTTAATTAAAAATTGAACTACTCATCCTCATTTAGGTCATTGGGGTCACTTAGAGATCATTAGGTCATCCAAATAGGTCATTTAGGTGCCATTGGGGAAACTCATACACCATAAGGGTCATTTAGGTGCCATTATCCAGATCATCTAGGGTCAAATAGTGCTATAACATGCATCATCCTCACCATTAATATCATTATAATTAATCAAAATCATCTTTGTCATGATCATCATGATCATTATCACCATTGTTAATGCCATAGACATAAACATTGAATTATCCTCATCGTCATCGTCATTTTCATTGTCATCCTCATAATCATCATCATTGTGATGATGAAAAATGATTCCCACTATATATCTTACATATATTTCATAAAGGAGCGCCTTTGGCCTCAACTAGTAACCAAGATGGATCTTAAGTAGTTTGTCATCCTCATCCTCATCACCATCATCATCATTATCATCATTGTCATCATCATAGTCATAGACATTACCATCATTGTCATCATCAATGTCATTTTCACATATCATCATAGTGGTCATAATCATCATCATGCTCATAATTATGATGACGAAAAAGGAATCCAATTACTACCTAATTACATGAATTTGGTAAATGAGATTTTGAATCTGAGAAGGAATATTGCAAGCACCATTAGCACCTTTTGGGAACTATGGATGGGTTGACTTAATTAGTAATTGTCATCATCATCATAATTGTGTTGCTCTCATTCTAATACCTATCATATTATAAGCATAGATCATCATCAATGCCATTGTCATTTTCATGACGCATCACCATCCTCGTCATAGTAATGTTTTTTGGAATACTCAGATATTGTTAAGGTCACTAAGATCTTTGTTAGGGACATTTGAATGTCATTAGGGTCATTTAAAGGCCATTAGGGTCATTAAGACACCACTAGGGTCTATTAGGTGTTGTTAGGATCACTCAAGGTCAAATAGTGCTATAATAGACGTCATCCTCATCATCGTCATTTTCATTGACATTATAGTCATCATCCGTCATCCTTACTATAATTGTCAACATTGTGGCATAGAAATCAACATTATTGTCATCGTCGACATCATTGTCATCATCATCATCATCATCATCATCATCACTATCATCATTGTGATGATGAAAAAGGAATCATACTATCTTACATGAATTTAATAAAGGAGCGCTTTGGCCTTTAACTATGATGGGTCTTAGTTAAAAATTGTACTCATCCTCCTCATCATCAAAACCATCATCGTTATTGTCAACATCATCATCATAGACACCATAATCATCGCCATAGGATTTAGAATCAAAGTGGGAATGCAAGCACCGTTAACACATACTAAACAATACTATGGATAAGTCTTAATTATTAGTAATTTTCATCATGACAAAATCATCATCGTCATGCTCATTGTAATCATTATCATGATATTGTAACTAAATCATCACGTATACCATCGTCATTGTCATCATGCATCATCATCATCATCATCTCCATGCTATTACGATCACTCATATGTTCTTAGGGTAGCTCATATGTTGTTACAAACACTCAAATGCCAATAGGGTCATATACGTGCCATTAGGGACACTCAAACACTATTAGGGTCATTTTGGTGTCTGCATTAGGATCACTCAGAGTCAGATAATGATAATATAACATGTATTATCTGCATCATCATCATTTTCATCGACATCTTTATCTCCATCATCGAAATCCATATCATCATAGTCATTGTAATCATCATTGTGATGATGAAAAAGGAATATTTCTACTATATTTCATGGATTTCAAAAATGATATTTGGCCTTTGACTGAGATGTGTTTTAATTATTAGTTGTCTTCCTCATCGTCATCATCATCATTGTCATCATCATAGACATCGACATTATCATCATCGTTGTAATGATTGTTGTCATGTAGTCAAGGTCACTAAGATACCATTAGGGTCATTTACGTGCCAATAGGGTAAATCTAACACCAAAAGGGTCATTTAGGTTCCATTAGGGAGCTAAAATAGGCACTAAAAATGTTGCTAAACTTGGCTCAAATCCAATTGCAATCTAGGGAGCAAAAGTAGGCACTCTGCTTGGCTCCAAATATGGCACTATTCCTGGCGTTAATTAGGGAGCAAATGGTGGTGATATTTGTGGTGCTAAATTTGGTACAATTTGTGGTGCTAAAGATGGTGCTATCTTTGGTGCTAAAAGGGTTTCTATTTGTGGCACTAAAGATGGTGCAAATTAATGCCTATTTTTGCTCCAGGTTTAGAAACAAGATGCAAAAAATAACTAGAAAAGTGTCATCCTGTGAAATAGCACTAGGTTTTTACATGAGAATGAATTAAAATACACTAAAAATGAGAGTTGACGCTAAAAGGGAAGCTAATCACATGGTTTTTTTATAGTGATTGTATCCATAAAAGTTGCTTCTTGAAAATATGATATTGAAAGAAAATTGTCTAGAGAGATTTGGGTGGGAGGGCTAGGATTCCATGGACAAGGGCTTCCACTTCAGTTCATAACTAAAGTAGGGAAAAAGTTATGTGTAGGTGCCAATCATAGATCTAGGTGGGAGGGCACACTCCAAAGTACAAGATCTTAACTATTGTGACAAGAAATAGTTATTCTTGGATAGATAGGGGGAGGATCCTTGTTAGGTTGTGGAAGCCAATAGAAGAAGGCACTAGATCCCTACTGAAGTGCTTGATTCTTGATAAAAAAAAAAGTGGATCCATTAATGCAACTATGGAGACCAAATTGATATATAAATATGAGAATAAGATAATAATATTATATTAGATTCAAAAAATTAATCTTTTAGACATGTCCAAAATGGAGATGATAAAACTTTGACCATGTCAACCGGTTTATTTTATCCTCTATGATTAATATGTTTTAGATGTGTACAAATAAATGCATTATAAAACTTGATATAGCGAAGATATTGCACTAGTAGGCCAGTAAATTTAGTATGGAGGAGATTTTGTAATAGTGAGTATAATATTCTAACTTTTTATATTAAAATCTTTTATATTATAATATAAAGAATTGGATCTATTTTAATTTATTTAATATGATTTCCGATTTTGAAAAAACAACTGAGTTGGAAAGTGGGAAGGGGCATACAAGCTTATCTTGGCATCAATCCAATTGTTGGGATCAGGGTATTTTTTAAGGATGATAAAAGTATACTTAAGTATAGTACTTTAGGCGATTATTTTGGATTGGAAAAAACATATATATAGATTAGTAGGCGAATATCAAATATGAAATATACAATTTACTACTGAAACTTGTACATTTTGGAGAATATTATGATAAAAAAACATACTTTATGTAAATATAGGCGATATTAGAGACTAAAAATGACCAAATGGCGAATTTATTTTTTGAAAAAAAACCCCCAAAATAGCCAATTGGCGAAATTTCGCCCTTAAAAATTTCCCTGGTTGGGATTGGGGAAAACTTTCAGTTATCTCAACAATTAATCTCTTTTCTCCACTCAATGAATTTTCAGGTCTTAGTAGATGTGTACAAGAATGTGAATTCTGGGGTCTTCTTCCTATTTGTGGCTCTCCTTTAATGATATGGGACTTCCAGGCTTGTTGGTTGAAGAATGGGACAAGTATATTCTCTCCCTTAATGCAAGAGGAATTATATTATCCAATGTTCAAGATGCTCTAGTTTGGGACTGGGAGGATTCCAATGGCAAAATTTGGGCAAAAAAGGCTTACGATTTTGTCATTTCAATAATATTCAAATGTATCCAAAATGGTGGGTTGAGAAAATTTGGAAGTGGAGGATACGTGCAAAAATTAGACGCTTTGTGTGGCTTTGTTTGGAAAATCGGATCCTTACTTGAGATAACCTCGTAAAAAGAGGATTTTGTGGTCCAGGAGTATGCCCTCTCCGTTTTATTGCAAATGAATTTGTTTCTCATATCTTTGTTACTTGCCTTTACTTTAGTAGAATTTGGGAGATGTGTCAAGATATTCTAAAGTTCAGTGATAATTGGAAGAATTTAAACTTCCAGGATAGTATGTTGGCATGGTTCTATAAAAAGACCAAGTATAAAGAACTTCCCCTCTTTGTTATTTGGGAAGTTTGGAAATCAATAAATAGTTTTATTTTTGAAGGTAAACAATCCTCCTCCCTTCAATTATGCTATAAAGCCATTGGTCTATTTCTTGAATTTCACAAATCCAAGGTGAAGTTAAAGAACATGTTTTTATTCCAGCCACAATTTGATGAGTCTATCTTTGTGGGATTCTTTGACAAGGCACACTAATTTGGGCTTTTGTGGAGCTGGAGTGATTCTCAAAATAAAAAGTGACCATCTCATTAGACTTAAGCTAGGTGCAGGTGTTGGAACTAACACAAAGGCCGAACTGATTGCTTTATGGAGCCTCTTATGGTTTGCTGAAAAGAGGGGTGTTCAATTTCTTCATATAGTTGGTGATTCAAAGGTAATTATTGATTGGGCTTCTGGGAAATGTAGTCTAAATGTCCTTCACCTTTCTCATTGGATGAGCAGGATTATGGATCTGAAGAAGAATTCCGTTGAGATATCTTTCTCTCATATCTATAGAGAATTCAATAGTGATGCAGATGCTTTATCCAAAGAGGCAATGGGTAATATGGATGGGCTTTTACATTTTGAAGACACTCATCCACAAAGGAGTGCTTTCTCTCTTCTAAACTTCTCTATGTTCTCACTATTTCTCCCAGCGTTATTTTGTATGTTTTGGGTTGTACTTGAAAACTGTTTGATAAGCCTTATACTCTTAGAAAGTAGGGTTTGTGTTTTGATTATATGTTTTAATCCGAAGAAGGCTTCTAGATAATTATTTTGAAGATGTTTAGAATATCTAGAAATGAAGGATCTTTTGTTAGAGTTAAATAAAGGATTATGAAAGCCTTTTTATAAATCTTTTTATAAAAAGCGTGTACAACCAAGTATTGTATTGATATAACTTTGATTCAAATTTTGAATATCAAGTTTAACTTGAAAAAAAAATCTCAAACTTGAATACAAATTTTTATAAAAATTTATTTTTTAAAATATTGAAATTAGAAAAGACACAAAATTATCATTTTGCACAAATTTATACAACGTCAAATCCAAACTCATCAGTCCAAATCCATTTTGGTAAGATTGTTGATTCACTTGACACTTGAGGTTCCCAAAATGAAGATGATTCAAAATGAAGATGAATATCAAGCGATCACAAAATATAGCGACGCATGGCAATCTCCATACGCGATTCTTTATATATATATATATATATATAATCACAGTAAGTCATTGTAGCCGTTTGCCTCTTCGTTTACTTTCCTTCACTCCGGCCCTGCTAGTTTTCACATTGAAAGAGTGAGGATGCTGGTGAGCAAGAGAAGGCTAACGGCTGATCTTAAATTTCTCAATAGGAATCTCCCGGTGGGTATTAGCGGAGCTCCTAGGGCGGACAATATTAAGCTCTGGGACGCTATTATCGTTGGGTATGTATTTTATCAATTTTGTTTCATCTTCTCAAAAATGGATTCCTCTGAGATTTTGAATTTTCAGTAGGTTTTAACTAAGTAAGCGAGGGACCTGTGCCCATATTTGTTTGCAGGCTTCCAGATACTCTCTGAGATACTGGTGAGTGTTTTCTCCAATTAAGATTTTCGTTCGTTTTCGGAGAATTTGATGGGCTGAACATCATCACTTTTCACTTTTGCATTACAATTTTGTAGGTATTTTCAAGCTAGAGCTTCAATTCAGGGATGATTACCCTTTGAGCCCTCCCAGTGTGCGGTTTGTATCGAACATGTTTCACCCAAATGGTAGTCCTCTTAATGTAACCGCAAATTTATGTATATCTGTCAGCTTTCTGCATGATTCCAACATTTGTAAAAATATTACTGTTTATGTTTTTTATCAATTGAAGTTCACCCAAATGGTAGTCCTCTTAATGTATCTGCACCTTTCTGTATATCTGTCAGCTTTCATGATTTCAACCTTTGTAAAAATATTACTGTTTATGTTTTTATCAATTGAATTAAGTTCAATGTTTATAGTATTTTAGGGTTATAAATAGTGAGATTTGCCTTTTTTAATTCTTCCTATGCCTTATTTTAGGTTTCTCAGGAAGTGTTGTTGGTGTATTAGTTTGTGGTACTGTCATGATTAAGGTTCTATGTTCCATTCTTCATAGGCAGCCTTTGGAAGTGTTGGTGTCTTAGTTTGTGGTGCTGTCATGATTAAGGTTCTATGTTCCATTCTTCATAGGCAGCCTTTGGAAGTGTTGGTGTATTAGTTTGTGGTACTGCTGTCATGATTAAGCTTTTATGTTCCATTCTTCATAGGCAGCCTTTGGAGTGAGGCATACACCTGTAGGTATGCCTTAGCCTACAGGTGGTGGTTGGTAGTATTCTTGGCAACATTCAACATGATTAAGGTTTTATGTTCCATTCTTCATAGGCAGCCTTTGGAGTGAGGGATACACCTGTAGGTATGCCTTAGCCTACATGTGGTTGGTAGTATTCTTGGCAATATTCAACACTGCTTAAAAGACTAAGTGTTGGTACATTGGATTGTTGTACTGCTGTCATGACTAGTATTGAAGTCATAAATTCCATTCAGTGATTGATTAAATAGATTACTGTCAATTTAGGTTTTTCAGAAAGTGTTAAATAGATTACTGTCAATTTAGGTTTCTCAGAAAGTGATGTTGGTGTATTAGTTTGTGGTACTGTCATGATTAAGGTTCTATGTTCCATTCTTCATAGGCAGCCTTTGGAAGTGTTGGTGTATTAGTTTGTGGTACTGCTGTCATGATTAAGCTTTTATGTTCCATTCTTCATAGGCAGCCTTTGGAGTGAGGCATACACCTGTAGGTATGCCTTAGCCTACAGGTGGTGGTTGGTAGTATTCTTGGCAATATTCAACATGATTAAGGTTTTATGTTCCATTCTTCATAGGCAGCCTTTGGAGTGAGGCATACACCTGCAGGTATGCCTTAGCCTACAGGTGGTTGGTAGTATTCTTGGCAATATTCAACACTGCTTAAAAGACTAAGTGTTGGTACATTGGATTGTTGTATTGCTGTCATGACCAGTACTGAAGTCATAAATTCCATTTGGTTGGTAGTATTCTTGGCAATATTCAACACTGCTTAAAAGACTAAGTGTTGGTACATTGGATTGTTGTACTGCTGTCATGACTAGTACTGAAGTCATAAATTCCATTCAGTGATTGATTAAATAGATTACTGTCAATAATGTTGTTGGGTATTTATCTATTCTGTATTCTGTGTAAGTTAGTGTTAGATTTCAATTCCTGTGAGTTAAGCAAATGTAGAAAAGAATCCTTTAAATCCGATTTCAATTCCTGTGAGTTAAACCAATATAAACCAGTATCCTTTAATTCTCTCTCAATCATTAATGAAGTGATCTTTGGTTTGTCATTTATAGTTTATAATGATGGTCGTTTTATCATTTTCGAGAATGAATGGAGTTCAGCAATTGGCGTAGCTTCAGTTCTCATTGCAATTCAGGTACTAGACATTTTGGTTCTAAGCTGAATTTCCTGCAGAGTAGTGGATTTATACAATTATATTTTGGAAAAAACGGAAATGATTGTAAACGCTTTTAGTTGCAATATTCTTGCTGATCAATATATATGGTATTCCGTGGATGTAGTGGTTACTATGTGAACCGAATCCAGAATATGATGCTAATGAAGAGGCTGCTCGCTTGTACCGAGAGGATCGCACAGAATATGAAACGAAGGTCCGGGAGATTGTTAAGCAGAGCTGGTTATAGATATAACAGAAATATGTGCTTAAAATAATAACAATTGGTTTATAATGATTGCTGTGTAATAGAAAATATAATAGATTCACGTATCAATTACGTATCAATTTAGGCATTCAAGTTTCATATAAAAGTTGGTCACAAGTTCTTTGATATAAATGTCCTTAAAGTTGCAACTTAATAGCCGATGTCAATAACCACATTTCTTGTATTTCTTTCAATGTCATAAATGTATTTTATTTGGTTACTTGTTTGGTTACATAAATTTCTCTATATCTCCTCTTTTCTTGCTAAAGTTTTTTGTATTTTTAATTGTTTGAATCTTGCATGTGTATTGGGCTTGGGTTTGGGCTTCCTCTTTTCCTTGTTGCCAAGGCCTTGAGGCTTCCTCTTTTCCTTGATGAGGTATTTTTTTTGGGGTTATTGGTATGTTTAAGTGTTTGAGTCTTAGTGATGTTTTTAGGCCTTCTCTTTACAACTTTAAAGGTTGTGTATAATTATAAACATACTACTTTCAACAAACAAGGATACTATCCTAACAACCAATGAGTTATATGGACAATATGGCCTTTTGAAATATGAGATATTAATTCAAAATGTTAGAGATTTTGGAGGAAATATTTTGATTCATAAAAAAATATTGTTTATTAGAATTTCATTTATTGAATTTTCTTTATGAATAAGAGTGAAGATGAATGGAATAATAAAGCTCTTCTTAGTTTTTGACATTTGGAAATGGCGATACTTTTTATTATTTGTGGCATTGTGAGTATTTTTTAGAACCTTTAAGTTAGTTATCAACTTGTCATCTTTTTGTCTATTTAGTCGTAATTATGGGCTCAAGCAAGTTAATGAGGGTCCCTTGTGACCAGTTAAATGCAAAAGAAAAATGGAAAAACATGCATCCCTCACCTTACATGGATATTAAATCTTGCTTTGAGTAAAAAATACGAAATGTCGGAAACTGAATTATGTTTCTGAATATATAAATTTTATCTATTAAAAATGTTCATAACTATCCCAAGTTTGATCTTTTTTAATAGTTACATTTTATTTTTTTGGCAAATGATCAAGGTATATGTTTGTGTGATTGGGTGCCTAAATCATGGAATCAACCTACAAAAATTGGTATACATATAGAGAACAATAGTACCACTGGGGCACTATTTATTTCCAAAATAAATTTAGTAATTTTTATTTTTTTTAATTATCCAAGTGATCAAACCTTGAAAAAAGTACTTAAGTGTGGGTGCATCTTTTGAAGGTCTTAATGCAATGATCATGAAATGGTTTTTTATAGCATGTAGAGGTCGGTGCATAGTAGTGCAACATACATTTTTTAAATTGCTTGAGAAATAAAAAAATTTATGGAAGAAACAATAACAATGGGTTTTTTGAGTTAAGGAGTTAAGACACAAGAAAAATAGAAAAAAAAAAATATTGAAAAAATTACATGTTTGAAACCAGTAGAAAAAAAATGTTATCTATGTCTAAAATTTAATAAAAAATGATTGTGTAACATACTGTAATTGTTAGTTTTTCATAATTTACTTCAATCTGATCTAGGACCTTAACTGAGAGAACAACATGTACAGCATATCTACAGCATATCAATCATGAATACAATAATGCAAGCACACAAGAGACACATAGTTTACTTGGGGAAAACCATAAAGGTGAAAAACCCCAATAACTTCCTTAGAGATAGATAGAGCAATGATACAACCCAAGCATAAGAGATAGACATCTTCTAGCAACAACTTCTCCTCCTCCACAAGTGCGCCACTCTCCCAAGAGTGTGAGAGAGAATAGAATGATGAAATAGAGTGCCTCCCGCACTTTATTTATACTTGACTTGACTTGCCTAATAACCTTTACTAGGTCGGCCTTAACTTAACCACATAACATAATGTTGACTGGGCCGACACCCAATAGGGTGGTCTAATAACCCTTTGACCCACATGGCCGACCCCCACTAGGGTGGTCTAATAACCCTTCGACCCACATGAATTATACAGGGCCGACCCCAACAAGGTGGTCTAATAACCCATCAAGTATAAGTTACGACACTTACAATATAAATGACGACACTTCCGTATAGAGGAATAATAACATCTCTATAGGAATACAAACAATTCCGTATAGAGGAATAATACCATCTCTATAGGAGCACAATATACATATATGAAATACATTCCGAAGTTACATATACATCAACACTCCATCTTAACTAGGAAGGTATTTCTCGACACAGGTCTTCTAGCACAAGTCTTCTTCTCTGGATCATCGTCACTGGATAATCGTCATCGATTCATCGTCATCGATTCATCGTCATCGTCATTTTTGCTGCTATCTCAATCAATCTCTGAATCTACTCATCATAGGAAGTTCTACAGAGCTAGCCCTTTTTCATACTAGATGTAGGCCAACCACCTGCAGGTCTTCATCATCACTGGCCATACTGTGGAATCCTTTGGACTTACTCTGTGCGTCACAAAAACTCGCAATAGCATCCCAGGCTGTTACGAGCACACGGCTCTACCTATAGGATCTCCCAGGGCCATATTATATGTGACCTCACCACAAAACCTCGCAAGAGCATCCTAGGCTGTTACAAGCACACAGCTCTACCTATAGGATCTCCCAAGGCCAAATTACATGTGGTCATGGAAAAACCTCGCAAGAGCATCGAGGACTTATTACGGGCACATAGCCCAACCTATCGGATCTCCCAGGGACATATTATATTCCATAGGACAAAACCTCGAAAGAGAATTTGCCAGATATCCCAGGGCCAAATTATATGCCATAGGAAAAACCTCGAAAGACTATCTGCAGATCTCCCAGGGCCAAATTATATGTCCTCCGAAAGAAAAACCTCAAAAAAGCATTTGCTAGATATCTCAGGGCCAGATTACATGCCATAGGAAAAACCTCGAAAGACTATCTGCAAATCTCCCAGGACCAAATTATATGCTTATCTGCACAACCTGTTCCATGGACGTAGAGTATCAACCTGATACTCACCATACATCATCTTGATGTACACATGATCATCCTGATCATCATCACTACATCGTCCTGATGCATATCATTTGGAGCAACATCTTGAAGCTCGTCATCCATGATCATCCTGATCATACAATGCATCTACCTGATGCATACCAAGTATCTACCTGATACATATCATCATACATGATCCACTTGATCATACAATGTATCCTCCTGATACATACATAGATACATGATCCACCTGATCACACAACGTATCTACCTAATACATATCAACATACATGATCTACTTGATCATACAAAGTATCCACCTGATACATATACAGATACATGGTCCAAGCATCCAACATGATGCATATACAAAATACATACAAATGATCGAACTGATCATATCCAGCATCCAACATGATGCATACATACATAAATGATCCAATTGATCATATCCAACATCCAACATGATGCACATACATATACAGAGCAATAATTGGAGCATCGTCCTGATGCTCATCATCCATGATCCTCCTGATCATCATAGCATCATCCTCTTTAGATCATCTCATCGTCCACAAAGCACAGCCCAGATGCACATCATCCAACACTTAAACCACCGACATGGGAGAACACATCTACCACCATTCATGGAAGGCTCCAGCCCTTACTTTTTCACCATGGGAGAACACATCTACCACCATGTGAAAAATGGCTTCATCCCTTACATCTATACCATGGGAGAACACATCTACCACCATGTGAGAATGTATCAACAATTACATCATGACCATGGAAGAACACATCAACCATGTCATAAAATATCATGTGCATCTGTATCTTCCAGACTCATCACTTCCCTTTGGAAGGAACCTCGATTTGAAGTGCACCAAGCCTCTCTCTGAAGTACTCAAACTGCACTCTAGCCAACGGCTTGGTCAATACATCTGCAACCTGCTCATCGGTCACAACATACCTTGCTTTAGCTGTACTCAGTGCTATGCACGAATGCTTCCTGCTAAACCAAGAGATCACACCTGATCCCATACTGAAGCAGCACCCAGAAGTGCTCTTCCTATCTGCAGCGCTTCCTGCCCAATCTGAATCAACATAACCCTGCAGGTTAAACTTTTGATTCGCATCATACTTGAGACCATAATCAACTGTACCCTTCACGTACCTTAGATTATGCTTTACAGCAACCAGGTGAACACTCCTCGGATCTATCAGGAACTGGCTCAATGTGTTCACCGCAAAGAAAATATCTGGTCTTGTGTTCGTCAGGTACATCAAGGACCCAATCATATGACGAAACACTGTGACATCAACCGGATCAGATGAAGAATCACATAGAAGCTTCAGGTTCGATGCCATAGGTGTGGCCATGGCCTTGCAGTCCATCATCCCGAACCTATTCAGGATCTCCACTGCATACTTCCCTTGTCCAAGGAAGATTCCATCTGTACTCTGCCACACTTCCATGCCTAGAAAATAGTGCATCATCCCCAAGTCCTTCATCTCAAACTCGGCAGCAAGCTTCCGCTGCGTGTCAGTAATCAATCTATCCTCAATTGTAACAAATAGGTTATCCGCATACAAAGTAGTATCACTGGATTGCCTTCCTCAACTTTGTAGTAAAGGTTGGAATCCACTTTACTCTTGGTAAATCCCAAACTGGATAGAAAGCTATCTATCCTACCATACCAAGTTCTGCACATATATGACTCCCTGTCATGTGTCTCAGAACCAAGTGGCTGCTGCACATACACTTCTTCTTCAACTACACCATTCAAGAAAGCTGTCTTGAAATCCATCTGGTGTATCTTCCATTTCATCACTGCAGCCAGAGAAAGTACGGATCTAATGGAAGTGTATCTGGCTACAGGAGCAAAATGTCTCTATGCTACCAGCATACTTGATCTTGTAGATCCTCTTGGAAGTTACTACAGACTCCCCTTCAGGTCTTGGGACTGCATCCCAAACATCTTCATGATCGACTCGTACTCCTCGATCATGGCATTCTTTAATATCTTCAATATTTTCAATAGATAATTTTGTTGCTGAACAAATGTTGTAGTCCTTCTTTTGTAGGTATACGATCTTTTCTACACAACAAGTTAAATTGCATGATTAGAAAACATCTCATAGTTTTCACAACAAATTCTTACACGTAAAGAAATATGTCATACAGTCATGCAATTATCTTAGCCAATGCTTCAATACAACATTTATCCATCTCCCGTAACTTTCTAGATGCCTTCCAATCTCTACTAGAACATTTGTTAAGAGTGTGCACAAATCCCAACATGTCAGCAAAGAGGTTTCATTCTAGATAAGTAGCAATGGAATGTTGTACAGTGCCATAGGCCACTTACCCATGTATATTAGTAGTATACTGTTCATCAATGCAGCTATTCTAATATGCATAATACACAACCTAATTCTAGGAACATCAGTATATACATTATTGAACAATATTATTTAAACAATAAAATATGCAAGGGATGATAATTCAAATACTTATCTTTGTTTGTTTGTTGGGTTGAATCCCTCTCAGTCTTTGCTTCTTTTCTGCAACTCCATTCTGATGTGGATTGTGAGAAGTGGTCAACTCCCTCTGAATATCTGCATCCTTGCAGAAACTACTGAAGTGTGCTCCTTCTTGATCTTTGATTCCTTGCAGGAACAACTGGAGTGTGCTCCCTCTTTATCTTTGCTTCCTTGCAGGAACAACTGGAGTGTGCTCCCTCTTGATCTTTGCTTCCTGGATTACATGTCCTTGAACTTATATCCATCACTATGCATGCTTATTAGTATCATCATTGTGTTATCCTCGAGGTCTCATACATAATCACACATTCATTAGTATAATCTTAATACTATCAAAACACAATAATCTTAAACATGTATAGTCATGATCATTTCAAACACAGATAATAATCATTAGTATTCAAGGATTCTTATGGTTAGTCATATCATAAATTAAAGTAAGAAACATAATATGCCTAAACCGGTGATTACTCAAACCTATACTTTCATGACTCTTTTGGTTAGTCATATCATCAATTAAGGTAAGAAACATAATATGCATAAACTCGTGAGGATTCAAACTTATGAATAATCATTATCAATCATGCCATGTATACTTATATAAGAGATCATATCACAAGGTAGGATTCTAACTTGATATAGGAAAAACATACCTGGATTAGTATGCTAGCTAGTTATGTCTAACATACCCACATGATGTCTTCTTGTTCTCTTCAATGACTTGTGCTAGTAACCTGCATATCTCGTAAGTTAACCATTATACAACCAAGTTATACATACCTCGTAAATAGATCTTCTATGTGATCCATGACAATGGATGAATCTTTGTCTTCATGTCACCATGATCATATGTTCTTGAACTAGAACATGATTTGTCTTTCTTGGTGTACCTTTCATGTTAGCGGACAACATAAACCTAATACAACACCATAATGCATTAGTACAATCATAAGTGTCAACACCCTAATCAATGAATATCTTCTATCATGCATTCATAATTTTATTAAGGTGATACGACAAGTCTAAATTTAATCAAGATTGTACTAACCGTAATAATATGAAGACAAACATATCATAACCTTAACCATGAACATAATTCGAAACATACCTGTAAGTCATACCTATCGAGATTGCTTGTAATCTTCTTATGTAAGGCCTTAGCCTCATCTCCCTCTGAAATAGGAACTTCTTCACTTATGCAGGTGACCAATCCATTCTCTTCTAGGATTAACCCAATCCACTTGATTTGCAGGAACTGGATCTAGAGCTGGATTAGGGTTTGTAAGAGAAACCATAAAAATTCAAACTTTGAATTTCAAACTTCTGAAAGGATAGAAAGATGTGCCTTTCTGAGCTGGTCAAGCTGGTATACTCAGAATTTGAAAACTGCAAAGTTTCACCCCTCAAATTTTCCTTTGACACTTCCGAATTCACTAGACATGACCCCGAACTAGGGTTTGATAAAGCCCACCCTTCTGCCCAATCAAAATGTTCGATCCAAAGCTCTAAGCTTCTATTTTTCTGAGGAGCCTCCAGCCGTGGTCACAGATTTCAAAAATTTCCATTTTTGCAGAAGCCCTAATTTTCCACTTTTCCGATCAAAGTCTCGAACTAGGGTCTGATCAAGCTCGGCCTTATGCCCAACCAAAAATTCTGATCTTGGTCTCTAAATTTCGATTTTGATGAGTAGCATTCAACTGTAGTCTCCGATTACAAAAATTCCAACTTTCTCTGAAACCCTAAATTTTGGAAGCCATAAATGAAGGTGCTAAAAAATAATTCTGTTTTGACATAAATATGTACCTGCTTGTTTCTGGTGTAAATCCGAACTTTTCGATCCACAGTGTCTGAAAAAGTTTCTTGTGATATCCCGGCCTGTCATCTTTCCAACCCTACAGGTCTGACCTCAAATGGATTCTCTGAGAGAGAGTTATGACAAGTGTCGCAACGTGACCTGTTTATGGGATAAAACAGGAGAGCGAACTTGTACGGAGTGCCACATGTCACTGGTTCATTTTCGGCCTCTGAAAAATTTACCTGAGAAAGTACAGTCCGTTCACTACCTGCCACTTTTTACGAAATTTCATTTGGAGCTTCCTAGCCCAAGTTATGACCTTTTTTCCAAGGTCACTTGTTTATGACTCAGATCTGGAAGAGGCAGAAACCCTATATTGTACAGATCATAAAACACAAAGTACAACTAATTAGAAGTTTTCCTTTGGACACAAGGTACATGAGGATCTGATCTTCAAGCTGTAGAAGTTTCATATCTAAAAACTTCTCCAAAATGGATTTATAGCGAAAGTTCTACGATTGCTGGGTTTTGTTATATCAATCCCAAGCATCACAAGTGGAACAAGTGTCATACATGCCATACCATGCCTTCTTTCAGGCTAGCTTTGATACCATGTTATTTTTCAGAATTTACTTCAATATGATCTAGGACCTTAAATGAGAGAACAACATGTACAACATATCTACAGCATATCAATCATGAACACAATAATGCAAGCACACAAGAGACACAGAGTTTACTTGGGGAAAACCATAAAGGTGAAAAACCCCAATAACTTCCTCAGAGATAGATAGAGCAATGATACAACCCAAGCATAAGATATAGACATCTTCTAGTAGCAACTTCTCCTCCTCCACAAGTGCGCCACTCTCCCAAGAGTGTGAGAGAGAATAGAATGATGAAATAGAGTGCCTCCCGCACTCTATTTATACTTGACTTGACTTGCCTAATAACCTTTACTAGGTCAGCCTTAACTTAACCACATGACATAATGCTGGCTGGGCCGACACCCAATAGGGTGGTATAATAACCCTTTGACCCACATGGTCGACCCCCACTAGGGTGGTCTAATAACCCTTCGACCCACATGAATTATACAGGGCCAACCCCAACAAGGTGGTCTAATAACCCATCAAGTATAAGTTATGACACTTACAATATAAATGACGACACTTCCGTATAGAGGAATAATAAAATCTCTATAGGAATACAAACACTTTCGTATAGAGTAATAATACCATCTCTATAGGAGCACAATATACATATATGAAATACATTCCGAAGTTACATATACATCAACAGTAATGAGTGGTATAACACAATTAGCTATGGTTTGCATATTCCATAGCACAGGTTTGGTTAATATGAAGCTAACTCCAAAGTAGATAGGGACGACACACAAACATGTAAGGAGGCTTGGTTTAGGTGGTAAGAAAATTGAGTGCATTCTTTTTAAATTCAAATTTCCCTTCCCACCTGACTTGGTGTCATCCAAAACATGTGCGTGATTTATCTTTAAAAAATGAGTGCATGATCATTTATAGCTAAAACGTGCATGCAATTTGTATGAGTAAAACTTTTGCGCGATATTAAGCACATCGAATTTACCTTAGGAAGAAGAGTTGAGAGGGGGTGGGGAAGGGTCATAGGGTTAGGAGGATTTAAAAAGTTCAAGTGAAGAGAGATGAATTGAAGGAGGGAAGGGGAACACGATTGGTTACAAGGGAGAGGGGGAGTGGGGATAATGTGGAGGGAAGGTAGAGGGAATAGAAGAAGTGTATGATAGTTTCATGTGAGAGAGGATTGGTGGATGGAAAGGTGAATGAGGAGGATCAGAGGAGGAAAAGGGTGTGTTGGAGGAGAGAAGTAGGAGGAGGGGGGAATTGAAGTGAGGGAAATTAGATGGGATGAAAGAGAAGAGGGGGCATAAGGAGGCAAGTTTTTGGGAGAAGGGATAAGCTGAAATCGTTGAGGAAGGGAGTATGAGAGATATAGAGAGAGAGATCCGGGGCATTTGGGTTTGGCGAGGAGGAGCGAAATTAAAGAGAAGTGTGGTAGAGAGAGAGAGAGAGAATGGGTGGGGTGTTAGGGGGTTGGGGGAGAGAGATATGGTTGGGGGCTAAGGGCGGGTGGAGAAGTAGAGAGACAGAGGGTTGGGAGCTAGGGGTAGGTGGAGAAGTAGGTAGAGAGAGAGAGAGAGAGCTTGGGGGAGAGGGTGTGGGTGATTAGGGGTAGGGCGGAGGATGGGGGTTGAGGAAGAGAAAAATATAGAGATTCAGGTGGGGTGGAGGGGGTAGATGTTTAGGGATGATTAGGGAAGTTAGAGAGAAGGGGGGTATAGAGTGGGGGAAGAGAGGGAGAGATAGAGATGGGGGGTGGTAATTGCTAGGGGGGATTAGGATAGACATAGATAGTGAGAGATGGGAGGGGTAAGTGGTAGGGGGAGAAGGATTGGGGATAGAGAGAGAGAGAGAGAGAGAGAGGGGTAAGTGGTAGGGGGCGAAGGATTTGGGGAGGGGAGAGAGAGAGAGAGAGGGGGGGATGGTTATGGGTAGGGAGAGTAGGAGGGGGGATAGGGAGATAGAGATGGGGGTTAGGGGTATATTTTCATAAAAAAATGGGGACTAGTGTTATGAAAGGTTGGTTTTAGGTATTTATGGAGGATGCAAATAGTATGGTTGAGTAAGGAGTATGGTGCAACAAAGTTCTTGTCAAAATGAGGGTTAGTGATTGTGGTACAAAGATTAGCTTGTAGTAGATCCAAAAGAGAAAATAGTTGAGTGGTATTTGATGATGGGATGTCCATGCTAGTGTAATCAATGAAAGGATGGAGGAGGTCCTGGAGGGTGAGGACATCAAAGAGGGGGAGGTCCATGGAATAATATGCTATAGATACATGAAAATAAGCCAAAATAATTTGCAATTGCTTGGAAAACTCAGTAGGGAGGGCATTGAAACTTGAAGACATGTTGCTCTTAAAAAGACAAAAACACAAATTGCCATTGCATATTGTAGCTACAAGAGATTCTACTTAAAAATATGATGGTGAAAGAAAATTGTCTAGAGAGATTTGGGTGGGAGGGCTAGGCAACTTACACAGACTAGATTTGATGAAATACTCTTGTTAGAGAAAGGATTCCACTTTAGTTCATAACTAAAGTAAGGAAAAATTTGAGTGAAGGTGACAATCATAGATCTGGGTGGGAGGGCACACTCCAAAGTACAAGATCTTAACTACTGCGATAGGAAGCAATTATTCTTGGATAGAGAGGGAGAGGGTCTTTGGTAGGTTCTGGAAGACTATAGAAGAATGAAATGGATCCCTGCTAACGTGCTTGAGGCTTGATGAAGAACGAAGTGGATCCATTTATGTAGTTGCAAAATCCAAATTGATATGTAAATAGGAGAATAAGGAAATATGTATTCTATTAGATTCAAAAAATTCACCATTTAAGGAGATCCAAAATGGGGACAGTAGAAATTCGTCCATGTCAACCCCTTTATTTAATATTAAAGCTAACTACTTATTAAATATTCTAACATTTGGCAATTGTAATCCCCCACTTCTCTTAGGATTTGCACCATATTATCTCATGTGGAGCGATACAATCCAATATGACATTTATCCTATATGTTTTACATGTGTAGATAAATGCATTATACAACTTGATATAGCCCAAATATTGCACTAGAAAGTGAGTAAATCCAATAGAACATTTATGGTATATATTTTGTAGGCATTTTCGAGCTAGCGCTTGAATTCAGAGATGATTACTGTTTATGTTTTTATCAAATGAAGTTCAATGTTTATAGTTATTTAGAGTTTATAAATAGTGATATTTGTCTCTTTTTAATTCTTCCTAGGGTTTCTTTTAGAGTTTCTCAGGAAGTGTTGGTGCATTAGTTCATGATATTGTTGTCATGACTGAGTTCATAAGTTCCATTCTCCATCAAGAGAATAGGGAAGGGCTTGGCGTCAGGCATACACGTTAGCCTATAGGTGTTACCAGAAACGGGACGTCGGTGGGCATTTCTCTAAAAAAACGGGCCAGAAACGGAAACAGGACGGAAAACGACGTTTTCTACTGTCATTCTCGTTTTTCAAGCTGTAAAAGCGTTTCTTACGAAACGAAAATCGTTTCTTATCGTTTCTCAGAGCCATTTCTGGATTTTTCAGCAAAATTTAGTAATTTCAATCGGGGTAATTTCGATTTTATCCAATTTTTCCTCGTTCTAGTTTCACAATCGCAAACTTTGTTTGGAATAGGCTTTGGTTAAATTCATAATACAGTTTCACAAAAGGAATTATATGAAGAATGAATAACAGAACAAGCAAGTTTCATCCCTAGGTAGCGGTGTTAATTGATACTCATAATCTGCTGGAGGAGAGGTTTGTTTTTTGTGAAGTTGATATTAAGATTTGTAAATTTATAGCTGATCTACAATGAAAAATTGGTATGTTAGTTAAATTTTTTATATTAATTTCTAATTTGATTTTTTGAAGTTAATATCTATTATTTATAAATCTAGAATGGTTCTTGATAACAAATGTGTGAATGATAGTTAAGAATGAATCGAGATTTGACATATTTATAACAAATAAATTTATGATATAAATGCTAATTATAAATGAATTCAGATTTGTCTTTAACAAATTAATAACAAATAAAAACATTATGTGAGAGTAAAGAAAACACACCTCCAAATTTATTATATATTTTCTATATCCTTGTAAACATATGTAAACAATATAGGAAAATGACAACTTCTTAAGGTGTCTAATATCTATGCAAACAATATACCACAAGCAACAATCATTATCCTAATCCTCAGAACCTTCAGTTTTGATGTTTTTCTCTCTCCTCGTTTCTTGTATGCGAAACCTATAAACTTTGTTTCTCGTACTGTTCTCGTTTCTCATTCCGTTTCCCGTTTCTCGTTTCTGGTAACATAGGTTAGCAGTACTCTTGGTTATATTCAACACTTCTTCTTTTAAGAAGTGTTGGTGCATTGATTTGTGGCACGGCTGTAAGTTTCATTCTTCATCAGGAGAATAGGGCAAGGATGGCATTGATTTGTGGTACTGTTGTAAGTTCCATTCATCGTCAGGAGAATATGGCAGGGCTTGGGTCAAGCATACACCTTAACTTATAGGTGTTTGGAAGTGTTGGTACATTGATTTTTTGTACTACTGTGATGTGATGAATGAGGTCATAGGTTCCATTCAGGGTTTGATTAAATAAATTAGTGTAAATAATATTGTTGTTGGGTATTTATCTATTCTGTATTCTGTGTAAGTTAATGTTAGATTTCAATTCCTGTGAGTTAAACAAATGTAAAAAAGAATCCTTTAATCCCGATTTCAATTCCTGTCAGTTAAACAAAAAGTAAAGAAGCATCCTTTAATTCTCTCTCAATCATTAAAGAAGTGATATTTGGTTTGTCATTTACAATTTATATTTACAGTTTATAATTATGTTCGTATTTCCTTGACCATTTTCTACACTGAATGGAGTCCAGCCCTTGGCGTGGCTTCAGTTCTCATTTAAATTCAAGTACTCGACATTTTGGTTGTGAGCTGAAATTTTAGCAGACTAGTGGATTTATATGATTATATTTTGACAAAAACGGAAATGATTGTAAATGTTTTTAGTTGCAATATTCTTGCAGATCAATATATATGGTATTTCGTGGATGCAGTCGTTACTATGTGCACCGATTCTAGATTTTGTTGTTAATGAAGAGGTTGTTGACTTGTACCCCGAGGATAGAAAAAAATATGAAGAGGGTCTGCAAACTTGTTATGCAGACATAAATGTATTGTATTTGGTTACTTGTGCAGTGTTTGGGCCCTGCCAATGTCTCTAGGTCTCCTCTTTTCTTGGTGAGGTATTTTTTGGGTGGCTATCTGAATGTATCTAGCTATTTGTATGTTTAATTGTTTGAAGCTTGCCCATGATTATTTGTATGTTTAATTGTTTGACCCTTTCCAACGTCTTTAGGCCTCCTCTTTTCCTTGTGAGGTGTTTTTGGGCTATTTTTATCTATTTGGTTATTTGGTTATTTGTATGAAGGTGTTTTTTTGGTTATTTGTATGTTTAAGTGTTTGAGTTTTACCAATGTGTTTAGACTTTCTTTTTACAACTTTAAAGGTTGTGCATAAGTATAAACATACTATTCTCAACAACCAAGGATACTATCCTAGCAACCAAGGACTTCTATAGATAATGTGGCCTTCTAGTAGGGTGTAAACATTTGAAATATAAAATATTAGACAAAGTGTTAGCAATTTCAAAGGAAATATTTTGATTCATAAGAAACTATTGTTTAATAGATCTTCATTCATTGAATTTTATTTTATGAATAATAGTGTGGAGGAATGGAACAATAAAGCTCTTCTTAGTTTTTGACATATCGAAATGGCGATGCTTTTCATTATTTTTGGCACTGTGAGTAAGTTGATTATATGAATTTGAATAATTAAATTTTTAGAAGCTTTAAGTTAGTTATCAATTTGCCATCATTTTGTCTATTTAGTAGTATTTATCTCAATTAAAATTTTAATATATCACAGTGTTTAAAGAATCTAATTTTTAATTTTAATCTTTTAAATATGGATGTGCATCTCAAGAAAGTATAGAAAAAAGTATAATAAATTGTCACATATCATCATAGTCGTTTTCATGATCATGATCATCATCTTTGGTATGACAAAAAAGGCATCTGACTACCCAATTACATGAATTTGGTAAATACGCTTTTGCCTCTGAGTAGGAATATTGAAAGCACCATTACTAGCACATTCCGGGCACTATGGATGGGTCGAATTAATTAGTAATTATCATCATTATCAACATAATCATTGTGCTCACTGTAATCTCTATCATCCTACAGTGGCATCATCATCAATGCCATCGTCGTCATCATAATGTTGTTAGGGTTACTTAGATGTTGTTAGGGTCACTGAGATGTTTGTTAGGGACACTCAAATTCCATTAGGGTCATTTACAGGCCATTAGGGTCACTCAAACACCATTAAGGTCATTTAGGTGTCGTTAGGATTGAAATCAAGTCCAAATAGTGCTATAAGATGCATCATTCATCATCATTGTCATTTTCATGGACATTGTACTCATTGTCATTGTCCTTATAATCATAGTCAATATCATAGACATCAACATTATCGTCATCGTCATCATCATCATCATCATCATCATCATTGTGATGATGTAAAGGCATCCTACTACCTTACAAGAATTTTGTAAAGGAGTGATTTGGACTTTGTTTGGGATGGGTCTTAATTAAAAATTGTACTCATCCTCATTTAGGTATTTAGGATCATTTAGACACCATTAGGTCACCCAACTAGGTCATATGGGTTCCATTAGGGTCACTCATACACCATATGGGTAATTTAGGTGCCATTAAATGGATCACTGGGTCAAACAATGTTGTAACATGCATCGTCCTCATCATTATCATTCAAATTAATCAACATCGTCTTCAACATGATCATGATCATGATCATTCTTATCATCATTGACATTATCATTGACATCAGCATTATATTATCCTCATTTTCATCATCATTGTCATCGTCATTGTCATCATCATTCTCATAATCATCATCATTCTCATAATCATCATCATTATGATGATAAAAAATGATTCCTACTATATACCTTACATGAATTTAATAAAGGATCTTTGGCCTTGACTAACTAGCTAGGATGGGTCTTAATTATTAATTTTCATCCTCCTCCTCATCATCACCATCATCGTCATTATCGCCATCTCTATCATCATAGACATCGACGTTATTTTCATTGATATCATTATTGTCATTGCCACATATCATCATAGTCATTCTCATGATCGCGATCATGGTCATCATCATTATCGTGACAAAAAAGGCATCCAACTACCTAATTGTAGGAATTTGGTAAATGGCTTTTTTATTTGAGTATAAATATTGCAACCACTATTAGCACATTCTGAGCACTATGGATGGGTCAACTTAATTGGTAGTTGTCATCATCATCAACATAAATGTTGTGCTCATTGTAATCACTGTAATATTATAACGGCATCAACAACACCATTGTCATCATCATAATGATGTTAGGGTTACTTTGATGTTTTTAGGGTCACTTATATGCTAGTTAGGGACACTTGAATTCCATTAAAGTCATTTAGGGGCCATTAGGGTCACTTATACACCATTAGGGTCATTTAGGTTTCGTTAGGATCACTCAAGGTCAAATATTTCTATAAAATGCATCATCCAGTATCATTGTCATGTTCATGGACATTGTAGTCATCACCATCATCCTTACCATCACATTTAACATCATAGGAATCAACATTATTTTCATCATCATCATCATCATAATCGTCATTGTCATCATCATCATAATTGTGATTATGGAAAAGGAATCCTACTACCCTATATGAATTTTGTAAAGAATTGCTTTGGCCTTTGACTAGGATGGGTCTTGATTAAAAATTGTACTCATCCTCATTGAGGTCAATCATACACCATTAGGGTTAATCAACCACCATTAGGGTCATTTAGTTTCATTTATCCAGATCACTTAAGGTCGAATAGTGTTATAACATGAATCATCCTCATCATGATCATTGTAATTAATCAACATCATCTTCATCATGATCATCATCATCCTTATCATCATCTTCATTATCATATACATCAAAATTATATATCCTCCTCATTATCGTCATTTCCATCGTCATCCTTATAATCATCATCATTGTGATGATGAAAAATGATTCCTATTATATACCTTACATGAATTTAATAAATGAGCTTTGGCCTCGACTAACTAGCTAGGAAGGGTATTAATTATTAATTGTCATCCTCATTGTCATCACCATCATCTCGTTATTGTTTCCGCCATCATCATATACATTGACATTATCATCGTTGATCATTGTCATTTTCACATATAATCATAATCTTTTTCATCATCATCATTGTGATGATGAAAAAGGAATCCAACTACCTAATTACATGAATTTGGTAAACGACCTTTCTACTTTGAGTAGGAATATTGCAAGCACCATTAACATATTCTGATCACTATGGATATGTTGTCTTAATTAGGAATTGTCATGAACATCATCATAGTTGTCTTCCACATTATAATCACTATCATCTTACTATAACCACATCATCATCAACACCATCGTCATTGTCTTCATGCAACACCATCATCATGATTATAATTTCATTAGGATTACTCAGATATTGTTAGGGTCACTCAAATGTTGTTAGGGTCACTCAGATGTTGTTAGGGTCACTCAAATGTTTGTTAGGGACACTCCAATGCCATTAGGGTCATTTAGGGGACATTATGGACACTTAGACACCATTAGGGTCTATTAGGTTCCATTAGGACCACTCAAGGTCAAATAGTGCTATAACAGACATCATCCTCATCCTCATCATTTTCATTAAAATTTTAGCCATCATCATCATCCTGTCATCATCGCCAAAATCATGGACATCAATATCATCATCATCATCAACAACAACAACAACAACATCATTTTCATCGTCACCGTCATCATCATTGTGATGATGAAAAAGGGATCATACTACCTTACATGATTTTCATAAAGGAGTGATTTGGTATTTGGATGGGATGGGTCTTATTAAAAATTGTACTACTCATGCTCATTTAGGTCATTGGGGTCACTTAGAGACCATTAGGTCATCCAACTAGGTCATTTAGGTGCCACTGGGGAAACTCATACACCATTACGGTAATTTAGGTGCCATTAGCTAGATCACTCAGGGTCAAATAATGTTGTAACATGCATCATACTCATCATTAATATCATTGTAATTAATCAACATCGTTTTTGTCGTGATAATCCTCATCCTTATCATCATTTCCAATGCCATAGATATAAACATTATATTATCCTCATCGTCATCATCATTTTCATTGTCATCCTCATAATTATCATGATTGTGATGATGAAAAATGCTTCCTACTATATACCTTACTGTGAAGAACCTGCAACAATTAATTAATGAAAATAAACGAGATAGCAGTAATAACAGAACTCGGAATCACTTTTATTGATCACAGGCCACTTCGAGGGGGAAACCTCCTTTGAGCAAGCTCAATACAAATTACTTCACAGTCCCTTCATTGGTCTCAACACAAACTTATATACTAAGTCTAGGCGCCAATACCATGGGTCAATACCATGTGGCAATACAAACCATGGGCCAATACAAACTATGGATCAACAATTACTATGGGACGACTTACAAAGCATATTCGTCCAACAACAATAAGACAAACTATGGATCAACAAATACTACAGGATGACTTACAAAGCATATGCGTCCAACAACAATATACTAACAAAGTAAATAGAAGGGTTGACATGGGTTCCTAACACTTACATATATTTCATAAAGGATCTTTGGCCTCAACTGGTAACCAAGATGGGTCTTAAGTAGATTGTCATCCTCATCCTCATCACCATAATCATCATTATCATCATTGTCATCATCATGGTCATATGCATTACCATAATTGTCATCATCAATGTCATTTTCACATATCATGATAGTGGTCATAATCATCATCATGCTCATCATTATGATGGTGATAAAGGCATCCAATTACTACCTAATTACATGAATTTGGTAAATGAGCTTTTGAATCTAAGAAGGAATATTGCAAGCACCATTAGCACATTTTGGGAACTATGGAAGGGTCAAGACTTAATTAGTAATTGTCATCATCATCATAATTTTTTTTCTCTCATTCTAATAGCTACCATATTATAACTAGATCATCATCAATGCCATTGTCATTGTCATGACGCATCACCATCCTCATTATAGTAATGTTGTTTGGAATACTCAGATGTTGCTAGGGTCACTGAGATGTTTTTTAGGGACACTTGAATGTCATTAGGGTCATTTAAGGGCCATTAGGGTCACTGAGACACCACTAGGGTCTATTAGGTGCTGTTAGGATCACTCAAGGTCAAATAGTGCTATAATAGACGTCATCCTCATCATTGCCATTTTCATTGACATTATAGTCATGATATATCATCCTTACTATAATTATCAACATTGTGGAATAGAAATCAACATTATTGTCATCATCGACATCATTTCCATCATCATCATTGTGATGATGAAAAAGTAATCCTACTATCTTACATGAATTTCATAAAGGAGCACTTTCCTATCATCAAAACCATCATCGTTATCATCAACATCATAATCGTAGACACCATAATAATCATCATAGGCTTTGGCCTCTAAGTGGGAATGCAAGCACCATTAACACATACTAAAAAATACTATGGATGGGTCTTAATTATTAGTAATTTTCATCATGAAGGAATCATCATCGTCATGCTCATTGTAATCGTTGTCATGATATTATAACTAAATAATCATCAATACCATCATCATTGTCATCATGCATCATCATCATCACCATCATCATCGCCATGCTATTAGGGTCACTCATATGTTCTTAGAGTAACTTAAATGTTGTTACAGACACTCAGATGCCATTAGGGTCATATTGGTGCCATTAGAGACATTCAAACACTATTAGGGTTGATTTGGTGTCTGCATTAGGATCAATCAGAGTCAGATAATGCTAATATAACATGTATTATCCTCATCATCATCATTGTCATTGACATATTTATCTCCATCACCGACATCCATATCATCATAGTCATTGTAATCATCATTGTGATGATGAAAAATGAATATTTATACTATATTACATGGATTTCACAATGGAGATTTGGCCTTTGACTGATATGTGTTTGAATTAGTAGTTGTCTTCCTCATCGTCATCATCATCATTGTCATCATCATAGACATTGACATTATCGTCATCGTTGTCATCATTCTTGTCATGTCGTTAAGGTCACTAAGATACCATTAGGGTCATTTAAGTGCCAATAGGGTAACTCTAACACCAAAAGGGTCATTTAGGTTCCATTAGGAAGCTAAACTAGGCACTAAAAATGTTTTTAAACTTGGCTCAAATCCAGTTGCAAACTAGGGAGTAAAAGTAGGTGCTATGCTTGGATCCACATATGGCACTATTCCTGACATTAATTAGGGAGCAAATGGTGGTGATATTTTTGGTGCTAAAATTGGTACAATTTGTGGTGCTAAAGATGGTGCTATCTTTGGTGCTAAAAGGGTTTCTATTTGTGGCACTAAAGATGGTGAAAATTAACGCCTATTTTTGTGCCAAGTTTGGAAACAAGATGCAAAAAACAACTAGAAAAGTGCCATCCTATGAAATAGCGCTAGTTTTTTACATGAGAATGAAGAAAAATACACTAAAAAATGAGAGTTGACGCTAAAAGGGAAGCTAATCACAGGGTTTTGTTATAGTGATTGTATCCGTAAAAGTTGCTTCTTGAAAATATGATGTTGAAAGAAAATTGTCAAGAGAGAATTGGGTGGGAGGGATAGGCTTCCATGGACAAGGGATTCCACTTCAGTTCATAACTAAAGTAGGGAAAAATCTCCGTGTAGGTGCCAATCATAGATCTAGGTGGGAGAGCACACTCCAAAGTACAAGATCTTAATTATTGTGACAATAAATAGTTATTCTTGGATAGAGAGGGAGAGGATCCTTGTTAGGTTTTGGAAGCCAATAGAAGAAGGCAATGGATCCCTACTAAAGTGCTTGAGGCTTGATAAAAAACAAAGTGGATCCATTAATGCAACTGTGGAGACCAAATTGATATTTAAATAGGAGAATAAGGTAATATATCTTATATTAGATTCAAAAAATTAATCTTTTAGACATATCCAAAATGGAGATGATAAAACTTTGACCATGTCAACCCTTTTATTTTATCCTCTATGTTTAAATATATGTTTTAGATGTGTAGATAAATGCATTATACAACTTGATGTAGCGAAGATATTGCACTAGTAGGCCCGTAAATTTAGTATGGAGGAGATTTTGTAATAGTAAGTATAATATTCTAACTTTTTATATTAAAATCTTTTATATTATAATATAAAGAATTGAATCTATTTTAATTTATTTAATATGATTGCCGATTTTGAAAAAAAGATTGAGATGGAAAGTGGGAAGGGGCATACAATACAAGCTTATCTCAGCATCGATCCAATTGTTGGGATTGGAGAAAACTTTCATTTATCTCAACAATTAATCTCTTTTCTCCACTCAATGAATTTTTAGTTCTTAGCAGATGTGTACAAGAATGTGAATTCTGGGGTCTTCTTCCACTTTGTGGCTCTCCTCTAATGATCTGGGAGTTTCAGGCTTGTTGGTTGAAGAATGGGACAAGTATATTATCTCCCTTAATGCAATAGGAATTATATTATCCAACGTTCAAGATGCTCTAGTTTGGAACTGGGAGGAGTCCAATGGAAAATTTTCGGCAAAAAAGGCTTACGATTTCGTCATTTAAGATAATATTCAGATGTATCCAAAATGGTGGGCTCATAAAATTTGGAAGTGGAGAATACATGCAAAAATCAAATGCTTTGTGTGGCTTTGTTTGGAAAATCAAATCCTTACTTGAGATAACCTCATAAAAAGAGGATTTTGTGGTCCAGGAGTATGCCCTCTTTGTTTTATTGCAAACGAATATGTTTCTCATCTCTTTGTTACTTGTCTTTACTTTAGTAGAATTTGGGAGATGTGTCAAGATATTCTGAAGTTTAGTGATAATTGGAAGAATTTAAACTTCCAGGATAGTATGTTGGCATGGTTTTGTAAAAAGACAAAGTATAAAGAAATTTCCCTCTTTGTTATTTGGGAAGTTTGGAAATCAAGACATCATTTTATTTTTGAAGGTAAACAATCCTCCTCCCTTCAATTATGCTATAAAGCCATTGGTCTATTTCTTGAATTTCACAAATCTAAGGTGAAGTTAAAGAACATGTTTTTATTCCAGCCACAGTTTGATGAGTCTGTCTTTGTGGGATTCTTTGATGAGGTGCAAATTTGGGCTTATGTGGAGCTGGAATGATTCTCAAAATAAAAAGTGACCATCTCATTAGACTTAAGCTGGTTGTAGGTGTTGGAACTAACAAAAAGGCCAAACCGATTGCTTTATGGGGCCTCTTATGGTTTGCTGAAAAGAGGGGTGTTCAATTTCTTCATATAGTTGGTGATTCAAAGGTAATTATTGATTGGGCTTCTGGGAAATCCAGTCTAAATGTCCTTCACCTTTTTCATTGGATGAGTAGGATTATTGATCTGGATTTATGTGGGATCGAAATAAAAGAGCATTTACATAATCAAATACAAAGATATATTGCAGAGAACACAGCGATACAGTAAACACATATTCTATTAAATAGCGGAAATAGAACAAACTGTAAAATACAACAACTAAAATGGTAGTAGCTATCTCTGAGAAAAGATGTAGCCGTTGTGCTCATTCGTGCCAAGATGAATACAATGAGGCTCTGAAGGCCTTTTTACAATACCCAAAATCCAAAACCCTAACTCCGGAAAATGAAAAACCAACAGTTTTGTGGACCTTGTTTTGGGTAGTTTGGTGTATCAACTTCTCGGGGGCGTAACTTTGGCAAACGATCTCCGTTTTGGGTGCACGATAGCTCGTTGGAAAGATATATCCGAGGACTATGCTGAAAAGCACAAATAAAATATTCATTGAACAAGATTCCCCAAAAAACGTCATTTAGGGCCTCAAAACGGCTCCGGAAGTTCAGGACCCGAAAAACTGCGAAAATTAGTAAATTACCAAAATTGCAAGAAGACTCTTTGAGCCAGTTGGAAGAGGTGATCAATTGTGGATCTGAAGAATAATTCTCTAAAGATATCTTTCTCTCATATCTATAGGGAATTCAACACTGATGCAGATACTTTATCCAAAGAGGCATTGTGTAATATGGATGGACTTTTACATTTTGAAGACAATCATCCACAAATGATTGTTTTCTCTCTTCTAAACTTCTTTATGTTCTCACTATTTCTTGCAGCTTTATTTTGTATGTTTTGGGCTGTACTTGAAAATTGTTTGATAAGCCTTATACTCTTAGAAAGCCGGCTTTGTGTTTTGATTATATGTTTTAATTCGACTAAGGCTTTTAGATAATCATTTTGAAGATGTTTAGAATATCTAGAAATGAAGGATCTTTTGTTAAAGTTGGATAAAATATTATGAAAGCCTTTTTGTAAAAGGTAACATTCATTCAAATTTTGAATATCCAGTTATTTTTTTTCAACTTGAAAAAAAACTCAAACTTGAATATAAATTTAAAAAATATATATATTTTTAAATATTGAAACTGGCAAACTTGAATACAAATATCTATTCAAATAATGAAATTAGAAAAGACACAAAATTATCATTTTGCACAAATTTATACAACGTCAAATCCAAACTCATCGGTCCAAATCCAGTTTGGTGAGATTGTTGATTCGGCACTTGACACTTGAGGTTCCCAAAATGAAGTTGATTCTCCACAAGAAGCACAATGGAACAACAAGCGATCACGATTCTCTCTCTCTATATATAATCACAGTCAGTCATTGTAGCCGTTTGCCTCTTCGTCTACTCTCCTTCACTCCGGCCCTGGTAGTTTTCATATTGAGAGAGTGAGGATGCTGGTGAGCAAGAGTAGGCTAAAGGCTGATCTTAAAATTCTCAATAGGGATCTCCCGGTGGGTATTAGCGGAGCTCCTAGGGCGGACAATATTAAGCTCTGGGACGCTATTATCGTTGGGTATGTATTTTATCAATTTTGTTTCATCTTCTCAAAAATGGATTCCTCTGAGCTTTTGAATTTTCATTAGGTTTTAACTAAGTAAGCGAGGGACCTGTGCCCATATTTGTTTGCAGGCTTCCAGATACTCTCTGGGATACTGGTGAGTGTTTTCTCACATTAAGATTTTCGTTCGTTTTCGGAGAATTTGATGGGCTGAACATTATCACTTTTCACTTTTGCATTACAATTTTGTAGGTATTTTCAAGCTAGAGCTTCAATTCAGTGATGATTACCCTTTCACCCCTCCCAGTGTGCGGTTTGTATCGAACATGTTTCACCCAAATGGTAGTCCTCTTAATGTAACCGCAAATTTCTGTATATCTGTCAGCTTTCTGCATGATTCCAACCTTTGTAAAAATATTACTGTTTATGTTTTTATCAATTGAAGTTCACCCAAATGGTAGTCCTCTTAATGTAACTGCACATTTCTGTATATCTGTCAGCTTTCATGATTTCAACCTTTGTAAAAATATTACTGTTTATGTTTTTATCAATTGAATTAAGTTCAATGTTTATAGTATTTTAGGGTTTATAAATAGTGAGATTTGCTTTTTTTAATTCTTCCTATGCCTTATTTTAGGCTTCTCAGGAAGTCTTGTCGGTGTATTAGTTTGCTGTCATGATTAAGGTTCTATGTTCCATTCATGATTCTTCATAGGCAGCCTTTGGAAGTGTTGGTTTTTTAGTTTGTGGTCCTGTCATGATTAAGGTTCTATGTTCCATTCTTTATAGGCAGCCTTTGGAAGTGTTGGTGTATTAGTTTGTGGTACTGCTGTCATGATTAAGGTTTTATGTTCCATTCTTCATAGGCAGCCTTTGGAGTGAGGCATACACCTGTAGGTATGCCTTAGCCTACTGGTGGTGGTTGGTAGTATTCAACATGATTAAGGTTTTATGTTCCATTCTTCATATGCAGCCTTTGGAGTGAGGCATACACCTGTAGGTATGCCTTAGCCTACAGGTGGTGGTTGGCAATATTCAACATGATTAAGGTTTTATGTTCCATTCTTCATATGCAGCCTTTGGAGTGAGGCATACACCTGTAGGTATGCCTTAGCCTACAGGTGGTGGTTGGCAATATTCAACATGATTAAGGTTTTATGTTCCAGCAGCCTTTGGAGTGAGGCATACACCTGTAGGTATGCCTTAGCCTACATGTGGTTCGTAGTATTCTTGGCAATATTCAACACTGCTTAAAAGACTAAGTGTTGGTACATTGGATTGTTGTAAAAGACTAAGTGTTGGTACATTGGATTGTTGTACTGCTGTCATGACTAGTACTGAAGTCATAAATTCTATTCAGTGACTGATTAAATAGATTACTGTCAATTTAGGTTTCTCAGAAAGTGTTAAATAGATTACTGTCAATTTAGGTTTCTCAGAAAGTGTTAAATAGATTACTGTCAATTTAGGTTTCTCAGAAAGTGTTGTTGGTGTATTAGTTTGTGGTACTGTCATGATCAAGGTTCTATGTTCCATTCTTCATAGGCAGCCTTTGGAAGTGTTGGTGTATTAGTTTGTGATACTGCTGTCATGATTAAGCTTTTATGTTCCATTCTTCATAGGCAGCCTTTGGAGTGAGTCATACACCTGTAGGTATGCCTTAGCCTACAGGTGGTGGTTGGTAGTATTCTTGGAAATATTCAACATGATTAAGGTTTTATGTTCCATTCTTCATAGGCAGCCTTTGGAGTGAGGCATATACCTGTAGGTATGCCTTAGCCTACAGGTGGTTGGTAGTATTCTTGGCAATATTCAACACTGCTACATTGGATTGTTGTATTGCTGTCATGATCAGTACTGAAGTTATAAATTCCATTTGGTTGGTAGTATTCTTGGCAATATTCAACACTGCTTAAAAGACTAAGTGTTGGTACATTGGATTGTTGTACTGCTGTCATGACTAGTACTGAAGTCATAAATTCCATTCAGTGATTGATTAAATAGATTACTGTCAATAATATTGTAATGTTGTTGGGTATTTATCTATTCTGTATTCTGTGTAAGTTACTGTTAGATTTCAATTCCTTATTCTGTGTAAGTTACTGTTAGATTTCAATTCCTGTGAGTTAAACAAATGTAGAAAAGAATCCTTTAAATCCGATTGCAATTCCTGCGAGTTAAACCAATGTAAACAAGTATCCTTTAATTCTCTCTCAATCATTAATGAAGTGATCTTTGGTTTGTCATTTACAGTTTATAATAATGGTCGTTTTACCATTTTCGACCATGAATGGAGTCCAGCCATTGGCGTAGCTTCAGTTCTCATTGCAATTCAGGTACTCGACATTTTGGTTCTGAGCTGAATTTCCTGCAGAGTAGTGGATTTATACATTTATATTTTGGAAAAAAAGGAAATGATTGTAAATGCTTTTAGTTGCAATATTCTTGCTGATCAATATATATAGTATTCCGTGGATGCAGTGGTTACTATGTGAACCGAATCCAGAATATCCTGATAATGAAGAGGCTGCTCGCTTGTACCGTGAGGATCGCACAGAATATGAAACGAATGTCCGGGAGATTGTTAAGCAGAGCTGGTTATAATATAACAGAAATATGTGCTTAAAATTATAACATTTGGTTTATAATGATTGCTGTGTAATAGAAAATATAATAGATTCACGTATCAATTTAGGCATTCAAGTTTCATATAAAAGTTGGTCACAAGTTCTTTGATATAAATTCTTTAAAGTTGCAATCTTAATAGCCAATGCCAATAACCACATTTCTTGTATTTCTTTCAATGTCATAAATGTATTGTATTTGGTTAATTGTATGGCGTTTGGGCCCTGTAAATTTCTCTAGATCTCCTCTTTTCTTGGTAAAGTTTTTTTTTTTTAATAATGTATTTGGTTATTTGTATTTTAATTGTTTGAATCTGGCAAGTGTATTGGGCTTGGGCTTCCTCTTTTCCTTGTTGCCGAGGCCTTGTCCTCTTTTCTTTGGTGAGGTATTTTTTTTGGGGGTTATTTGTATGTTTAGGTGTTTGGGTTTTAGTGATCGTATTAATTCTCTTTACAACTTTAAAGGTTGTGTATAAGTATAAACATACTACTTTCAATAGTGAAAGATGCTATCCTCAACAACCAAGGAGTTATATGGACAATATGGCCTTTTAGTAGGGTGTAAACATTTGAAATATAAAATTTACAACTTTAAAGGTTGTGTACAAGTATAAACATTTGAAATATGAGATTTACAACTTTAAAGGTTGTGTATAAGTATAAACATACTACTTTCAACCGCCAAAGGATCCTCAACAACCAAGGACTTATATGGACAATATTGCCTTTTAGTAGGATTTAAACATTTGAAATATGAGATATTAAGACAAAGTGTTAGAGATTTTGGAGGAAATATTTTGATTCATAAAAAAATATTGTTTATTAGAATTTCATTTATTGAATTTTCTTTATGAATAAGAGTGATGAGTATTTTTTAGAACCTTTAAGTTAGTTATCTTGTGACCAGTTAAATGCAATAGAATAATGAAAAAACATGCATCTCTCACCTTACATGGATATTAAATCTTGCTTTGAGTAAAAAATATGAAATGTAAAAAACTGAATTATGTTTCTGAATATATAATTTTTATCTATTAAAAATGTTCATAACTATCCCAAGTTTGATCTTTTTTAATAGTTACATTTTATTTTTTTGGCAAATGATAAGGTATGTGTTTGTGTGATTGGGTGCCTAAATCATGGAATCAACCTACAAAAATTAGTATACATATAGAGAACAATAGTACCAGTGGGGCACTATTTATTTCCAAAATAAATTTAGTAATTTTTAATTTTTTTAATTATCTAAGTGATCAAATCTTGAAAAAAGTACTTAAGTGTGGGTGCAACTTTTGAAGGTCTTAATGCAATGATCATGAAATGGTTTTTTTATAGCATGTAGAGGTCGGTGCCTAGTAGTGCAACATACATTTTTTTAAAATTGCTTGAGAAATAAAAAAGTTATGGAAGAAACAATAACAATGTGTTTTTTGAGTAAGACACAAGAAAAATAGAAAAAAAAATAATATTTAAAAAATTACATGTCTGAAATCTGTAGAAAAAAAATGTTATCTATGTCTAAAATTTCATAAAAAATGATTGTGTAACATATTGTAATGAGTGGTATAACAAAATTAGCTATGGTTTGCATATTTCATAGCACAGGTTTGGTTAATTTGAAGCTAACTCCAAAGTAGATAGGGACGACACACAAACATGTAAGGAGGCTTGGTTTAGGTGGTAAGAAACTTCAGTGCATTCGTTTTAAATTCAATTTTCCCTTCCCACCTGACTTGGTGTCATCAAAAACATGTGCGTGATTTATCTTTAAAAAATGAGTGCATGGTCATTTATAGCTAAAACGTGCATGCAATTTATATGAGTAAAACTTGTGTGCGATATTACGCACATGGAATTTACCTTAGGAAGAAGAGTTGAGAGGGGGTGGGGAAGGGTCATAGGGTTAGGAGAATTTAAAAAGTTCAAGTGGAGAGATATGAATTGAAGGAGAGAAGGGAAACATGATTGGTTACACGAGAGAGTGGGAGTGGGGATCGAGAGCACGATTAGGAGAAGAAGAGGTATAGGGTTAGGAGCAGTAAGTGAGACAAGAGTGACAAAGGGTGATAATGTGGAGGGAAGTTAGAGGGAAGAGAAGAAGTGTATGATATATTCATGTGAGAGAGTATTGGTGGATGGAAAGGTGAATGAGGAGGATTAGAGGAGGAAAAGGGTGTGTTGGAGGAGAGAAGCAGGAGGAGGGGGCAATTAAAGTGAGGGAAATTAGATGGGATGAAAGAGAAGAGGGGGAATAATGGGGAAAGGGTTGGGGAGAAGGGATAAGCTGAAATCGTTGAGGAAGGGAGTATGAGAGATATATAGAGAGAGAGATCGGGATCATTTGGGGTTTGGCGAGGAGGAGGGAAATTAGAGAGAAGTGGGGTAGAGAGAGAGGGGGGGGTGTTAGGGGGTTGGGGGAGAGAGAGATGGTTGGGGGCTAAGAACAGGTGGAGAAGTAGAGAGACAGATGGTTGGGAGCTAGGGGTAGAGAGAGAGAGAGAGAGAGAGAGAGAGGGTGTGGGTGATTAGGGGTAGGGCAGAGGATGGGGGTTGAGGAAGAGAAACAAATAGAGATTCGGGTGGGGTGGAGAGGGTAGGTGTTTAGGGAGGATTAGGGAAGTTAGAGAGAAGGGGGGTATAAAGTGGGGGAAGAGAGGGGGAGATAGAGATGGGGGGTTGTAAGTGGTAGGGGGGGATGGGGATAGACATAGAGAGAGATGGGAAGGGTAAGTGGTAGGGGGAGAAGGATTGGGGAGAGAGAGAGAGAGAGAGAGATGGGAGGGGTAAGTGGTAGGGGAGAAGGATTGGGGGGAGAGAGAGAGAGAGAGAGAGAGAAGGGGGGGGGGATGGTTATGGGTAGGGAGAGTAGGTGGGGGGATAGGGAGATAGAGATGGGGGGTTAGGGGTAGTGAGATTAGGAGAGAGAAAGAGGAGGTTGTTAGGGGGTTAAGGGAGAGAGAGAGAGGGGTGAGGGTTAGGTGTAGGTGGAGGATCAAGGGAGAGAAAGTGAGAGACGAGGTTAGTAAGGGATGGGGAGGGGGGACAGAGGGGGGGGTTTGAGAGGTAAGGGGAGGAATAGGGGGTGAGAGAGAGAGAGCAGGGGGGTGTTAGGGGTGTTCTCCCCTAAAATGTCCTAGTTTAAATTTAGCACATGCCAGGGCATGATGAGGCTCAAATTTTAAAGATTTAGAGCTAAATATGTTGTAAATGAGATGTGAATTTTGTATTTTCTTGAATCTATTTGTAGGTAAACAATTATGAATTATCTTAGATGCCAAAATTTACTTTAGAGGAATCTTATGAAGTGTATACAACACTGTAGATCTATATGAAGCTGAATTTTAGTAGAAGGAACAAATTGGAGATGTAAGAGGTTCTTGCAAGACAAATATCTCACACTCAAGGGCGGTCGCACGAAGTTGGTTCCACTTACTAGTTCCACTTTAGAAATCGAAAACGCATGTTCGAAATGGAAATACATAACGCATATGCGTTATTGTGGCTAGGTTCGGACAAACCCGAGCCCAAAACCGAGGCTAAGGTTAGTTAGAATATATCGCATATGCGATATATCTCCCTTGCCTTTTGTACGAGTTACAAATCGCAAGTACGATATATCGCACTTGCGATATATTGCAAGTGCGATTTGTAATACAAAAATTGTGTTACAACATATTGCAAAAACCTTAATTGTTGCATTTTGCGCACATGCATTTCTTAAGAGTTACAAATCGCAAGTGCGATATATCGCACTTGCAATTTGTAATACCAAAAAAAAAAAACAGTGGCCATTGCCCTCATTTTCGCATACACAGTCAAGGCCGACGATTTTGGGAGGGCGATAAAACACATTGTTGATTTCAGTTTGAGAGAAGGAGGCAAATTAGCAAGATCCAATTCACACTTGGCATACAATGGAAGGTAGGTTGCCCTTTCCTTCCAAATTCCTTTCAATTTTCGTTCTTGTGTTTGTCAATTTAATAATTTTTGTTTTTTTTAAAACCAATTTAATAAAATTTGCTACATATTAAACCAAACAATGAAATTTATTAATTAAATTTTGAATTTTTTGTTGTAATCTTAACAGAGGACACAAACCCAAACATTGAGGAGGAACACAACCAGAATACAAAGATTCTGGTTTGTTTCGGTGCATTGAGGCACCTTAGCTCACTGTTTAGAAGGGGGGACCATTTAAGACAATCATTAGCCGAGGCATTAGATACCATAAATAACACAATTTCCAATGCCCATGGAGCATTGTACAACATTAGCTCGTAAAGAGATTCCTAGAGGCAATACTATTCCACTGGGTTGAGCTACAAATACGTCAAAAAACTAAAGATAACAAAAGACCAATTGTTTTCATTATTCCAGAACCCTAGCACCGGATTGGTTCCACCCACCAGTCGACTGCACATTTCCATAGAATGGTGCGTGGAACCAAATATTAAATCCAATTGGATGGATCGCTGGTACATGGTCTTCGATGAATACACTCACGGGAATAGAGACATCCCATTTTATTTCCTTAGGAAGCTGTATGCAGAATTTATCCTGGGGAAACATGTGAACTATTTTGACATTCTAAAGTTCCAGGGTGTAGGTCATGGGATGCCCCAAGATAGGGAAGGGGCTAGGAATGATCCTAACCGTGTGCGATGCCCTCCACGCACACCAAACCCCCCTCGGGTATATCCTCCAGCCAGTCCCATTCTTGATGATACACAGGAGGCCATATTCCATTTGGTAGATACATTGCTTCGACATGGGATTGTTGTCAAAGGCAATGTAGGCCAAGGGGTTGACACTGTTGTTGGAGGCAATATAGGCCAAGGGGTTGGCACTTCTGAGGTTGGCCCATCTGGTGTTGGAACATCACACATTGAGGATCCACTTACTAGGACTCCAGACCCTACCAGAGCTATAGATCGCACTGGACATGCAGAGGGTTCAAAGTGTCGTGTTATTCCACACCCTTGCACAACGTGTCGCAGCATATGCTATGGGCCTGCTTCAGATTTTCGGGGCGATGGATTACTCTGATATGTAAGTAAAATTGATTCTTTACATAGTATATTTTGTTTTATATCATAGATTTAAATTGTTTCGTAATTTATTTCTATTTAATTATCTGACAATTTACATGAACAAATATATAGCCGGTGTCCAATTACACCCCAGATTCGCATAATCCGATCGTTAATGTTGATGACCTTGATGCAGCGGTCAATGCTGCATATGATTTTGGTTCTTCACCATTAGCTGTAAGAAATTTACTTTTTAATTTGTCATGTCGTGATTTACATATTTATAGTAGAGATTGCAACATTCAATACGTATTAATTTGGATACAATATGTTTTATGCAGGGTGGGCAAGATGAGTTTGTGGAATCCCAGGAAGGTCCCTCGCATGCAGAGGTAGATTCCCAAACACAGGTAGATTACTATTGCCACCGAGCGGCCTTGTTTATGGAGGAATATGCCAATCCATTTAGGCCAATGTCAGTTATTGCACCCACTGTTGACCCACTTCTTCACCTTTCCCAGGTATATATATGTAATATAGTTTAATTTGTATGTATGCAAGTATGTCTCGTTTTCTTTGAAAAATTCATTGTCCGTCCATGTAGTACGTATATGTCTCATTTTCTTTGTATTTGCTGACATTGACATATATGTCACTTTATGTAGGAATCTATTGATCTAGAGGTGCCTGAAGATCACCCAACCGATGTTGTTGGTGACCCACCTCTGCCCCCCCAGGTACGTGTATGTCTCACTTTCTTTGAAATAGTCATTGTCTGTCCATGTCTAGTATATTTCTCATTTTCTTTGTATTTGCTGACATTGAAATATGTTACTTTATGCAAGAATCTATTGAGCTAGTGGTGCCTGAAGAGCATCCAACCAAGGTCGTTGGTGACCCACCTCTGCCCTCCCAGGTACGTGTATGTCTCGCTTTCTTTGAAAAAGTCATTGTCCGTCCATGTAGTATATTTCTCGTTTTCTTTGTATTTGCTGACATTGACATATGTTACTTTATGCAGGAATCTATTGAGCTAGTGGTTCCTGAAGAGCATCCAACCGAGGTTGTTGGTGACCCACCTTCCCCCCCCCCCCAGGTACGTGTATGTATCGCTTTCTTTGAAAAATTCATTGTCCTTCCATGTAGTATATTTCTTGTTTTCTTTGTATTTACTGACATTGACATATATGTTACTTTATGCAGGCATCTATTGAGCTAGTGGTGCCTGAAGAGCACCCAACCGAGGTTGTTGGTGACCCACCTCTGCCCCCCCAGGTACGTGTATGTCTCGCTTTCTTTGAAAAAGTCATTGTCCGTCCATGTAGTATATATGTCTCGTTTTCTTTGTATTCGCCGACATTGACATATGTTACTTTATGCAGGCATCTACTGAGCTAGTGGTGCCTGAAGAGCACCCAATTGGGGCCATTGATGACCCTCCACGCCCCCCCCACCCAAGTACATGCAGTTTCACTGCCAAGGACTTACACACGCATGGTAAGTAAAAATATTATATTTGCTTGGAATCTGAACAAATGTACATAGAGTTGTATTTATTTTTATAGCTTGGCAAACTAACTTACAAATTTTGGTTTGTGTGAAGCCTCCGCAATTGAGAATGGATCCTCCTGCGGAGCGTTGGGGAGCACCATCGAGCAGCCGAAAAAGAAAGATAGACTTCTCATTAGCCACCGACATTGGCAGTGAAAAGGGGGATAAATAGAATTAATGTATAGGGGGGGTAAATAGAATCCATGTATAGGGTGTATACATACGTGTACCGTTTTGTTTGTTAGTACACATAGATGTACAGTATGATCCACTATTTTGTATTATGGCCATGGCATGCCATTTTTTTAAAACATTATATGTACATATAATATAAAGCAATGTTCAGATTTAGCTATATGGTTGACTTGATATGGGAACATAATGTGCATTATATGCCTTGCAGATATATGCTTAACTATGTTTTTAGGTTTATGGCTTTGTGTTTGTTTGATGTTGCTGTTGCATTAAATGTTTAAAAAATTGAAAAAAACTCGTCCCAAGAAAGCCTTGAAAATTAAAAGAGATAAATTTTATGAAATGGTTAGTTACAAGGAAATAGTGTAACCAATAAATTATTAAAATAAACTCATGACCATTCTCTCAATATAACATTTAAAAATCAGCACTAAATATTGGCACCCGGAGTCAAAAGTGAGATGCAATCAATAGTGTACGTTTCAGTTGCAAATGGACAAGTTTCCATCCAAGTACATGGCTTCTTTGGAGAGCACAATAACATTTCAGGAAGCACATGATCAATGATATTTCCACACTCAATAAATCAACAAACCAAGGTGTGAGCTCAATCAACAAATCACTAAAATAAGAGCATGACCATTTTTTAAGTTAATTTGAAACGTTCTTAGAATTACATTTCCCTCTTAACTTTTAACAAAATGAAAACTTTATGAGCAAGTATGCAGTTTATTTTTAAAGCAATATTTTCATCAAGTTAGAACCATGAATTTAAAATCATTTTCGAGTTTATGTACCTTGAATGTGCACAATGTAAAAGCATTTTCGAGATTATCATGTGATAACCATGAATGTGCACAATGAAAATTTAGAGATTATGTACTTTGCACATTTAATTTCTAGAATTAACCAAGAGTTTGTAAATCCCTTGGTTAGGGTGAATATGCTTTATTATTAAAACAAGAGATTAATGCTCAATGAATTAGCCAATAAATTACCACTCACAGATCTTATGAAAAACCCTATATATTATTCCAAAAAATACCCCCAAAAGAATACCCACTTGAAGGACCCAACGACACGCAATCTTGCTGCTCCATTTGTTTTTTCGCTCCCGGACCGAAAGTCACCAAGTGTCCTTGAACGACATTTTCATGCGACTTGCAACTCGACATAAATCGGCAACCGGAGGTCATCGACGAACCGTTGACTCCGTTGGTCTCATGTCATGCGATTACCTCTAGGTAGCCCTCTCCCTCGTGTTTTCATGGCCCGGTGACTTCATTGTGCATTCATTTCGCAAACTAGGGTTTTACTCAGTTTCCTTCAATGCAATCTCGCATTGGTGGGTCAAATCCACAAAACCCTCCATCGAGCTAGTGTTGGTAGTGTTCCCACATCAGCATTTCCCATACACACTTGAATGAGCCAACGACACGCAATCTTGTTGCTCCGTTTTCTTTTTCACTCCCGGACCGAAAGTCACCAAGTGTCCTTGAACGACATTTTAATGCGACTTGCAACTCGACATAACTCGGAAACCGGAGGTCGGATCGATGAACCGTCGACTCCGTTGGTCTCGTGGCATGCGATTACCTCTAGGTAGCCCTCTACCTCGTGTTTTCATGGCCCAATGACTTCATTGTGCATTCATTTCGTAAACTAGGGTTTTGCTCAGTTTCCTTCAATGAAATCTCACATTAGTGGGTCAACTCCGCAAAACCCTCCATCAAGCCAATGTTGGTAGTGTTCCCACGTCGACATTTCCCATACACACTTGCAGGAGCCAATGGCACACAATATTGCTGCTTCATTTGTTTTTTCTCTCCTGGACCGAAAGTCACCAAGTGTCCCTGAACGACATTTCCATGCAACTTGCAACTCGACATAACTTGGCAACCGGAGGTCGGATCGACAAGCCGTCGACTCTGTTGGTCTCCTAGCATGCAATTACCTCTAGTTATCCCTCTCCCTTGTGTTTTCATGGCCCAGTGACTTCATTGTGCATTCATTTCGTAAACTAGGGTTTTGCTCAGTTTCCTTCAATGCAATCTCGCATTGGTGGGTCAACTCCGTAAAACCCTCCACCGAGCCAGTGTTGGTAGTGTTCCCACGTCGACATTTCCCATATACACTTGCAGGAGCCAACGGCATGCATAGTGTTCCTTCAATGAAAATCTCGCATTGGTTGTTTCAACAACTGCACATGGGTCTTCTTCAAGTGACTTAATCATTCGTTGTATATCAAACTCTACATATGCTACATTTGAACATGTTGCAGCATTAAGAAAACACTATGTGTCTAGAGTATAATCCAACAACCATATGCCTAAGCTACACTTACAAATTACAAACCAACTAGGGTTTCATGAACTAGACACTACATAATAAAACTAGGGTTCACAAATTGAGACATGGAACTACAAACTAGGGTTTTATGAACTCTTTATTAGGTTTAGATCATGTACCTAGGCTATGCACATACATGAAACAAAATGCCATATACCTATGCTATGCACATACATGAAACAAAAAGTCCATATACCTAGGCTATGCACATACATGAAACAAAATGAATAGGGTTGAACATGGATCACAAGTGGAAGTTCACATGCATGCATGACTTAGAAGTAGAAACACATGTACATGAATAGTTGAGGTCTGCATTTATTTTAGGAGCAGCAGTAGGTTAGTCACAAGGTTTATTGATCATTCATAATCTTAGGGTTTATTAGTTATATGTAAAAATTGGCATATATTCATAAACTTGACATACAAGAGAACTTTTGGCATATGAAGATGATGATGATGATGATGAAGAAGATGATGATGATGGAGATGTTGATCTGATGATGAAGATGATGATGATGATGGTGATGATGATGAAGATGTTGATGATGACGATGATGGTGATGAAGATGATGATGATGATGATGAAGAAGATGATGATGATGGAGATGTTGATGGGGAACCTAGAGATGACAATGATGATGATGATGGAGATGTTGATGAGGAACCTAGAGATGACTCGAGAGCATGTTATTTTTCGATTTTTATTTGGTGGTGTCTAAAGACACAGGTTGTTCTTGGTTCCTCCAATGTGCCATAGATAGTGTTTGTATCCTAGGAACACGAAAGGCTAAACATTAGTACTCTCATAAGAAAATAAAGAGGACCCAATGAAAATGCGCAAACATTATTTATAGATAACTCACCTGAGGTTGTAGGATTGTGTTTATAGTTTCCAGTATCCTATGAATAGGAAATTATGTCTGTGAATGGTATCCAACAATCACAGGTTAGTACGTTGGGAATAAACTAAAGGCTAAATAATTGAAATTGTGCTCCGGCACGCACTTTAAGGATTAAATTTAACGAACCTGACAAGCTGGCCACACTGGACAATCTAGTAACACTTGACAATGCACTCACTCGAGTAGGCCATCTGGATCATCTCTTTTGTTGATGGTGTCCATCAATATCTCATGCTCTAAATGAGGTAGCAAGTATCGTACATGTGACCTATTTTTGTTCGAAATTGTGCATAGCTTGATGTTTATACCAACTACCAGGTTGGTGAAGTGGTATACAATAGCTCCTGGTTTATAATCTGGATATACATACCCACCCTTCCTTTTCTGTTGTGCTGCTAGTGTCAAGTACTCCCTTTTTATAACCATCGAGCCAGTTGGGAATTCAATATTTTCATCATCTATAACAGGTTCGAGAATGGTTTGTTTCCCCTCTAAGTAACATGCCAACCAATAGTCAGAACCCCATTCATTATTTTTTGGGGCAACCACTGCATATATCTGACCCGTGAAAGGAAATCGAAAAAGGTTAAAAATACATAAATATTAAAAAAGGTCTTGCATGTAACATAAATAAAATTTCTTTCAATGTAAAGGCTTGTATTGATTTAGGTACTACTAATTTACTTTTTTGTACCTGCTTGTATGAGATCCGATATGTGATCATAGTCTGTAGAAATATATGTTTGATCATCTTCCAAATGGTCTATTTCATTAACCCCCTTGAAATCGGTGCCAAGTGTCACTCGATCCCATGTATCAACTATATATGTATACTCACAATCATCCCATTCATCGATGCTACAGGAACTGCAAAAGCAATCCTTCAATCTTGTCCAAATTTGTAGGGCCGAAGTGTCTGAGCTTCTAATTGAATGAAATTGTCAAGCTCCATGCACTGTGTTCAACCGATGTGTTTGGGATCGGTCCACATCTGTCACCTCCCTGAATATTCTCCTCAGTAGGTCTTTCCTTGTTGTTTGTTCTCCCATCACAGATGCACACCATTTAACTATAGATGAAGTGTCGTGAATGCGAGCACATGTAAAATTCATCTCTTCCCTTCGAAGGGAAGTTTTTATGCATGCACCAGCACCATCGTGCTCTCCTTTTCCATGACCTGTTTCAAAGTAGTTCCAGGTATGTGGCACCTTGTATTTTTTGTGCAACAAACACAACCATTGAAATACATGTGCATTCTTGAACTGTCCAGCACAACCATATGACCAAATCAAATGACAATAAAATGGTATATCCATAGCTATCACATGATCATAGAACAATTGAAAGCAATGTTGCACGTAATGGATGTCATGGGTCCGGTCGTCACTTATGTAAAAGTGAATTTCTTTCAATATCACACGTTTCTCTTCATTGCTATCTGGCCCATGTCGATAAGTGATATAGACCATTATGTTCACCTACTCTAAGTGATAGTATTGACTTTGTATTTCATTTTGTGGTTGTAGGGCGTAATTTTCCGCAAAGTCAACCACGATAGTATTGTTCCGAGAGGGAAGGTGTCCCGACATATTCTGAATTGCTCATATTGCCACTGTTCCATATCGACATGCTAAATGTACTGTTGGATCTTTTCAGCGAACTCTGAAATAAAATCACATGCTTGCACCTGGTGGAAAAAATAAACAGTGTTATAAAACAACATAAAAATATTTACATGAATATTAATATGTCAATATTTAACAATGTTATAAAACAACATAAATAATGTACACTCAGTTAAATGAACATTATTCGTGTAGATTGTCACCTGTGAAGTCACCAATTTAATCTTCTTGCTTTCTTTCCCATCACATAGTTGATATGTCTCATGTTGAAAGTTCTGCTTCTTGACAATTGCATTCCCGAATGCTTGATCTTCACTCTCATGTATGCAATCGGGCCATAATGATAGCCCACCACAATGGTTGCAAGAACCCTCTACACATTGTTTTAAGTAATGTGTCTGCCCATCTTGCCTTGGACACATTATGCTATGGATGAAATCTCTAGACGACATTGGAGGTACTGTACTTGAGCATTCTTGCACATGGTTAGGATGCAAAAAATGACGTATATGTGCAAATGTATGATAATATAGATCAAACTCTATGTGGTATCTACAACAACAAGTGCTCCGGATTCTATTGATTCTAACATACCAAGGCTTGCATTTTTCAAAAGATCTTTGCTCGAGCCTTAGCTCTACGTGGGAAACTTTAAACATCTTGAACAATTGAGTTTGTGTCATGTCAAGATAATGTTTAACTTGAGGTTTGTTGTTCATAGAACCCCTACAGCGTTTTAACACATCTTTTGTGTTAGAAGAAGGCCTAGTGTTATCGTTCCAAAAAGTGTGCACTAGTCCCTTCACTGCTTCGACCAACTTCATGTCTTTGCGGGGAAACCTACCGCTAAATGCCCATAATGTTTCCATTTGTCCCTTTACATCAAGGTTGTCTCTTCTTACTGAATATTTTTTAAGTGTCTTTGGATGTAAAGGGACAATTTCTGATGTGCATTTAAGTAAACGACGTTGTCATGTGGATCTACATACAATTGATTCAGCCAATACACGGTGAGCCACATTACAGTCTTTTGAACGAGTTTTTTTACCAATTGATGTGAATGCAGCAACAAGAGATTTAACAATGTGATTACTTGATTCAGTATTCTTCAATGTTCTTATGCCTAACTTTTTTCTAACAGTTGTCATACTTCTATATTTGATCAAAGCTAAAAACAATTGGCATTTACCGGCTTCAGATTTTGGTTCAAAATATTGTTTCATTATTTGAGAACAATGACGAAGGATAGTGCGTTTAGCCACCTTACCTTCCATGGAAGTCAATTCGCTCTCATCCACTTGTATGCGTTTAGGAGTTTTCTTTCATTTTGATGCGAGATTTCTTGTTGTTTGAAATGCTGGAGTGACATTTACATCCACTATAGGATGACAACTTCTATTAGGATATTGAACCACCTGGCATGGTTGTTGTGGAGTCTCATCAGGAACATAATGATTCAGCTCTTCACAGGGCTGTCTGCTTAATAATGTACCAAGATTTTCATCTTGGTTATAACTAGCTTGCATTAAAGTTGCAATATCTTCCTGAGCCTCTACGTCAGGTATCTGTTGAGCGGGAATGGGAAGTATTTGCTCATCCAATGAATGTCGATGATTTCTTGAATGTTCCCTCTTCTTTTCTTTTTTTTATTTTCAGCTTCTTTGGGTGTAAGCATCTTCCTCACTGACTTCCGACCTCTATTACGTAGATTCCCCATTGAAATCCACCCAAACTTGTACAAAACCTATGGATCTGTGTAATAAATGATTAAATTGCAGGTTGAATAGTACGCTCTGCGCGGGTTTAAGAACAATTATGTCTTTTGCTACAGCAAAACTGGCCCACGGCCCACAACCCAAGATTTTTTATTAAACACATATCGTATATGCAATATAACGCATGTCCGTTTTAATGCATATGCGTTATATCGCATATGCGATATGAATTCTATGCTTTTTACAAATGACCAGTTTGTATAGCGTGATCACTAAATCGCATATGCGATTTAGTGCATATTAAATATTGAAACCTCATTTAACCTTATAATGGAACCCATTCCCATGGTTAAGACCTCAAGACCTATCCTCAAAGCGCATAACCTCATAATGGAACCCATACCCAACCTAGAGGCCAAATATCCTATCTAGAAGGCATGTGTGGTGATTAAAGGACTCATTGATAGCTCATGAGCCATAAAAGCTTCATTTAGGTCCTAAGACCCTACCTTTTCTTCCATGACCATGATCAAAGTCCCAACCTTATAATGACACCCTTATCCCATTTAGAATCCATTTATAGTGCTTGTCGTAGTCTTGGACCTTGTCATTTGTCCATGAACCATAAAACATCATTTAATCCCTAGAAGATTGGATTTATCCTTGGACCATGGTAGTGTCTTCAGAACTATGTCTTGTCTGGAAATATTCATAATGGTTCCTATATGACCATGGTCAACACCTCGAGAACAATATTCATTGCATAAAATAGTCTAATGGCACATATATCCCATATTAAGGCTAAATATCCCCTTTAAAGGGCATGTGTAGTGGTTTAAGACTTGTTTCCGTTACACTTTTGTCCCATTACCATGGTTAAGACCCTGAGACCCATCCTTAGTGCATAAAACCTCATAATGACACCCATATCCCACTAAAGGCCAAATATTCCATCTATAGTGCATGTGTGTTGATTTAGAGACTCATTGTCTTTTCTTCCATGACTATGGTAAATGTCCAGAGACCCATCCTTCCCATCCAAAACCCTATAATGGCACCCTTATCCCCTTATAATACTCCCAAGATTCCATCTAGACGATCTATGGGGTGGCTCATGGCCCAACATTACATTGATTAAGCTAAAAGAGGTGTGGGGGGAGTCAAAGGAGGGAGAGGAAGGTGTAGAGGGAATCATGGGAGGGAGGGATGGGTAGGGGAGAGATATGGGGGGGATGAAGGGAGGATAAATATAAGGGGAAGGGAGGGATGGGTCTCTGGACATTGATATGAGGGGGGACTGAAGGGAGGAGAAATATAAAGGGAAGGGATTGGTGGGAGGGGAATAAATATAAGTGGGAGGGAGGGAGAGGTGGAGGGGGAGAGATATAGGGGGGATGGAAGATGGAGATATATAAGAGGAGGGATGATTGGGTGCAAGAAAGATATAGGATAATGGATGGAGGAAAGATATAGCATAATGGATGGAGGGAGGAGAGGGATGGATGGAGTGGTGGTATAGATAGAGGTATAGAGTGAGTGAGTGAGAGAGACAAATGGGGGGTGGTTAAAGAGTGAGAGGGGAAGAGTCAGAGAAAGAGAGAGAGATAGAGACAATGATGGATGGAGGGATGGTTAGAGGGTGAGAGAGTGGGATAATAAAAATGAGAGAGTAGGGATTTAGGGAAATGAAGGATGGTCAAGGATGGTTACACTGAGGGATAGAGATGAGGGATTGTGTGTGTGTGTGAGAGAGAGAGAGAGAGATCATGTATATTAAAGAAAGGAGAGAAAGATGGAGAGATGAAGGAGGAATGGAGGCTTGAAGGTGGAGAGAGGAGGTAGGGGGAGAAAGTGAGGGATGGAGTGAGTGATAGGATGGAACACATGGAGGTAGAAGGAGAGGGAGGGAGGGAGAGAGAAAGGGTTTTGGTCGGAGGGAGGGGGCAAGAGAGAAAGGGTTTTGGCGGGAGGGAGGGGAAACAAAGGAATTGTTTTAGAGGGTGTGTGGGTGTGTGTGTGAGAGAGAAAGGGTATTGGTGGGAGGCAGGGGGAAGAGAGAAACGTTTTTGGCGGGAGGGAGGGGCAACAAAGGAATTGGTTTAGAGGGTGTGTGGATGTGTGTGAGAGAGAGAAAGGGGGAAAATAGGTTATAGAGGGAGAGGGGGTGTGGTGTTCCAATACCAAGAGGTGTGTAAGTTTGTTTGAGGGTGGAGTGATGAGATTATGAAAGAGGGGGGATTTAGGCAGAGAGGGGGAGAGAGAGAGAGAGGGAGGAAAAGGGGAGAGAGGCAGAGAGATAGTGATGGAGAGAGGGTGTGTGGATGTGTGTGAGAGAGACAAAGGGGGGAAGGTTTGTTATATAGGGAGAGGGGGTGTGGTTTTTCAAGACCAATAGGTGTGTAAGTTTGTTCGAGGGGGAGTGGCCCGATAAGGAAAGAGGGGGGATTTAGACAGAGAGGGGGAGAGAGGAAGAGAGAGAAGGAATTATGGGGGGAGAGAGAAGGGGGTGGAGAGAGGAGGTAGGGGATAAAGTGAGGTATGGAGTGAGTGAGAGGATGGAACACATGGAAGTAGAAGGAGAGGGATGGAGGGGAGAAGCGATAAGGGAGAGAGCGGGAAAGGAGAGCGAGGGATGAGGGATGGTTATAGAGGTAGAGGGGTGGTGAAGGAGGGAAATAATGATGGTTACATAAAGAGGGATGGAGAGAGGGTATGTGGATGTGTTAAATAGACAAAGGGGGGAGGTTGGTTATAAAGGGAGAAAGTGTATGGTGTTCCAAGACCAATGTATATGTAATTTTTTCTTTTAAATTGACATATATCCATATACAGAGCCTACAATTGTTGTTTACCTTGTTCCGCCCATTGAGGTTGATCATGCAGAGGAAACAAGAAAGGCATCCTAACTTGGTAACCTCATCATCCTAATACCTTCTTTGGAATAGCCCTTGAACCTCCAATAATCTAACGTCATTATCCACAACCATTCACAAAGTTTAGGCTAAGCGTACTCCTTTTTCCACACTAACACTAAACCGCTTTGGAGGGGCCAATAATTACCATGATATTTTTCTTTTAGATGGGGTTTCTCCCAAATCCTATCCACTAACTTGGTAAACTATTTTTTACTCTCCTACCAAGCTACTAAAGATGAAACGCATATGCGATATGAATTGCATATGTGAAATGAATCGCATATGCGATATGAATAGCATATGCGTTATAACACATATGCGATATAGACAAGGATAAAACGCATATGCATTGTAACGCACATGTGTTATAACACATATGCGTTGTTTTAAAATTTAAATACTCGGTGGGAACAAGGCTTGGAATGATGTTCAGAAATAGCTTTGGACTACCGAACCTATTGGCCAGAACAAATAAACCAGGGCTATTGCCTGTATTTTAGAACTCTATCAATATGCTCAGTTTCAATGGCGTGTTTTGCTATGAAAAACACATTTTTTTTTTGAAAATATAGAATATTGTAGAGTACGATCTAACGATTCTGAATATGTAATTTTTTCATAAAAATGTATGTTTTATTTATTTATTATTATTTTTCTAAATGACACACGTCATTTTTCGAAAATACATACATCGATTGGTTTTTATATAACTTTTGATTGCCTTCACCATTTCCCAAGAAAACTATATGGTGCACTAGAGGATAGTGAGCTCTACAATCCTATATATAGAAATCAAGTATTTCATTAAATTTTTTCTCTAATTAAGTGTTGCACCCACACAGAACGTTTTCATTTCAAGGTTTTCTGACTTCAATAATTAATAATAAAAAATAATAATTCATGAAATTTTTTGAAAAAATAGTGTTGCACTAGGCCCATATGTCCTTTATATGTCTGCAACATTTTATCCAAAATTGACATCATATAGCTCAATAAGTGATGCACCCGCACAAACATATATGTTATGATGTGCTGAAAATTTGAAAACCCAATTTAACGGAAACTAATTTTATAATCATTTACACAATTTTTTTATAGATAAATGTTATATATTATGAAAGCTGATTCAATTACCTATCTTTTGTCTTTTTAATTCATCTTCAAATCCGTTACGGAAGTACCCCTAATTGTCACCTAAAGTCAGAGGTTCCAAGTTTTTTCAGTATTATGTGGCATCTAAAGTGTATTTAAAGGGGTCCATGATTGTGCATCAGCCCTCAATGGAAGCAAAACATATTGAGATTTATGGAAAATAATTTAGCAATTTAATACAAAATGTAAACAAGTCTTGAGTTCTAGTTAATTTCAGATGGCAACATGGACATACATTCATGACATACAATAGAAGAAACCCTCAACCATTACTAAATCATATCAATACATCTTAATACTGAAACATGGGTCATACATGATGAAATCTCTACTTTAATCTCAACATTCTACTACATATTCATATCACTAATACAAGTATATGAGAATGTGCTGCTCAAACTTTTATTCATCTCTCAAATAATATTTACACAGAAAATGGAATTAGATCTAATAACAACATGAGGAAAACAAAATTACAAAGGAAAAACATCTCTAATACACTCCAAAATATTTATCTCATAAACAATTCTTACATACAAGACAATACAACCGAATCAACAATTCTAGAGACCCTCTAAAAAAATGCTAGCCTTGATTACTAAGTTCGAATGGTCTTTTATATCCTCAAAAGGTGTAACTTATTTATTTTTGTTCCAACTGATTTCTAACAACTTTTAAGATCTATCACTTTCACTTTGTTTTTATAAGCTGTCAAAAACATCCTACTTCTCTTACTTCTTTTTACTCGACCCCTTTTTAGTTCCTTTAGGTTGAGTTTTCTTTTCTCGCATTTTTCCACTTGTTGCTACACTTAGCTTCCCACTTGAATTCCCAATTATTCTGACAACTCTTCCCTATGAATTGATGCACCATTTGAATATTTTCCTGTCCTCCTGGTGGAATAAAGGCTTGAAGACATGGATTCCCTACTGACGTTCCCTGTGTTTGAGTTGATGTTTGTCTTGATGATTGTCCTGATGATTTCCCACGACGTGGAAAAATAAGTTTGTGATATGTAGATACTGATTAACATTATTTACCTATAGGGTAATGATGTGCTTTTAGGGCCTCTAATGCTATCTTAGCATTAGTAGTTTTCTCATATGATACAGGCTTTAGTATTTTTAACATGTTCTTAAGAATGACCCAAACCTCAAACTCAGCCTTCAACCTATTAACCACATCATCTCCACTTATTTATCCTCATAGTACATCAAATTGTACTACCCCATTCCTCTTTTGCATTAGTTTGGAATTATATTCGTGTTTCTTATACATTTCCCCATTTCCATCCCATGGATGTGGAAAGCCTAATTGTATTACATAATTGAAGATACCTTTGAAGGAAACTACTCCTTTAGTGAGGGCCTTTATTTTTTCCTAAGTTCTTTTCATCAATGTTTGCTTCATGATTATTTGATTTGCCAACTTGATTAAATGATTTTTTTTTTCAATTTGTAGCTCTTCTAATTGTCTTTTTTTCCTACTATTTAAGTAGTCAACTATTTGTGCTACTTGTTCTATCATCTTACCAAGATCCTTTTCTTGTCTCTGTACTTCTTTCTGATCCATTTTGGCCATATCAAACTCATCTTGGATCACCTCACAATGGTCCCATTTATTTAGAAGATATTGTGCTATTTTTTCCCATAGTACTTTGTTGGTTCTTCTTAGCATCTCCTTTCGTTGTACATTTAGTTGTAACTTGGTGACTTGGATTTTCAAATCATCCCTTTCATTTTACAAGTCATCAATCAAGTCATATTTTTCATTTGATTCATTTTCCAACTCTACAATTATGTTGTCTCTTTGAATCAATTCAACTTCCATCTCTTTAATACTGGTATATTTATCATCTACTTGTTGAATGGCGGTATCCTCTTCCATTTCATCCATTACAGGGTCAACTACAACTTGCTTTTCAGACTCCTTTGGAATCCGCTCTGCCTCCCCTATAGGCTGAGTAATCTCTTGATTTCTACGGGATGATGGTGGAGGGATAGGCTCAACAGGCAATGAAGTCTTATGCACCTTTGAGGCAGAAATATGCAGGTCTAAATAATTTAACCTCCTCTCGTATTCTTCTGCTTGTTCTTTGTATTTCCTTATGCTTTCATATAATTTCTCTTTTTCTTCTTACATCTCTAGCAATTCATATGTTTGGACTGGATGTGCCCTAGGAAAATTCAAATGCTTCCTTAGATGTGAAATTTCATTATCTTTTTGTTGCAATAGGGATTTTGAGTGTGAAACTTCAGCTGGGTCCACTCCTAAACCTATTATTTTGCTTTCCATCTCCTTGATAGTTACTTGATTTTCTTTAACAACTACCTTTTTTGCTTTCAACAATTGTTCAAACTTCTGCATTTCCATTCTTATCCTTCTTTAAGTAGTAGAAGATTGTAATACATCTTTGCATATCATATCACTTGATTTCCTATAAAAGTCCACTTTATCTAGCTAGCAAACTTCTTGAAGTCCACTTTGTATTCATTGTCTCTCCAATCATTGAATGTGGAAGGCATTGGAAATTTGGGTTCTAAGGATACTATTATGAGATTTTCATCCATGTGGTCTTCCATAGTCATTATTATTTTCTTTGATACTCCCACTTCTCCTTTGATATCCTTGACCAAGTTTAAACTTCTTCCTCTTATGTTCACATATCTGGTTTGAAGATTTGTTTTCACAGGTACCAAACCTGTAGAGGTGAGGATTGCTACATCTGAGGCACTTTGAACTATATGGAGGGATAGTGAGTGAAAATGATTGGTTTTCTTTCCCTTCCAACTAGTGTCTTCTCCAATAGCTTAGCCAATTCTCTTGGGAGTTCATCACTCCCTTACTTTTCTACCAATTTTTTCTCTTCCTCTTCCCCTTGTTTTGTTTTGGCTATTTTAATTTGGGGTCCCTGATCAGCCCCATCAACATGTATATATGTTTCGGGCTCTTCATATCCTCTTTTTCTCCAAAATTGTGAACTTGTGGCATCTTGCTCCTTTTCACTACTCTAAATTTCTAGGACTTGCTCCCAAGTCTCCAATTTGCAATTTTCTCCCACTATGATCTGAAGACATAATTATATGGTGAATTTTTATTTGCAACCCTCAACGTGGAGATAATACAGTGTGGTTCATAAGGTCCTTTCTCTATATTTTCCATATTTAGCTTATTCAAGAACCCCTCCATATATTTTAAAGCATCCTTCCATTTTACGAAAAAGGCCCTAGGTCGTTTGGAAACAAAATTCATATGGTTAGAAAGAAATTTATGTCTGGTCTACTACATTGGAAACACTCTGTGTGTAAGGAAGGCTACTAGTTTTTATGGCTCCTCCTCAAAGCCATATATCCTCAATATGGTATAATCCTCATAAAGGAACCAATCCCCTACCCTCATATATGGACTTAATTGTAGGAGCTTCTTATTCTCTGGAAACATCCTTGGTGGCGACGCATCATGCATAAAATTATAAGTAATGGCCATTACCCTATTTGAAAAATCTTTGTAGTTAGGGTTGCGAGGCTTTCTCAAAATCATATCACTCCACTCATAGATAGACATCTAATTTCCAGCTTCATCCCTGATATTCAGGTTTAAGATTTTATAATGTTCATAGTTTTGGTAGAAGAACATGTAAAAGAGGTAGGATGGATATCTGAATTGCTCCACAACAGAGAGTTCTTCTAATTGGGTGTGTATAGCTTGCGCTATGTAGCTTCATAGGTCAAATTTTGGGGGAATAATGCCAGTGGTAGGGTTAGGAAAATCAAGAAACCTAGAATAGTGTCATCCATAGTTTTGTCATTGTCATAACCTAAAATAGTGCATATTAGTGCTATGGATTTCTTTGCATTCTTGGATAAGTTCAATGTTTTATAAGGAGAGGTAGCAATTGTAAAACCCTCCTTCAAGTGCTAAGATAGAATGTAGATCCTTTGAAGAGGTTTTAGGGCCTGATAAGACATGGTTAGGTTTTCTTCATGGAGAGGTTGCAGAGATGGGAAATCAAGGAAACATAACATCTTTTCAATGCCATCCCTAGTTATTATGCATAGTGTTTTGGAGTAATCTGTAGATAAGATGGTTCATCTACTGGGTGATTATCGGATTGATAAACATGTTATAAATTCTAGAAAATAAATTTTATGAGGACAAACGGCTCGGGCCAAATTGGTCTCCCAAAGGTGATATGGGTCTAGGCCAACAACGGCTTGGGATTGGGCTTCTTGGGTAATATTATTTAGGTTAGAAGAAATGACCACAATATCGAATATGTAAGTGTCGTGGTCATAGATATGTTCATCTTCAAAAAATATTGGTTTCAAAATCTTGACTTTGGATGAGGATTCCATTATAGGTGAAATTTGGTCGGGATTGGAAGGTAATAACAGAGGTTATGGAGCCATGGAAGGTAAAACCATTTTACAATTTATACTAAGTTGAAAACAAAAAAAGGTTTTAGTATAGTAATTTACCCAAAGGGTAAAATCTTGTTGTTGTGGTAATGCTTCCGTGTATAGGTGCTGACTAGATTTGTCTGATGGGAACAATTAGATTTTGTCTTTTTCTTGGCGAGGGTAGAATAATACCAATATTTCAATTTTCCTTGTTTAACAATTGAACCATATTTAAATTTGGACAACTGGATAAATTTCATTTGGTACATCTGGATGACATCACAAGGTGTCGGTGAACCCCACCCGACACGAGTCAGATCCTGGATAGCTTCCATGGGTTCCAGCTTGTCCTTCTTTTCTTACATGGAGGCATTACTTATCACTTTAGATCCTTAGTCGAAAACCACTTCTGGTTTACAAAGGTAGTAACAACTCGGTTGCATGGTGGCTTTGGAGAAGGATCTGAGGAGCCATTATCAATCAGAATCGTCCACACATCCCTAACTATTTTTTGACCAATGATTCCTCGGGGAATTTTAAAAAGTGTGCATCTTCCCAATGTGCTTTCATTGTCAGTCGTTGATCTATGAGCCCTGCCTTTCATATACTCGATCACTTTTCTTAACATTATTACACCTCATCGATGCACTGGGCCCCTCCGTTGTTGATCTCTTTGATATTCTCGTGATCTGATAGGCTACTCTTTAGCTTCGGAACCCTTTAGCACTGGGTCACTGCCATCAGTCTTATGTCCCCTTTATTTTGGGAACCCGATCTCTTTCCTCTTAGCTCACGGTTTCCATCATGTGGTCGTTGTGCCCCTTTCTTGATACGATTTTGAGCACCTTTGTGTTTTATGTAGCTTTAGGTTAAGGCAGAGAGAGGGAGAGTAGGGAGTGGTTAGTGGTAGGATATAGATAGATAGATAGATAGATAGATAGATAGAGAGAGAGAGAGAGAGAGAGAGAGAGAGAGAGAGAGAGAGAGAGGTGTGATTAGAGGTAGGGGAGGAAGGGGTTTGGGGCAGAGAAATATATGGAGGATTATGGGATTTAGAGAGAAGGGGATATAGAGTGGGGGTAGAGAGAGAGAGAGAGATGAGGGGGTAGTAAGTGGTAGGTTGAGGGAGATTAGGAGAGATATAGATAGAGAGAGTTGAGGGTGGTAAGTGGTAGGGGAGAGAGAGAGAGAGAGAGAGAGAGAGAGAGAGAGAGAGAGAGTTGAGGGTGGTAAGTGGTAGGGGAGAGAGAGAGAGAGAGAGAGAGAGAGAGAGAGAGACGTAGGTGGAGTGGGAGAGAGAGAGGGGGGGGCGAAGCGGATGGTTAGGGGTAGGGAGAGTAAGAGGGTAGTGAGTGTGGGTTAGGGGTAGTGAGTGTGAGATAAGAGGGGGTGTTAATGGGTTGTGGGAGAGAGAGAGAGAGAGAGAGAGAGAGTGTGTTAGTAATGGTTAGGGGGAAGAGAAGGGAGAGAGAGAGAGGGGGGGTGTTAGGTTATTAGGGAAGAAAGAGAGGGGTAGAATTTAGGGGTAGGTTTAATAGTATGGCGGAGAGAGAGTGAGAGAGGCGATTAATAATGGTTAAGATAAGGAGGGGAGAGAGAGGGAGTGGAGCGAGGGTTTAATGGTAGGGGTAGGAGGAGAGAGAGAGAGAGAGAGAGAGAGAGAGATGTGATTAGGGGTAAGCGGAGGAGGGGGTTTTGGGAAGATAAATAGATAGATATTGAGGGGTTTAATGGTTTGGGGAGGAGTAGGGTGATGATAGAGAGGGTGGGGGGAAGGGGCATAAAGTGAGGAGGGAGAAAGAGAAATGGAGAGGGAGGATATTAGAGGGAGTGAGGGACAGATGGAAATAGAAAAAAGAAAAGAGATAGGAAGGAAGGGATAAAGGGTACGGGTGGGAGTAGGGAGGGGGTGAGCAATATGGAGAGAGAGAGAGAGAGAGAGAGAGAGAGAGAGAGAGAGTTTAGGAGAATGAGAGAGGAAGCAAGGATACAAGAGAGGGGGTGAAAGGATATTAAGGGAGGGAGGGAAAGAGAGTGAGGGAGATATGGGGACAGAGTGAGAGAAAGATATATGTAGGGAGGGATATAAGGTGAGAGAGAGAGGGATGTTAGAGAGAGATAGATGGTGGGAAAGAGAGAGAGAGAGAGAGAGAGAGAGAGAGAGAGAGAGAGAGAGAGAGAGAGAGAAGGGAGGAAAGGATAGGGAGAGAGATAGAGAATTAGGGAGGGATAGATAGAGGGAAGGATGAAAGGATAGAGGGAGAGGGGGGAGAGAGAGAGAAAGAGAGAGGGGGATGGATATGTAGGGAGGGAGGGAGGGAGATAGAGGGAAAGGGAAAAGAGAAATAGTTAGGGAGGGAGGGATAAAGAGAGAGATAGAGATTTAAGAAGATTTTTTTTGGATGTAAACATAACGCGTACACATTTCTTGTAGTATAAACAAGTGTGATTTTTTTTAATCATTTCTTTCTGTAGCCATGCACCAAAACTTTTTATTGTGCTTAGTAACATGCACACATTTTTGTATAGAAAAACACATGTGCATTTTTGCATAGGAAAACACATGCATGTTTTTGTTCTATAAAAACATTGTATCTGACAGTAAATCTAACATATCTAAGCAAATTACAATCATCTTCGGATTTTTCGTCAAGGCGACCAAGAACTATCCAATTGAAGAGAACCATAGACCATAGACCATATCCATCATTCATTTGCATATACTTGAGGAGCACCAACAACAATTTCCCTCATTGATCATTGTGGTGATGGGGTATATTCACAATTTAGGAAGAAAATCAGCAATCTTGAAGATGTTCTGATTGAAGAGCGTGAAGGACAATCTTCAAAATTCATTTGCTTATAATTGAGGAATGAAAAAGACAATTTTCCTCATTGATCATTGTGGTGATGGGGTATATTCTCAATTGAGGAAGAAAATCAACAAGCTTGAATATGCTCTAATTGAATAGCACCAAAGATAGTCTTCAACATTCATTTTCTTATAAAAGACAATTTTCCTCATTGATCGCAATTGAGGAAGAAAATCAACAAGATTGAAGATGCTCTAATTGAATAGCATCAAAGAAAATCTTCAACATTCATTTGCCTATAATTGAGGAGCACAAAAGACAATTTTCCTCATTGATCATTGTGGCGATGGGGTATATTCACCATTGAGGAAGAACATCAACACGCTTGAATTTTCTCTAATTGAAGAGCATGAATTTGCTCTAATTGAAGAGCACCAAATCCAATCTTCAACATTCATTTTCGTATAATTGAGGAGCACAAAAGACAATTTTCCTTGTTGATCATTGTGGTTATGGGGTATATTCACAATCGAGGAAGAAAATCAACAAGATTGAAGATGATCTAATTGAAGAGCACCAAAGATAATATGCAACATCATTTGTTTATAATTGAGGAGCACAAAAGATAATTTTCAAAATTCATTTGCTTATAATTGAGCAGCACCAAAGACAATTTTCATTGAATTGATCATTGTGGTGATGGGGAATATATGCAATCACGTAACAAAATCAGCAAGGAAGAAAAAATCTCAAGAAATCATTGAAGAAAATAGAGAAAAGAAAATATTAGACATGATCAATTGAATGCATTCTATGGAAACTCATCCAATTCCAATTATGGATGTTGCCACAAGAAAATGGAAGCATTCACTAGAGGCACCCTCAATTTCCACAATAGTTGAGGAACAGGAACCCCATGGAACTAATCAAGAAGTAAAACGTAGGTGCTCATCGGGGGATATTTCAATTCCCACATCAAGTCAACCTCTAACTAATGAATCACCATCTCAAAATGAAGATAGTCTTTTGGTCTCTTATGTTTATAAAAGTGATGAATTTAGAGAGGCATTGCATGTAGCACTTATTGTTGAAGAAGCAGATGTTATTGAGATTGTCCAAGAGGATGCCCAATTTCCACCATCCAGCTACAAGCAAGAGAATGAAGGACAAAAAGCTCCTATTAAAATTCCATATCATCCTAGTGATGTGGTACATGGTACAACTCCAACCCCCTTACCTCCATTAGCAAGTAAACACTAAATAACTCCAAAACGTATACATGTTGATGAAAGTCTCGTTAGTTCCAATGAAGGTACATAATCTAAACACAATATTGTGTATCAAACTCGACATATACTTAATAAAAAAATTTGTTCTAAATGTGATGGAGATAAATGTAGACTATTTTTATCATTGTTAAAATCCAAGTCTATGACTTTTGTTAGGAGAAAGTTAGGGATAAAGACAATAAACAATTATAGACCAAGTTCTCATATTATTAAATCTTAGTATATTCCCTTAGCAAAATTGGTAAGAAAACTTGTTTAAACCATTACAACTTGTGGCTCATCATGTGTTGTCACAAGCAATCATAAACAAGAACATTAGTGTCCTTCATTTTCTAAAGACTACATACAAACTTGTTGATTTGAATTTCAAAACCCTCTGTAGGTATTTTGTTAAAAGAGAACATCTTCAAACAACTAGCGATATATATTTTTGAGCCATAAAATTCTTTAAGAACATTGAGCTTCAACTTCAATGCACATGCCAAACTGCCAAAACTACTCTAAGTGGTTTTCCACCAAGGAACAAATGACATCTTATAGTGTCTTTTGTCCCACTTCTTGGGTGGAAGGATTCTCTAAAAATATCAATAAAAATATGAGGGTGGCCCACATGCATTGTAGATTTCACAAACTTCATCTCCAAGATAGAACATACCATTGAATTTATTCCACAAACTTCATCATCAAGATAAAAAATACCATTGAATTTATCTGAATTCTATTGAATTTTGAACTACTTCTCCCGTCACCAAATGTTCCACGATTGCATTTGTCTTATTTAGTCTTTTCATGGCTCGCTTCTTAATATCCTTACTCAACCTTTTCTTTTGAGACAATAGTTGAAGCTTCTCCATAGCCATCTAGTATTTGTGATTCGTATGAAACAACATCAATACCACCCTCAAATTGCTAGTCTTCATTATAACTATCTATGACATATGACTTTACTTGAAAAGTTACTTTCCCATAAACCAAGGAAAGCATGAAGCCCATGGACATTTCCATAAATCCATTATGACTATGGTAACAACGTCGTGGATACCCACCCTGGCTATTGTCCTAGTTAAACCATTGTTGGAGTGAAGTAAAGAGCGGTGGCCTTGAAAGCATCCACCTCCTCCCATGTACATGAAACACTTTTTGTGTTTGAAGAAAAAAAAACTTAGTGCAACCATAACCTTTTCCTAGAAAATGATTGTATCGCTATGGAGAAAATATGGTTATGTAATTGTTTGGCTTGAAGCCGTAATCCACCTTGTATTTGAATCGTTGGTTACTTATAATGTGAAAATGAAATCGTTGGTTATAATGTGATTGAAATTCTAAATATGTTGTTTGTTAGTCAAAATATTGATTTTGTTATTAATGAAACCATACCTCTATTGAGTATCCAATAAAAAAAACTAGTTATGACTATTATAAATTGTTTGGAAAATGAATATGTTGGTTATTGGATGGATAAAACTATAATATTCTTGTTGTTGAGAATTCAAAATGTCTAGGTGTTAATGGTTTGATGCCACATAACTTTCCTACATGTCTAATTTAACTACTAGTCAAGTTTCTATTGGAACTATGGAGCTATCAATTGGTAAATGGAAATGACATGATTTAATGGAATATTGGGCCATGGAGATGCTACTGGGAATTGCTTCAGATTTTCTTAATCACACCCATGCTTCAAAATATTTTTTGTTCATCATTTTTCATTTTCTTCTAGATGATGTTTTGACTAGAGAAAATAGACCCATATCTAAATCTGGACCTTCTTTATTATGTTAAGGTTGTCTTGATGCTATTGCTGATGACTTAAAATGGGTGGTAATCACATGCATAGTTAAAATGTTGACATAAATATTAGTTAGATGACACTAACCTTACTTACTTTAAAGTAACAAAATGTTGAAGATATAAGTGGTGGGTTACCTCAATCAATTTGAACCACTATTTTAAGACAAATTTTGTTGTGAGGCCTATGGTTCTAATTCAAATAAGGTTTTAGTCCATTTGAATTATGTTGGGTTACCACATATTATTATAGTTGGTGATTGAGATAGCTTTCCTCTAGATGTTTTGGGGAAGAGGGGGGATCCCATTAGGTTTTCCCTAAAAATGTGTGTGTGTGTGTGTGAATTGACAAGGTATAATCACATGTAAGCATTGAAGTTATTATCATTACCTACGCAATTTGAAATGATTCTCTTCCATATTTATCAAAGGTGAACAGTAAAGTAAATAATCCACTCCATGTGAAGCTAATAGATTTTACCCATATATGTTAGCTTTTGGGTTTCTTTGAAAGTGTTTACACCATGATAGAGGTGGAGGTGCATGGTGCAAACTTAGCTACATGTTTGTATCTTAGACCTTTTATGTTGGTGAAATTCATAGAGTTTTCTATAGGTGATTGCTTGAACTTAGACTTTGTGCTACATGTGGAAAACTCCTTTATGAGGTGGTTATCTTATGTGGAATTAATATCTTCTACATGGTGCACATGTTGAGGAGGATGATTTCTTGCATGGGTCTTGGATATACCTTGGAGGATGAACATTGGGAATAAGGAAGGAGGGTGCTTGGCACTAGGAGTGTTGGGACCACTTGTCATGCCTTGGTAATATGATATTTTTACTTTAGGATGCTTAGATTGAGGTCACATTGTTTGGGTTTGTATGTGGAACCAAGATACATGTTGAAGAGGAGCATTAGAATATTTTATTTGAGAGCAAGGAGCCTTGTGATGAGGAGTAGTTGAAACTTGGAGCTCATGCTTAGAGATTACACCAATTGAAGAGCCTTGTCATGACATGTGTACATGTTAAAGAGAGAACACTTCACTTGGAGAAGTAATAGGTTTGGAGCCCTTGTGTCAGAGGGACCTAGGGTTTGTGAAAAACAAAAACTAGATGAAACATCCAGTTATTTACCCCATATTGTATTATATATATTCAAAGAATTCTCCTCACCCCTCTAACATTCAAATAATTCTCTGCCTCTAGTAGAACCTACAAATCGTTTCAAATTTTTTAAAGTTGATGGTTTCTTAGATGCACATAGGGATCACACCACCATTCAAAAAAGGCTTCTATGACCAACATAAGGAAACTCCTAGGCATAATAGATAGATATTATTGATTGGGATAAGGCTTATTAAAATTTGGCTTGGTTTTTTTATTAGTTATTTGGTCAAAAAACCACAAATAAGTACCAATGTATGTTTTGTATCTCTTGCATTACATGTTGCACAATGATGCAATTTTTTATTAGGGGGGATCTTATTTAAAATGAGATGGCCCACTAGTAGGCCAACTTACACAACATCAAGAGAAAATTTCAATTGGGAGCAAAAAATCCAATTGAACAACACAATTGAGATGAACGAACAATGTGTTTGGGAAAGGATGAGATGACAACAATGCCCACACCCTCATTTGGTACAGTTTTCAAAAATTTACCCTCTAATGCAAAAAATGCATTGCATGTTACCAAGCAAAACCTAGTTGCGAAAATCGTCGACATAGATGAAGGTCGGTCATTGGAATCATGGTAGAGTGGTTCCCCTAGTGGTACTCTATTGTCATGATTCCAAAAAAACTGATGGTTTTTCCATCTGAGCCTTGGTTATCGATTGACTTATGGTGAGTTTCATCTCACTTCCCAAAGCCATTCAAGGACACCTAACAAATTACAACTGGGGCATAAAAACCAATTGAAGAAACATAATTGAGTTTCGTAACCTACTACAAGTGTGTTTGGTAAATGACAAGATGAACACAATTCCCACACCCTCAGTTGGCATAATTTAAAAAAAATTACCCTCTAATGCAAAAATTGCATTTCATGTTACTAAGCAAAACCTAGTTGCAAAAATTGTCGAAATAGACAATGGTTGATCCATGGAATCATGGTAGAGTGGTGTGGTAATAAAATTTCATGACCCTAATGGAATTAATGGTTTGTCCATCCGAGCCTCGAATATTGAGTTATGAAAAGTTAAAACTCACTTCCAAAAGTCATTTAGGGACAATTGGTGAATTTCAACCAAGGGCATATAAACCAAACCAAGCAACATAATTTAGTGGCATAAATTCCTACAAGTGTGTTTGGGAAAGACCAATATGAACAATATTCCCACACCCTCAGCTAGCACAGTTTTAAAAAATTACTCTCTAATGCAAAAATCACATTGCACGTTACTAGGAAAAACCTAGTTGTGAAAATCGTTGAAATAAACAACGATTGGTCCATGGAATCATGGAAGAGTGGTGTCCCAAGTGGTAATATGATGTCACGATTCCAACCATACTGATTTTTTTTCCATCTGATCCTTGGTTATTGATTTATAGCGAGTTTCAAATTGATTCCCAAAGCCATTCAGGGACACTTAGTGAATTTCAACCAGGGGCATATAAACCAAACTAAGCAATGGAATTGAGTGTCATAACCTCCTGCAAGTTTATTTATGCAATGGTGAGATGACATGATTCCCACACCCTTTCTTGGAATAGTTTTGAAAAATTTACCTTCTAATGCAAAAATGCATTGAATGTTTCTAAGAAAAACCTAGTTGCGGAAATCATTGAAATACACAAGGGTTGTTGGAATCTATTTAATACTGAGAGGGGGGTGAATCATTATTAGTGCAGTTATGAACAATTTTTAAATTATTAATAGATTTATATGAACTTTAATTATGCATCCACCATAAATAAAACATTCATCCACATATGCACAATAACACAGAACACATAACACAAATAAATTTTTCATGGAAACCCAAACGGGAGAAAACCATGGAATGCTCTTTTATAATGAAAAGATTACAAATGAGGAAGCACCAAATTCCTATGTTATCCAACACCAACTAGAACGAGGCATTGACCCCTTGGTTTTAGAGGCACTGACCTGAAGGAAGCTACAAATCCCCGAGTTCTCCAGCACCAACTGGAAGGAGGCACCCACCCCCTACTCCTTGCCTAGTCTTGCTACCCATATATTTAAGAATAAGGTATTGCATTGTTGAAATTATGATACACGCATAATTTAGATCTTCTGTTGTTCCTTCTAATGTGCACACCTTCTATATGCTGTAATATTGATGTCACAGTTTTTCATACATTACTTCACTTCACACTCAACACTTCACTTCAAGTGACATCGCACTTCATATGTTGTATGTTGCTTCATCAACTTCGGCAGTCTGCACCAAAATCCAATGTTCCCTTCTACTGCTGCACATCTCTCTCAACTGATATTGTGCATCAACTGATAACATGTTGTTCTAATTCTGCGCATCAGTATCATATGGTACTGGTAATTGCACACCTTTCTAGATGTGTCTGTTCTATTTAGGTGCAATAGCCTTTAGACAATATGCAACCTTCTGTGCATCATATTGTTTTATTTATACTTTTCTTGCATGGATTGCATGTCCACAAGTTGGTTGTGTCTTTCCTTCTTTTTTACTTAATAGTTCATGCATCTGCCACTTGTCATGTTCTGCGCCGCTAAGGTGTCATCTCTTGTGGACCTTTGCGCATACATGGTCCTTGACTTGGTGGGACTTTCACCCTTGCAGTGTGGTCTTGCGCCCTTGATGTACCATTTCCTATGGAATTTGCGCATATGATATCTTCAACCGCTACACCCTTCTTAGTACTTGTACTCACTTCAACAATTGAAAGATTCTTCCGATTGGTGAGTCTTGCGCGCTTTCAAGATTTGCATAATTGTTTGACCATTGCTTGTTCCAAGCTGCTTGTGCACTCCTAAACCTTGTCCAATCAACTCTTTGGCTTGTTGGTGCACTACTGAATATTTTTCCATCCAATCCTTTGGCCTTCTTGCGCACTCTCAAACATTTTTCCAACCAATACTTTGGATTGCTTGTGCACTGGATGGAATTGAGACCTGTTCATGTATCACATGTACTGGATGTATTCCTTATGTACTTCTTAAAACTAGATAAGCTTGATGTACCTCTAGATCTACTTCTTAGAATGGAATCCATGTATCACTCTTCATTTTTCTTGCGTATATACTTCTTCAAAGTATCTTTCCTGTAGTTCTTTAAACTGGAACATAAATATACTTCTTCAAAGCGGCCTTCATATACTTCTTCAAACTGACACAAGAATACAAATTCCTCTTTGACATCAGTTGACATCAATGACAACCAAAGTTCAACAATACCCCCATTTGGAATTGATGTCAAAAACTTATGAAGTTGTGCATAATTGTCTCCTGAAGTTATGCGCTTCATATGTGCTTGTCACAGTACTCCCACTGTATTCTTTTCCAGTTCGAACCATTGACATCTACGCATTCTGTTGTCAATGATTTTTCTACTTTTTGTTACTTCTGCATAGATCACATGCTTCATGATCATTCTCATTGATTTTTTGCATGCTTCATGATCAACTTCATTCTCTTTAATGATCAGCTTCATGCTCTTTCTCCATTGCATTGCTACATGCTTCATGATCAGCTTCATGCACTTTCTCCACTACACTACTGCATGCTTCATGATCAGCTTCATGCACTTTCTACCCCTTTGACATCAATGGAAAAGAGGTTCCATCACTGCTCAATCATTGGTTCTCCTTTATTCTATTTTGCACTGGGATTCATTCATCTATTTACTGGGATAAATCCCCCTATCTTCATGGCCATCTTAGATACGCTCTCCCTGTACAATTGCATCTTCCTTCTTAACTTGATATTCTATTGCCGTCACAATAATTCATCTTTCCTTGCACAAATATTCATGCAATATTCCTGTTGTTCCAACTGTGCAGTACCAAGTCCCATTTGCATTTATTCCTTCTTGTCTAGGTTCTCATTATGTTTCGGATTGAGGATCATGCCCAATTTTTCCCTGAGATAATCAAACGTGTTTCATGGGAGATGTTTTGTAAATATATCCACAATATGTTCTTTGGTATCAACATATTCTAGCTTGACAATATTTTCGGTAACCTGATCTCTCACAAAGTGATACTTGATGGGAATATGTTTGGTTTTGCAGTGCATGACAGGATTCTTGGATATACTTACTGTGCTTGTATTGCCACATAAAATTTGTATTGGTTGGTCAATATTTACTTGCAGATCCTTTAAAGTTTGTTTCATCCGTAGTACCTGTGTGCAACAAGAATTCATTGCAATATATTTTTCTTTTTCCATAGATAGTGCAACTGATGGTTTTTTTTGCTGATCCAAGATATAAGACAATTTCCTAATAAAAATGCATCTCCACTAGTACTTCTTCTATCATCTACACTACCTTCCTAGTTTGCAACAGTGTATGCCACAAAGATTATATATTTACTTCGTGGATACCACAAACCAAATTTTATGGCCCCTTTCAAATACCTGAAAATTCTCCTAACAACTTGAACATGTGTTTCCTTAGGTGCTTCCTGAAATATCGCAACAAGTCCAACCGCTTGCATGATATCTAGCCTTGAGGCAGTTACATATAATAGGCTACCAATCATTAATATATATAGTCTTTTATCTATTTCCTCAACTTCATCCTCTTTACTTAACTTGCACCCAGTGACCATGGGTGTACAAACTGATTTGCAGTATTCCATGTTAAATTTGTTTAGCATCTCTTTCACATACTTAGATTGAGAGATGAAAATGCCATCATCCGATAAATATATCTGCATTCCAAGGAAAAAGGATAATTCCCCAACCATAGACATTTCGAATTCCTTCTGCATATCCTTAGAAAATTGTTGACTCATTTTGTCATCATTACTTCCAAAAATAATGTCATCAACATATACTTCAATAACTATCATTTTTCATTCTCAATTTTTATATAAAGATTGGTGTCTACACTTCCCCTTCTGAAACCTTGTTTCTGTAGATATTTGTCCAATCTTGAATACTAGGCCTTGGGAGCATATTTGAGTCCATACAATTCTTTCTTTAATTTGCAGACATAATCCTTGTTATCTGAAAGTGAGAATCCATTTGGTTGTTTAATGTATACTTATTCTTTAATATCTCCATTTAGGAATGTTGATTTCACATCCATTTGGTATACTTTGACATTTTTAGCATAGGCATAGGCCAAGAATAGTTTGATTTCTTCCATTCGTGCAACATGAGCAAATGTTTCCTCAAATTATATTCCCTCAATTTGTGCATAACCTTAGCACACCAATCTTTCCTTGTTTTTGACAACTTGTCCTTCTTCGTTTATTTTTTTCTGAATACCCATTTTGTGCCAATAACATTCTTATTCTTGGGTCTTGGAACAAGCTCCCAGGTCTCATTCTTTTCATGTTTATCTAATTCTTCATTCATGGCTTTCACCCAATATTCATATATTATGGCCTCTTGAAATCCTTCTGGTTCTATTTAGGATAACAATGAAAAATTAACTTCTTCGGTTGAATCTCTTAGGATTTTTTTGGTTCTTACCCCAACACTTTTATCTTCGATAATAAAATATTCTAAATGATTCTTTTGAACATACCTTGAGGGATCCTTTGTATCCTATCTTTCGTCTTCTAATTCGCGTTGATATATCACCTCCTGTGGTTCTTCTGCTTCTTTATTTTCTGACAGTTTCTCATATGACTATTCAATCATAGGAGGATCATTATAATATTCTATTCTCCCGTGTGTAAACACTTCACCAACTTTCAAGTTTGGGATTTCCACTATCTTTATGATTCATAGACTATAACACTTGTAAGCTTTGCTTCTAGTGGCATAACCAAGGAAAATTCCTTCATCTGATTTGGAGTCAAACTTTCCAAGGTTTTCATCGTTCCTTTTGATGTAGATGGTATTCCAAATACCCTAAAATGCTTAACTGTAGATGGTATTCCTTTCCAGAGTTCATAAGGTGTTGAACAATTGTTTGTCCTAATTTGACATTTGTTAAGAATGTGGACAGTTGTATGAATTTCCTGAGTCCAAAACATATCTGATAAATTTGGTTCCTTCAACATTGTTCTGGCCATTTCCTACACATTTCTGTTTTTTCTTTCTACCACTCCATTTTGTTGTGGAGTTCTGGCTACTAAGAATTGTCTTTTGACTCCATGTTTTTCACAAAAAATGTCAAATTTGTTTGAAGTGTATTCTCCTCCATTATCATATCTCAAACAGTTTCCCCTTAATTATGTTTCATTTTCAACCACTTCTTTAAAAGCATTGAAAAATGCAAGTGTTTCTAATTTTTATCTGGGAAATAATACACACGTCATTCTAGTGTAATCATCAATGAAAAGAATAAAATAAGACTCACCATTTAACCCTTTGGTTCTCATTGGACCGCAAATATATGAATGTACCATTTCCAAAGGTTTTGATGTAGTGTACTCTTTTGTCTTAAATGTAACCCTTTCTTGCTTTCCGTGCACACAGTGTTTGTAGAATGAATTTGATGGTTTAATGATCCTTGGAATGTCCCTTACAACTTTTTTCCTTCTAATTCTGACCAAATTGTGAAATTTGATGTGTCCCAATATTCTATGCTAGAGCCAACTTTCATTTGTCTATCCCATGTAGCACTTCTCTTCCTTTTCATCATCCAGAATATAGACATTGTTAGGGGTTCTGGAGGTTGTTTCTACTACTCTTCCTGTATCCTTGTTTCCGATTTTGCATTTCTCTGAGTTAAAAGTGAGTGTGTTCCCTTGATCGCACATTTGGATGACACTTAGAATATTTTGTTTCATGTTTTCGACTAGTAAGACATTTTCTGTATTGGTCCTTTTGTTTCCCAAACTTGCCAAGCCTTTTCTTAATACTTTGGCAGAGCCATTGTCCCCAAAGTAGACACTACCTCCCTTTTCTTCCCTGCACTTTAGAAAAGTATTTTTGTCTCCTGTCATATGCTTAGAAAAACCACTGTCTATGCACCATTGCCCTTTTTTTATTTTCTGCATGTAAATCTAGGTTGCATGCTTCCTGATAGACTTAATCCTTCTGATCTTCAACAGATTCTATTGGCTGCACAGGTGGCAAATGATTTTCATAGATTTGAATATCATGACCATGATTGTGACATTTACAACATTAATTATCTAAGTTCAATATACTTAAGGGATTGGGGTATTCTTTTGAGGTCTCAGCTATTTTCCCGAGGATTTTCTGTTTGGGATTCATCCGATTACAAAAACCACTCCTCCTAGCGTATATACACAAGTGTATGAGCTCTGCAATTTATTTATTTATGACCAAATTTTTGATAGTAGTAATATTTGCCCAAAAAGATATTTTGATACCTGATTGGATGAACTCTCCTGAATTGCGCAGGTTCAATATTCATATGAATTGGCTTCATGTGCTCTTCTTCAACCTTTTGATTGTTCTTTGAAAACAGATTTTTGAGTGCATCTACGTAGCACTTTGCAAAGTTGAATATTCATTGGTGTTGTTTCTAAATTTTTATCCATGTTCCAATTGTTTTCTTACCTTTTGTAGTTATTCTCTTGGAGAAGTGATTTTAGCTTCTAGTTTCTCACACTTTTCTTCCCTTAATTTCAAATACCTGGTATTTGCTTCTAATCTTAGAATTGATTCCTGCAGGTTTTTTCTTCTCTTCCTTGACTTCTTGAGTTCATCCAGAGCACTGATCAGTTCTCCTTCAAAGTCTACTTCATCCATCTCTTCATATTTTTTATCCATGTTTGTTGAATCCTCTTTATCCAGAAATAGTTTTTCTTGCATGTTCAATTATGCGTAGGGATATATCTTCCAGATGTTAATATGTCACTGAAGACACCTGCTCTGATACCAATTGTTGGAATCTATTTAATACTGAGAGGGGGGGTGAATCCATATTAGTGCATCTATGAACAATTTTTAACTTCTTAATAGATTGATATGAACTTTAATTATGCATCCACCATAAATAAATCATTCATTCACATATGCGCAATAACACAAAACATAGAACACACAGAATTTTTACGTGGAAATCCAAATGGGAGAAAACCATAGAATGCTCTTTTATAATGAAAATATTACATTAGAGAAAGCACAAAATTCCTAATTTCTCCAGCACCAAGTGGAAGGAGGCATCGACCCCCTGGTTTGATAGGAACTGACCTGAAGGAAGCTACAACTCCCCGAGTTCTCCATCACCAACTGGAAGGAGGCACCGACTTCCTACTCTTTGCCTCGTCTTCTCGCCCAGATACATAATAATAAGGTATTGTGTTGATGGAATTCTGATGCGTGCATACTTTAGATCTTCGATTGTTTCTTCTAATGTGCGCACCTTTTGTATGATGTAATATTGCTATCATAGTGTTGCATACATTACTTCACTTCACTTCAACTGGCATCGCACTTCATATGATGTTTTCTGCTTCATCAACTTTTGCAGTCTACGTCAAGATTCAATGTTCCTTTCTACTACTGTGCATATACTCTCTCAACTTATACTACGCATCAAATGATAACCTGTTGTTCTGATTCTTCGCATCAATATCATATTGTACTGCACAACTTCTTAGATGCGTTTGTTCTATTTAGGTGCAATACCCTTTAGACAATTGTGACCTTCTGTGTATCATATGATTCATCCTTCTTGTTTAATGCACTTGTCTCACATCATCCTCATCATGAAACACATTATTCACTATGTTGCAACTCTGTATTTGTGCATCTGATGGTTTGCCTTACTTCCCACACATCAACTCATTCTGAGTGCATAAGATAAATTTCTTCACTTCGCGGATCACAAGATATACTTCAAATCTTTCTTTGTGCTTCTGTCTTAGATCATATGTGGCTATCTACGTGTTTTCTACGATACTGTCATTCGGTCCTCACGCACTTCCTCATATTCTATAGTTTTTTTCCTTTTTTTCTTTGCGCAACTGTCACAGATGTAGAACATCATTATGCACACGTCAACTATTCCATTCCTCTACTTGTGTGTTCTCATCTCTCTGCTAGATCATGTTTTTCTAATTCCATGAGCCCTTGATGCCCTGAGCATTAGAAGATTGATAAATCATGTATCTTCCATCTTTCCACTTACAATATCTTCAACCTTGATCTCAAGCTCACTTCAAATCTCCAACTTGATTCTTATTTATACTAGTCCTGTGCAGATTGTATGTCCACAATTTGGTTGTGGCTTTCCTTCTTCTTTGCTTCACGGTTCATGCTTCTGCCACTTGTCATGTTATGCACTGCTAAGGTTTCATTTGATCTTGTGGACCTCTATGCATACATGGTCCTTGACTTGGTGGGACTTTCACCCTTGCAGTGTGGTCTTGCGCCCTTGATGTACCATTGCCTAGGGAATTTGTGCATATTATATCTTCAACCGATACACCCTTATTGGTACTTTTGTGCACTTCAACAACTGAAATATTCTTCTGATTGGTGAGTCTTGTGCTCTTTCGATATTTGTATAATTGTTCAACCATCGCTTTTTCTAAGCTTCTTTCACACTCTCGAACCTTGTCCAATCAACTCATTGGCTTGATGGAGCACTCCCGAATATTTTTCCATCCAATCCTTTGGCTTGCTTGCGCACTCCCAATTTTTTTTCCAACCAATCCTTTGGCTTGCTTTCACAATCCCGAACATTTTTCCAACCAATCCTTTGGATTTTACCTTGAAGGACTATGACTAGGTGGACTTGAGACTTACTCATGTATCACAAGTACTGGATGTATTCCTTATGTACTTATTCAAACTAGATAATCTTGATGTACCTTTGGATATACTTCTGTAGACTGGACTCCATGTATCACTCTTCATTTTGTTTGTGCATATACTTCTTCAAAGTATATTTCATGTACTTCTTTAAACTGACATAGAAATATACTTCTTCAAAGTGGCCTTCATATTCTTCTTGAAAATGACACAGGAATATTGATTCCTCTTTGACATCAGTTGGCATCAATGACACAAATTGAATCAATTGACATCAATGACAACCAAAGTTCAACAAGGGTCAATTCTTAAAATCATGGTAGATTGGTGTCCCTAGTGGTACTCCAATGTCACAATTCCAACAAAACTAATAATTTTTCCATCTTAGCCTCAGTTATAGAGTTATGGTGAGTTTCCCTCTAATGCAAAAATTGCACATGATGTTATCGGTATTATCTTGTAAATTTATATACATTGGAAGTTGTCGATGATATTTTGATGGATAATTAATAAATATGATGAAATTACTACTTTAGATGAATTTTTTCCATTTGTTTCAAATTTATTCATAAATGTTATGCAATTAATTTCAATAGTGATATCTACTTAATTTGTATGTTTCATTATGTTATTTGAGAACTATAAAATATATTAAATAGGAGAAATATTGAAATAATTATAATTATAATAATATGATATAATAATTATATTGCTGCAAAATTGGATGCAAATGTAGGTGATAAATAGGAATTCCAATGTGTTTCTAATGAGGAAGCAAAACTAGGAGCTAAAATGGAAGCCAAATCTGTCACAAATCTAGAAGTAACATTGGACGTAAACCTTGGTGCTAATTTGGAATCCAATTTTGGTGCTATTGTGGAAGCAAAACTAGAAGACAAATTAGAAGCAAAACTAGAGGCCAACAAAGAAGAAAAACTAGACGATAAATGGGAAGCTAAATGTGGCATTCATGCGGAATAAAAATAAGAAGAAACCCAAGGAGCTAAACGGGAAGTAAATTGTGGCACTTTTGTGGAATAAAAAATGGATGCTAAACTGGGAGATAAAGTGGTTTGCAAACATGGCTCCATTATGGAATCCAAACATGGTGTTAACATGGATGACAACAGAAATGTGAAACTAGGCGTTAAAAAGGATGCAACACTTGATGCTAATGAAGAATCCAAACATGGTGCTAATTTGGTAGCAAACATGGTTGAAAAACTGGATGTTAATGTTGATGCAAAACATGCCGCTAAATAGGAAGCAAAACTTTGATGTGACATTGGAAGCATAACTTGGCGCCACTGTGGAAGCAAAACATGGTGCAAAATGGGAAACAAAACAAGGTTCTAATGTGGTACCACAAATGAATGTAATACTGGACACTAGTATGGACGCAAACATTGTGCCAATGTGAAAACAAACATAGATTCCAAATGAGATGCTAACTTGGCACTATTCTAGATGATACTTGGACACAATTGGGAAAAGTGAATACTAAAGAGGAAGCTAAATGAGATGTTAAATCTGGAACTATACTGGAAGCTAAATGGGATGCTAAACCTGGCACTATTATGGAAGAAAATGGTACGCTAATCTAGACGATAAGTTGGACACTAATTTGGATGTTAAATTGGATGCTAAATGGGACTATATTTGGGATGTTAAATGGGACACTAAATGGGACGAAGTTTTAGTTTCTTTAAAAATTATCCATGATGCGCCAAGTTTATTGTCTACTTGGGACACTCAATGGGGAAAAAATACACTAAAAAGGGATGCTAAATGGGACAATAATTGTATGTTTTGTTGTAGTGTCCCAAAAGTGTTTCTTACATTGGAAAAGATGTTCGATCTTCAAGAAACGTTTAGAAGACCAGTGAATGTTAATACCAATAGTTCCTCCATGCAGTATGATATGGTTAATTTGGGCACTGAAGAGGAACCTAAAAATGTGAATTTAGGATCATGTTGTTCTCAGAAGGAAAGACATAACTTCATTAAACTGTTCAAATAATATAAATATATTTTTACGTGGACATATGATGATCTGAAAATGTATAATTCTTGAATTATTCAACAGGTCATTCCTTTGAAGATAGGCATTAATCCTTTCCAATAGAAAATTAGAAAAGTACATCCAATCCATGATCCTTTGATACAGAAGGAATCAAAGAAATTATTGGATGCAAATATCACTTTTAAAGTCGAACATTCAGAATGGGTTGCAAACCTAGTAATAGTTAGAAAAAATTTAGGGGAGATAAGGCCATGTGTGGATTTCAAGAATATGAACAAAGCCTCTAACAAGCACAATTACCCTGTTCCACCAATGGAGAAGATATTACAACTCATTTTTAGATCATAAATTCTCTCTTTATTTAACAAGTTTTCATGTTACAATCGGGTCCTAGAGGTATAAAATGATTAAATGAAAGCCACTTTTCAGACTAAGTGGAGTACCGTTGCCTACCGATGAATGCCTTTTAGTTTGGTGAATGCAAGAGTCACATTTTAGTGGGCCATGGACATGAGATTTAGAGGACTTATTGGCCACATTGTAGTAGTTTACCTTGACGACATCACGATATATTTTCAAAAATAATATATGATCTTTTTTATCACCCAAAGCATATTTTTGAGAGGTGCATAAAATATGGAATATTTTTAAATCCAAAGAAGAGAATCTTAATTTTAAAGGAAAAATTACTAGGGCACATCATTTCAAAATAAGGGGTATATGTGGATCTTGAATGAATACAATCTATCGCACAAATTCCCATGCCAAGAAGTAAGAAATAAATGCAATCTTTTCTAGGAAAGATTAATTTTGTTCATAGGTTTATGTAAGACTTCGCTGGAATTGGAAAACCCCTAAAAAAATGATTAAGAAATATGATGCATATTTTAGATGGACTGTTGTAGAGAAATAATCAATTGAGAAAATCAAGATAGTCCATATTTAACTAATATTTCATTATACTTTCATGTTTGACCATTCCCTTGCTGTAGTGCTCACTCAAAAGGGGGATAAAGGCGATGAATGTCCTATATCATTCACAAGAACTGAGTTTTGATGGAATAAAATCATATACCCAACCAATGATAAGCATTTGTTTTTTTCATGGAATTCAAATAGTTCATACCCTACATTCCTAAAAATCACACCAAAGTGATTATTTGACATCCAATAGTAAGGTCTCAAAAATAGCTAGGAGAAAAGAGAGGAAATTTGGTCACTCCCATGTAGGAGTATGATCTTGAGTTTAATAGTCAAAGGACAAGGCTTGTGAAAGTTATTCAGTAAATCCTCTAATCTAGTGGAAGAAACAAATAAGGCCGAGAAAATGAAATATCGCTCTATATGCAGGACATCCAGTATGTCCTTGGTGTTACAAACTCTTGACATCATGATCTTCAACGATATATCCAACATGGTGATTCCCTAAACACATGAATACAAAACAAAGGAGAGCTCTGAGGCTCAAATTTGCTTAGTATCAATTGATGAATGGCATCTTCTTTCAGAGAAACTATGATGGTGTGTTACTGAGATCCCTTAAAAAGGTTGACACAAATAGGGTTTTGATATAATTACATGATGTTCATGCTGGTAGACACTATGTGGGTGAGACCACAACATACAAAATTCTGAAAGTTGGTTACTATTGGCCTACTCTGTTCAAATATACACATTCGTATGTGAGGTGATGTATCACCTATCATAAGAGTGTTGGGAGAGAGAGATATGATACCTTCCATTCCACTTCATCTCCTTATTGTTGAAGAACCGTTCAATCAATGGGGATTAGATCGTATCATTGGATAAATAAATGCTACTTCGTCAAATAAACATAAGTACATCCTAACCACTATATATTAATATAGTTAATGATGTCACAAGGAGTCCTAGGATTTATGCTACCTTAGAGGATTGACGAGCAAATAATTAGTCATCCATGGTGGGGCTTGAAGGTAAAATATCTAAGAGATCTATTGATGTTTTCATTGATCCTAGTTTTACTCAGAGTTACATTTCTCCCAAGGCTATTGAAACATGCATGTTAAATAAAAGTAAACACAAGAATGCATGGTTAGTCCAACTAGCTAACATAACTAAAAGAAAAATAATGGAACTGATAGAAGGATGTTAGTTAGAAATGAATGGGTTGTCTATTGTAGCAGACCTTAATATTTTATCCTTAGGATCCTATGATGTATTAATAGGAATGGAATAGTTAGAAGCACATAAAGTATTGTTGGACTATTTTAACAAGACCTTTACTTGTATAGATGAGGATGGAAATTCTAGAACTATAGAAGGTACCCCTAAGGTTGTCTCTATATGACAAATTTCATCCTTACATCCAAAGAAGTGTGCCAAGAAAGGGTGAAAAATTTATGCAATTCATGTATTAGATTCAGTATAGGATAGTAAACCAAAAATTCAAGAATTTTCAGTACTTCAAGAGTTCATGGATGTATTTCTAGAACAAATACTAGGTTTAACTCTTTAAAGAGATATTGATGTTAACGTAGATCTTATGCACGAATCTATACCGGTCTCTATATCACCATGTAGAATGAGTAATACAGAGTTGATAGAGATGAAAATATAGTTATAGGAACTATTGGATAAGAAGTACATTAGACCCAGTGTATCTCCTTGGGGAGCATTAGTAAAGATGGAATCTTAAAACTATGCATAGATTATACATAGTTAAATAAGGTCTTGCATGGTATGGATGGGTATTCTATACCATGGGTACCATTATGAGGTCATGCATGGTATGAATGAGTCTTAATATTACATTAACCATGGACAAGAGATGAAAATAAGGCCCTATATTGTGAAAATCCTCATAGCAGATCTAAGAGCTGATGTATACCTCACAATGAAAGAATTTAGGAATAAGATTAAGAGTGGTCAATGCAGTAAAATGAGCAATAGAATAATAATACAGTAGAACTCGGATAGAAGCAAAATAACTTCACACACACTAATTCATTAATCACAATATGGACAAATAAGTAGTACAATGCACGAGGATTTGAATGCCAAGGTGGCAATTTGAATTAGCCTTCATGGAGTGATCAAAATATCACTGGAGTGTCATCAAAGCACAACTAGAAGTCTATCTCATCATCGACAGAGTCATCAATGCACAAGTAACTGTCAACCATCAGTCAAACTGAGTCTAACTGAGTGTGGTAGGTGTAACTGAGTGTAACTGGCACATGGAGACACTAACTGAATGAAGGAGGCTTACTGGAGGGCGCATGAGGAGCTAACTGGAGTTAGAATGGACATTCTAGTCTCATCGGAGGTCCATCGGAGTGACACAGTCAGTTGAGAGTCAGTCTTTCCTTAAATCAAGGAGAGAACTAAAGGTAACTGAAGTGCAACTAAGTGGTAGGTGAGAGAGGACGAGTGGCTTCCTAAAATCAAGGAAGAAGGGCGCACTAATCTCTAGGAGGGCTAAGACTGATCCATGAGAAGCTCCCGGGGCTAGCTAGTTGAGGGCTAAGTGTTGGGACTGATGACTGGGATGCATGCATGCATGCAGAAATGCATGCAAGACTAAAAATGCAAATGATGAATATGCTGGTAGGACTAGGATGGAGTATACGAATATCCTAACACCCCCCCTTAATCCATTTTGGGCCCTGGTAACTGAGACCAAAGGTCACCAAATACAATGAATAATAACAGTCAATAAACCGAGGATATGGGGAAAACCTCATGGGAAAAATACCCCCCCTCAAAATAGACTATAAGGCACACACAAAAATAAATGCTCCAAACTTAAGCAGGTGTGATGCTTGGTCATATGTCTGGAGGTATCTTCTTCTTGGGAAGAAGTGGTCCATGCTCAAAAAGCATGTGCTTGTACTTGCTCTTCAGATTGAATGTGATGAGAACAAATCCAAAAGTATGAGGATGATCCTTGAACCTGTGATTCGAATTAGCTGAGGTAGGATCAAATCTATGAATATGCAGATAGTCTTTTGTTTTCTCCTTTGAACCATCATGGGTGAGATTATGCCCAAAAGAACCATAAAATATCAGTGATTGCTTGAAATCCAAATCAGATCCAAGGCTTGAATCATGGTTGCTTAAGATCTCCTTTGAACCATTTGAGGTGAGATCTAAACCAGTAAATGCATGAGAAATTGTCCCAAGCGAATGGAAATGGCCATCATCTTCAATAACCTTCTAAGATCATGAAATAATGATCTTACAGTAGTAAATAAGAGGTGAGTGATCAAGGAGAGCGAATGCATTACCTCCAATGGCTGATTTGACCTCCGAAACATTCATGAGATCATGATGCAAACCAACAGACTCTGGTGCAAGAGAGGATTTAGGAACCTATGCAATATCTAGAGTGTGAGCTGGCATAGAATTCGAAATAGAAGGAATTTGGAGCATGAGTGTAGAATCTTCAAGTCCTTCTTCTTTTTGGACAACTTCAATATGAGATATGAGATATTCATGATCAATGAGATCATCAAGGAGGGCGAATGCATCATTGGGCTTGCTCTCGAAAGGGTTTGGACCAATCCCTTCATTCTGCTTGCCAAATATTTCATCCAGTTGGGCCCATATCTGTTTTGCAGATTCAGCAGAATCAATGAAGTGGGGTCTCATGCATCGAGACATAGCAAACATCATTGTTGCATAGAAACTGTCACCTTTATTTAACCAGTCAATCTCTTCTTCAGAGGATTCAAACTCTCTTTCAAAACAATAATCAAAGAGATCATGGCTCTTCAAATATGCTAACATTTTTTGTTTCCATTCATCATATTTGAATGGAGAAAGAGGATGAATTTCTTCTGAATACATGGAAGCTGTAGAAGACCTGCAAAAACAATAGAAAAGTCTGCAACTGCTACTGCTGCAAAAAATGCAGAAACTGTTGCAACTACTGCACTCGAAATCTGGATAATAACCTGCAAAAAACTCTCAGGAATGGAGATAAACAATACTCTCAACATGCTCTGATACCATGTGAAAATCCTCACAGCAGATCTAAGAGCTGATGTATACCTCACAATGAAAGAATTTAGGAATAAGATTAAGAGTGGTCAATGCAGTAAAATGAGGAACAGAATAATAATACAGTAGAACTCGGATAGAAGCAAAATAACTTCACACACACTAATTCATTAATCAAAATATGGACAAATAAGTAGTACAATGCACGAGGATTCGAATTCCAAGGTGGAAATTCGAATTATCCTTCATGGAGTGATCAAAAGATCATTGGAGTGTCATCAAAGCACAACTAGAAGTCTATCTCATCATCGACAGAGTCATCAATGCACAAGTAACTGTCAACCATCAGTCAAACTGAGTCTAACTGAGTGTGGTAGGTGTAACTGAGTGTAACTGGCACATGGAGACACTAACTGAATGAAGGAGGCTTACTGGAGGGCGCATGAGGAGCTAACTGGAGTCAGAATGGGTAGTCTAGTCTCATCGGAGGTCCATCGGAGTGATACAGTCAGTTGAGATTCAGTCTTTCCTTAAATCAAGGAGAGAACTAAAGGTAACTAAAGTGCAACTGAGTGGTAGGTGAGAGAGGACGAGTGGCTTCCTAAAATCAAGGAAGAAGGGTTCAGTAAGATCTAGGAGGGCTAAGACTGATCTATGAGAAGCTCCCGAGGCTAACTAGTTGAGGGCTAGGTGCTGGGACTGATGATTGGGATGCATGCATGCATGCAGAAATGCATGCAAGACTAAAAATGCAAATGATGAATATGCTGGTAGGACTAAGATGGAGTATAGGAATATCCTAACACCCCCTCTTAATCCATCCTGGGCCCTGGTAATTGAGACCAAAGGTCACCCAATACAATTAATAATAACAGTCAATAAACCGAGGAAATGGGGAAAACCTAATGGGAAAAATACCCCCCCTCAAAATAGACTGTAAGGCACACACAAAAATTAATGCTCCAAACTCAAGCAGGTGTGATGCTTGGTCATATGTCTGGAGGTATCTTCTTCTTGGGAAGAAGTGGTTCATGCTAAAAAATCATGTGCTTGTACTTGCTCTTCAGATTGAATGTGATGATAACAAATCCAAAAGTATGAGGATGATCCTTGAACTTGTGATTCGAATTAGCTGAGGTAGGATCAAATCTATGAATATGCAGATAGTCTTTTGTTTTCTCCTTTGAACCATCATGGGTGAGATTATGCCCAAAAAAACCATAAAATATCAGTGACTGCTTGAAATCCAAATCAGATCCAAGGCTTGAATCATGGTTGCTTAAGATCTCCTTTGAACCATTTGAGGTGAGATCTAAACCTGTAAATGCATGAGAAATTATCCCAAGCGAATGGCAATGGCCATCATCTTCAATAACCTTCTGAGAGCATGAAATAATGATCTTACAGTAGTAAATAAGAGGTGAGTGATCAAGGAGAGCAAATTCATTACCTCCAATGGTTGATTTGACCTCCGAAACATTCATGAGACTTTAATCATGATGCAAACCAATAGACTTTGGTGAAAGAGAGGATTTAGGAACCTTTGCAATATCTAGAGTGTGAGCTGGCACAGAATTCGAAATAGAAGGAATTTGGAACATGAGTGTAGAATCTGCAAGTTCTTCTTCTTTTTGGACAACTTCAATATGAGATATGAGATATTCATGATCAATGAGATCATCAAGGAGGGCGAATGCATCAATGGGATTGCTCTTGAAAGGGTTTGGACCAATCCCTTCATTCTGCTTGCCAAATATTTCATCCAGTTGTGCCCATAGCTCTTTTGGAGATTCAGCAGAATCAATGAAGTGGGGTCTCATGCATCAGGACATAGCAAACATCATTGTTGCATAGACATTGTCACCTTTATTTAACCAGTCAATCTCTTCTTCAGAGGACTCGAACTCTCTTTCAAAACAATAATCAAAGAGATCATGGCTCTTCAAATATGCTAACATTTTTGGTTTCCATTCATCATATTTGAATGGAGAAAGAGGATGAATTTCTTCTGAACACATGGAAGCTGTAGAAAACCTGCAAAAACAATAGAAAAGTCTGCAACTGCTACCGCTGCAAAAAATGTAGAAACCGCTGCACTCAAAATTTGGATAATAACCTGCAAAAAACTCTCAGGAATGGAGATAAACAATACTCTCAACATGCTCTGATACCATGTGAAAATACTCACAACAGATCGAAGAGCTGATGTATTACTCAAAATGAAAGAATTTAGGAATAAGATTAAGAGTGGTCAATGCAGTAAAATGAGGAACAGAATAATAATACAGTAGAACTCGGATAGAATCAAAATAACTTCACACACACTAATTCATTAATCACAATATGGACAAATAAGTAGTACAATGCACGAGGATTCGAATGCTAAGGTGGCAATTCGAATTAGCCTTCATGGAGTGATCAAAAGATCACTTGAGTGTCATCAAAGCACAACTAGAAGTCTATCTCATCATCGGTGGAGTCATCAATGCACAAGTAACTGTCAACCATCAGTCAAACTAAGTCTAACTGAGTGTAACTGGCACATGGAGACACTAACTGAGGCTCAGTGGAGGGCACATGAGGAGCTAACTGGATTCAGAATGGGCAGTCTAGTCTCATTGGAGTTCCATCGCAGTGATACAGTCAGTTGAGAGTCAGTATTTCCTTAAATCAAGGAGAGAACTAAAGGTAACTGAAGTGCAACTGAGTGGTAGGTGAGAGAGGATGAGTGTCTTCCTAAAATCAAGGAAGAAGGGTTCCCTAAGCTCTAGGAGGGCTAAGACTGATCCGTGAGAAGCTCCCGGGGCTAGCTAGCTGAGGGCTAGGTGCTGGGACTGATGACTGGGATGCATACAATTGCATGCATGCATGCAGCCTGCCGAAATGCATGCAAGACTGAAAATTCAAATGATGAATATGCTGGTAGGACTAGGATGGAGTATAGGAATATCCTAACATATATCTCATCCTTTAGGAATAAAGGGCCATAAATAATGCTATAATCCACATAATATGTCTTTTGTAGAGGATAATTTTATTTCAAGTGAGATATGGGTATCATAATAATGCTTTGTGCATCATGGATGGGTTTCAAATCATTATCCATGGTTGGAGGAGAACTCCTAGTAATTAGACACTAAATGAAGATTCTTGGGCCAATGGGAAATGATCAAGCCTTAAATTGCAACATCACACACACTGTAAAGGGATATTTTTCATATAATTAGGATAATGGAACCATTAGGATATTTTGTGTAGTAGGGATAGGTTTGATAAGGCTTTGACCATGACTGGGAGAGAAAAATAAGGTCATTAATCTCTAAATGGATCTTATAGGCCTTATTGGACATAAAATATTCCTCAAACCACCACAAAAACCTCTAGAAGGTATCTTTGTCCTTGAGTGGGATATGGATACCGTCATGGGGTTTTGCACATAAGAGATGACTATTGGGCCTTTGGCACAAAATAAAGTTTCTATGGCCCTAGTCCTCAAAATAGGACTCAAACCACCACATATTTCTATATCATTATCCTCTTAGTGGGATATGGGTATCATTAAGATATTTTGCATACTGACATCATGGGTCTTATGGGAATAACCATGGTCAATAAAGGAAAACAAGGGCCATATGAACTAAATTAATATTTAGGGATCATAATCCTTTATTAGCATATTGAAACACCACACAAACCCTGTATATGGTATCTTTGACCTCCAAATGAGATATGGGAACAATTAGAAAGTTTAAGATGTAATGGATTGATCTCGAGACCTTGAGCATGGTTATGGGAGAAAATTAAGGGTCTTAGAAACTAAATGAAGATTTTAAGGTTCAATATCCATGAACAAGTCCTTAAAATACTATATATTCCCTTTATAGGAGATGTTTGTCCTTCAATTAGGATATGGACGCCATTAGGAGTTTTTGTGCAACAAGGATGGGAATCGGGGTCTTGACCATGGTAAGAGGATGAAATAAAGGGTCTCAAGTCCTATATAAATATTTTAAGGATTTTTCCATGAATATGGCCTCAAGAAACTACATATGCCCTATAAAATGGATCTTTGACCTTTAAGTGGGATATGAGTACCTATAAGAGGTTTAACATACTGGCATTGGATCTTTGGATGATGACTATGGTCAAGTGAGGGAAAAAAGGGACATATGACCTACACATTCCATTTAGAGGGGATATTTATCCATCAAGTGGGATACATATGCTATTAGTATATTTTATCAACAAGAATGGGTATGAAGGGCTTGACCATGATCATATGGAAACCATTACAAGGTTTTCCACACTGGATGGTTCTTGAGACACAACCATGGTCTAAAGATAAGAACTAATGTCATAAGTACTAGAATATTATTTTTATGGTCCATGGATCATGCATAGGGCTTGAAGCCACCACACAAGCCTTGTAAATGGAATAATTACTCCACAAGTATAATATGGGTACCATTAAGAGGTTTGGCACACTATAGACTGCTATTAAGGCCCTAACAAAGGTCCAAGAATAGATAGTAGAGCATAAAATATATTTTAATGGTTCATGGTTATATGTACCACCTCTATATTTCATGTTATCATTCTAAGTGATGGAAATGTTGTTAGAAAGACACTCATAATTCCATTTGGTATCTAAATTTCAAGAATTCCCTTTGTCCCATGAGCCATGAAATATTTGGTTAGTTCATCTAGATCTTCTTTCCTTACTTAACCATGGTCAATACCCTTGGATCCTTCCCTAGTATGAAAAATTTCTTTCTGGTTCACATATCCCTTTGGAGACAAACGGTCATTTTTAGAGGGCATATGTGGTTCTTTGAGGAAATGTTAATGGACTAGATCCTTAAAATATTTATATAATACTTGAGCCCGTTTATTTTTTCTCCTTACCATGGTCAATACATAGAGACACGTCCTTCATATACAAAACATACTAATGGAACTCATATCCCAATTGAAGGACATATATCCCCTCTAAAGGGCCTTTTTAGTGTTTTGAGGAGTTGTTCATGGCTCATGCACCTAAAAATATTCATTTAAGTCCTAAGACCCTTTATCTTCTCCCATGTACATGGTCAAGGTTTCCAGGCCCATCCATTTTATATAAAAATTTATAATGGCTCCCATATCTCATTTAGAGGCCAAAGTTTATAATCCCTATAAGACTAATTTTGATCATATGACCCTTTTTCTCCTTTATTGACCATGGTCAAGGCCCAAAGACCCATGATAAGTACATAAAATAGTTTGATGATGCACATATCCTACCAAGAGGCCAATGATTTGGGTCAGCATGGTGCTTTGAGTCCTATTGCAGGGACCAGTACCTTAGAAGCTTCATTTTTGGACAAAGTCCCAAGAGAAATCTCTTCTATGAAAAACCTCCTAATAGTACCCATATATGAATTAAGGACAAAGGTAATTTGTAGAGGGGATTTTCGGTGGTTTGAGAAATATTTCACATCCCATAACTACAAGGTTAATTAATGGATGAAGGACCTTATTTTCATCCCCCAAACATGATCAAGGCCCAAACAACCATCCATGCTATACAAAACTCCTAATGATAACCCTATACCACTCTTATGCTAAAGATCAATTTTACAGTGCTCATGTTGTAGTTCAAGGCCTTGATCATGGCCTATTAGCCCAAGAACCTTAGCCTAGAATCTAGTTCCCTAGATTTATCCCCAACCATGATTAAATTATTGAGATCCATATATAATGCATAAAACATCACAATGGTACATGTTTGGTATATTTTTGTCTTATTAAAATCTCCAAATATTAATTATCAACCAGGGTTTGTACACTTTGAGTTGTCACAAAATATATGCTGAGGTAGAAGGGCAACTAAGATATTGGCTAGGAAGACCTTAGAAATGTTTAATAATGAAAAGATTTAAATATCTTTCAAAACGAAAAACCGAGTCAAACTTAAAAATATAAACTATCAAATAGATTAGACCTAACCTAACAACTTGAACAAATTGAAATGATTTCGAGTGTAGAACTAACCTAACTATCAATTCAAGTCTATGCTATCCTAATCTATGAACAAGAACTGAGATTGCAAAATACAAGGAAATTACTAGTCTAGGAAAGAATACTTGACTGCAAACAAACTATTCTATGGAAATAAAAACAATCATTCAAATCTTATTCTAGGAATGGAAAAGACTATCTTACTATTCAGAACCAAAGATTTAACTATGGAACAAGTTCAAAAACCTAACTACAAAACAATTCAATTTGCAACCTGACTATGTAAAGACAATAAATTATACTACCTTAAAAGAGACAACTACTTAATTAACCTAAGAAATTGCTATGAACATAAAAGTAAATAATTAATAATAAACATAATTAATTATACTTAAGAATGAAAGGGCATGACCTTTCATTCACAATGCCCAAGCCTTATTTAATAGGCGGGTTATCAACCATTGTAATCATCTTTTATCATATCATCAATACAAATATATTATTATTATGGCTTATCTGGTTTACCAAGTCTTTTGGTGAATTATTTGTGTGAAGGAACTATTGTTCGCTTCATTTGGTATCAGATCCCCTTCTTGGGCATAGCTTGCTTCCGGCCCTTGGCCATCACTCAGATCTTCTCTGATTAACTGGAATTTTTGATCCAATTTGGCCTTTGGCCATTCAATTCATAATTTCTGAAAATCACTTCTTCTCAACACTCCACCTCACGGCCCCCTTTTCACTGTCACTTCCCTCGTGCTTCCCTCTGCCCACCGTCCTCACCTCCTTGCTTCTCGTGACTCCCTTCGTGACCCTCCACATTGCACATTCTAGCGCCCTCCGCATATTCCATCCACACTCTAATCGCCTCCTACTTTCCACCCACGACATGCCTTCACGTCCACCTGCACACCGTCCCCTTCCACGTCCGTCTGCTCGCTCTCCCACTCCAATCACTGCACTCACCCCTCATTAATTCTGAAACTAGACCAAACCTCGGCGATCCCCCTTGCAACCAGCCCTCCCTCTCGGCATGCTCCTCTCCACATCCCATTCTCCCTTCCTCTCCAGCACTTCCCCCTCTCGCTGTTGCAATCTCCCTCTTCGCGCAGTCCCCGCACACTCCATGCCTGCTCCTTATCCTCTCGCCTTTCTCGCGGTTGCTCCCCCCTTATCCTTCATTTCCTTCCTCCCTCGTCCGCCCCTATCTGCCACCACCACACCTTCCCGCCACTCCCCCTCCTCTATCCTCCTGCCTCTCTATCGTGTCCCTTCTATCACAGCCGCCACCCACCCTCCTCTATCCTCCCGCCCCTCCTTTCCACCTCACATCCATCCCTTCCACCGTTGCCTGCCTACAAACCTCTCCTTCTTCCACCACCACCTCGTTCTCTCTCACGCCATCCCCCACGAGCTGCTCCCTGCTTCCTTCTCACACCGTCGACCTTCCCCATCTACACACCTGCACTCTTCCCTGCACTACTACCCCCCTGTCGACGCCACCACATCTCCCCTTCCCATAGCCTTCCGCTCAGCTCCTACACACCACCGTTGTTGTAGCCATCACCATCCCTCTTCAAAACCCTAACCTACCTCAATTCAAAAACTATAATAACAATATTAATTTAAAATAATACATATTGTTATTATATTTCAAATTTTCATTATTAACATCTTATTTCTTGGCTTGACCATTAACAACAATATATATATATATATATATTAAACAATATAATAATATTATTATATTTGTTTAGATATTTTGATTTTTGAAAAAAAAAACTATATATATAGTTTATAAAAACATTATTAATAATAATATTATTAATTAATTAATTAATAATAATTATATATATATATATATATAATTATTATTTTATTGAAATAATAATTATTTTTGGAAAAGGAAAAAAAGGTTTTTAAACCTAATAAGAAGACCAATTAGCGTTGAAGAAGTATTCAAAGGAAAACAAAATCGAAGACCATCTATAGTCCAGACAACCATCTAGTGTCGAAGAAATCAAAGATCATGGAATCTGGTTTGCGATTACAAATAGAGGAATTAGAAGCCACGTTAAAACGTTATCGAAAAGACAATGAAGAATTGCGCGACATAAATAACAGTTTAGAAATAAGAATTGAATTACAAGAAATGTGCAATGAAATAAAAATATCTGACCAGGAAAGGCATATAGAAAAATTGTATGCGCAAATTGATGAATTAAAAGCCGAAAATGAATTCAATCAGAGGTTAGGAAATCAAGATATAAAGAAGGAAATAAATAATTACGAAGTAGAAATAATACGCTTGAACAAGATCCTTAACGACAAGGATGAATAACTGAAGCAGATACGACATAATTTAGGAGATCAAGAATCAAAGGTCGACAACAGATAAAAGTTCTTCAACAACAAAATGACAACTCTAAAAAGGCACACAAATTGGAGATCGCAAAGAATAATAAAACACTATCCAACAATTCTGAAGAAATTTTCAAATTAAGAAATCATATAATAAAACACTATCCAACAATTCCGAAGAAATTTTCAGATTAAGAAATCATAACAAGACACTAGTCACAAAAATTAAGAAGTTGAAAAATAGTCGGAATACAGAACAATCTACGGAAGACATTGAAGGAAAACTTCTAGACAAGCAGGAAGAAAATAGTTGTATCAGAAATCATAATGAAGATCTTAAGGAAAAACTTAAGAAGTCTAAAGATGACAGAAAATCACAAGTCAAATTGATTAAGAAGTTTCAAAATGATAACAGGCAGTTAGAAAACAAGTTGCAAAAGATACAGAACGAAACCTTAAAACCTCAAGAGACGAAAATAAAACTTCTAGCTCAGATCAATGCTCAAAAGACGACACTCGTAAAAGAAAATGACATTGTGAAAATTCCTTATCGACACCCCAACCATAAAAACCAATATTCTAAAAAGTGGGAAATGTCGAAAGATAATGGTACTAATGTGATCAAAGCTCCTGACGACAGATTAGTAGGGAATCCCAGCAGTCAACAACAAATCAATTTGGGATGGATTGACCCATCCACATATCGGAAGTTATGCTCTACACTTATCAATTCGTATCGACATGTTTCGTCAGCCATGATGTCACAAGGAACGATACGACAACATTATAAGGCTTTGAGGACAAAGCCTTTCTAAGAGAGTGGCAATGCTATGAACATAAAAGTAAATAATTAATAATAAACATAATTAATTATACTTAAGAATGAAAGGGCATGACCTTTCATTCACAATGCCCAAGCCTTATTTAATAGGCAGGTTATCAACCATTGTAATCATCTTTTATCATATCATCTATTATTATGGCTTATCTAGTTTACCAAGTCTTTTGGTGAATTATTTGTGTGAAGGAACTATTGTTCGCTTCATTTGGTATCAGAGCCCCTTCTTAGGCATAGCTTGCTTCCGGCCCTTGGCCATCACTCAGAGCTTCTCTGATTAACTGGATTTTTGAACCAATTTGGCCTCTGGCTATCCCTCTGTTCATTTTGATACAATTCAAATGCATGGATTCGAATCCCAACTAGCTACAAAACACCAAAAAATACTGGAAAATTAATCTATACCCTAGCTAACTACAGATGCATAACAAAATACTGAAAATTCTGGAAATGACTTAAAATTCTGTCTAAGTGCGAATGGAATGCTGAAAGACAGTCTGAATGAAGGTGTGAATGACTGGCCGTATGAATTTTGAAGATGCAAATTACATGTAAACAAAATAAAATTTCATTTTATGAACAACTGAACATCATCTACAGGAAAATGAAATACATAAACATTCAAAACGAAATTACTTATCTGCAAAAATGAAGAGAAATCACTAGATATGCACAAATGGAACCTCTGTTTGTTGAGGGGCCCTTCTCAAGTAATAGGGGTTGTTCCTAACTTTAATCAGTCACCAACCATTAAGAAAAAGATGAAATAACATCAACAACTGAACAAAGTTTCTATTAAAAATCAGAAGAAAATTTTATACAACGTTTTTCACTCCCTTCTTCACAACCCAGGGCATGTTTATATAATATTTTACAAGGGAGATCAGGTTGACCCTTTCAGTGGTCGACCTCTCTAAAAATAGAGGCCTTTAATGCTGGAGAAACGGCTCATTAACCACATAGGCCATTTTCCCCCCAATTCGTGCATGGTGGTTCCTTGGACGTGGACAGTGGATGCGCTAGAGGCTTGGACTCGAATCTTCCTAGGCAGCAGTTCATGATCCATAAGTGCCAGGTGGGAAGCAAAACCCACATCTTCATTTGTGTCTTCAATGCTCCAAAATATGCTAACAAACGATTTCTAGGGTGCGAACAAAGAGCTGAATGGATGTCCGAATGTAAATTAACGTCTGAATGCGAATGAGCGTCCGGATGGTCGTCCATATGAAAACTACAACCTGGAAAATGAAAACTATGTTCTGAACAGGTCTAGAAGTGTTAAGTTAACATTAATTAGCCATAAAAAGATGATAATCAATTGATATTCATGAAAGATTTAAATATGTTTATACCTGAGCCCGAATGGAGTTCTGAATGGTGAGAAATATGACTTAATACACCAAAAATGGCAAAATGATGTAACCATAGAACGATCAATGATCCAAAAAGATGACAAAATTGGGCATCAACAGTACCCATATCTCACTCAAAGGAAAATGATTCATTATAAAGGACATTTTTCTCTTCAGGTATATATCTGAAGGAAAACCCCCGGGATCGTCTCCTCATTTCGAGGATGGTTCCTAGGGTAAACCCTAGATTATTAAATTTAAAAGGTTAGTTAACAATAGGGCTTGAATCCATTACAAAAATATACTCATTTTGAGCGCAACATGTCACTTATGGGAATAGAGACTAGGTGGGGAGGATAATATTCCATCCCACAACCAATCGATATAGACCTAATTGAAAATTCTCTATAATTAAGGACATGCTATGTTTTCTATGGAATTATTTATGGCCATTAATACTTAAATTTTTAATAAAGAACCAAAGGGACTTATTTTCCTCCCTTTACCATGACCAATTCCTTAAGATGACCATCCCTAGTGCACAAGACTTCACGATGGTACCCATATTCCAGCTAGAGGCCAAAGATTACCTCTAAAGGTCCTATGTTGTGGTTTTAGGTCATTTTCATTTTCAATGATCCTTATATATCCATTCATGGTGTAAGGGCCTTGTTTTGATCTCATTAATTTGGTTAAGGCCTCGAGACCCATCCTACTATGTAAAAACTCTTGATTGTGCCCATATCCAACTTATATGCCAAATATCCACTGTAAAGGGTGTATGTTATGGCTCGTGGCCTTGGTCATGGCCCATTAACTCAAGAATATTATGTTAGGGAATAATTCTCTTAATTTATTCCCCAACCATGGTCCAATACATATCCCTAGTTCACAAAACCTCATATTTCCACCCATATCCCACTTTAAGGATAATGATCTCCTATATAGTGCATGTTTTGTGGTTTGAGGCCTTGTTCACGGTCATTGGTCCCCAGACACTTTCATAAGGGCCTTATTTTCCTCCCATTCCCATTTTAGAGGCCTTGAGACCCATCCCTACTATCTAAGGCATTATAGGAGAAACACTACTTCATTGGGAGGCCAAACATCCCCTTTAGAGGGTGCATGTGATGGTTTGAAGCCGTGCTCATGGAACATGAGTCCTAGATGCTTCATTTGGAGCCTAATTACCTTTTTTACTCTTATTACAATGGTCAATTCCCCTAAACCTTTCCCCATGTAAAATACCTCTTAAAAGAACCCAAATTACCATTAAACACCAAATATTCTTGTTAGAGGGAATATGTAGTGGTTTGGGGTATTGATCATGGCCTAAACATTATTTTTCTATTATTTTATAAAATAATTAATTATATATGTATAAACATAAAATGCAATCATATAAACATGTATATCTCTTCAAGTCCTTTCCAATGAGCTAAAGAACTTGAACAATTACTAAAATATATTTTTAATATTAAAAATAACATGCATGCATTTTGGAATATGCACACATTATTAGTGTGTGTACATTCCGCATGTGCATGTTCTTGTGCATGCTTAATTGAAAAACTATATGGAATTTTATGTGGTGGTTTAGAAAGAATTGAGTCAGTTGTAAAAGTAATGCGTGTTTTTAAGAACACACACATGTTCCTAGGTGAGTGCATTCCCAAATTCCCATTGCCACTTTTTTTTACCATCAACTTCATGGGATTATCCTAATTTTATAACGTAAATGTTACTTGTAGTAGGCATGTATCTTGATTGTTTTTTTCTATAAACTCATGCAAGTCTTTATGATGAGTATTATCAACACTATCCTCTAAAGCATGAAAATATGTGCATTTGAGTATTTATGGGTTGTAATTGTAGATAACATGACATTAAGAGATGATAATTATCCTACGAATAAATTCCAACAACTCCTGAAATTCCTACCACTTAATCTCTTGGATGCATGTATGCTCGAAGGTTTGAAATTATGGTCTATTTGGTAACTTGATTAAGCTATTTCCATGTTGATATCATCTAGTTTAGGGTATTGTTTCCTTACCATCCTTTGAAGGAAAACCCACAATTAAGTCACTGAATGAAATTTAGGAGTGGACTCAAGTCCAAATTGGTGATGTGATTGTGATCTAGATTAACAACTTGATGGATATCATGTAAATTTTGATTAGGAATTTGTTACATTTTGGGGGTCTTATACAGTCAGTTAATGATAGTGGATAATAATTATTGTTGGACACACACACGCACACGCATGCAAATGATCTCTTATATGTTCATGGTTTTCAATTTTGAAATCAAGATAGTAGGATTTTGTTTTTGACTAGGGGAATCAACAACTTCAGTTGGGATGGTACTTGTGTGACATGGGGTCCAGGGATTCAATATCGCTACCACTATACCCCTAGGTTCATCCACAGGGCCTAAACCATGGCGCACGAGTAAGTTTTGGGGGATTTGAACACGCGACCTTCCATTTACAAATTATTACAACTTCTCGTCTTTACCACTTGAGCTTCCCCCCATGGGAAAGATAGTAGGATAATTAATGATGGTTAAAATTAATACTTTTATAATCATGGACTTAAAGAAAAGTGTACGCTAATTAGTTAAACCCTTAGTAATCCTAGAATCCCAAGTGTGACCTATTTTTTCTTTGAAGTAATTTCCTACATTCTTAATTTAAAATACTATAGATATTAATTTATAGAGGAAAACCAAGCGGCAAAGCTTATTGTTTGCACATACACTCAACCTTATATAAAGAAAAGGAGTACCTCTTTTAAAAGGGGGGAGGAGAGAGAAAACATCTCTTTTTTTACTACTACATCATATATATGTTCATTTTCATAGTCTTCAATAGCCTAATAGTGATAGTAATGGAAATCATGCTATAATAAAAGGTCCAACATTAAGGTGACAACCTAGTTTCTTTGCTCTAGAGGTAAAATATGCTTATTTCATTAATGAATGTATTTCTCTACAAATTTCTATATGACTAACACTAGGCCATGAATGCAGATACCATTCACATAATTTGAGTGTGGGGTTAGTAAAGAATATACATATTCTATGGATTTATATCACTTGGATTTAAATTTGTGTGAGAAACATATGGTCTCATAAACATCATGTTTATTGGAAGCCATCATGATTATTGAAACTATTTCAATTGCTATTGGAAGCATGGAAAAATTCATCTATGAATAAATATTTTCTTGGGAATACCTCTCATGGGGTCATGATGTGAACCTATTACTAAAACACCCATTAGAAGGGTATTAAAGAATACCCCTAATTTCACTAGACATTAAAGAATGCCTCCAAAAATACTTTTGTTGAACCCCCCTCCAAATACACCTTTCCAATTATAAAACCATTTTTTTGACTAGATATCCTAGCTATCTAATTTTTCCATGACATTTTTTTTTCCATGCCCACTTCCCCCCTTGATATCCCTATAAGTGTGTTATAAAGTATTTTCATATTACTTGGGCTCAAAATTCAATCAAGTAAGTCATATTACCATTTAAACATCAATGTAAGGTGTGCCAAAAATAATACAAGGTAAAAGTGATCAGAAGGAAGCAAGTGATAGATAAATGGTCAACAAAAGGGTCAATAAGGTAAGTAGAAAACATCGAAATTTAATCACAACAATGATCCAAAGTAATACACGATCAAGCATCAATTGTCAAATTAAATGCATGCTCAAGAAGAGGGATTACCTTCAGTGGTGTAGACTAAAAACCAAACCAAATAATAGCCTCAAATTATCAAGATTCCAATAGTAGAGAGATCATTAACAAGATAAATGAAATACAACTAGGCCACATATGTATTATATCCCTAGAGATACAATTGAGTAAAATCCAAGGGCCCATCAACAAAGTTAAATTAAATTACAAAGAAGGTTATGTTTCTAACTCCAAAAAATAAAAGTGCAACCATGGATGGAATGAGAAGGGAATAGAGGTGACCAATGTCATCCCTTATACCCAAATCAATAGAGGATATAAAGCTTTCCCATCAACCTTAATCATACAATGTTTAATGACATTAAAAAACCAGTATGATTTAGGATAAGTGGTACAACCAACAACCAATACCACAACACCAAATCATAATGACGACTAGTTATTGTTCATGGTCAAATATCAAAATCCAAATATATGCTTCCCATAATCTAAACATATCCTATGCTTACAATCAAATGAGTAGGGTACAAAAAATATAATAACCCTAAGTTAATCTTAATTAACCACCAACACACACTTAGGAATATAGGGTTCAATCAAAAGGGGAATTCCACCAAGGTAGCAACAAAACATAAAAGAGGAAAGCCACCATAGGGATGGGGAGGAACCATCAATGTAATGATTCCCTAACCAAAGCATTACACCATTGGTTTTGCAAACAATCAACTTCGATGCGACATAACCATTATTTCATCATGGTTGAATACAAATGTACTAGAACACAACCATTGACACCAAACGAGGGAGTGTGCTAGAACTAACCATTGCATGGTAAATAAATCCTTACATTCATGTTCATAAAATAAAACACAATGATGTCATGAGGTGACCAACCTTAACCTTCTTATATTTGCGTTTTTTTGTTGACTTCATTAATATCCATGTGCTGTTTAATTCTCATGTGAAGATTTCAACTTGAACCACTTCACCAACCACCATAACACCCTCATGTGAAAACATAAAATTCCATAATTATAAGATGAATACAGCCATAAAGAAAGATGCATAACTGATATATATGAGATAGTCAATGTAAAGATGCACAAAATAATTTATCAACAATGATTCTTGCATCCATTAAAGAGAATTATGTAACTAGTTACATCACTTCTCCAATATCAATTGCAGTCCCACCTTATGCCTTCCAAAACACGATAGATGATGGCTTCCTTTATGAGTCTTAGTCATGACGAGAGTGAAGAGGAATAATCAAGACAAGTAGAGAGCATGAGATGGAATAAAACTCTTATCGGAAATATTCAAAGTTTTGCAAAAATAAAGAAGGTTTAGGAACTCCACAATGTTAATAAAAAATATGATAACAATAGGTTTTTAGGCTTATGAAGTCCACACTATTAACCAAAAATATGATAATGATAAGTTTTTATTAGTGCTTGTTGGAGCTACATGTATGACCTGGTCTTCTTTTATATTAAGTGCTTTATATTAAGTGCTTGTTGAAGCTATATACATAACTTACTCTTTTTTACATTAAAATAATGCATATAATGGAATAATTTTAATTTAGAAAATATATTTGATTACAAATTTTAAATATTTTTTTTGGGGGGGACAAAATGCAAATTATGATAAAATTTTAGGGCACTTCCCCTCAATTTTAGGAGGGTAACTTGGAAAAACTTTAATTTAGAAAATAAATATGATGAAATTTTTAAATAAAAATCATTATTTTATTTTTTTGGACAAAATGCACATTATGATAAAATTTTAGGGCACTTCTCCTCCTTTCTAGGAGGGTACCTTCCTATTGGAATTTTGGTAACCTAACCCAATGGGGATATCAAATGAATCCCACAATATTCATAAGAAAACCTAGCTCGAATACTTAAACCAATAAACTCAAGTAACCTACTCTACTAAATGTAATTATTCAGTATTAAAACATCATTGTTTATTATAAAAAAGTATAACTCGTGCTTATTACACCTAATACACCCCAACATAATAAAACAAGAGTTGTGAGTAGCAAAGTCCTTGCCTTTGAAAAAAATTAAATGAAAAATTGGAAGAAAATTAGAAGCTCCTGTAAAAGCATATATAGTATTTTGTGAATCATCTTAGATTAGCCACCTCTATATGAAAGTTGTTGAGCATTATCTTCTAATTTTGAAACAAATGTTTGAAAAAGTAAAATGATAAAAACATTGTCAACAATGAAAAATTGTGCATCATTATTTGCAAATAGAACTTAGTTGTTTGATGTCCACTCTGGCATCGTCAAATTCCAATAGGAAGACTGTTTTTTCAAATGTGTGCAACAATTCTAACAATGTAGAGGAAGAGTCTGAATACTATTATTTTGACATAAGTGTGTATATTTTTCCATATAATAACATGAATAATAAAAGTATCTTGCTAAAGTTAAAAAAATTAAAAGAGTGAGAGAAGAGATGATTCTATATGTAATGTTATGAGACGGTCTACGAGAAAATAAGAAATAACAAAAGAAAAGCAATCATGTTTATGTTGAAATGTTTGGAAAATAAGAGCTTAATAACAAGAGAAAAGTAATCATGACCTCATGGTTTTTATATGCTTGAAGAAGACCACATTCTTTTTAAATGTGTACAACATTTACAACACTGTGGAGATATCGTTCCTATAGGTTTCATAGCTAGTTTGGAAGGAGTTTTTCCTATAGAGGTCTTCGCAGAGTGCATTCAAGTTCTGTGTCTTGTTTTTTTAGTGTGGAATGAAGACTATGGTTGTAAATGAATGATGTATCTTCACCACATTTGTTGCAGTAGCACTAACCATTAAGTGGAAAAGTAGAAAACAATATTGCTTGACCACAAGTGTTGCAGGCTTGCTCAAAGGGAGGTGAGTAAACACTTTTTGGTTGAAGCATCCCTTCAACTTGAAACATGAAAGAAATATGCCAGTCTAGTTGTTTTGTTTTCATTTTATTATGGGATTTTTTTTTCATAGGACAATTAACAAAAACACAAATGTAGAAGAAAGAAAGCGATATCTATGTAGATTCAATGAACAGGTGGAGATAGTTTCCTGGGGGTTGGACTGTGAAAAATATGTGTGAAGAATCTGCAACAATTAATTAATGAAAATACATGAGATAACAGAAATAACAGAAATCAGAATCGCTTTTATTGATCACGGGCCACTTCGAGGGGGCAACCTCCTTTGAGCAAGGTCAATACAAATAACTTCACAGTACCTTCATTGGTCTCAACACAAACTTATATACTAAGTCTAGGCGCCAATACCATGTGTCAATAAAAACCATGGGCCAATACAAACTATGGATCAACAATTACTATGGGACGACTTACAAAGCATATGCGTCCTACAACAATAAGACAAACTATGGATCAACAAATACTACGTGATGACTTACAAAGCATATGCGTCCAACAACAATATACTAACAAAGTAAATAGAAGGGTTGACATGGGTTCCTAACATCCCCTCTCCCTTAGAAAAATATTTGTCCTCAAAGATTTAGATGTGGAAATTGATGCAGAATCTGAAGGAGTGGTTCCCCTGCAACATTTGCGGGTTGCATTCTGGGCCACTGACGCCTTGTGAGTTTCAGGGAGGGTTGCTTGGAAGGTTGTAGACGAAGAAGAACCATATCAACTGCATGAAAAGTGCGCTCAGAACGGTGCTGATTGGCTTGTTGTTTCAGTTGAATTCTTGCCATGTGAAGATTGTCCTGCAGAATGAGAAGAATCTGATCGTGGTTTTGAAAAACTGAGTCAATTGCCTGAATTGGGGAGCTGCTGAGGGTGGATGGAAGAAGAATTGGCGGTGCTTGTCCATAGATTGTTTCATATGGTGTCCTTTTAGATGTGATATTGTACCACTGGAGTGCTTCTAGGAAATCCATAGAAATAGTTGTCCAAATCTATGTAGGGATGGGCAAGGGTTCGAGCAGTCCCGAAAGGAGTGTCGTTTCACCCTTGTTGACTTGGAAAGTATCACAGTCAGCCACCATCTGTTGAATTGTCATTTTCAGACCCTGTCAAAAGAAGTTACATTGTTCCCGGTCATACATTGTGAGGAACCTAGAGTGCCCTACTGATGAAGAAGCATGGAGTTCATAGAAGATATAGCCAAGTTGAATAGATTGCAACCAATTTGGAACAAGCAGAGAAATAGCTGTAAGAGAAACTGGGCCATCAAATGTACGAGAAGGAGCATCTGCCACCATATTGTCATTACCCTTATTGTAAGTGATCACATAGCCATAACCCATGAGTTGGATAACCCATTTCAGGTGTGCTGGGGAGGAGACCCATTGTTCTAGGAAAATTTCCAGACTTTGGAGATCACTCTTGATGCAGAAATAATTCCCTAATAAGTATGGCTGCCACTTCTGTACTACATGAAAAATAGCCATCATTTCCTGCTGAGATGTAGATGAGGCTAAATTCTTACTGGAAAGGTCTCTTGAAGGCGACAAGCCCACTGGTTCAGCAAGGACACCTGCATATCTATCCAAGGAAGTAGGGGAGACCATTGATGGGTGCATCTGAATGGAATGGAGTTGAGCGATGACACCATGTGAATTCTTCTTAAGGATCTTTTCCAGGCAATGTGAACTGATGATGCGGAGAGACCCTCGTTGTAAGCCCTTACATTTGTGTTGTTTTCCATTGACTGAAAATTGCATCCAAAGTTCAACAAAATCCCATAATATGGGGCCAAGTGTGCATAACCATTGAACGCCCAAAACCACATCACATCCGCCTAGGGACAAGGCAAACATGTCAGAGTGCAGGTTATAATCTTCCAGAGAAATACGCACATTGTCACACTTCCCATTGCAAGGTAAGGTGCCCCCATTAGCAACCATGACTTCAAAGTTGGAGCAAGGATGGACAAAACAATCAGCATGTTTGGTGATCCAAGGTTCAATGAAGTTATGAGTGCTACCAGAATCAATGAGTATTCTAAGAAGAAGCTTCTTGAAGTAACCCTTGACCCTCATTCTTTGGGGGGTGGTGATGTCGGATAAAGCATGGAGGGATATCTCTCATTTTTCATCTTGAGATGGGGGGTCAATAGGCGGCTCCTGAATGTCGACCTGATCATCCATTGTATCTAGAGTTTCTTCACCAATTGTAGAGGCAGGCGTAGAATCCATATCCAAGAGATAGAGCTTTTGTTGAACACATCTATGTCCCCGAGTGAATTTCTCATCACAATTATAATAAATCCCTTTTTCTCTGCGTTCTTGCATCTCTGTTTCAGACAAATGCTTGATAGGAGTTGGTCGAGGGGTTGGCGGGATGGGAGGTCGTTGAGAACCCATATTTCAAAAGGGAACAAAAGTGGGTTTGGAGCGTTGTTGGGCTGCAATCTTGTCTTTTGCCAACTTAGCCAATCCTAGGACTTCCATCATTGTGTTGGGACATAAAATTTTAACCTCTGACCGGATTTCATCCTTAAGATCACTGATAAAACAACTCCTGTAGAATTCATCATACAATCCTTCTGTGTGATTGGCTAGTTTCTCAAATTATGTCTGATACTCTCTCATAGTGCCACTTTGACGAAGTTTAGTGAGTGCTCCGATGAAGTCATCAAAAGCACTAGGACCAAATCATTGCAAAAGGAGTTGCAAAAAATCTAACCATTTTGGCTCGTCATGAGCCTTGATGTACCAACGGTACCATTGAAGGGCTTCCTGTTCCAAATGAAAGGATGCAAGTGGAACTTTTTGGACATCAAAAGTATTATGTAGACTGAAATACTGTTCTGCACAATAGATCCATCCAATCGGATCAGTACCATTGAAGCAAGGAAATTCAAGCTTTGGACCACGAAAATTGCTAGAAGAAGAGAACCCATTGGTTGCAGAAGATTCTTGCTATCAGTTATTTTTCATAGTTGAATGTTGAAGATGGAGGCTGAGAAATTTTTCATCCAAATCTTGGAGTTTTGTTTGGATGGCTGCAAGTGCTTCCTTGGTTTTTGCTCCTGCGCAGGTGACAACCATAACCAGGGTTTTTTTTTTTGTGGGGGGGGGGGGGTGGGGGGGAATGGATAGAAAAACACAAACAAAAGCTTATTTAGTAAAGGGAAATTTGGATTTGGGAAAAACTCGGAGGGGTAATTGGGGTTTGACTAGGTTTTGGACACTTTCTGATGGACAGGGAAGCAAAAAATGGGGATTTCAGAAGCGGGGTGAAAGAATGAGAAAAATTTTCAAAGAGGGACAAAGAAGCAGAAATAGGGAATGAACACGGTGGTAAAATTTGGAGGCAAGTGGGTGAAAATTGAAGAAGTTATGGCAAACCCTAAAAATAGACAAATGTGGGATTTTTGGCTTTGGGAATTGGAATTTGGGATAGGGTCTTTTTTTAAAAATTTATTTATTTATTTATTTCAGGAATGGATCAACAACAGCGTGGAAGCGATCTGAAATAGATAGATCTGCAACTGTTCGGAAGTGATCGGAAACAGAGGGATCTGAAACGACGCCGAATGGATCGAAAACGGCTGGATCTGAAATAGATTTGAAACGGTTGGATATGAAACGACGCGGAAGTGATCGGCAACAGTTCAGCTGAAAATAGATATGGACGCCAGGTATGTTCGGCTTCCTATCAGTTCAGGGGATTCACTCGGCCACCAATGTTGTCTGATGGCTTGCGTATTGGGATAGTAACCCTCACTCCATGGCTCAAGTAAAACTGATAACCGCTTTACCACAAACAACAGCTCTTGGTTTACCTCACGGGTGTGAACTAGTCAATCAGGTAGGGGTCGTTGCCCTTTTCACTAGCAGGTCCTCTTAATGGGCCAACAACTTTGGGGTTCCTGTGGTACTCCTCACAATGAGTTTTAGGGCTTATGCCCAAGTACTTCCCATAGTTCAACGGATAGGGATTATTTCCAGATCTGAAGCTACAACAGATGCGAAAAAAAAAATTGGCAGAAATTTCACCCAGCGAGCCCAAGAAATTGCTCTGATACCAGATGTGAAGAACCTGCAACAATTAATTAATGAAAATACACGAGATAACATAAATAACAAAACTCATAATCGCTTTTATTGATCACAGGCCACTTCGAGGGGGCAACCTCCTTTGAGCAAGCTCAATACAAATAACTTCATGGTACCTTCATTAGTCTCAACACAAACTTATATACTAAGTCTAGGCGCCAATACCATGGGTCAATACCATGTGTCAATACAAACCATGGGCCAATACAAACTATGGATCAACAATTACTATGGGACAACTTACAAAGCATATGCTTCCTACAACAATAAGACAAACTATGGATCAACAAATACTACGGGACGACTTACAAAGCATATGCATCCAACAACATTATACTAGCAAAGTAAATAGAAGGGTTGACATGGGTTCCTAACAATATGTCATGCATGCTATGGCATATGATTTAGAATATCATAGCAAGTGGGAAATCCTCCACACATATTGTGAGATCCATGTGGGATATTCCTAACAACATTTTTGAACAAATACACAACAATGAATCATGATGCAAGTTAGTGTTGGACCTGGAAGAAGAAGTCTCTGAAAAAATTCATTCACTTGCAACTAATAAAGAATGCAATTTTTTTTGTAGTCATTGGCACAATTGATGACGATCACCAATTTCTTGTCATGATTTGCAAATATCATCTTCTAACAATGCAGCCTTAACTCTGAGGGATTCTATCTCCCTTGCACGCATTATAAAATAAATCACCCATCACAAATTTTCAAGTTGAATAAAAACAAATTTCAAAACAAGACGATTTGGCATTTCCCTTCAATAAATGATAATTCAATTATTCTTGAAACGAACTCACAATACAGTACTCATACTAATCATCAATAGATGGTATCCATCCAAACCATCATTACATGTTACCACTATGAAGTATACGTGTGAACCAGTCCTGCCATCCTACCCAAGTTGATCTTTAGGCCGAATTTCCTGCCATGTAAACATATAAACATTTATTTTTATGTCACTATACAATGCTTCAAATACAGCCAAACAAGATAGTGGATGTGAGTTATCTAGCCATTTATGTTGACTCGTCTCTTTGTAGACTACCAAATTGAGATGTAAATAACTAGTTAAACTGGTATTCGTTAGCATTTACAAATATGACCAAGATCCAAAATTTAACCTACTGGTATACTAATAGATTTTTCCCTATTGCAGTTGTTATCACTCAATATTCTCCTGGGTTGCAGCAGAAGGGATCATGAGGTCATTGTTTCAAACCAAGCTTTGGTGGATGGAAACTAGCCTTTCCAACCATAGAGAGGGCTCTCTCTTTCAGAATTCCCTCAACACTTAGAATATTATTTGCACAAGCTGGTTATAGGTAAAAGTGGTGGCTAGACCTTCAGATGATGGCTTATAGGGATTTTTTAGCTGGTTGGGGTTAAGGACAGGAGAACCATTGGGAATGGAGTCAAACTTCAATGGATTTATAGTCACAAATGAATGATTTAGAACACAATTTAAGAGGAAGAAGTGAGGTACATGAGGTTTTTTCAAGTCAAAGATATCAGCAAAAAAGGAAACGAATTCCATCACAGAGTTAGAGCATTTAAGAATGAATTCTAACCTGCAAATTCAAGAATAAAGGGTGGAATATCTACTCATATGCATCTGAAGCATAAAATATGAAATTCAGACCATGTGATCTTGATCTCGATACTGTAGAAGCAAACAATCAATGGGAAATACAAATGAAGAACACATGCATAAGAAATAATAGACATCAAAACACACATCACAAGAATCTCTGCTCCAGAATCATGTCTTCTCATGAATTGAAAGGCCGAGTTTGATACATACGCAGAGCTTTTAATCTCTCAGAATCCAAAAACATCCAACCCTTGGGTCTAATTCAGAATCTTCCTTTATAGGATTACAAAATATCAAACAACTTCTAACTAATTCAACCATAAATGGCTGTTTACTAACAACAGTCTTGAACTGGAAAGGATGAGGTCGTTCACGTCGAAATGCTTGAATCAACTGCGTCTGAGTCTGGTAGATGTGCTGGTGGGAAACTCTGTGCGCTGTCAGCACACATTCAGGCTGTGGAAACCACTTATTTGTCTTTCGTATGGGGTCATTGGAGGTTCATTTGCAAGGATCATCAAGTCATGGCTTCTTCTTTCCTTCAAATTGACCTTTAGCCATGGAATAGCTAGCCCCTTCCTATGCAAAACTATGCAATTTTTGCGGATGCATTTTACTCTGTAAACCATATCAGATCTGCAATTATCCTTCTACAGTCCTTAGTCCGCAATGCAGAAATCAAAAATCGGGGATGCTAAGCGGACCTTGTCAAAAATCACCTCCGCAACCCATATTCCATAATGCGGGTTGCGGAAACCGGAAACCTAAAAATGCGCCCCAGGAAAAATTATTCCTCCGCAATGTGCATTCCACAAGGCAGTTTGCGGAAATCGGAAGTCTAACTTTGCGCTCTTGAAAAAATACCATTCTGAATTCCGCAATTTGCAATGCGGGTGCGGAAATTCAGAAAGTTGGAAAAGCAGGAAAGCAGAATAGAGGAATAGCAGAAAACCTCTTGATCGGATGTGTTGTAGATCACTTCCCATCCGTCGAACTGATCGTGTCCTTTCAATCCTTACCGTTCAGCTTCTTTTGAAAGCGGAATATAGGTCAGGCAAGTGCAGCTTCTGCAGTCGTTTTGGACCATATGATCTAGACTTTCGCGATTGCTTGGAACCGTCGGATTGGATCCATGAGGGGGTTAAATCATCTTAGGGAGAAATGAATGGAAATTTTGCGTCCGTTTTGGTTGTTAACTGTCGAGCTCTTCCTCCAGCGAAATATCATGTAGACCGTTGATTATTTTGCGACCCGTCTCATCCATTGATCTTCGATCACACGCAGAACCTGTTGGGTTCCAAAATAGCCCCTTTTTGTCTATACTTATCAACACCTTTTTTCCCTTGTCTTACCTCATTTTCCTATGACCTGGGAAAATATCTTTCCAAGTCAAGCATGGATCTTCACAGGTATAACTTATTATTGCTTTCTTTCATTATTGCCTAATACTATTTATGGTTATGAACTTTATCTTTTGATTTGCGCTAACATGTATTGATTTGATAAAGATAGTTCAGAGCCTTGAAATAACATAGGTGCAACAGCTCGTTGAACCAATGAAGGAAAAACATACTTGGTGCCAGTTGTCCCTTCCTAAATCTGGTTCCATTTATTGATATGATGGCTTGAAAATATTTCCACAAGGTCATCTGTGACTGGGTCACGCTAGAACATTCCAAGAATCTTCTCTTCCAATCAGTTGGAATCTGTTCGGTCCATTAACAGTTCGGATTAACAGCGCAGGCCTGATTGTGAACAACTTCATTCAAATGCATTGATGGTTGTAACTATTTCTGTTTCAATTTGGAAGCCTGAAGATCGTAGATCTTCATGGCTTCTCGATATTAGTGGATCGAGATTATGTCATCTGTGTATAAATATGGGAAGGCGATTTGATCCTGGGGGTTGGTTAACATTTGATTGTAAGAAGTTGTAACAAAGAGTACTGTAACTGTGGTTCTATCATTTTAATACAAGGAGCAGCAATTATTTATATGTCTGTGTTTTAAATTCGTGTTAGTTTCCGCGACATCTTTGTTATAAGGCAAGGGACCTCCTTCTCATAGAGATCATGGAGTTAAGTAGATTCTTTAGTTTTCCTTATGTTAATTTGATGTGGAATTATAGTAGGCATATTTACAGTGTGTTGCAATAGTAGTTGTTAATGATTGTGTTTTCCTTTGGTGTGTTGCAACAGTGCGGTGTGACATTCAATTGTGTAGAGTAGTTTCCCCTTTGATGCAAGTGTGTTAATTTGCTGTTACAGTCAAGATCAGCTCTGATTTCTTTCTTTTATTTATCTTTCTTAGAATTTACTGAATTAGTCAGATTATGGTTCAGGCTTAGTTCTAGTTCATTACTGCCATTTATCTTTCTTAGAATTTTTTGGATTAGATAGGTTATGGTTTGAGTTACTTGTAGTATGATATATTTAGGATTTAACTTCTTGAAAAAGCAATTCTAGTTCATTCATTCTTAGATCAGTTACTGCTGGATTGATGTTGTAGGAAAGTAGAAGTCTCTTAAATTCTTAGATGGATAATTTAGATTAGCTTTAGCAATGAGTTGAGTTTGACTGAGCAGTTAGGTAGGATAATTGATCTTTATTCATTCAATAAGCTACTTGAGTGTTTATGCATATATTTTTGTTAGTTTCCTTTGAAATAACAAGACCTTCCTGGGTTGACAATTTATCTTGGGCATTATGTTTGTTAATTGGAATTAATTAGCATATAGAGTGACCAAAATTTTGGTGCCGTATTTGGGGAAGGTAATTGATAGACATAGATGGTAGTTGATTAATTTATTTCATTATCTATGAATATTTGAAGCTTGCATGAATACGAGAAGAAAAATTCGAGAACCCCCCCAAAATACTAATCCTGCAGGTGGAAGAGGTCGTGGCGGTAACCAAGGTTTAGGAAGACAGATATTCATTGATGAATTGATCACCAAAGTTGATTCCTCTACCAGACTACCACAAACATCTTCAGGAAGAGGAGGTTCCATTATCCCTAAGCTTGAAACGTCTACATCAATTGTGGAGAACATAACGGGACCTTCAACTCCCATTTTGAAGAAGAGACCTCCTGAAGATAAGGGAAGTGATGTGGGTGCAGTGGTTCGAGAAGAGATTTATAGAATCAACAGACATAGAGTCACTATGGAGGAGTGAATAGATCACCATCATGAACTGGAGGAATAAATAAGGAGAGAGGAAGAGAGAAGGAGAGAAGAAGAAAGAAGAGAAGAGGAGGAAGGAAGAAAGGAAGAACCGGAGAACTAGGAAAATATGGATAATGAAGAACATGGAGAGCACCACGAACGTCCCAATAATAATGAAGAGGAAGTCGGGGATAATCAACATGGAGACATTGTTGTCACACTTGAATTCCCTATCCGACAAGCACTAGGGGCAACTCCCATGAAGAATATTTCACCTTCGGTTTTGTCAAACTTCCATGGTAAGTCCTCCGAAGATCCAGATGAATTCCTTTTCGAATTTGATAGCCTCTGTCGGAGCTATGACTACACCTCCAGTGCACAGAAATTGAAACTATTTCCTGCTACCCTAAAGGGAAATGCCATGCATTGGTTCATGAGTTTGGGTCATGAGACTATTACTACTTGGGAGAAAATGAAACAAATTTTCCTTTCCAAATATCAAGACTACTGTAGAAATAAAGATAGGAGGGAAGAGATGTTTAAAATGGTCCAAAAAGAAGAGGAGAGTTTGGAGGACTTTGTTGAAAGATTGTTATACAATTTGCAGAGGTCTGGTCACATCGATATTGGGAAAGATGTCCTCAAAATTATTTTACTATGTGGAATCAGAGAAGACTACCTGGACATGCTTAATTTGTTGGGAAAGGGAGATATCTCAAAAGAACCCTTTGAACACATTATCAATTTATGTCGAAGATACTCAAGGGGATCCTCCGGAACCAACACTTGAGATAGAGATTGAGACCGAGATGTCCTCACCAGGGCACACAAGTGAGCCAGTGGAGGGCCTACTCGGGCAGAGATAGGTAATCTTCTTGAGAAATTTAAAACTGACATGATGATTTCCATTTCCTTGCAGTTGGATATTTTGAGAGAAAAACAGAGGCAAGCAAAATAAGATTTAGCACTTGGTGTATTATGTGCTAAATGTAGGAAAAAGCACCTATTGAAGGAATTCTTGCTTGACAAGGTGGAGGTACTCGATTATGTGAATTGGATCATGAAACTAAAGAATTTACTTCACTGCCTAAAATCAAAGTAGTCCTTCAAGCATCTACTTTAGATGTGGCACAAGCTTATTTCATCTCTCAAAAGAAGCCTTGGCAGCCTCAGAATCAAGGTATGAATCCATATCCCTCATCTTTGAACTCTTGGAATAATATGAATAATTAGTTTCCTTCACATTATTCCTATTCTAATAACCAATGGCATCCACCTCAATCTTCAATGTAATATCCTGCTCCTTGGACGCCATGGGCACAACAATCAAACCAACAAGGTCCTTGGTCTCTTGGATGGAGAAATCCTTACCCAAGAAATCAGTTTCCTCACAACCAAACTCCTCATCAACAGTATTAGCAGCCGTAGCTGCAACAATGAACATACCACTACAACCACAACTTCCTGCTCATCCTAACCCCAATCCTAACAATAAATAAGTACAACAATTCGAAACTACCAACATGCCATCTTACTCCATTTCCCCAATTCCCTGCAATGACAAACCTACGATCAGGGAGGGTAGTGGAACCCATTATCATTGAGAATGTCCCATCCTCTGTGACTGAAGCGAGAATGAATCAGCAATTCAAGAGTTCAGTTAGTACAACAATCCCCATTATTGAGGATGTTGAAACTCCTACTGAAACACCAGTAGAAACACAGGAAGAAACACACACTGAAACACCTACACAACTGACAAGAGAACCACCATATCCTGAACGTTTGACTTTGCAAAAGGAAGTGGAACAACCTTATTTCAATCTTTTAGGAGAATTGAAGAATCTTTATGTTAATATTCCACTGTTACAAGCCCTTCATGATGTACCTATTGTTGGGATTTTCCTATACTCCATCCTAGTCCTACCAGCTTTGCATTTTTAGTTATGCATGCATTCTGCATACAATCATGATTTTGCATGTATGCATGCAATTTCATTCCCAGTCATCAGTCCCAACACTTAGCCCTCAGTTAGCTAGCCCCGGGAGCTTCTCACTTATCATTTTTATCCCTCCTAGTGCTTAGTGCACCCTGCATGCAATTGCATGCATCTTAGGCGCCCTCTCTCACCTACCATTCAATTGTACTTCAGTTAGTTGAGTTATCTTCAGTTATTTCCTTGATTAAGGCTACATTGACTCTCAACTAACTGTATCACTCCGATGGACCTCCAGTGAGACTAGACTGCCCATTCTGACTCCAGTTAGCTCCTTGTGTGCCCTCCACTGAGCCTCCTTCATTCAGTTAGTGCCTCCATGTGCCAGTTACACTCAGTTAGACTCAGTTTGACTGATGGTTGACAGTTACTTGTGCATTGATGACTCCACTGATGATGATGAAGATTTCCAGTTGTGCTTTGATGACACTTCAGTGATCTTTTGATCTCTCCGTGCAGGATAATTCGAATTACACCCTTGGTATTCAAATCCTGTGCATTGTATCATTATTGTTTTACTATTCTGATTAATTAAACATGTGTGAATATTTTGCTCCTATTTGATTTCCATTGGATCTATGTTTTGCTGCTCTATTCTCTTCTATTTTCCTAAATTCTTTCATTGTGAGGTTTACATGATCTCTTTGGATCCACTGTGAGGATTTTCACATGGTATCAGAGCCATTTGAGAGTATATTCTACCTCCATTCTTGAGATTTTTTTTGCAGGTAATTCGAATTTCCAGCAGTTGCAGCAAAAGTAGCAGCAGTTTCACTTTTGCATTCGCTCCAACAGTTATAATGAGCAATTTGAATGCTCTCCTCTCTCCTAGAATCCTCACTCCCTTCAATTACTTTGATTGGAAGAGTGAGATGAAATTATTCATGTATACTAGACAACTATACAGGGTAACAATGGGAAGAGAAGCCGAACCACATTCAGTTGTGGAGAAAACCAAGCATCTAAATAAAATGGATGAAGCCTTTGGTTACATATGCCTTCATATTTATAGAGATCTAGTGTTTCATGTCGAAGGATTGAAGACTCCAAATGAGTTATGGGTAAAATTAGAGAGTCTTTTTGGAAAACAAGATGGGCTAAGAGGCCATGCTCTCGAAAATGAATTGGTTTCCCTACAACCTAGCAATTTTGAGACCATTCAAGAATTCTTCTCAAAATTTAGGAACTTGGTTTTGCAATGCAAGCATTGTGGCATCACTAAAAGTGATGATCAATTGGTGCTCTCCATTTTGAGCAAACTTGGATCTCAATTTTCTGTCTTTGTATCTACCTTCCATTCTAGGCGAATGTCAATCCTTGGATGGAAGATGCCAACCTTAGAAGTCTTTACTGAAGCTCTCATTCAAGAAGAGGACAAATTGATTCAAATGGGTGCCATCAAGGCCTCCAAAGATCTAGCTCTTCTAGCTGGAGAAGCAAGTGGTACGAATGTGAAAAGGAGGCAAAAAGGCAAGGACAAGAAGCCATCAAAATCCAAGCTGAATGACATTTCAAGTCCATCAAAAGGATCCTCCAGCTCCAAGAAGGACAAATAGAAAAGATTTGAGTGTCCCTACTGCAAGAGAGGATACCACCCAAAGATATCTTGCATGAACAAGAAAATAGATCAACTAACCAAGCTTCTTGAACATAACAAAATTGCTATTCCAAAATATGCAAAGATGTCTGATTCTGGAAGTGGATCTGATGGTCATGAGGATTGCCATGCATTGATGGTTGGTTTTTCAAAATCAAAGGCCCTCCTCATAGATTCTGGAGACTCCAACCACATGGTTGCCTCTAAAGAATCATTTTCTTGTTTAGATCTCAAAGATGGGCCTACTATTCACATGGGAGACAACTCTCAGATCTATGCCAAAGGGTTGGGTACAGTACATATGGAGCATGGCAAGTTAAAGAATGTTCTATTCGTTCCCTCCTTGACAGCAAATTTGTTGTCTGTATATAAAATGACTCACACCGGATCACCAAAGAAGGTGAATTTTGGTCCCGACACAAATGAGATTATAGAGATATCTACTGGGAAGACTATAGCGAAAGGGTTTGCAAATCATGCCTCCAAGGCATATGAGTTATCTCATTTTCTGCCCTTCTCTCTTCCTACTCCTTTGGAATCTAATGAAGATCCGAGTGACTCTTCTTCTAATGAAGATGAAGATGAAGATCTTGATGTTGAGATCAAAGTTCAAGAACATTCAGATTTAGATCCAGAACCAACACATGTTCTCAATCCAGAGACAAGGCCAACATGGGCTCACACAGTCCTTGCAGCTACTGAGAACACAGTTGAGGATTCATCTGCTCACAGAACTACCATATTTCAGCATCATGCCAACCTTGCATTATGCCATCTACCTCTCCATGAGAGATGTAGCATGATGGTGGGGTTCACTCTTCCATCCCTTGGGAAGACTCATCATGATTCATTCGTTCCATTGGAAGAAAGGTTTCCTGAAAGACTTGGTTCGTCCAATACATTCTCTACACAATGGGAGGCACATCAGAAGGCTAGATCCAGATATAGCACCTGCATTGGCATCCTACAGAGGATCAGCTTGCCAAGTTTTTTGCAAAATATTTCACTAAGGAAATCTTCTTCCTTTGCTGCTTAGTAGGATGGTTCTTTGAGTTATTTTACTGTTCTTTTAAGGGGGGGTATTTTTCCCATGAGGTTTTCCCCATTTCCTCAGTTTATGGACAGTTATTATTTTTTATCATTTATTTGATTGTATGGGTGACCTTTGGTCCTAGTTACCAGGTCCCAGGATGGATTAAGGGGGGATGTTGGGATTTTCCTGTACTCCATCCTAGTCCTACCAGCTTTGCATTTTCAGTTATGCATGCATTCTGCATGCAGTCATGATTTTCCATGCATGCATGCAATTTCATGCATCCCAGTCATCAATCCCAGCACCTAGCCCTTAGTTCGCTAGCCCAGGGAGCTTCTCACTGATCAGTTTTATCCCTCCTATTGCTTAGTGCACCCTACATGCAATTGCATGCATCCTAGGCACCGTCTCTCACCTACCATTCAGTTGTACTTCAATTAGTAGAGTTATCTTCAGTTCTTTCCTTGATTTAAGGCTAGACTGACTCTCAACTGACGGTATCACTCTGATGGACCTCCAGTGAGACCAGAATCCCCATTCTGACTCCAGTTAGCACCTCATGCACCCTCCACTGAGCCTCCTTCATTCAGTTAGTGCCTCCATGTGCCAGTTACACTCAGTTACACCTACCACACTCAGTTAGACTCAGTTTGACTGATGGTTGACAGTTACTTGTGCATTGATGACTCCACTGATGATGATGAAGACTTCCAGTTGTGCTTTGATGACACTCCAGTGATCTTTTGATCTCTCCATGCAGGCTAATTCGAATTATACCCTTGGTATTCAAATCCTGTGCATTGTATCATTGTTGTTTTACTATTTTGATTAATGAAACATGTGTGAATATTATGCTCCTATCTAATTTCCATTGGATCTATGTTCTGCTGCTCTATTCTCTTCTATTTTCCTAAATTCTTTTATTGTGAGGTTTACATCATCTCTTTGGATCCACTGTGAGGATTTTCACACCTATCTACGCCAAGGCTGTTAGGGATCTGTGCATGAAAAAGCCAGGAAGGAAGCCTCGGGATCCTCCTACAGTCCATGTAGTGGAAAACTGTCTGAATTGATAATGGGAAGGGCTCCACTGGCTAAGTATGACGACCCAAGTAATCCTACTGTCACAGTATACATTTGGCATACTCAGATACCCAACGTCTTCGTAGATTTAGGTGTAGCTATTAATGTTATGACCATCAAAACTGTAAAGAAACTCAGACTCACTAATCTTAGGCCTACCCCTACTATACTAGAACTGGCCGATAGATCCATGATCAAACCTGAAGGAATATTAGATGACCTGGTGGTCCCAGTCTATTCGTGGGAATACCTTGTATACTTCTTGGTTTTGCAACCTAAGTCACAGCTGGGGGGACACCTGTTAATCCTAGGACGACCATGGTTAGCTACAGCAGATGCATGTATCAGCTGTAGATCAAGATCCATGATGATTTCTGATGGGACTGAAATCGAAAATTTGACTTTATATCCTCCATCCATACCAAGTTCTGATGCTAAAACTCCATTATGGATGGATTTGGAGGAAGAGGAAGGCATTCAGCCGTTGTTAACAATTGGGAAGGCCCTGACTTTCAAAACTAAAACTAAAGATGGCGCCATCAGTAGTTTCATTAGTGAGCCAACTTTTGTCACTAAACATGCATGTCAAATTATAAATAACACCTTAAGTAAAAAGGAACAAGAAGATCTTACCAAAGAGACCCTAGTTATTGATGCTGAAACAATCCCAGTAATTAAGAACTCGAAAACTACTCCAATAGAAATCGAGCTTGGAAAACTTATGAACATTAATCCTAATCTTGCGCTCGATGAACTGGAACGTCTGATCACATTGCTAAAAAACATAAGGGAGCCTTTGCATGGGAATATACCGATATGAGGGGTATCCCCTCAAATTTGTGTACTTACCACATTTATATCAAAAGTGACTCCAGTCCAGTGTGCCAACCTCAATGCAGAATCAACCCAAATTTAAGGGATGTTGTGAAGGAATAAATTCAAAAACTCTTGGAGGCAGGATTTATCTACCCAATTTCAGACGATGAGTGGGTTTCCCCACTGGCGATCGTACCTAAGAAGAATGGGAAGTGAAGAGTCTGTGTAGACTACAGAGAACTAAACAAACCAACACAGAAAGACCATTTTCCCTTACTATTTATTGATCAGGTTTTGGACACCTTGTCTAGAAAGAGGTTCTTTTCATTTCTGGATGGATCTAGTGGTTGTAATCATATCCAGATCACCCCCGAAGACCAAGATAAAACTACCTTCACTTGTCCTTGGGGCACCTTTGCATATAGGGTGCTTCCTTTTAGGTTATGTAATGCACCAGCCACATTTCAACGAGCTGTGATTGGGATATTTTCTGAGATGGTTTATGATTTCATGAAGATATTTATGGATGATTTCACTCCATATGGTAGTAGTTTTGATGAAGAATTGAGAAATTTGGAAAGAATTTAAGAACACTGTGAAAAAACCCACCTATCTCTAAGCACTAAAAAGTGTCATATGATGATGGATGAGGGTATAGTTCTGGGGAAATTTATCTTTGCTGTAGTGTGAAGAACCTGCAACAATTAATTAATGAAAATACACGAGATAGCATAAATAACATAACTCATAATCGCTTTTATTGATCGTAGGCCACTTTGAGGGGGAAACCTCCTTTGAGAAAGCTCAATACAAATAACGTCACGGTACCTTCATTGCTCTCAACACAAACTTATATACTAAGTCTAGGAGCCAATACCATGGGTCAATACCATGTGTCAATACAAACCATGGGCCAATACAAGCTATGGATCAACAATTACTACGGGACGACTTACAAAGCATATGCGTCCAACAACAATAAGACAAACTATGGATCAACAAATGCTACGGGACAACTTACAAAGCATATGCATCCAACAACAATATACTAACAAAGTAAATAGAAGGGTTGACATGGGTTCCTAACATCCCCTCTCCCTTAGAAAAAGCTTTGTCCTCAAAGCTTTAGATGTGGAAATTGATGCAGAATCTGAAGGAGTGGTTCCCCTGTAGCATCCTTGGGTTGCATTCCAGGACAATGATGCCTTGTGAGTTTCAGGGAGGTTTTCTTGGAAGGCTGTAGATGAAGAAGAGCCATATCAGCTGCGTGAAAAGTGCGCACAGAACGGTGCTGATCGGCTTATTGTTTCAGTTGAATTCTTTCCATGTGAAGATTGTCTTGTAGAATGAGAAGAATCTGATCGCGGTTTCGAAGAACTGAGTCAATTTCCTAAACTGGGGAGTTGCTGAGGGTGTATGGAAGAAGAATTAGCGGTGCCTGTCCATAGAATTATTCATATGGTGTCCTTTTAGATGTGGTATTGTGCCACTGCAACACTTCTAGGAAATCCATAGAAATATTTGTCCAAATCTGTGTAGGGATGGGCAAGGGTTTGAGCAGTCTCGAAAGGAGTGTCGTTTCACCCTTGTTGACCTGGCAAGTATCACAGTCAGCCACCCTCTGTTGAATTGTCATTTTCAGTCCCTGCCAAAAAAAGTTACATTGTTCTCGGTCATACATTTTGAGGAACCCAAAGTGCCCTGCTGATGAAGAAGCATGGAGTTCATAGAAGAGATAGCCCTGTTGAACAGAGTGCAACCAATTTGGAACAAGCAGAGAAATAGCTGTAAGAGAAACTAGGTCATCAAATGTGCGAGAAGGAGCATCTGTCACCATATTTTCATTACCCTTCTTGTAAGTGATCGCATAGGAATAACCCATGAGTTGGATAACCCATTTCAGGTGTGCTAGGGAGGAGACCCATTGTTCCAGGAAATTTTCCAGACTCTGGAGATCACTCTTGATGCAGAAATAATTCCCTGATAGGTATGGCTGCCACTTCTGTATTGCATGCAAAATAACCATCATTTCCTGCTGAGATGTAGATGCGGCTAAATTCTTACCGAAAAGGTCTCTTGAAGGTGACAAGCCCACTGGTTCAGCAAGGACACCTGCATATCTATCCAAGGAAGTAGGGGAAACCGTTGATGGGTGCATCTGAATGGAATGGAGTTGAGAGATGAGACCATGTGAATTCTTCTTAAGGATCTTTTCCAGGAGATGTGAACTGATGATGCAGAGAGGCCCTTGTTGTAAGCCATTAAATTTGTGTTGTTTCCCATTGACTGAAAACTGCATGCAAAGTTCAGCAAAATCCCATAATATGGGGCAAGTGTGCGTAACCATTGAACGCCCAAAACCACATCACATCCGCCTAGGGCCAAGGAAAACATGTCAGAGTGCAGGTTATAATATTCCAGAGAGATACACACATTGTGACACTTCCCCTTACAAGGTAAGGTGCCCCCATTGGCAACCATGACTTCAAAGTTGGAGCAAGGATGGACACAACAATCAGCATGTTTGGCGATCCGAGGGTCAATGAAGTTATGAGTGCTACTAGAATCAATGAGTATTGTAAGAGGAAGCTTCTTGAAGTAACCCCTGACCCGCATTATTTGGGGGGTGGTGATACCGGATAAAGCATGGAGAGATATCTCTGGTTGTTCATACTGAGATGGGGGGTCAATAAGTAGCTCCTGAATGTCGACCTGATCATCCATTGTATCTGGAGTTTCTTCACCAATTGTAGAGGCAGGCGGAGAATCCATATCCAAGAGATAGAGATTTTGTTGAACACATCTATGTCCCCGAGTGAATTTCTCATCACAATTATAACAAATCCCTTTTTCTCTGTGTGCCCGCATCTCTGTTTTAGACAAATGCTTGATAGGAGTTGGTTGAGGAGCTGGAGGGATGGGAGGTTATTGAGAACCCATATTTTGAAAGGGAACAAAAGTGGGTTTGGAGCACTGTTGGGCTGCAATCTTGTCTTCTGCCAACTTAGCCAACCCTAGGACTTCCATCATTGTGTTGGGACAGAACATTTTAACCTCTGACCGAATTTCATCCTTAAGACCACTGATAAAACAACTCCTTTAGAATTCATCAGACAATCCTTCTGTGTGATTGGCTAGTTTCTCAAATTCTGTCTGATACTCTCTCACAGTGCCACTTTGACAAAGTTTAGTTAGTGCTCCGGTGAAGTCATCAAAAGCACTAGGACCAAATCGTTGCAAAAGCAGTTGGCAAAAATCTGTCCATTTTGGCTCGTCATGAGCCTTGATGTACCAACGGTACCATTGAAGGTCTTCATGTTCCAAATGAAAGGATGCAAGTGGAACATTTTGGACATCAAAAGTATTATGTAGACTGAAATACTATTCTGCACGATATATCCATCCAGTCGGATCAGTACCATTGAAGCAAGGAAAATCAAGCTTTGGCCCATGAAAATTGCTAGAAGAAGAGAACCCATTGGCTACAGAAGATTCTTGATGACGGTTATTGTTCATGGCTGAATGCTAAAGATGGAGGCTGAGAAATTTTTCATCCAGATCTTGGAGTTTGGTTTGGATGGCTGCAAGTGATTCCTCCATGGTTTTTTCTCCTGCGCGGGTGACAACCACAACCATGAGTTTTTTTTTTTTAGGGGGGGGGGAATGGATAGAAAAACACAAACAAAAGCTAATTTAGTGAAGGAAAATTTGGATTTGGGAAAAACTCGGAGGGGTAGTTAGGGTTTGACTAGGTTTTGGACACTTTCTAATGGACAAGGAAGCAAAAAATGGGGATTTAAGAAGTGAGGTGAAAGAAGGAGAAAATTTGTCAAAGGGGGACAAAGAAGCAAAAATAGGGAATGAACACGGTGGAAAAATTTGGAGGCAAGTGGGTGAAAATTGAAGAATCTATGACAAACCCTAAAAATAGACAAATGTCGGATTTCTGGCTTTGGGAAGTGGAATTTGGGATAGGGTCCCCAAGAATGAAATCTGCAGAATGGGATTGCAGGGGTGTCAGTGAAGTTTCAGGGAAAACATAGTTAAAACAAAGGAGATATGGAAAAAAAACATAGAATGGATCTGAAACGGATTTCGGAATGGATCGGAAATGACGGGATCTGGAACAGCTCAAAATGGATCAAAAACGGCTAGATCTGAAACGAATTTTAGAATGGATCTGCAACGGCGCGGAAGTGACCGACAACAGATGGATCTGCAATGGCATGGAAGTGATTGACAACAGTTCAGTTGAAAATAGATATGGACCCCAGGTATGTTTGGATTCCTATTGGTTCAGGGGATTCACTCGGCCACCAATGTTGTTTGACGGCTTGCATATTGGGGCAGCACCCCTCACTCCACGGCTCAGGTAAAACTGATAACCGCTTTTCCACAAACAACAGCTCTTGGTTTACCTCACGGGTGGGAGCTAGTAAATTTGGTAGGGGTCATTGCCCTTTTCGCTGGCAGGTACTCTCAATGGGCCAACTACTTTGGTGTTCCTGTGGTACTCCTCACAATGTGTTTTAGGGATTATTCCCAAGTACTTCCCACAGTTAGGCGGATAGGGATTATTCCTAGATCTGAAGCTGCAACAGATGCGAAAAAAAATTTGGCAGAAATTTCACCCAGCGAGCCCAAGAAAGTGCTCTGATACCAGATGTAAAGAACCTGCAACAATTAATTAATGAAAATACACGAGATAGCAGAAATAGAAGAACTCATAATCGCTTTTATTGATTGTAGGCCAATTCGAGGAAGAAACCTCCTTTGAGCAAGCTAAATACAAATAACTTGATAGTACCTTCATTGGTCTCAACACAAAATTATATACTAAGTCTAGGCGCCAATACCATGGGTCAATACCATGTGTCAATACAAACCATGGGCCAATACAAACTATGGATCAACAATTACTACGGGACGACTTACAAAGCATATGCATCCAACAACACTAAGACAAACTATGGATCAACAAATACCGTACGGGACGACTTACAAAGCATATGCGTCCAACAAAAATATACTAACAAAGTAAATAGAAGGGTTGACATGGGTTCCTAACATGCATGTATCCAGGTAGATCTAGATAAAATTAGGGTAATTATAAAAATTCCTACTCTTGGAACACAGAAAGAGGTACGGAGCTTCCTCGGGCATGTTGGTTATTATAGAATACTTATAGAAAAAATTTCCAAGCTAGCTTCTCCTTTATTCCCTTTGTTAATGAAGGATGCACAGTTTGAATGGACAAATGCATGTCAAACAACGTTTGAAGAACTCAAGAGAAGGTTGTCCACAGCGCTTATTCTACAAGGGCCTAATTGGGCTTTTCCTTTTCACATCTCTTTCGATGCTTCAGATACTGCTATTGGAGCAATGTTGGGACAACATGAGGGTCATAGTCCATATGCTATTTATTATATCAGTAAGAATTTGGCCCCTACTGAACTAAACTACACAGAGAAAGAAAAAGAATTCCTTTCTATTGTTTATGCCATTAATAAGTTCAGACATTACATCACTAGGTATTCTACTTTGATGCACACTGATCACTCAACGTTTAAGTATTTAATGAATAAACCTATCACTAATGCTAGAGTAACTAGATGGTTGTTGTTATTACAAGAATTTGATATTACTATTGTAAACAGACCAGGAAAAGAAAATGTCGTTGCTGATTTTCTTTCTCGACTTACTAACAATGATGATGATTTACCAGTCGAAGATTCTTTTCCCGGTGAGCATTTGTTTGCAGTCTCAGCTCATTCCCCATGGTATGCAGATATCACTAACTATTTGGCTGCAGGAAAGCTTCCAGCACACTTATCAAAAAGAGAAAAAAGGAAAATCATACAACAAAGTGCCAAATACTGTTGGATAGATGGACATATCTTTTACACAGGTCCAGATTTGGAAATCAGAAGGTGTGTGAGGGAGGATGAAATTTATAGTATCTTAAAGGCTTGCCGCGATGATCCCCGTGGGGGGCATTTTCCTAAAAAATAACTAGTCATAAGGAACTAAGAATGGGGTATTTATGGCCAACAGTGTTCGAGGATGCAAGGAAATATGTTCAGGCTTGTGACAACTTCCATAGGATGGGCCAACCAAACAGATTAGATGAGATGACGCTTCAGCCACAACTGGTGATTGAACCTTTTGAAAGATGGGCTCTGGATTTTGTAGGGCATATTAACCCCCCCTTGAAACAAAAATCCTATATCCTGGTTTGCACAGATTATATGACCAAGTGGGTGGAGGTTGTGGCTTTGGTGAAGGACAATGATCAAGTTGTGGTGGATTTCCTATATGAAGAGATATTCACCCGCTTTAGGGTACCCAAAGAGATAGTCACAGATGGAGGACCACAGTTTGTGTCCCACAAATTGGAAGCCTTGTTGCAGAAATATCACATTCAGCATAAGATAACCTCACCATATCATCCATAGGCCAATGGTCAAGTGGAAATCACGAATAAGGTAATTGAGGCTATCCTGAAAAAAATGATGAGGTGTCACCATAATGATTGGGTTGAAAGACTTCCAGAAGCATTCTAGGCATACCATACTACATGGTGCAACACTACAGGATTTTATCCATATGAGCTGGTATACGGGAAAAACGTCGTCTTTCCCATTGAATTTGAGATCAAAACTATGAAGACAATGGTGGAAGAAAACTTGGACTTAACAGAGGCTCAAAAGAACTGATTAAATCAGTTAAATGAACTAGATGAGAAGCGCACAACTGTTGTAAATCGAATGACGTTAATTCAACAACACTCCAAATGGAATGGTAGGTTCATAAAGAAGAAATTGTTCTGCGAAGGAGATTGGGCACTACTGTATGATTCCCAGTTCAAGAGGGATTATAAGGGAAAATTGCGTACAAGATGGCTAGGACCCTACCGAATAGATAGGGTATTCAACAATGGAACAGTCCACTTGACCGTTATTGATGAAAACCAAACACCATTATTTTCCAATGGTCATCGGCTGCGAATGTATCATAAACCAATTTCAAAGAATGCATTCATTTCACATGTTGCAATTGATCCAGATTATCAACTGATGTAGGAGCAGGCATTTTCCCCTGTCCCTGAGAATTCTTAAAAAGAACTACTGTAATTCCGCACAGAAAATTGTACATAAATAAATTTTTGTTTCTTTTTTGTTATTATTTTTAAGCTTTGGTGGGTTTGTTTTTTTTAGAATTGTGTACAGGACTTTGGATGAAGGTTCGCTCAAAGAAAAGTAGTCGCAATAGGGGCCAAGCGATTGCGGGAATTATGGTTGATCTTCTTATTTTTGGACAACTCCTTGAAAGAAAAATGAACGATGTTGCAGCGCTAAATACTTAGCTAAAACTTTGCCAACTTTTCTTTACCGAAGTTGAAACTCAGCTAAACTATCCATTTCGCAGCTGCAACTCCGCTAAAACCTGCCAATTTTTCCTATTTCACAACTGAAACTCCGCCAAACTTTCCTATTTCGCAGCCGCAACTCCGCTAAATCCTGCCAAATTTCCCTATTTTCGCAGCTGCAACTCCGCTAAATCCTGCCAATTTTTCCTATTTCGTAGCTGCAACTCTACTAAATCTTGCCAAATTCCCTATTTTCACAGCTGCAACTCCGCTAAATCCTTCCAATTTTTCCTATTTTGCAGCTGCAACTCTGCTAAATCCTGCCAATTTTTCCTATTTCGTAGCTGCCACTCCGCCAAACTTTCCTATTTTGCAGCTACAACTCCACTAAATCCTGCCAAATTTCCCTATTTTCGCATCCGTGACTCCCCTAAATCCTGCCAAATTTTCTTATTTCACAGCTATGAATCCACCAAATCTTTCTAATTTGTGGCTGCCACTCCACTAATTCTTCAGCTAAAAGATTGTTATATTTCCGCCAGTTTCTACCAACCCGCTCCAGTCTCAACGAGGAACATTAGAAGCTCTCTTGTTCGCTATGTACTCTTGCAATTTATGTCGGGGTGGATGTACTTTATTCGCTCGGTCGAATGACGGCCAACTTATGGAAATATGTGTGTCATTATGTTATTATTAGCTGATGCGACAACAAAGTGATGCCACCATGGAACGATGATGGCTCAGCATTATATTGAAAGGTACGAGTTTTAACCATAAACATGATTAGGCATGAATTGACACAATGAGTAATAATAATTATACCTTGTCATTAGTCTGTGTCAGCAGACCTTAATTAGTTCACAGCAAGGGAAACATGTCAAATATTATTGCCTGTACTTATGATACGACCATCATTTAACCCAACTCGTGCGATATCCTTCCAACCGATTTTATCCCATAACCGTGCCAATTTCCAAAAATAACCGTGCCAATTCCCAAAAATAACTGTGCTAACTTTCCAAAAATACCCAATTGAACTTCGGCTATCCATTGCCTGTTAGTGCATGATGTAACTCCAACATCCGAATCTGGTAATTCTTGCATTCGCTCACAGAACTTGCAAAAGGAAAGAAATATGGGTATCCCAGTGAGACATGAACCTAAAAACATAGCGTCTCTGCATGAAAATGGGGAAGTCTTTGCCATCTTTCAGGAGGTCGAGTGGATAGAGTACTTCCAGAGATTAAATTGTTTCCATGTGGAGACAACACTACAATTTGCTCTAAACTTGACCGATACTCATTCAGAAGTTAGAGGGTTGTGGATAGACATTACAAAGGCAATTGTGGCAGAAGTTACAGGATTACCCCAGATTGGGATGAGATGGTTTGGCCGGAAGGCACACAATTTGACCGCAGCAGGGTATTTTCTTGTAGTAGGTGAAAATGTTCAACGAAGAGGCAAGGGAACAACACTGGAGTCGCTGCCAAGACCCTTGGATCAGGTTGCCATCTTTTTAAAGAAGTACATCACTTGTGAAGGCAGGTACCGAATTGTTTATATCTTTGAATTTTTCCTACTATCCCATTTACGCCATGCTAGATTACTCAATATGCCATTTTATCTCCTAAGAACCCTACAAAACATGGCTCACTATGTAAAATCATCTCGGCATCCCTTATCTTGCCTAAAGAATCATAGATTAATCAAATTGCTAGTTTTTAGGGCCCTCGCACATCAGAATTTAACATGGGAACAATTTGTTGCTGGGCCAAGGGTACACTGAGAACCTCCATTGGAAATAGGGGGCATTAAGGTAGGAGGTGATGAGTGGAGCTCCTCAGATTCAGTTGGGTGTTGGGTATGTGTTATATTCTCTGCATGTATGTGAAGGGGAGAGTGTGCATGTCATCGGAGCAGGTTAAGGGATTGGGGTCAATTGACTAATCTGGGTTAACGGATTAGGGTTTTGGATGCTGCAAAATACCTATATTGTATTGTGATTGATTCATAATGGATGATGATAAAAATAGGAGTGGTGGCTCCAAGGTTTGCTGGTTTTCCCAATTAAGGGTTTCCAGGGTAAATCTTTGTGTACTATGTGTGAATGTTGTGGTGTAATCTTTGTTTTGCTTAAATAATCTGTATTCTTTGCTTCTCTACACAGGTTTAAAACTTACATGTGGTATTAGAGCTCGATTTATTTGATTTCAGGGGGATGCCTCTGTTGTTAAGGGTTCGATGCGGTTGATAGATCTTGGGTCTGTGATAAACCTGGGTTCAGTGGGAGCTTTGTAGTCTCGATTTGTGCATTGAAAGAGAATGGTGAGCAATTCAAGAATTGAGATTGAGAGGTTTAATAGCCAGAACTTTGAGCTATGGAAGCTCAAAATGGAGGATCTTCTTGTAGATCGAGATCAGTGGATTGTTGTGGATCCCGGTACACAACCCACTGGAACGTCGAAAGAATATTGGGAGAAATTAGATAGAAGAGAAAGGAGTACAATTCGACTGTGCTTATCAGACTCTGTGTGATTGAACATATCTGGAGAAGATATTGTGTTAAATCTTTGGATGAAACTAGGGAGTTTGTATCAATCAAAATCCCTTGTGAACAAGTTGTTTCTTCAAAAGAAACTGTATCACCTTAGAATGGATGATAATGACACTGTGACAGAGCATCTAAATGTCTACAATACTCTGGTAAGTCAAATAACCTATGTTGGCATTACAATGGATGAAGAAGATAAATGTATTACATTATTGTGTTCTTTGCCAGATTCCTGGGACAATCTAATTGTGGCAATAGGGAGTGCTAATCAAAAACTCTAAAATTTGATGAAATAGTATCATCCCTGCTATCAGAAGAGATGAGGCAGAAATCCATGGATACTCATAGCATGGATGCCTTGTCTGTGAGAGGTCGCCCCCAGGAGAGAAAAAAAATAAGGGATATGGGGGGAGATATAAATCTAAGGGTAGATCTAAATCCCCGGGAAAATTTATAAGGAAGTGTTGGAAATGCAGTAAAGCTAGGCACTATAAAAATGATTGTAGATCTAAGAATATTGATAAAGGAAAGGGTTCAAAGCATACCTCTACCACAGAGGCAAAGACTTCCTCAGAAGAAGGAGGGGATCTGCACCTAGCGTCTACTGGTAATCCTTCATAACGTGATATATGGTTGATTGACTCAGGTGCATCATGTCATATGACGCCTCACAGGGAGTGGTTCTGTGAATATGAATAGTACAATGGAGGAGATATGTTTATGGGAGATGACTCACTAGCCAGTATCATTGGGTGTGGTAAAGTCAAGTTGAAACTAAAGGATGGAAGGATTAGAACTCTCCCTGGAGTACTACACATTCCAAATATAGCAAGAAACTTGATATCTGTCGGAAATATGGATATTGCAGGTGTAAAGACTATGTGTGGAGATGGTAGTTATAAAATGGTTCGAGGATGAATGGTATTGATGAGGGGAATTCAGTATGGAACTCTGTACAAACTATTGGAAAGAACCATCATTGGTGAATGTAATAGTTATGTTGTCCCTAAGGGGGGCGATACATAAGACAAAACCTTGACTGCATCAGGAGAAAAGACAGTGCTATGGCATCAAAAATTGGGGCATATCGGAGAAAAGGGCCTTCGCACATTACAAGGTAAAAGTATGGTTGAAGGTATGATTGATTGTGCTCTAGATTTTGATTTCTGTGAACATTGCATATATGGAAAACATAATCGAGTAAGATTTGCATCTGGTGCTACAAGAGCAAAGGGAATTTTAGAGTTAATACATAGTGATGTGTTTGGACCAGGGCCTGTTCCATCACTAGGTAGATCTGTGTATTATGTTTAATTTATAGATGATTTCTCAAGAAAAACATGGATTTATTTCCTTCGAAATAAATCTGAAGTATTTTCTATGTTCAAAGAATTTAAGGCTCTTGTAGAGAATCAAATGGAAAATAAAATAAAGGTGTTGAGGACAGATAATGGTGGAGATTTCTGTGGGAATGAATTTGAGGAATTCTGTAAGAAGTGCGGTATAGAAAGGCAAAAGACTACTCCATACACACCTCAACAGAATGGAGTTTCTGAAAGGAAGAATAGGACGTTGACGGAAAAGGAAAGAAGCATGCTAAGCAATGCCGGGATAGGACAAGAATTCTGGGCAGAGGTAGTGGAGACAACATGTTACTTGGTAAATTGATCACCCACATCAGCTTTAGTTGAAAAAACTCCACAAGAGGTATGGACTGGTAAGAAACCCTCTATTAAACATCTGAATGTTTTTGGCTGTGATGCTCATGTACATGTTTCAAAGGAGAAAATGAGTAAGATGGACAATAAAGCTGAAAAATGTATCTTTATTGGTTATAAAGATGGTATGAAAGGTTATAAGATTTGGAATCCTGTAACTAAGAAGACTGTCTACAGTCGAGATGTTGTGATTAGAGAGGTCAAAGAACTTCCCAGACAGGGCGTGACTCAAATGCAGAAGGAACTAGAGAAGATAGAGTTTGAGTTATAAGATGAAGAATTTGACTCAATGGAAGAAGATGAATTAGAAGAAGAAGAACCTCATACCCCAGTTCTAAGGAGATCATCTCGAGAAAGAAGGAAACCATAAAGGTATTCCCCTCCTGATTTTCGGTCTAGTTTTGCATTATCTATTACTGATGATGATCCTAGAAATGTGAAGGAAGTTGCTAATTCATAGGCTAGAGATCTATGGAAGAAGGCCATGCTTGAAGAAATGGAAGATTTGGACAAAAATGAAGCGTGGGATCTAGTTCAGTTACCTGCTGGAAGAAAATATGTTGGAAACAAATGGCTATTTAAAAAGAAATTAAATGCAGAAGGTAAAGTGGATAAGTACAAAGCACACTTGGTAGAAAAGGTATATTCTCAGGGAATATTTTCGGTGAAATATTTTCCCTAGTTGCAAAATTAACTTCCATCAGATTTCTTCTTTATATTGCTGCTGCTTTTGATCTTGAAGTAGAGAAGATGGATGTGAAGACAACGTTCTTACATGGGGATCTAGAAGAAGAAATATACATGAAACAACTAGAAGGGTTCACAGTAAAGGGAAAGAAAGAGCTGGTATGTAAGATAAAGAAGTCCCTGTATGGTTTAAAGCAATCTCCAAGGATGTGGTACCAAAATTTCGACACATACATACTTGAATTGGGGTTTGTGAGAAGCAAAGATGATCACTGTGTATACTCCAAACAAGTTGGTGATCACTTCATTAACATAGTACAGTATGTTGGTGACATGTTGCTAATTGGAAACAACAAATATGTCATTAAGGAGGTGAAGTCTCATCTATCCTCCAAATTTGACATGAAGGATCTCGGTGCTGCAAACTTCATACTAGGAATGGAGATTAAAAGAGATCGTGCAAACATGAAGATCTGGTTAAATCAAATAAAATATGTTGAGACAATACTACAGAGATTTAAAATGCAGGAAAGTAAGCCGGTCAAGGTCCCTATACCTGTAGGTGTAAAATTATCTATAGATCAGTGTCCCAAGACACGGGAAGATGAAGAATATATGGCACGAATTCCATATTCTAGTGCAGTTGGGAGTTTGATGTATGCGATGGTCTGTACCAGACCAGACATTGCTCATGTAGTGGGAGTATTGAGAAGATATATGTCAAAACCAGGGAAGGAGCATTGGACAGCTATAAAGAGGGTCTTCAGATATTTGCGTGGCACTACAGATTATGCAATCTTCTACCAAGGAAGACCTGGACCAGATAGAGTAATAAATGTACATGGATTTGTTGATGCAGATTGGGCTAGAGATATTGATCATAGAAGATCTACAAGTGGGTATGTGTTTACCCTATTTGGAGGAGCTATCAGTTGGATGAGCAAGAGATAGGCAGTAGTTGCACTCTCAACTATTGAAGCTGAATATATGGCAGCCACTCATGCAAGAAAAGAAGATGTATGGTTGCAAATATTATGTTCAGGTGTTGGGTTTGCACAAAAAGCTGTAAGGTTAGATTGTGACATCCAAAGTGCAATATTCCTAGCAAAGAACCCTGCTTATCATGCTAAGACAAAGAATATTGATGTGCAATATCACTTTGTGAGAGATATGGTTGAAGACCAGGAGGTGTTGCTGGAGAAGGTTGACACCTTGAAGAATGTTGCAAACTCATTAACAAATTCTATTAGTACAGAGAAGTTCTCTTGGTGTAGAGAATATATGGGCATTGATGCCCTGAACCTGTGACTTTATGAGCACATGACTCATTTTTATGCAGATAAAACAACAAGTGGGATAATGTTGGGTATGCATTATATTCTCTGCATGTATGTGAAGGGGAGAGTGTTCCTATGTACTATGTGTGAATGTTGTGGTGTAATCTCTATTTTGCTTAAAAGAATTTGTATGCTTTGATTCTCTACACAGGTTTAAAAATTACATTGGGGGGAGGATGGAATGCCGGCAAACCAATTGGAGAATGTTCAAGGGGAAGCTGCAACAGCAACAATCCCTATGGAAGTAAATTTAATATTAGAAGTTGCAGCAGCAGAAGCTGAAGCTGGAGTAGCTATAGAAGCTGCGACACTCTACAGCTGCGACAGTGGAAGCTATAGCTACAGAAGCTACAATGAAAAAGGAGGTTCAGGAACCAAACCCTCAAAATCAGAATGGGAGTCCAACGCGTCAAGCAAAGGAAATGGAAGGAGGAGATACATAAGTCCTGGACGTTGAATCCTCTCCTAAAATAAGGGGAACCATAATCCAGGAGGAGGAATTTCGGCCAGAAACTATTACCCCTTCTGCGTCACATAGAAGGAGGAAACGATCAAGTGATAAAGGCCAGTCACTTGGGCCTGTGAAAAGGACTAGAGCTTCTACTACGGCAGAAGCGGTACATGTAATAGGGGCAAATGTTGAAATTCCTATTCTAAAACCCTGATCATCCGCTGTTACACAAGAATCCACTGCAAGTGAACTCCAAATTGGAAATTTACTTTTTGAGAATGAGATGTTAAAGGAAGAAGTACAAACGCTTCGAGATGAATTGAAGAGGTGGAGAGAAGCATGTAAAAAGCAAGCGGAGCAGAGCTTGAACACTTTGGTTGAGGCTGTAGATTAATTGGAGAATCCACCTCCTGTTTTGGAGGTTGGAGAACATGATGAGCTACAATGTCCAAAATGTGGGGATCTATTTAAGCTTGCAGGGTATAAAGTTACAGTGATGGAATCAACAACATGGAAATTGGCACAAGCAAGGCAAAGAAGAGAATAAATACCTACAACAGAGTTAATGGAAGAGAAGGAGCTAGAAGTGGACATAATGCCTGATCAAGAGCTACAAGATAATGAAGAAATACAATCCCAGCAGTCGGAGGATACTGAACTACTTCTGGATCAGTCTCAGCATTCAGGAGACAATGAAATAATTCAAGAGCAATCTCAACAGTACGAAGGCATTGAAATAATTGTAGAATAGGAGGATGCTACACAAGAACCAACACTCCAAAAATTTGTCATTGAGGCAGCAACCCAAACAGTATTTACTCCAATTGAAACACAAAAAGAGGATGTTGTTACACAAGAACCAGCATTCTCAATATTGTTTGTTGAAGCTGCGACACAGATCGAAGTTGTTGGGGTTGAAATACAAAAAGAGGATGTTGTTACACAAGAACCAACATTCCCAATATTGTTTGTTGAAGTTGCAATACAGACCGAAGTTGTTGGGTTTGAAACACAGAAAAGGGATGCTACTACACAAGAACCAACATTCCCAAAATTGTTTGTTGAGGCAGCAACACAAACTGAAGTCGGTGGGGATGGGATGTAGAAGAGGGATGCTGCTACACAAGAATTAGCATTCCTGAAATTGGTTGCTAAAGTAGCCACACAAACAGAGGCTGCTGCAAATCTGTTGGAGGAAGAAGTTGTTCAGTTGTCGATACATGATGAGAAGGCTAAGACACCTGATGATAAAGTAAAAATGCAAAGATTTCAAGAGATTATTGAATTAGATTTTGAGGATGAGGAGGATGCAACTGATAGGAGAATGCAGGAATTGATGAAGGATCTTT